>CM077155.1:52170829-52777463 GCA_039583875.1 Platanthera guangdongensis
CAGCGGGATCTCCTTTGGAGTTGCAGTAACCGAAGGCGCAATCACGGAACTCCACGCGAGTGCGGCAATCTCCAGAGGCCCGGACAATGGCTTCCTGAAGCTCGACACTGGCTCATTGTCCACAATGTCAATCAGAGGCGAGAGCGATTTCTCAGGCATCGGGGGAGTTGGGATAACCTCCTCAGCCGATAGCGAGATAACAAGGATCACGCCAACAAGGGTGTCGAGGTCGGTCTTTCCCTCGTCTAGAGAGGCCTCACCATTCCCTCCTCGCGGGGAAGGAACGTTATAGCCTCCTACGGTAAGGTATGTCATGGCTACCTAGACGAGTCTCCAGAAGATAAGGTTAGACTCAACTCTAAGCTCGACCTCAAGAAGTGAGGAGTGAGTCCGAACATATCTCGTCAACCAACTTCGGGCACTGGCCTATGAGCGAATCAGTAGTAGCGGATGAAGCGGCTTTCTTCGTGGGAGGTATCTAAACACCATGAGGAACTTGCCCTCACCAAGGGCCAATTGTTGGGAAGCACGAGTATCAGCTTGCCTTCTCTGCAAAACTTGCTTTAGTCTCTAAAGCTGAAGGAATTCGTGGGAAGGACCACTTCTGAATCGGGACAGGAGAGTGCTCATTGGCGAGGCATCGCAACAGGTTTTCGCTGAGCTTTGCGAGAAGGCTCCCTGGTGGAGAGAAGCCCACATCGGGTCGGCGCAAAAGTACCTGATGCAGCATCCGTCCGGACCACTATCAACCCTGAATGTCACATTGTAATATTTTGTAATTTTGGTAAAAAGTTTGCATTTTGTGAAATAAATATATATCTTATAATGTTGAACCCCACCTCGGTTCAAAAAAAAACAGAAGCCATGATCATCATTTTCCCGATCGAGAGCCGATAATGGCGGAAGCTCACGCTAGGGCTCCAGATCATGGCCTTCTGGCCCGTTCTCGCCCCACGATCTTGCCCCGTATTCCTCCGCCCGCAACCACTAGAAGTTTCGGCGTCCACGACCACTCCTCTGACGGTTTCGGCGGCGGTTCTAGCCACGTGCCATTCTCGATTGCAAATCGAGATCTCCTGGCAGTTCAGCTCCACGTCCAAGCTGCCAACGCCGCTTAATCAAGCTTCTGTCGGTTCCAGTCGTCATGAAGGTTTCCTGTTATTTCGTTTTTGTTCAGAACCCTATAAAAGGGATGAATATTGAAATGATTTTGTTGTATGCGTGTGAGAGTTCCTGTTGATGAAACTGTGAGTTGTTGTTTAATTTGGGGAAGATGATGAACAGTACGGTGCATCGACTAATTCTTTGCTACTGTTAAGTGATTAGGGGTGTTGATTAAGGCTCAGTTTGACAAGGTGGTGGCGGTCATAAACACATGGGTTAAAATGTCATTCGTCAAATATCACCTAACAAACGACCCTCGTGTTCATGACCGCCATCATTGTGCCAAACTGAGCTTAAATCTTGAATGGTAAAGTTGAGATTTGTGATTGTACTGTAGATGAACAGTAAATTTAATTACTGTGCATATTAATGAATCGTGAGATTGGCTGCCATTATGGTGGTTGAAATAGTGGAAGTGATAGGTTTTTGATTGCTTCAGAATAGGTGAAATGAGATTAGGGGTTAATTGTTTAACTGTGTGGTGTTGAAACCCGTTAAGATTGCTAATAGAGTAGCTCCCTTGTGTGCTTGGTGACGTTAGTTGGAGTCACTGTAGTGCTTGTGAGATATTGTGGATCCTCTTGTGAGGGTTAGTGAATTTAGTTCGTGTGGTAAGGATTTTGTGGAGCCACTCTTTTGTGTGAGAGTGAGTGGATTTATGTTGTGGCTTCTTACACTATTAAATGTTTGAGATCCCGTGAAACCACTTCCGTGAGAGAGTGAGTAAAATCTCTTATTGGTGCCCGTGTGCGATAGCGGCCTACCTCGGAGTGGAAGGTCGAAGGTGATGAGCAGTTACTCGCATGATCGTCATCGACGTCGAATACGGAAAGACGGCTCTTTTCGTGGGTAATTGTTTCTATCTTTTCTTCTGTGTGTGTCTCTATATTTTCTCGTAGGATAATAGACTCATTGTTTGGTTTTTGCCCGAGTTTTGTCAGCGAATGATACATCGAAAACTTCAAACGGAAACGTATTTGGAGTTCACGATTTCCGTTTCGCTACGACAAGAGAAACGCAAGGAAAGTTGCGAACTTTCTTCCCGAGTTTAGAAATTGAATCATTTTTTTAAGAAATTTAATTTTGAAGCGAAATAGTTAATTTTGTGTTTTTTTTCAAAAGTTGCTTGAGTTTTCAAAGTATTTGCAATGCACACTCAAAATCTTGACAAACTTTAATTTAGTCATCGCATGCATTTAGATTTTCCTAGAGAAAAGCCGACAACCGCGCAAAACCTACACGATGTCCTGCATCACCCCCTTCATCTCGACAACTGTAGTAAGCAGGCGAGGTCATTTTTCCTTCCCAACAGTTGAAAGTCAAAGGATAAATTTTCGGGGTTCCACCACCTATTTATAAGGGGAGAAGCCAACCTCCTCAACTCGTCAGAATCAACCTTGTTAAATAAGTCTTGGACAATTCTTTCCGATCTCAAAGTGAGTCAATCCCACAGAGAGCATGGATTGTGTACAACTCATATTTGCCGAGATGGGCCCCGACCCAGTGGTGAGTCCCCGTACCTCCAAAGAGTGGTCGTTGATATGAAGAGGCAATGACACAAAATTCGAGTAAGGTGAATCGAGAATTCACCTACATTACCGGCGAGTCCGCCAAGCTAGAGTTCGCTTCTTCAACGGACATATTGTCATAATACTCGCGGATATGACGAGGTGAATATTTTTAGAGTTTACTGTCGAGATCATCGCGCTTGAGCTTATCTTGCCAGGAAACTCTTCTCTCGGCCAGCGTCGGCTCGCCAAACAAGCACAACACCATGGCCTCCGCTTAAGGCTACCTCAACAAAGATGACATTAAAATAACTCACCGGGTGACAGGTGCCTAATATTTCAAGTGGCCGGGTGACTATTCGCATTCTCTGTCCCCCCTGGATTGCCTATAAATAGGACCTCCAGGGTACCTAATATCTCATGAAGTGAGGAGTGAGTTCGAACATATCTTGTCAACCGACTTCGGGCACTGGCCCGGGAGGTATCTAAACACCATGAGGAACTTGCCCTTGCTAAGGGCCAATTGTTGGGAAACGCGAGTATCAGCTTGCCTTCTCTGCAAAACTCGCTTTAGTCTCTCAAGCTGAAGGAATTCGTGGGAAGGAACACTACCGAATCGGGACAGGAGAGTGCTCATTGGTGTGGCATCGCAACAGGTTTTCGGTGAGCTTTGCGAGAAGGCCCCCCCCTACATCTCGACAACTGGAGTAAGCAAGCGAGGTCATTTTTCCTTCCCAACAGTTGAAAGCCAAAGGATAAATTTTTGGGGTTCCACCACCTATTTATAAGTGGAGAAGCCAACCTCCACAACTCGTCAAAATCAACCTTGCTGAATAATTTTTGGACAACTCTTTCCAAACACTAAGAGAGACAAGCCCACAAAGAGCGTAGAATGTGTACAACTCATATTTGTCGAGATGGGCCCCGACCCAGTGGTGAGCCCCCGTACCTCCAAAGAGTGGTGGTTGATATGAAGAGACGATGGCACAAAATTCGAGTAAGGTGAATCGAGAACTCGCCTACATTACCGGCGAGTTCGCCGAGCTAGAGTTCGCTTCTTCAACGGGCATATCGTCATAATCCTCGCGAATCTGACGAGGCAAATATTTTTAGAGTTCACTGTCGAGCTCATCGCGCTTGAGCTTATCTTGCCAGGAAACTCTTCTCTCGGCCGGCGTCGGCTCGCCAAACAAGCTCAGCACCAAGGCATCCACATAAGGCTACCTCAACAAAGATGACATTAAAACAACTCACCAGGTGACAGGTACCTAATATCTCAAGTGGCCGGGTGACTATTCACAGTCCATGTCCCCCCTGGATTGCCTATAAATAGGACCGCAGGGTAGAAATTGAAGGCATGTTCCCCCCCCCCCCCCCCCAAGGTTCCCAAGAAGCTCTCCGTGGCTCTTTTGTGTCGAGTACAACTCTAATTTAGGAGGGGAAGTTCCTATATATTTTCAGGCACGTTGCGAGACCTCCTAGTTGTAGCTCGCGAGATGGAAATATAGAAAAATCTCCTTCTAGTTTTAATGCGTCCATCCCGACTGTTAGACAAGTAGTCATTGGTCCCTTTCGGTCTGAACTTTATGAATTGGAATTGCCCCGGTTCAAGTACTCATGGTCACACAACAACACCTTAACTGGTGCATCAAGGCTCCCCATCTAAACATGTGAAAGTAAAATAAATAAAAAACCTTGGAAGGGGCACCCTTTAACATGCTGCAAAAAAATATCAATAAGGATTCCTTTGCCATATTTTAGATTAATCTCACAATCAATCTATCCAATTGAGATTACATAAGCCTACATTTCTGTTGGGTACATTGGTCAAATGTACCTGATTTGAAAAAGCCTCACCCAACTCAATGATATACATCATAATGTATTTGATGTATGTTTGAGTTACTTGTGCAGGTTAAGAAAGTACTGGACTGAAGCAAAAAGTTTCTAAGTCCATGTGTCGACACCCAGAGGGAAAGTGTCGACACTTAAGAAGACTTGTGTCGACACCCAGACAAGATGTGTCGACACTTGGAGTCATTGTGTCGACACCTGAGATGCAGAGTCGACACCAGACAGAAAGTGTCGACACTTGGAGCTGTGTCAACACTCAGTGAAGAAAAGTGCAGACAGAAAGTGTCGACACAAGGAGCTGTGTCGACACCCAGTGAAGCTGTGTCTACACCAGAAAGTGTCGACACTTGAAGCTATGTCGACACTCAGCAAAAGTCTGCAGAGTCTAAGTACAAGTGTCGACACTCAACACAATGTGTCGACACTAAGCAGAAGAGTCAGCACTTGAAGCATGTGTCGACACTCAACACAATGTGTCGACACTCAACAGAAGAGTCAACATTTGAAGTATGTGTCGACACCCAGAACAATGTATCGACACACAGCTGAAGACTCAACACTTGAAGAAAGTGTCGACACATGGAGCTGTGTCGACACTTAGCAAAGAACAGAAAGAACAACAAATTATTCTAAGTACAAGTGTCGACACTATGGGAATGTGTCGACACTCAGCTGAAGTCTCAACAACAAGAAGGTGTGTAGACACAAGGAGCTGTGTCGACACTCAGCAAGATTCAACATAGAAGACTATGTGTCGACACCAAGAAGCAGTGTCGACACTTGACAGATTCAACACAAGAAGATGTGTCGACACAAAGGAGATGTGTCGACACATAGAAGAATTCAGCAAAAGCTAGAAGAACAAGTACTTGTGTCAACACTCAATTTCAGTGTCGACACATGAAGAAGAATCTGTGTCGAGACATACAAGGATATGTGTCGACACCTTGTAGACTTGTGTCGACACTTACAAAGCATGTGTCGACACTTGGTCTATAAGTGTCGACACTTAAAGACAGAAAGTCTCGACACTTACTGACTGTTAGAGATTTTCAAGAAGTGACTGGATGACATGACAGCTGCCGTTCCAGCCGGTCTACAGCAACTGTCAGAGATGTCAGAAGTCAGTTATGAACCGGAGCAGCCGGTTACCATGAAGAAGGCCTATAAATAGGCACTCACAGTTTACAGAAACTGTTGTTGAAAGAGTTGATCAAGTGATTAACAAGTGGTACAGATTATTCAAGTAATCAGAAAAGTGATATACTGAGTATCAACACAAAAAGATCTTGCAGTCCAAGTGCAGATCTAAGAAGTTGGAGAGAGAGAGCTCCATCCAAGAAATCAGCCTCTGGAACTAGGCTGAGAAGAAGGATTCAGATTCAATTCTGATTCTTAAGTGACAGAGGTCAAGGAACAACTGCAGAGGATTCAGTCTTATTCAGTTCTACTCAAGAAGCTTTGAACAAAGCTAAGTCAGGGTGAATCCAGCTGAGTTCTTCCAAGAACTCATCAATAAACTCTCAACTTCCCTCCTTTAATTCTGAGTTGTAGAGTTATTGTTTGTATTACACTTTTAACTTGTAGGATCCTTTGGATCTGAGTGATTTGTAAGCCTATAATTATAAAGGCTGAGGGTAGGGCTTGTTAGCCTGAGTGTAGAAGATTGTGATCTCTGAGTGTAGGCCTTGTTGGCTGAGTGTATGCCTTGAATTGACTGAGTGTAGGCCTTGATTGGCTGAGTGTAGGCTTTGAGATAAATCTGAGTTGTAAGGCTTTGGGCCTGAGGTGTAGGAACCAATTTGGGTTCTGAGACAGTGCAGGAGTTTGACCGAATCTAGTACACTGCTAGATAGGCGAAGGGGGAAAGTGGATGTACCCATATCTTGGGGAACCACTATAAATCACTGTGTGCTGTACTGTGCTGAAATTGTTGTTGTGTATGCTGTGTTTGCTGTGATAAACTAGTTAGATTGCTGTGATATAACTGATTGCTGCCAATAAAGTTAGAAAAGGATTAGGTCACCTATTCACCCCCCCCTCTAGGTGTTTAGGTACCATATCTTTCAATTTCATTTAACATGCTATTTTTCTTTTATTAGCAGGACTTCGACAAATATTTGAATAACATTAAAAATAATATATATACCATTAATTACCCAAACCTTCCTGAGAGTTAGCTTAATTATAGGTTGCACCCCTCAATCTTCTGAAATTACAAAAAAACTCCCCTGCACAAAATTCCCTCCTCCCGGGCACTTTCCTTCAGGAGAGAATTTTTTGTGCATGCATGTTATGAAATGTAAACTTGCAGAACTTTTTGTAATATCAAAAGATACAGAGATGCAACCTATAATTTTACAAACCTAGAGGGGAGGTCCAAGCAAGCGAACCTTTATATATAATGCATTATTTTGACTTAACATATCCTACTTCTAGTTGACATCGTCATATGACCTTAAGCTCTGGTACTAAATCTAATGTATGATGTCCTAAATTTTTTAATGTAAATCTAGCATACAGTGTAATATTGAATGCAGTCAAAGATTGTAACGAGCATACAAAGTTAAGCATAGCTTTGCATATACAAGCTTAAGCACTGCAAAAAATATATAGCTAGAGAAAAAGGAAAGCCCAACACCCAATAAAAATAGTAGGAAAAATAGCTTTAGAATAGGATCAAACCATATCAATGCATATACAAACTTGAGCATTATAAAAAGTTATATCAAATACAACTTTCAAAATTTAAAATTTTAAATCATACAGATTCAAAATGCAAATTGATATTTGTAAAAGAGTACATGTTATATTTTCAACCGACTATAGACTGAGATTCACATCAACAGGCTCAATGCTGTTTGCTTCCCCTTCTCTTTATTTATATATGGTCAAAATACCTTTTATTTTATTATTTCTACCTCAGTAATACTGTACTATACCATATATACATTTCAATTGCATGGAAACTTTCAATATCTTATTCTCCAATCTCCAGACACCGACGGGCATCAAACATATGTTAAAACTACAAAAATTTGAAAATACAACTAGAGGCATGTAGAGTTTTAGTTAACAGTACCTGGCACAGAATACTCTTCACAGATTCTTTTGTGGCAACTGCAGTGTAAAAAAGTTTTCCAACCACTGTATTTCTGTCAATGATCAAAAGCATCATCTCAAATCAATCATATCAAGATCTAACCACTTCATTTATATTCCTATGCAAGTCCTCATGTACCGCAGAAGGCTCTGAAATGATTTGATGAAAGGAAAATCAGGAAGACCTCCCATACCATGGCTGCTTCTTAATATGAAGCATCCTTAGAGAAATGTTTAGTAACATAATTCCTTTGCAAATTTGAGGCTCCATAATGGCTGCCTGAAGGCCAACAACCCCTGTGAAATAGCAGCATATCATTCGTCGAACCAGGCGTTTACAAGAGTCATAACTAAAAGGAATTATTATGAAAAACTCCCCTCTAATTTTGCATAAATACAAGGATATCCCCTCTATTTTTTAAAACTACCAAAACCTCCCCTCTTAATTTTCATACATGAACAAACTTCCTGGTTTTTTATCCATATATGCTAATAATGTGAACAAAGTGGGGAGGCTTTGATAATTTTGAAAGACAGGGGATGCCTCTGTAATTAAACAAAATTAGGTGGGAGCTCCCAGTCAATGACCCTGACTAAAATGACCCAAACTAAAATGAAGGAAACATTCTAGAGAGAATTCAATCCTACCGCCAATAGAGTTGCAGATAAAGAATGCTTCATCTTTAACCACATCAGCACAAAAGTCATTTAGCTGTGCTGCCCATGTTTCGAAGGTGTAGAAAGAGTTTGCATCAAAATCCCTGGGATTTGGTTTTTCGGAATAACCATAACCAATAAGATCAATCGAGTATACTCGATTTGTCTTTGCGACAAAAGAAATATTTTTCCTCCAATGGTCACTGTGGAAGGAGCCATTTAATCAAACTTATGTTTCTAGAAAAAAGATATGTTACAAGTTAGTTGTCAACAGAAGTAACACTTGAGAATTATTGTACAAGTCGTATATTCCAGATTTTTTATTATTATTGTGCGTAAGAGAGTTTTAGTCTCACACTGTGAGTCTTGTTGTTATGTATCATTGTAGTCCCTATATATTCTCATGTTGTGGAAGAATAAAACATGTTCTCTCTATTCAACTTGGTATCAGAGGGAAAAACAAAAAAAACCTAATTCCGGTCTAACTCCGCCTCCCCCCATCCCGCTCTTCCAAATCCTGTGCCGTCCCGACTCCTCCCTCCCCCACCCCACCCCGGGTCTGTCCCGCTCTGCTCAGCGCCGCCCCGCTCAGCACCAACCTAGATGTCTGGCGGCCTCCATGCCACCGCCGGTTGCTGAGAGGGGTGTCGCCGCTGTCCCTCCGTGATGCAGGCCGCCGTCTCTTCTCTGTGCTGAAGCCGCCGCCTCCACTGCCTGCTGCAACCCGATTGTCGCCACCTCTGCCTGCTGCAGCCCGACCGCCGCCTCCTCTGTCTGCTGCAGCCCGGCCGCCGTCCCCTCTGCTTGAGGCAGGTCGCCTAGCCTCTCCGACGGTCCCTCCTTCATCTCTCAGAATTGGTGGTACTTTCTTCGGTGTCGGTCATCTGTGCTGTCCGCAATCTCTTCGGTTGCCTCTTTTGCATTTTGGCTCCGGGTTATTGCGTTTTTTTCCTTCATGGCTGCTCCTTCCCCCGATGAAGGTGACTCTTCGGCATCATCCTCATGTGTGATTCCGCCTCAGATGAGCGACCCTCAGCGGTCCCATGACCTCTCTGGTTCCCTGAAAATCACCACCGTCCCATTAGATGACACAAACTATTTTGAATGGTCCCGTGCGATGCTACATGTCATCCGCAGCCACCGGATGTATGGTTACATCGATGGGACTGTTAAAGAGCCCCAACTGACTGATCCCTCGTGGAAGCGATGGGACTCAGAAAATTCTCTGGTTGTGTCCTGGCTCATTCACTCTGTCTCCGAAGGTTTACCAGAGTTACATGCTGATGGATTCTGCTTTTGATATCTGGACCCGTGCCCGGGAGACATATTCCCAGATTGGCAGCTCTACGCAGGTTTATGAACTCACTTGTCGCATTTTGGAACTACGACAGGGATCTATGACAGCGTCATCTTTTTTCTCTGAGTTCGAGCGGCTATACCGGGAGTTGGACTACTTCTCCCACTTCACTCCAGCCTATACTGCGAATGTTTTCCAGCTACAACAACGGGATGATCGTTTTCGTCTCCATGTTTTCTTGTTGGGACTGAACATGGAGTTTGACATGGTACAGACACATATTCTTCACCTTACTCCGCTTCTGTCCCTTCAAGAAGCCTTCAGCATGATCCTGGGTGATGAAGACCGTCGGAGGTCTCTCAATGCTATTGCCCCTCCTATCGCTCTACTCTCACTAGCGTTGGTAGGGGCCAAGTTCTCACCCCTAGCTTGTCTGCTCTTGTGTGTGATTATTGTGTCCACAGAGGCCATACTCGGGAGGAGTGCTACAAGCTCCACCCTCATCTTTCCCATCGTGGTGGCGGCTGTGGATGAGGGACTGGACGAGGGGACCATCTCTCGCCATTCTTCAATTATCGTCTCGCTTATTGAACATTCTCTCTCAGGGAAACCTCGTCGACTCTCCCATGATTGCGAATCCTCCTGACATTACTGACTAGCATTATCAATGCTCTGACTCACCTCAGGAATCCTCCCCTCCTATCACGAGGAAAGAAGACCTCACGCGCCTGGTGGGGAACTCTCACATTCCAAGTAAGTAAACTCATCCTGCCCTCTCGCTTCCCCCAAATTACTATTCCCCTATCAGGTATATTCGAGACCGCTGGACTAGCCTTCTTGCGAGACCATCCCTTCATTATGATCTTCCACTTTTTTGTCGCGCAGGTATCCAGTTTGACTCGGATGCTGAGGATTCCCCAGTGCCGTCTCACCTCTCGCCCATTCCTGGCCCAGATGAGATCGAAGACTACCTGAGTGATCCCATGGACCGTCTGGAGATGAAGCATCGGATGGCCGAGATGTTTTGAAAATACTCTCACGCCATCCACGAGATGGAAAGGGAGAATCAAGCGGCCGATCGATTCATCGACTGGCTGGAAACTAAATGCACCCGCCTCTCTACTGAGGTCAATGCTGACGCCGTAATAGATTGGACAGACGCCCAGACCATCATAAGCGAGACTAAACAACATATCCGTCTCGCGCTCCGCCATCTAGACGTCGTCCGCGCTTTTCATATACCCGGTCGCCCTCCATGCGCGGGATCTCGCATAGGATGTTGGAAGTGGCACAAAAATTAAGGGGTCCTGGAGTCGTCTCACCAGTTTAATGTTTCCTTGTTACTTCATCATGTATCAATCGGCCACCCGCCTTTTTAATTATTAATTTGTTATTTAGGTCCCCTGGACGAGATGCCCGCTTAATGAGGGGCGAAATAATTGTGATAATTTATTATGATATTTTTGTCAACCTATCATGCTGGGTTTTCATTATTGCTGTGTTTAATTATTCTACTTTATTTCATTTCAAACTCATCGAAAAAGCTGCCGCGATGTTTCCGTGCCTTGGGTTCAGAGAGAGAGAGAGAGAGAGAGAGAGAGAGAGAGAGAGAGAGAGAGAGAGAAGATGAACCGCCGGGTTGCCCCTTCGGCTTCCCCCTTTTCATTTTCCCGCTCATTTTCCCCCTCTCTCCATCTGCTATAAATACCCCCTCCCCCGGATCCAGAAGCTCTACATCTGCGCTATCACTTCCTACTGCTGCCGAGATTCAGGGTTCTCGCCTACTCTTCCTCGCCTACCTCTTCTCACGTCCCGCCTCCACCTCACTCTCTTCTACGCCTTCCTATTTATGTCGTCTCGCTGGCCATGGGGAAGAAAAAAGTGGAAGGAGGCGAGGGCCGCAGCCGCTGCGGGAGTCGATTTACCGACCACGACTTCCCTCCCGGTAGAATCTCCGAAGAGGACTACAAGCGTTTTTCCAGCGAGTTCCTGGCTGATGGTTATCTGTCTTGCCCGCCCAAGGTCGGCGAATCTGTTAACACCTTCTATCCTGGTGGGCTAGCCTTCCCCGCCTCGCACTTCAAGGCGGGGCTTAGACTCCCTCTCTGGCCAGAGGTAAAACATGCATTCAAATATTTTGGAGTTGCTCCCGCACAGTTCAACCCAAATGCAATCTCGATGCTGGTCGCTTTCGCCAGCTACCTACGATGAGAGCACATCGAATTCAGTATTACCGTATTCCGCAAGTTGTTCATCTACCATGCTATGGACGATAACGTCTCCTATTTTACCGGCCAGGGCCTCAAGGTGTGCGAGATGCCAAACAAGAACCACCACTGGCTCACCCGGTTTGTATTCATCCGTGGGAACCTTGGAGGCGTCCCACTCACACCATTATCAACTGTTGAAGTTTACTACGAGACCCCTAAGGTGGGGGGTGCCAAGAAGGCTCTCTGTGACTTCTTCACAACGAAGAATTTCGAGTTCAACTACCTTCGGCAAGACCTCGACTTGCTCCTTCCCGTCCTCCCCGGTGAAGGTATATTACCGCCCTCTCAATATTATGCTTATCGTCTCGCTTCATTCTAACCATTTTCTTTCTCAGGAGAGAGGGCTATCCACGTCCACCTCCCTATCAGAGCAACATGGTCTTGCCCTTGCTAATATGGCGACGGAGGCAGCAAAGGAAACACTAGCCCCCGCCCCTAAGAAGAGGTCTGGGGAAGATGCCGCTACCTCTCGGAATAGCCCAAAGAAGAAAATGAAAAAGGCTGTGTCATTCCCGAAGGAGAAAAAGGAGCTGCTCCTAAGGAAAGGAAGGAAATGTCGGGGTCCCTGACCCCCATTTCTGTGGAAAGAACTCCATCACCTCGCCATCAAGCCATCTCGCCTACCCGCGAGGCAGCGCCACCTGAACAGACAAATGCTAACTCAGTACAGCCCACCGAGCTTCCCTCTCGCGAGGCTGGCACTTCCAGCCGCCCAACCCCCTCCTCACATCCAAATTATAACATGGGGCCCGTGATGAATGACGCCGCCAGCGAGCCGGTACTCCTGTGGGAGAAGGACTCCAACCGCATGTCGGTGTCTACTCCCCTTCCCTCCTAGAAGGAGCAAGACCCACCCACGAGTCATGCCTTCTCCCTCGGGTATGGGATCTATGGGGGTCTTGGGGCTGAACCATTTGATAACGAGCCGTCGCAAGACCTCGTTCTGAAGGCTGCTCATGCTCAATTTCGCTCCATGGAGCTCTTGCACCGGATCTCGTGCCGACTGGTCTTCATCATCAAAAAGTGGAAGGAGGCAGAGACCAGCCTTGATACAGAACTCGAGAGGTCAACTGACCTCGAGAAGCGGCTATTCATCTCCGACAACCTTCTCGCGCGAAGACAGGGTGGTGTGGTAAGCTTTTTAACTGCCACTTGCAAGTTTCACTTGCTAACTCTTCATGAATTTTTGTTGACTGATAGGCTTCTCACCGGATGCCGAGACTGCCGATCGAATGCGCTCGCGTATTGCGGCTTTGGAGTGGGAGAACAAGAAATTGAAGGACAAGAACGCCTGCCTCTTGGACAGCACCGTGCTCCACCCAGATCAATTCCATGCTCCCCCACCAAATCTTTACTCCCTGGACGAGGTCGACGCTATCTGCCGAGATGCCAACATCAAGACGGCTGAGCTCATCCTCAAGATGATGTAGGAGCTGGGGGTGGTTAGGGATGATGCCGAGACGGTCACGGTCCGCGACTTGGTCCCCCAGCTGTATGTCGAGATGGATGACAGCTCCGCCTCCGGTGATGAGGAGTGAGGGTGTCAATCTCGGAAGTTTCCCCCCTTTATTTATCTCTCGCACTTGTAAATTTATTTTCGGAACACTTAAATGCATGTTCATGGGAGTCTCCCCCCCCTTTTTTATATCGGATGTGAAATTTTTGTCACCTCTCACCAACGGGCTATTTTTTTTCAATGGATAACCCTTGCAATGTTCCTTTTGTTTTATTCTACTTTATTTAATTTTATCTACTACCGACTCGCTCGAAAATGAGTTTAGGACCCGAGCCATTAAACTTTTCCTTGCCCTTGTCGAGTGCGAGACATATCAGCCTTTTAGCCTCGCCTCGCCAAAATATGAACCCAACGCAGTTTGACTTCAGAGATCAAACCGTTCTTTAGGATAAGCCCCCTTCTTCACGCGAGACCTATACCTTTGATAGCGAGCACTCGCTCGCTGTGGTTAAGATCACCCTCACCGAGGGAAAGATCACCCTCGCCGAGTGCCTTCTGAAGTGCTCATCCTCACTTGTACTGCCTCCACCCTTCTTTCTCACAGGGATCTTCCATCCATTTCCAGATATGTATAGGGACCTTTCTTAGTGAACTCTTACCACTTGTCTTGTCCCCAAGTGAGCCTACATCCCTGCCAGCTAGATGAGAGCATGGTCATCGAGTCTGCTCGGGGTCCCCTCTCCAAACTATCTCCAGCAACCGAGTGAGCCTACAGTCCTGCCAGCTAGATGAGAGCCTGGTCAGCGGGTCTGCTCGGGGTCTCCACTCCAAATCATCTCCAGCCACCGAGTGATCCTACAGTCCTGCCAGCTAGATGAGAGCCTATTCAACGAGTCTGCTCGGTGTCTCGACTCCTAATCATCTCCAACCATCGAGTGAGCCTACAGTCCTGCCAGCTAGGTGAGAGCCTGGTTAGCGGGTCTGCTCGGGCTCTCCACTCCAAATCATCTCCAACCACCGAGTGAGCCTACAGTCCTGCCAGCTAGATGAGAGCCTGGTCAGCGGGTCTGCTTGGGGTCTCCACTCCAAATCATCTCCAACCACCGAGTGAGCCTACAGTCCTGCCAGCTAGATGAGATCCTGGTTAGCTGGTTTGCTCGAGGTCTCCACTCCAAATCATCTTCAACCACCGAGTGAGCATAGAGTCCTGCCAGCTAGATGAGAGCTTAGTCAGCGGGTCTGCCCAGGGTCTCCTTGCTTCCATTTCACCTTTAATGCCATGAAAAAGGACACCTGCGATTTTATCATATCAGAAGGCCACATCAAAATTACAAGTATTGGACTATAAAATATGTAATGAACGAATAATGTTATGGATAGAATCTCTTTAAGTCATCGCCACTTTGGGCACGATCAAGGGATACCCCGTCCATATCTTGGAGGTGCTACCCTCCCGATTTCAAGACCTCCTTTATTACAAAAGGACCTTCCCAATTTGGATTGAGATTTCCTATCGAGGCTCCTCTGCCCGCTGCATCCACCTTTTTCAGAACCAAATCCCCCTTCTCGAACTGTTTGATCCTTATATGCTTATCAATGTACCTTGTACCGCCCCCATTTTTTTTGGCAATTGTGTAATTTTTTGTTTGGCGTTACGTTGACATATTTTTTGGCCTTTGTCGTTGTTAGAGCGTGATCTTCGCTCTATAGGCCTTTTAGTGGCTTATTTGGTAGCCTGTTTGCTACATTCCCTAGCAAGCCAGAGTCTGTTTTGGTGACTCGGTGGTGCCTCTTCGGGAATGCTTGAGTTTTGGTTTCGGGCAAGGTTAGCCCAAGTTTTGTTTGTCGGATGATGATTTTGACTTCGCCACTAGATTCGTAGCGTGGGTTTTTAGCTACGGTTTGAATTTCGTTACATTCCGAGATAGTTTGCTCGAGCCCGGATCGTTTTGCTCGGGAATAGCATGGTTAAAAAGAAGTTGTAACATATGAATATGAGGTTATAACATATTGGTTGCTAGTTTCCTCCCTAGGTGCAAATTTATTGTTGAAATTTCTTGTAGCAAGGGAGAGTTGTAATATTGAAAGTCCTGTAAATTTTCAAAATTTGAGTGACACGGCCCGGGACACGGGCGTGTCCCAGGGCGTGTCCAGCTCGGGTTGAGCAGTTGGCCACGTGGTCAACGAATTTCGGTTGACGAAATTTTTCGGGGGGGTCATGCCCGGTGACACAGGCATGATAGGGGGCATGTCGAGAGGTCGTTGACTTGAGGTCGATGAATTGAGGTCGACGAATTGAGGTCGACGATTGTCGAGAGAAGGGGTACACGGCCTGTGACACTTAAGGTACACGCCCTGAGTCACGGGCGTGACTGGGCCAACACGGGCGTGTCTCCTGGAGGTATTCATTCTGGATAAGCACGAATGGTCAGTTTTTGTGCCGCTTAAGGTACACGCCCTGGGCCGGGGCGTGTCAGGGCCGAATAGCGAGTTTTTTAGAAATTTTTCAGCCGTTCAATTTCTTTATTTTTTATCTAAGGGACCAGACTTTTTCCCTGGGTAATAAGGCCGAAAATGAGTCTTTCTCCTTTTCATTCTTCTTCTTCTTCGCATTCCCCATTTCCAAGAGAGAGAGAGAGAGAGAGAGAGAGAGAGAGAGAGAGAGAGAGAGTAAAGGAAAGGAAAGAGGAACCAGCTGCTCTCGCCTAGATTTTTCTCCTTAGGTAAGACTTCCTTGCTCTTGGGCTAAGCTATGGGCTGTCAAATTTCTCAGTTTTCCCTATTTTGTTCACCTATGGCTTTGCGGTTTTATGGATTATGTTGCCTAGCTGTGCTAAAGCGGAAATAACGACTGTGTGCCTTGAAGGTTGAGGCAAGTGGTGCTCTTTTTCCTTGACAAGTTTTCCTTTACTTTCATAACTTATGGCTAGTTGTGTGGTAACTTTCCTGTAGAAGGTAGGGTTGCTGATTTTGTGTCCAAACTATGGCTGTAGCCGGGTAGAAATAGGAACGTACGGAATTGTTTGTTGTAGCTTTGTATAGAAAACGTTGCGTGCTTGCTTAGGACGGAATTTCATGTTTTGTGGTTAAATCTTTTGACGTTGGGTGAGTATAAGATGAGGTATTTCGGGTTGTGGGTGTTTCTCGGCTTGTTCTGACGGCCGAGTTGTGAGTTATGGCAGGTGGTTTTTTTGATGACTATATGAGGGGTGGTGTGGTGTAAAGCCTTGGTGGCCACCATTATGGTGTAGAGAGCAACTTTTGGCCCCGATTTGGGCTAGTTGTTTTATGGTGTAGAGAGCACCTTTTGGCCTCGATTTGGGCTAGTTGTTATATGGTGTAGAGAGCACCGTTTTGCCCCGATTTGGGCTAGTTGTTTTATGGTGTTCATGACACCTTTTGGCCCCAATTTGGGCTGGTTGTTTTATGGTGCAGAGAGCATCTTTTTGCCCCGATTTGGGCTGGTTGTTTTATGGTCTAGAGAGCACCTTTTGACTCCGATATGGGTTGTTTTTTTTGGTGTGTTGCACCTTAAGGCTGCCACCGTTGAACCCTTGAGTATTATGGCTTTACCACTACTAATATTCACAAGTTAGGACTGCTCATTCCTTTGTTATTTTGGCATATGCTTGCCTTGTTGTTCCTGCAAATTTAGCAGGATATGTTGATTATCTCTCGCATTTGGTGAATCTTGATCCTGCCTTGGGCAGTGTGTTAACTTTACTGTTCTATTCATTTCCCTTTTTCTCATTTTATAGGATTGGTTGTGGGGTTGGTAAGCCCTTTTTTCTTACTTATGGATCAAATGCTCCGTTTATTTTCCTTATATACTTGCTGAGGTATTATTTCTTTGAATGCCTTAGGTTTAGGTGATAGCCGATTGAGCGGCTAGTGTTTGTTTTGGTGGAGCTTGCTTGTGGCCTCCGAGGTTGCTAAGGTTGCTGTTCCTCGATTTGGAGAGGTAGTTTTCCTCTTTTTGTTTAGACATACTCTCCAGTGGGTTCGTGTCAGGTTGTTGATGCCCACTGGTGGCTTACTTTTAAATATGAACTGAGTACTGCTAGTTTTGCCTTTTTGGCGGTTGTTTACTTGCTTCTGGGAATGTTTTATGCTAGGTTGCATGTTAGGTATTTTGAAACCCTAAAAGTATTACTATATGTATCTCATGCATGTAATGATTTTAAAACTAAAGCACTACTTCTCGAGTATGTAAAGGACTATTTTTCTTATACTAAGATAAATCTAGAGTCCTGCATTCCATGATTTGTCCTTTGAGGGCATTTACACTCATGTAGGACGTCAAATTCACTTAACCAAAGTATTTTCTGCTGCGTATAAATATATGTTTGTTTAGTGTGGACTAGCATGATCCACTGTGCCGAGGGATACGACCATCAAACTTAACTGGTTTTCTTTCGTATTAAATTATGATTTTATTCAACGAACTAGAGTATAGGTTTTGCCTGAGCGCATGCAGTTATCCCCTGCACGGCGTGGCATCATAACACGTATTTTCTCTTGCTCTGATATGATTTAAATGTTTGAGAAAATGCGGGTTGTGACAGTTGGTATCTGAGGGAGGTTTGCTTGACAATTGTTCGGGCAACCTTTCCTTGGTTAGAGTTAGCTATTTCGTGGCATACCATACACACACCGAGGTGTCATCAGTACATCTTTGCTGAAGAATGAGAACTACACTCATAAGCATACAAGAAGTATACGGGGCATATTATGTAGTATGGGATGCATAATATGTGTTTGTATATGGATCCACCATAGGGGAAAAATGTGAGGGTTATGTAGTATGGGATGCATAACCTCACCACATGGCTGCGACTAGCACGTTTTCTTTTTCATTGCATGCAAATGTTATGTAGTATGTGATGCAAAACATTTTCATGTGTACGCCACCCATGACATGCATTAAGGCCTTTTTAGAATGCATAGCACAACATGCATAACATAACATTGCATAAGCACAACGTGCCAAGCTAAAGATTTACATGATGACATGTGTACACACATGGTTTTGAGTCAAAAAGGAATATATATTCATGCATTCATGGTCTAGGCACATGAGTTAGTGTGATGAGGGTGACTCATCATAGGTTAGGTATAACATCATCATTGAAAACTCCCAGAGCAAGTTAGCAACTGAAGTTCATATGTAAGTATGTGTGTCTGTACCAGGTCATTTTGTGCTAGCAGTTGAGCTAGGTCTTGATTTGTGTTGATTTAATTATAGGATGTCGAAGCGTCCTGTGTCGAGTCAGACTCCCCAGTCTGAGGGCGAGTCTTCGGGTGCCCAGAACAATGCAATTATGGGGAGTCTACGACATAGTAATGAGACCTTGGCAAGGCAGATGGTGGATGTGCAGTCCCAGATCCAGTCTATGTTTTCAGTGGTGTCTAGGCTTGCTCCGAGGGTATAGGACACTTCTATGGGTTCAGCTGTTCCGGCCCCTTCTACTACACTGGTGCCTCCCGTAGTGGTTCCACCCGAGATGACATTTTTCTCCCAGTTTCAGCGACTTGGACCACCCACCTATGATGGAAAAGCGGATTTCATGGTGTTGGATTATTGGTTGATAGCAATTGGGGAGATATTTTCCTACTATGGCAGAGAGTGATGATCGTTGCATATCAGCTTAAGGGGTTAGCAAAGAGTTGGTGGTTAAGGGAAAATGAGAGCTTGATGGAAGGATGCTCTTGGGAATCTTTTAAGGGGATGCTCCTAAGGAAGTTTCTACCCTCAGTCGAGCGGGACCGCTTGATGAACGAGTTCTTACATTTGAAGCAGATGCAACTCATAGTTAGTGAGTATGAGATTGAGTTCAGCAAACTGAGTCTGTTTGCCCACAGCATGGTAACTTCCGAGGCGGATCGAGTTAAGCGTTTTCTTGGTGGCCTAAGAAATGATTTGCAGCAGTTAGCAAGTGCATATGGAGCAGCAAGCTATGCGGCCATAGTGGAAGCTGCTTTGAGAGTTGAGGCAATTAAAAATGCTAAGCAAAGAGGGCAGTGGATGAGGAAAGATAAGAGGAAGCTAGTGGAAGGGAAGAGCCCTCAGGTGCCTGATGCTGCTTCGAGGAAGAAGAGCAAAGAGGTTTATAGCTTCTATGCCCGGTCAGGCCACCCTTTCGAGAAATGTTTCAAGAGGTTAGGATTTCAGAAGAAGGAGCAGGTTCATGCAATTCAGGGTGCTCCTAAGAGGGACTTGGAGTGTACGTTGTGCATGAGGAAGGGGCATGATGTTGCCCGTTGTTGGTCAAAAGATAAAGTTTGTTATCAGTGTGGATAAAAGGGGCACATCAAGACTCAGTGCCCGCAGTTCGAGCCTGTGCTTCAGCCCGTGCCACTCCAGGCATTGCCACCGCCTTAGTGATTGGATAAAGGCAAAGGAAAACTGAACGTGATTTATTCTGAGGACGCTCAGACCTCAACTCAGGTGGTATCAGGTTAGACTTTCCCCCTAGTTCTAATGCTTAGTTCGTAATTATAGCTTTACTCATTGTTTTCTTAGATACGTGTGCACCTTTTTAGGAAAATTTAAGGTAAAGAACCGTTGGGCTCGTGTGCTTTTCGACTCTGGCACTACCCACTAATTTGTGGCTAGAGCCTTCGTGGACCGGTACTGTTTGGAAACAGATTGAGTGGGGGATGCCTTTTGTGTCAAGTTCCCTTCTGGTGATTCTGTAGTTTTAAACTGGGGCATTTTGGATTGTTCGATTGTGTTGGGGGATTTCCTAGCTAAGGTAGAACTGAAGGTAATTGACTTGGAATACTTTGATGTTATCTTAGGCATGGACTGGTTGTCGAGGTATGATGCTGTGATCCAGTGCAAGGTTAAGCGCTTGGACTTCAGAAAGGACGACGGTCAGCCTGGGAGTGTTTATGGTGATTTGCGCAAGGATTCTCCAACTATTTCTGCGGTATGTGCTCGGACGTTGCTAGTTTCCGGCTGTTTTGCTTGTTTGGTCTCAGTTTTGTAGACTGTTGGTAGTTCGCTGCGTTTAGAATAGATTCCTGTTGTGCGCGAGTTTTCAGATGTTTTTCCTGATGATCTTCCTAGTCTTCCGCCTGACAAAGATGTTGAGTTTGTGATAGATTTGGAGCCAGGTATGCATCCTATTACAAAGGCACCATACTGGATGGCCCCGCGAGAGCTGGAAGAGTTACGTATCCAGCTGGATGAGTTGTTAAAAAGGGTTTTATCAGACCAAGTTCGTCACCTTGGGGTGCACATGTTCTGTTCGTTAAAAAGAAAGATGGGTCGATGCGGCTTTGCATTGATTATCAAGAACTAAATAAAGTCACTATTAAGAACAAGTATCCACTGCCGAGTATTGACTATTTGTTTGATCAGCTGTGCGGTAGTTCAGTATTCTCAAGATTGATCTTTGTTCTGGTTATCATCAGCTTAAGGTCCGCGAGTCAGATATTCCACGTACTGCTTTTTGATCAAGGCATGAGCATTTTGAATTCTTAGTAATGTCATTTGGCTTGACCAAAGCACCCTTAGCCTTTATGGATATGATGAACCGAGTGTTCAAAGACTTTCTAGATAAGTTTGTAGTTTTGTTTATTGACGATGTTCTCGTCTATTCCCGCAATGCTGAGGAGTATGATCAGCATCTGCGTTTAGTTTTATCTGCTTTGTGGGAACATAAGTTGTTCTCCAAATTGAGTAAGTGCAAATTTTGGTTGCCTCAAGTTTTGTTTCTAGGCCATGTGATCAACATGCATGGGATTTCAGTTAATCCAGAGAAGATAGCTGCATTGATGGAGTGGAGAAGACCGGACACACCCAAGGAGATTAGGAGCTTCTTGGGGTTGGCCCGCTATTATAGAAGATTTGTGGAAGGTTTCTCTACTTTGGCTGCACCTTTGACTCGATTAACACAGAATAATATGGCTTTTGATTGGAATGGTAAGTGTGAGGAAGCATTCCTTGTGTAACACCCCAGATTTTGCAAGAGGTTCAGTCTGCAGTTCTGAAATTTTTTGGGTTTCTGGCAGGAGGAACACGGCCTGCGACACGGGCGTGTCGCAGGGCGTGTCGAGGCCGTACCGACACTCGGCCCAAGTGTCGACACTTTCGCTCGACAAAGTGTCGAGAGGGAGGCACACGGCCTGCGACACGGGCATGTCGCAGGGCGTGTCGGGGCGTGTCGACACTCGGCCCAAGTGTCGACACTTTCGCTCGACAAAGTGTCGAGAGTGGGGCACACGGCCTGCGACACGGGCGTGTCGCAGGGCGTGTCGAGGCCGTGTCGACACTCGGCCCAAGTGTCGACACTTTCGCTCGACAATGTGTCGAGACTGGGGCACTCGGCCTATGACACGGGCGTGTCACAGGGCGTGTCCCGCTTGGTCGACGATCTTCGCTCGACGTTTTTCCGCGGTGTCGACACAAAGCCTGTCGACGGGTGTCGATACTTGGCACACGGCTTGGGACACGGGCATGTCCCAGGCCGTGTCACCTCTCGGGTTGGTGTTGGGGCCGTGTCATTGGAGACACACGGCAGGCCACACGGCCGTGTCACTGGGGACACGGGCGTGTCGGACTGAACACGGGCGTGTCGAATGCCCGTGTCTGATTCCAGGCGCGTCGATTTGAGACGGAGAATGAGGCACACGGCCCTGGACACGGGCGTGTGCCAGGCCGTGTTCGGCCCAGGTCTTCTATTTTCTAGGCGAATCACGACCATTCTTTTTCTGGTTTTGGGATCTAACGGTTCAGACCATCTCCTGGGAAGTTAAGTCCGAAAGATAGGGTTGCAGATCCTCATTTTTTTTTCAAGTCTTCTCTTTCTAGTTCTTGAGAGAAACTAGAGCAAGGAGGAAGAAGAAGAAGGTCTTGGGCTGTAGGAAGGGTTTCAGAGCTCCAAATCGCGAGCCGAGTCCGGATCCGTGAAGCTTAGAGCGTTACGAAGATTTCCATCCGGCTAGTTTGCCATGGCAAGGAAGAGGAGTCGGAAGGTAAGGACATCTCTCCTCTCGGTCTTTAGGATGCACGTTTTTAGCATCGTCTTCTTCTAGATTTTTGGGCACCAAACTCTCAAATGAGAGGGGCTTTGGTTTGCCAAGGTTCAAGAGGAACCTCCGGGTTGATTGAGTCCGTCCCCGACATTTTCTTTGCATTAGAGATCCGCTTCGCTAGTGGAATAGGCATGGTGGGTGAAGCCGTAGTCGCGACCATTAGTCCGACTCGGTGATGTTGCATACGAACTTAGGGATTCGTAGAGATTTTCCGTTGCGGCAAGATGCCGTTTGTGTTGTGGTGGTGATTGTCCCGTTTGCTTGAAAAAGGGTACGTGCAGTCGAACCCGGACAAGGTTAGCTCCTCGTGGCGGTAGATGGTTTCCTTGAGGGACAAGGTTAGCTCCGCATGAGAATGGAGATGGTTTCCTTGGTGGACAAGGTTAGCTCCGCACGAGTTGGAGATGGTTTCCTTGGTGCGCGGGAACGCTGCGGTACAAAGAGGGATTGCGATGTTTTAGTCTTGGTTTGTGTTGTGCCAAGGCGTGGCTATGTCTCCGTGGTCGGCTGGCTATCCCGTGACATGTGCGTCATGTGTGGAGAGTGTCCCGGCGAGACTAGTCCCCTTCTGTGAGACTGACGAGAATGCCAAGCTTGGGGCAAGCCCGAGCAAAGAGGCCATGAGCGGGTGGGGTCCAGCAAGGCTTCTTAGAATCGGTCAGTCTGTGGTTGTTGGAATCCTGACATGAGACGTCAGAGCTTGCAGGCAAGCCCGGGGCTAAGCCCACGAGCGGGTGGGGCCTTGGCAAGAATTCCATGTGGCGGCCTGTGCGCCGTGTGAGGGCGTTGTGTCTCCCTCAATGTTTGTGGCTTTATGCCAATTGGGGAAATATGAGTACCCAAATGATGTGATGTTGTTTTAGATGCATACGCTGTAGGGTACCTTGGGTGAAGCCCGGGTGTTGCATTCATGTTGCATAGTAGGCCCTTTCTTTATATGCTCAACCAATAGAGAACATGTTTGATGATTGAGACATCCAAGCCTGTTTGAATGCTTTTTTATTTATAGATGTTTACTTGCATATGAAGTGCTGACTTGCAGGTTGGAGGGTTCCCCGGGGTCCGTTAGGGGCGGCCGGGAGGAGATGTGTTGTTACACAGTTTGAGGTCAGCCTTTACTGACCCACGTTACTAATAATTTTTACAGGGCAGGGATCGCACGCAGGAGCTAGCACGCCGGCCAAAAAGGCCTAAGCCCCATGAAGTGTTTTTCCCTCTTTTGTAGCACTACAGTTATGATGATGTTGTTTGAGACTATTTTTTTGTCCGGCTTGCATGCCGAGGTAGACTAGGAGTGCTGAGCACATTCATGTTTGATTGTACTATTTACTTTTGGACTTTTGTGGTAGGCCTTAAGGCCTTAGTTGTAACTCTTTTGGTTAGTGGATAACTTCTGGTTGTGCTTGGTTTTCCGCTGTGTTGTGCAAGTGTTTTGAGTTTGGGTAGCTATATCAACTTATAATACTAAAGCTGTGGCGTTCGTATGTTGTGGGGCACCGGCCGGACCCATATTATACGTCCACTACAGGGGAGGTGTTACAATTTGGTATCAAAGCGAGGTTAGATTCAAGGTCAGTGCGTAGAGAAGTTATCCACATAAGAGTAACGCGGGACCATGAGTGTCCTTATGTTTTAGTCTTGAGATTGGAGACTAATCCCTTATTTCTTGTCTTCCTGAAGAGTGCAAGCAACGAGGCGGGCACTTCAAGAGCAAGGGATGATCTCTCGGCGAGCAGTGCTACTGCTGCTCCAGGTCTTTTGGGCACGGGTGTAGACCCGGCCGACTTCTGCCGCATGCTTGCAGAAGCAATGGTGGCAGCTCAAGCTGCAGTAGCGGCTCAGGTGGCAACCCCTGCCACACCAGATACGGCAACGGCCGTGCCAGGAGGAGAAGCCAGGCGAGTGGAGCCTTTGGCGGAGAGGGTAGTTGTCGGACATGGAGATCGGCACATGAAGTACTTCCTGAGTTTCCATCCCCCGTCTTTCAAGGGTGTTGGAACGCCAACGGATGCGGAGGATTGGTGGGTTCGTATTCAAGAACTACTAAGGGCGGCAGAGACGCCAGAGGAAAAGAAAGCGGAGTATGCGACGTTCATGTTGGAAGGAGACGCCAAGTTGTGGTGGGTGAGCCATAGCGGCCGCCTGTTCCCGGGACGCACCCCGTCAGTGGAAGAGTTTGGGGACGCTTTTCTTAAGAGGTATATCCCAGTTTCAACACGATTGGCCCTGCAGAGGCAGTTTCTGCATCTAATGCAGCGAGACAAGATAGTGGATGAGTACGTGCAAGAGTTCACCCGATTGGGTCGTTATGCGGGAACGACAATGGCGGATGATGTAGAGAGGGATAACCTCTTCTACCAAGGGTTGAGGGAAAATCTGAGACAACCCCTCATCTCCATGAAGAGGGCGGGATTTAATGATCTAGTTGAAGCCACCAGGAGTTTGGAGAATGATCTGGAGCGAACCCAGCATCGAAAGGGTTTTACCCCCAAGCAAGGGGAAGGGAAGCCTTCTCAATCTCATGGAAAGTCTGATGGGAGTAGGTGGAGGAAGAAGCCTCACACTCCCAGATCTGGTGAGAGGAGCAACTGGACGCCTGGGGGTTCCCACTCTAGGGGACCGCCGACGTGCTACAACTGCGGGAAGGTTGGGCATATATCCCGTGCTTGTCAGCAAGGGGGAGCCGGGCAAGAGGCAAGGCAGGAGCAGACTGTGCGCTCCGACCCCAGTGCTGCAGAGAAGGGAAAGATGGCGGAGTCGAGCGCTTCTCGGTTCCAACCGGTGCAACCAAGGGCCTACAACCTTGGACAGCAGGAAGCGATCCGCCAGACTGATGTGGTGACAGGTATGAAGAAAATTTAAGTTTAAATTTTGTGCTTCATCCTTTTAGACTTTTGTGGAATGTCTATGTTGTAGGCTTCGTGTTAATTTCCGGATACCCCGCTAGGGTATTGTTTGATACGGGAGCATCGCACTCCTTTCTTGCAGAGAGCTTCATCCGGAGAATAGGAGTTGAGTCTTTTTCGTCGGGAGCAGAGCTGAAAGTGCGCATGCCCAATGGGTCATCTATGACCACCGGGGCTAAAGGGCGCATTTGTTGGGAACTAGACGGAGTTGTCTTCGCTCTGGAAGCAGCAGTGTTACCTTTAGTAGAGTTCGATGTCATTTTGGACATGGACTGGCTTGCAGAGCAGCGCGCCAGCATTGATTGTTTATCCAAGGTAGTGACCCTAAAGAGTAAGGGGCAAGCGGAAGTCAAATTTGAGGGCCTTTGTGGAGTGGCCTGTTCCCTGATTTCGGCCATGCAGTTGGTGCGGGCGGTTAACCAGGGTGGTGTAGCGCTTGTAGCGTTATTGGAGGTTCGTCTCTCCCAACTATCTATTGAGGAAGTGCCTGTGGTGGCAGAGTTCAAGGATGTATTTCCGGATGAACTTCCTGGAGCGCCTCCTCGGCGGGAGATCGACTTCTCGATCGAGTTAGTGCCGGAGGCTAGACCGGTGTCACGTCCTCCTTTTAGGATGGCACCAAAGGAGTTGGCGGAACTTAAGGTACAGTTACAGGAACTGTTGGAGCAAGGGTATATTCGACCCAGTTCTTCACCGTGGAGCGCACCGGTGTTGTTTGTAAAGAAGAAGGACGGTAGCATGCACCTATGCATAGACTACCGAGAGCTGAACAAATTGACCGTCAAGAATAAGTATCCGATCCCTCGGATAGACGATTTGTTCGACCAATTGGTGGGGTCAGTGGTATATTTGAAACTGGACTTGAAGTCAGGCTACTATCAACTGCGAATTCGAGATGAGGACATACCCAAAACTACCTTTGGTACAAGGTATGGACACTTTGAGTTTACGGTGATGCCGTTCGGGTTGACGAACGCACCATCGGTGTTCATGGATCTGATGAATCGGGTATTCCGGGAATACTTGGATTCTTTTGTGGTTGTTTTCATTGATGATATTTTGGTGTATTCCAAATCGCAAGTGGAGCATGAGACCCACTTAAGAATGGTTTTGCAAGTGTTGAGGGAGAATGAGTTGTATGCAAAATTCTCCAAATGCGAGTTCTGGTTGGAGAAGGTGGCATTTTTGGGCCACGTGATTAGTGGTGATGGGGTGGCAGTGGATCCAGCGAAAGTGGAGGCCATCAGATATTGGCCGGTGTTGAGGACCGTGGCGGAAGTCCGAAGTTTTCTTGGACTAGCCGGGTATTATAGGAGATTCGTGGAGAGTTTCTCGAAGATAGCTCTACCACTCACCTCTCTCACTCGCAAAGACCATAAATTTGTGTGGACCCAAGAGTGCGGTCAAGCATTTGAGGCCCTGAAGGAGAGGCTTATGATGGCTCCGATCCTGAGTTTACCGCAAGGGACCGATGGATTTCAAATTTTCAGTGACGCATCAGGATGCGGTTTGGGTTGCGTTTTGGTGCAACATGGGAAGGTGATAGCTTTTGGGTCTAGACAGCTGAAACCTCATGAGAGGAATTACCCCGTCCATGATTTGGAGTTGGCGGCGGTAATCTTCGCATTGAAAATTTGGCGACACTATGTGTATGGCACAAGGGTGGAGATCTTCACGGACCATAAAAGCCTGAAGTATCTCTTGGATCAAAAGGACTTGAACATGCGGCAACGCAGATGGGTTGAGTTTCTTGGAGAATACGAAGTGGCGATCCAGTATACGCCGGGTAAAGCCAATGTGGTGGCGGATGCGTTGAGTAGAAAGTACTCGGGGCAAGGAAATTGGATCGAAGCTCATGATGAGCGGTTGGTACGGGAATGGGAGTCCCTTGGATTGGAATGTGTTGCGAGAGGCGAGTCTAGCGTGGCTCGGTTGAACTGGATTGAAGTGCAAAACGACTTGTCCGATCGTATTCGGGAAGCGACTCGATTGGATGTCGAGTTTCAACCTTTTGTGTTGGAGGCTCAAACGGGCGAGAGCAGCACCTGGGAGATGATCGGGGGAATCTTGAGAAAGGATGGAAGGGTTTGTGTACCGCAGTTTGGCAATCTCCGTGAGGAGTTGATGTTTGAGGCTCACTTCTCAAAGTACTCCATTCACCCAGGCAGTACAAAGATGTACTTGGATATGAAGAAATCCTTTTGGTGGCCGGGGTTGAAGCGAGATGTAGCTTTGTATGTGAGTCGTTGCCAAACATGTGCCTTGGTGAAGGCCGAATGTCAGAAACCGGGCGGGTTCCTGAAGCCCCTTCCAATTCCTGAATGGAAATTTGAGGACATCTCCATGGACTTTGTGCATGGTTTGCCTAGGTCGCAGCATGGTAATGATGCTATTTGGGTGATCGTGGATCGCCTAACCAAGGTGGCTCACTTCATCCCAAATCGGAAAGAGGACAGCGTGGAGAAGTTGGTGGAGTTGTATGTTCGCAACATTGTGCGACTGCACGGAATTCCTAAGAGCATAGTCAGTGATCGCGATGGACGGTTTACGTCCAAGGACTGGAGATTGGTTCAAAAGAGCTTGGGCACGAAGCTAAAGTTTAGTACGGCGTTCCATCCTCAAACTGATGGGAAAACGGAGAGAACGAACCGTACTATGGAGGACATGTTGAGGATGTGCGTTCTTGATTTTGGCAAGAGATGGGAGGATCACCTCTTCATGGTAGAATTTGCGTACAACAACAGTTTTCAAGCTAGTATAAAGATGGCGCCATACGAAGCTTTGTATGGGAGGCGGTGTCGAACGCCGATGTCTTGGGCAGAGGCGGGAGACACCAAAATTTTGGGAAAGGATGTGGTAGTTGACGCTTGTGAGTTGGTACGGGCCATCCAAGAGCGTATGGAGGTGGCGCAAGACAGGCAAGCAAAATATTTTAATGCTCGTCACCGGAAGTTAGAATTTGCAGTTGGTGATTGGGTCTATCGGAAGGTCAAGCCGTTCAAAGGCGTCTCGCGGATTCGCCCACTCAAGAAGTTGAGCCCAAGGTTTTTGGGGCCTTTTGAAATTGTTGAGCGGATAGGAGAAGCAGCCTATCGGTTGGCGTTGTCCGCAGATTTGAGTGGATTACATGACGTCTTCCACGTCTCCGTTTTGAGGAAAGCCTTGGTGGAGGCTAGCGTGGTGATTGAGCCGGCATCGGTGCCGATTGAGGAAGACTTGAGGACGCGAGTCCTTCCAATCGCTATAGAAGATTCGGAGACTCGGCAGTTGCGGAATAAAGAAGTTAAACTTGTGAAAGTTCGATGGGACAACTGCGGTCGTGAGGAGTTCTCTTGGGAACGAGAACAGGCCATGCTAGAAGATTATCCAGAACTTTTCATGTCAGGTACAATTTAAGTTTTGTACCCTTTTGTTTTGTAATTTCGGGACGAAATTCTGTTAAGTGGGGGAGAGCTGTAACACCCCAGAGTTTGCAAGAGGTTCAGTCTGCAGTTCTGAAATTTTTTGGGTTTCTGGCAGGAGGCACACGGCCTGCGACACGGGCGTGTCGCAGGGCGTGTCGAGGCCGTGCCGACACTCGGCCCAAGTGTCGACACTTTCGCTCGACAAAGTGTCGAGAGGGAGGCACACGGCCTGCGACACGGGCATGTCGCAGGGCGTGTCGGGGCGTGTCGACACTCGGCCCAAGTGTCGACACTTTCGCTCGACAAAGTGTCGAGAGTGGGGCACACGGCCTGCGACACGGGCGTGTCGCCGGGCGTGTCGAGGCCGTGTCGACACTCGGCCCAAGTGTCGACACTTTCGCTCGACAATGTGTCGAGACTGGGGCACACGGCCTGTGACACGGGCGTGTCACAGGGCGTGTCCCGCTTGGTCGACGATCTTCGCTCGACGTTTTTCCGCGGTGTCGACACAAAGCCTGTCGACGGGTGTCGAGACTTGGCACACGGCTTGGGACACGGGCGTGTCCCAGGCCGTGTCACCTCTCGGGTTGGTGTTGGGGCCGTGTCGTTGGAGACACACGGCAGGCCACACGGCCGTGTCGCTGGGGACACGGGCGTGTCGGACTGAACACGGGCGTGTCGAATGCCCGTGTCTGATTCCAGGCGCGTCGATTTGAGACGGCGAATGAGGCACACGGCCCTGGACACGGGCGTGTGCCAGGCCGTGTTCGGCCCAGGTCTTCTATTTTCCAGGCGAATCGCGGCCATTCTTTTTCTGGTTTTGGGATCTAACGGTTCAGACCATCTCCTGGGAAGTTAAGTCCGAAAGATAGGGTTACAGATCCTCATTTTTTTTCAAGTCTTCTCTTTCTAGTTCTTGAGAGAAACTAGAGCAAGGAGGAAGAAGAAGAAGGTCTTGGGCTGTAGGAAGGGTTTCAGAGCTCCAAATCGCGAGCCGAGTCCGGATCCGTGAAGCTTAGAGCGTTACGAAGATTTCCATCCGGCTAGTTTGCCATGGCAAGGAAGAGGAGTCGGAAGGTAACGACATCTCTCCTCTCGGTCTTTAGGATGCACGTTTTTAGCATCGTCTTCTTCTAGATTTTTGGGCACCAAACTCTCAAATGAGAGGGGCTTTGGTTTGCCAAGGTTCAAGAGGAACCTCCGGGTTGATTGAGTCCGTCCCCGGCATTTTCTTTGCATTAGAGATCCGCTTCGCTAGTGGAATAGGCATGGTGGGTGAAGCCGTAGTCACGACCGTTAGTCCGACTCGGTGATGTTGCATACGAACTTAGGGATTCGTAGAGATTTTCCGTTGCGGCAAGATGCCGTTTGTGTTGTGGTGGTGATTGTCCCGTTTGCTTGAAAAAGGGTACGTGCAGTCGAACCCGGACAAGGTTAACTCCTCGTGGCGGTAGATGGTTTCCTTGAGGGACAAGGTTAGCTCCGTATGAGAATGGAGATGGTTTCCTTGGTGGACAAGGTTAGCTCCGCACGAGTTGGAGATGGTTTCCTTGGTGCGCGGGAACGCTGCGGTACAAAGAGGGATTGCGATGTTTTAGTCTTGGTTTGTGTTGTGCCAAGGCGTGGCTATGTCTCCGTGGTCGGCTGGCTATCCCGTGACATGTGCGTCATGTGTGGAGAGTGTCCCGGCGAGACTAGTCCCCTTCTGTGAGACTGACGAGAACGCCAAGCTTGGGGCAAGCCCGGGCAAAGAGGCCATGAGCGGGTGGGGTCCAGCAAGGCTTCTTAGAATCGGTCAGTCTGTGGTTGTTGGAATCCTGACATGAGATGTCAGAGCTTGCAGGCAAGCCCGGGGCTAAGCCCACGAGCGGGTGGGGCCTTGGCAAGAATTCCATGTGGCGGCCTGTGCGCCGTGTGAGGGCGTTGTGTCTCCCTCAATGTTTGTGGCTTTATGCCAATTGGGGAAATATGAGTACCCAAATGATGTGATGTTGTGCTAGATGCATACGCTGTAGGGTACCTTGGGTGAAGCCCGGGTGTTGCATTCATGTTGCATAGTAGGCCCTTTCTTTATATGCTCAACCAATAGAGAACATGTTTGATGATTGAGACATCCAAGCCTGTTTGAATGCTTTTCTATTTATAGATGTTTACTTGCATATGAAGTGCTGACTTGCAGGTTGGAGGGTTCCCCGGGGTCCGTTAGGGGCGGCCGGGAGGAGATGTGTTGTTACACAGTTTGAGGTCAGCCTTTGCTGACCCACGTTACTAATAATTTTTACAGGGCAGGGATCGCACGCAGGAGCTAGCACGCCGGCCAAAAAGGCCTAAGCCCCATGAAGTGTTTTTCCCTCTTTTGTAGCACTACAGTTATGATGATGTTGTTTGAGACTATTTTTTTGTCCGGCTTGCATGCCGAGGTAGACTAGGAGTGCTGAGCACATTCATGTTTGATTGTACTATTTACTTTTGGACTTTTGTGGTAGGCCTTAAGGCCTTAGTTGTAACTCTTTTGGTTAGTGGATAACTTCTGGTTGTGCTTGGTTTTCCGCTGTGTTGTGCAAGTGTTTTGAGTTTGGGTAGCTATATCAACTTATAATACTAAAGCTGTGGCGTTCGTATGTTGTGGGGCCCCGGCCGGACCCATATTATACGTCCACTACAGGGGAGGTGTTACACCTTGAACTCAAGAACAGATTGTGTACTGCTCCTGTTTTGACTCAACCTACGGAAGGCTTGGGTTATGATGTTTTTGTGGATGCATCGCATGTTGGGCTTGGATGCGTGTTGAAGCAAGACGGAAAAGTGATTGCGTATGGGTCCAGGCAACGGAAGACTCATGAGAAGAACTACCCTACGCATGACTTGGAATTTGCAGCCATTATATTTGCGCTAAAGTTGTGGAGACATCTACTTTATGGCGCGCAGTGCAAGATTTTTACTGATCATAATAGTTTAAAGTATGTCTTCACCCAGAAGGAATTGAATATGCGTCAGCGGCCATGGTTGGAGTATGTTGCCGACTACGACGTTGAAATTCAGTACCATCTGTGCAAGGCTAATGTGGTGGCCGACGCCCTAAGTCAGAAGACGGGAAAGATTTTTAATCTCTCCGCCGATCGATTAGTGGAAGAATTCTTATTGATGGATATTTCTGTAGGGTGCTGTGACTTGCAGAGTAGTTTGGTGACAGCAGAACCTTCTTGGATTGCGTTGACGCGGTTTCATCCGAAAGATGATCCAGATTTGCTGCACTTATATCTTAGAACTGAGAAAGGGGAGTTACCTGATTTTTCAATTAATTCTACGGGTACGTTGATGTACCGCGGCATATTTTGTGTCCCCGCTGTTATGGACATCCGAGATATGTTATGAAGAGAAGCTCTTGGTTCGAGCATTGCATACCATCCAGGATCTACCAAGATGTATCGTGATTTGAAGCAAATTGTCTGGTGTACTGGGATGAAGGGAGATATAGCCAGATTTGTGTCGGAATGCTATACTTGTAAGCGTGTCAAGGCCGATCATGGAAGACCTGATGGCAAGTGGACACCGTTGGAAATTCCAACCTGGAAGTGGGACAGCATTTCGATGTATTTTATTACATGTCTACCGAGATCTCCGAGAGGATACGATTCAGTTTGGGTGATCGTGGATAGATTAATGAAGTGTGCTCACTTCATACCGTATAAGTTGAATTATCCAATGAAGAAGATAGCTGAACTGTATGTGAATGAGGTTATTCGATTGCATGGTGTTCCAGTCAGCATCATTTCAGACCGAGACTCACGGTTTACATCTCGCTTATGGAAGAGTTTACAAGAAGGTTTGGGTACGGATTTGAGATATTCTACCACATACCACCCGTAGACCAATGGTCAGACAGAGCGAGTGAATCAGATAATGGAAGATATGATTAGATGCTATATCTTAGACCACAGAGGAGCCTGGGATGAGCGTTTGCGGCTTATGGAGTTTGCGTATAATAACAGTTATCAATGAAGCTTGCAAATGTCTCCTTTTAAGGTGCTGTATGGGAGACGTTGCAGAACTCCTCTCTTTTGGACTGAGGCTGGTGAGAGATCTTTGTTGGGTCCGGATGCTCTTGAAGAAATGGATGTTGCTGTGAAGCTTATTCGGGAAAAGCTTCAGATAGCTCAAGAACGTTATGAGAAGAATGCCAATCGGCATAGATCAGATTTAGAGTTTGTTGTGGGGGACTTGGTGTTTCTTAAAGTTTCCCCGATGGTTGGCATAAAGAGATTTGGTAAAGATCGGAAGTTGGACCCAATGTTTGTGGGACTGTTCAAGATTGTTGAGCGGGTTGGTGTATCAGCTTATAAGTTGGAATTGCCCGCAACTTTTCCTGGTGTTCACGATGTTTTTCATGTAAGCCAACTCCGCAAGTGTGTGCGAAACGACAGACATGTTTTAGATTCTGTGCCTCAGTTAGAGCCAAATCTTTCTTATGTGGAGGTGCCTGTCCACATTTTGGATTCTCAGGATCGCGTGTTGCGAATAAAGAAGATTCCGGTGGTGAAAGTGTTATGGAGAAACCAATACGTGGAAAGCGGGACTTGGGAATTAGAGTCAGCTATGAGGGAGGCTCACCCTCATCTGTTTCCTTAAGCTTGTATGGTATGGTTTCTTCCATTTACCTCTTTGGTTGTTATGTTTCTTCTTTGGTAGAAGTGTTATGCGTAATGTTTCGAGGCAAAACTTTCTTTTAGGGAGAGTGACTGCAACGCCCCCGATATTTTTGGCAATTGTGTAATTTTTTGTTTGGCATTACGTTGGCATATTTTTTGGCCTTTGCCGTTGTTAGAGCATGATCTTCGCTTTATAGGCCTTTTAGTGGCTAGTTTGGTAGCCTGTTTGCAAGATTCCCTAGCAAGCCGGAGTCTGTTTTGGTGACTCGGTGGTGGCTCTTCGGGAATGCTTATATTTTGGCTTCGGACAAGGTTAGCCCAAGTTTTGTTTGTCGGATGATGATTTCGACTTCGCCACTAGATTCGTAGCGTGGGTATTTAGCTACGGTTTGAATTTTGTTACATTCCGAGACAGTTTGCTCGAGCCTGGATCGTTTTGCTCGGGAATAGCATGGTTAAGAAGAAGTTATAACATATGAATACGAGGTTATAACATATTGGTTGTTGGTTTCCTCCCTAGATGCAAAATTTGAGTAACACGGACTGGGACACGGGCGTGTCCCAAGGCGTGTCCAGCTCGGGTTGAGCAGTTGGCCGCGTTGTCAACGAATTTTGGTCGACGAAATTTTTCGGGAGTGTCACGCCCGGTGACACGGGCGTGACAGGGGGCGTGTTGAGAGGTCGACGACTTGAGGTCGACGAATTGCGATCGACGAATTGAGGTCAACGATCATCGAGAGAAGGGGTACAAGGCCTGTGACACGGGCGTGTCACAGGGCATGTTCCGCTGGTCGACGAACTTCGTTCGACTAAGTTTGCTCGACGAATGTCGATTGTCGAGTAAAGGGTTACACGCCCTGAGTCACGGGCGTGACTGGGCCAACACGGGCGTTTCTCCAGGCAGTATTCATTTTGGATAAGCACAAATGGTCGGTTTGTGTGCCGCTTAAGGTACACGCCCTGGGGCGGGGCGTGTCAGGGCCGAATAGCGAGTTTTTTAGAAATTTTTCAGCTGTTCTCTTCGCATTCCCCATTTCCAAGAGAGAGAGAGAGAGAGAGAGAGAGAGAGAGAGAGAGAGTAAAGGAAAGGAAATTGGAACCAGCTGCTCTCGCCTAGATTTTTCTCCTTAGGTAAGATTTCCTTGCTCTTGGGCTAAGCTATGGGCTGTCAAATTTCTCAGTTTTCCCTATTTTGTTCACCTCAGGTTTTTGCAGTTTTATGGATAATGTTGCCTAGCTGTGATAAAGCTTAAATAGCGGATGTATGCCTTGAAGGTTGTGGGTGTTTCTCGGCTTGTTCTAATGGCCGAGTTGTGAATTATGGCAGGTGGTTTTGTTTGATGGATCTGTGAGGGGTGGTGTGGTGTAAAGCCTTTGTGGCCACCATTATGGTGTAGAGAGCACCATTTGGCCCCGATTTGGGAAGTTGTTTTATGGTGTAGAGAGTACCTTTTGGCCCCGATTTGGTCTAGTTTGTTGAATTTTGTGAAGTGGAAGTGGGTGACGGGATAGGCCGGGCGGCCTGGGGCGGACAACTTTGGCGGACTAGGCGAACTGGGCGGACTGAGATGTGCGGCCTGGTGGAAGGTCTAGTGGAAAGCGGGCTGTCTTCTGAGCGGCTTGCTGCATGTAGTCCGCGGACTATGCGGCCTGGTTTCTGCGGATAGGGTGTTTGCTGATTGGCTTTGCCAAGGAGCGGCCTGAGCGGATAAAGGCTTGCGGACTGGTGCATTGCTTAGTGGCCGCGGGTGCAAGCTTGTGCTGATAGGCGGTTTGGCTCGTGTCCGCAGTAAGCTTGCGGACTGGAGTGTCCGCGGTATGGGCTGTTGCGGACTGGGCTTAGAGCTTGGCTGAGGCCTTGTCGAGCTCTGGTGGCACAGCAGGCGATTTGCTGTGGAGATCGATTGGCGGACTGGTTTTGGAGTCGGGGGTTGGCTGCTGCGTTGGACAGGAGTGCGAGGAGCTCGCGGACTGATGGCGTTCTATGCTAGGGTGTTTGGGGGACGGGAATTTGAGTCCGCCATGCTCGCATTGGCCCTTGTTGGTTTTGGACATGGTCACACTTTGTGCCAAGGCCATGGTGTCCGCGGTATCCGCCAAGTCCGCTGTGACCGGGCGGACTGTTGCTATCTGCCTTTGGTCGTGGACTTGTGGCGGATTGAGGTGTGAGTCTTGCGGACTGCCTCGGGTTGGTGTGGACAGCCATTAAAGGGGGATTGCTGTCCTGCAGTGGTTGGAGCTGTGCGGGCTGATGCCTTGTCCGCATAGCTTGGGCGGACTAGAGAGGGTTCGCCAATGTTTTCCTTGCTCCTGGCTATTTTCCTTGGTATCCGGCTAAGTCCTTGCGGACTCAGCGGACGGTGTTTTTGCTATCGCGCGGGCTGGGGCGGTGTCGCTATCTCCTGGGAGGTGACCACACTCCTCACCTTGCCTATAAATAGGACCCCCCTGGCAAACCTAAATAACCAGAGTGAACAGGGGTTGAGCGAAGTGCTGCGGTCTGTGTTTGTCAGTACGCGCGGATTGTTTCAGGCTGACGGTTTGATGTGTGCAGGTCGCGCGGGTAGCTTCAAGGAGCCAGGAGTTTGGCTGTGACTTCGGTCAAGTACTTGGAAGTGTGCGGTCTCTACGGACTAAGCAGGAGGTCGCTCTGCGGCTTGTCAGTTCTGTTTCATCTTTGCCAGCTTCAATAACCTGTCCGCCGGCTTCAGGCGGGTAGGGGTGTTACTCAGTTCAGATTCAGCAGGAGGCGAATAACGGTGTGTCCGCGCGGCCTCGCGGCTTCGGCAGACTCCGTGTCTATTCGGTGAATTGCAGCATAGCTTGGGCGTGCTCAGCGGTCTCGGCGACCTCGGCGACCTCGCGGTCTCGGCGGACTCCGGTGCTGTCCTCCCGGCTTGTTTTTTGGTGCTTTCTGTTTACAGCTGTTATACTAGCGAAATCATGTCTCGCTATGTATGCCTCGTGTTGTAAAGAAGTGAATGTATAAAAGACCTGCTTGTGCTTCCATTGTTTATTGGGTGTTACCTGTATTCCTTGGTTCCGCTGGTTCAACGTGCGAACTGGGTAGTTCCGAAGATATTAATTTGGCGTTTGGGCTATCTTGCTGACCACGTTGAGAAAATTTAACATGGTATCAGAGCAGGTTTCTGAGGTTCAGTTGCGTGAGCGGAAGTCAGCCAGTGTTGTTACTCAGTGATTGAGTGGTGATCAACCTGTGTTGTTGCTCGAAGCTGCTGAAAGGTTGCCAACAGGTGTTGCAATGGAAGGGAGTTTTGTAAGAGGTCTTGGCATTGAACTCTTAATGCCGACTAACTTCAAGAAGTGGAAGTCGTGCATGAAGAGTTATCTTCTTGGCGAGGAGCTGTGGGAAGTCATCGGTGGGGACGACAGACAAGAAGTCACTGCTGCTTTCGGTACTGCTGAGCAGGTTAGGCTCTGGAGAAGAACAAATGCTATGGCGGCGTTCATGCTGAAGAGAGCCGTGTCTCCGGAACTATTTGATCACATCGTTGGGTGTGAGTTGGCTGCTGATATTTGGACAACCATTGATGAGTTGTTCAATAGGAAGAATGTGGCGCGACTTCAGTTCCTGGAGAATGAGTTGGCCAGGGCAACTCAGGGAGACCTTTCCATCTCCAAGTACTTCTTAAAGATGAAGAGCTTGTGTGCTGAGCTGTCGGCACTGGATCCTGATGAGCCTATCTCTGAGGCAAAGATGAAAAGGCACATCATCCGCGGCTTGCGGAATGAATATGTGGCCTTTGTCACATCTGTTCAAGGGTGGGCTACTCAGCCGTCTTTGCTGGAGCTGGAGAATCTGCTTGCCTCGCAGGAGAGCTTAGCAAGGCAGATGGCTGGAGTGAACCTGAATCAGGAAGGCAGCGAAGCTCTCTTCTCAGGTAAGAAGAAAGGATGGGAAGGGAAGAAGAAGAAGAAGGTGCAGGCCGCTGGTGAGAAGGAGACTTCAACTTCATATCCGTCGGAGAGGAGCAATGCTCCTAAGGACTGGAAAAAGAATCTGAAGTGCTACCAGTGTCATCAGCGAGGGCACTTCAAGCGGGACTGCAAGGTCAAACTGCAGCCTGGGCATGCTGCGGGAAAGGAGGAAGCTTGCTCAAGAAGTGAAGAAGCATAATGGGGCGGAGATTTTATGACGGGAACTTGTGTCCGGGCCTTGTCTGCTGAGGACTTCAACAGCGAGTGGATCGTGGACTCCGGGTGTTGTCATAACCTCACCGGAGACAAATCGAAGTTCACCTCCATGCAGGCTTACTTAGGTAATGAAGCTATTATCACTGCTGATAATAATGTTTATGCAGTAGAGAAAGAGGGGGTCGTGTCATTGGGTAGTGATCAGGGTCCACTCACGTTAAGGAGTGTGTATCACGTGTCGGGCATGAAGAAAAACCTCTTCTCGGTGACCAATGCGGTGGACGCTGGGTTTCACGTTCTGTTTGGGCCAACAGACGTGAGGTTCCTTCGAAACGTATCAGCGGTGAAGGCTGATGTTGCTCATGTTGGGAGGAGGGTGAAGAACTTGTTTGTTCTTTCCACCAATGCCTATGTTGATAGAATGAGGGCCAATGATAGCGCTGCTATCTGGCATGAGAGGCTGGGGCATGTTGGCATGGACAAGCTGAAGGCGATGGCGATTAGAAGTTTGGTGAGGGGGTTGCCGAAGTTGTCATCCTTTGGTGATGGGCATGTTTGTGCGGGCTTTCAATACGGTAAGACACATCGCCTTCCGTTTGATAAATCACAAACAAGGAGCAAGAAGCCACTGGAGTGTATTCATGGCTACCTGATGGGACCAACGGTTACTGCCAGCATTGGCGGAAGCAGATACATGCTTGTCTTGGTTGATGACTACTCAAGGTATACTTGGGTGTACTTCTTAAAGGAGAAGTCGGAAGCCTTCCGTTTGTTCGTGGAATTTAAGGAGTTGGTAGAAGGCCAGCTTGGCTTGCAGATTAAGAAGCTTAGAACTGATAACGGGGGTGAGTTTGTCTCCTCTGACTTTTCTAACTTCTGCAGGAAGCACGTGATCCAACGGGAGCTTACTTGTGCCCACACTCCACAACAAAATGGGGTAGCGGAGCGGAAGATCCGTCATCTAACGGAGACCTGCAAATGCTGGCTTCATGCGAAAGATATCTCAAGGTCCTTTTGGGCTGAGGGGATGTCTTGTGCTACATATGTTATCAACCGGATGCCACTCAGCCCTATCAACATGAAGACTCCTATTGAGCTGTTGCTGAAGGAGAAGCCGAGTGTGGGACGCCTTATGGTGTTCGGTTCAACTTGCTACGTGCATGTCCCGGATGCTTCACGGACAAAGCTGGATGCGAAGGCAAGGAAACTTATCTTTGTTGGCTATGATGAGCGGAAGAAGGGATGGAAATGCATGGACCCTGTGACGAAGAAGTTCGTGGTGTCAAGAGACGTTGTCTTTGACGAGCTGACGTCATATGGAGGTGGCTCGGTGGAGCTAACCGGAAGTAGCAAGGTTGATGAAGCACCGGTGGAGGCTGCTGAAGGCTTGGAAGAGGAGCTTGCTGTCTCACCAGCAGCTCCTGTTGCTTCGAACTCCGAGGCTGAGCCTTCTGGCTCAGGAAGCAGGGGGAGCACTGCTCAATGCTTGCCCCAGGTAGGAGTGGAGCCCAAAGAAGCAACGGAAGCCGTGAGCAAGGAGCTATGTCTTCGGAGATCGAAGAGGGTGGTTAAGCCACTGGCTTGGTACTGTGATGGGAATGCAGTGAGCTTTGTATCCTGCTTCTTTGCAGGTCCTCTGGATGAGAGAGAGCCTACAAACGTCAACGAGGCCACTGGAGTGAAGGAGTGGGAAGATGCCATGAATGAAGAGATTGACGCTCTGAAGAAGAATGAAACCTGGGATCTTGTGCCCAAGGTTGATGACATTACTCCGGTTACTTGCAAGTGGGTGTATAAGTTGAAGAAGAAGGCTGATGGGAGCATTGATCGTTTCAAGGCTCGCCTGGTCGCTAGAGGATTCTCACAGCAGTATGGAGAAGACTATGAGGAGACATTCAGTCCAGTTGCGAAGATGACTTCTGTAAGAGTGGTGATCGCCTTGGCTGCTTGCAAGGGATGGAGGTTGTGGCAACTCGATGTAAAGAATGCCTTTCTTTACGGAGAGATTGACAAGGACATCTTCATGGATCAGCCGCTTGGTTTTGTCTCTGAAAAGCATACGGACTATGTCTGCAAACTCAGGAAGGCTCTCTATGGGTTGAAGCAAGCTCCTAGAGCTTGGTATGGGAAGATTGTAGAGTACTTGCAATTCTGTGGATACCTTGCTTCTAACTCGGATTCAAGCTTGTTCATCAAGAAGAAGGGGGAGCTACGAGTCTTGGTCCTGCTGTATGTGGATGACATGATCATCACAGGGAATTAGGAGGGGGAAGTAGCAAGGCTCAGGGCAGAGCTTGCTATACGCTTCGAGATGAAAGACTTGGGAGAGTTGCATCACTTTCTCGGTCTGGAAGTGGAGAGGAAGGAGTGCGGGGTTCTCATTAGCCAGAAAGGGTATGCTGATCACATTGTGAAGCGGTTCGGCATGGGCGAAGGGAAGAAGTGCTCTACTCCACTGGAATCTGGGCTGAAGCTTCGACAGGATGAGGGAAGGGTTCTTCATGATCCCTTGGTGTTCAGGGCACTTGTTGGGAGCTTGATTTATCTGATGATTACAAGGCCGGATATTGCTTATGCTGTTGGCCGAGTAAGTCGGTATATGGCTGAACCAAGGCAATCTCATCTAGTGGCGGCGAAGGGAATTCTGAAGTATGTCAAGGCTTCTTCTGATATGGGACTCCTCTATATAAGGGATGCGGAGTTTGCGTTGCTCGGGTACACGGATGCTGACTATGGCGGTGATTCGGATGATCGAAGGTCTACTTCAGGTTATGTGTTCACTTGCGGTTCAGCTAGCATCTCGTGGTGTAGCAAGAAGCAGGACTCGGTGTCGTTGTCAACCACGGAGGCGTAGTATAAGGCTTCGGCCTTGGCTGCTCGGGAAGCCGTTTGGTTAAGGAGGCTTATAGAGGATGTTCATGAAGAAGTGCAAGGGCCTACTTTACTCCGGGGTGACAATGAGAGTGCTCTCAAACTGGTTAACAATCCAGTGTGTCACGCCAGGACTAAGCATATAGAGATTGATCACCACTTCATCAGGGAGAAGGTGTTGGAGGGGTCTCTGCTGGTCGGGCATGTTTGGAGTGAAGATAATCTTGCTGACATCTTCACGAAGCCACTGTCTAAGGGGCCCTTTGAACGCTTGCGCAGCTTGCTGGGCTTGGTCACCATTTCCCACTTCAAGGGGGAGTGTTGAATTTTGTGAAGTGGAAGTGGGTGACGGGACAGGCCGGGCGGCCTGGGGCGGACAGCTTTGGCGGACTAGGCGGACTGGGCGGACTGAGATGTGCGGCCTGGTGGAAGGTCTAGTGGAAAGCGGGTTGTCTTCTGAGCGGCTTGCTGCATGTACTCCGCGGACTATGCGGCCTGGTTTCTGCGGATAGGGTGTTTGCAGATTGGCTTTGCCAAGGAGCGGCCTGAGCGGATAAAGGCTTGCGGACTGGTGCATTGCTCAGTGGCCGCGGGTGCAAGCTTCTGCTGATAGGCGGTTTGGCTCGTGTCCACGGGAAGCTTGCGGACTGGAGTGTCCGCGGTATGGGCTGTTGTGGACTGGGCTTAGAGCTTGGCTGAGGCCTTGTCGAGCTCTGGTGGCACAGCAGGCGATTTGCTGTGGAGATCGATTGGCGGACTGGTTTTGGAGTCCGTGGTTGGCTGCTGCGTTGGACAGGAGTGCGAGGAGCTCGCGGACTGATGGCAGTCTGTGCTAGGGTGTTTGGCAGACGGGAATTTGAGTCCGCCATGCTCGCATTGGCCCTTGTTGGTTTTGGACTTGGTCACACTTTATGCCAAGGCCATGGTGTCCGCGGTATCCGCCAAGTCCGCTATGACCGGGCGGACTGTTGCTATCTGCCTTTGGTCGTGGACTTGTGTCGGATTGAGGTGTGAGTCTAGCGGACTGCCTCGGGTTGGTGTGGACAGCGATTAAAGGGGGATTACTGTCCTGCAGTGGTTGGAGTTATGCGGGCTGATGCCTTATCCGCATAGCTTGGGCGGACTGGAGAGGGTTCGCCAATGTTTGCCTTGCTCCTGGCGGTTTTCCTTAGTATCCGGCTAAGTCCTTGCGGACTCAGCAGACGGTGTTTTTTGCTATCGCACGGGCTGGGGCGTTGTCGCTATCTCCTGGGCGGTGACCACACTCCTCACCTTGCCTATAAATAGGACCCCCCTGGCAAACCTAAATAACCAGAGTGAACAGTAAGTTGGGTTGAGCGAAGTGCTGCGGTCTGTGTTTGTCAGTCCGCACAGATTGTTTCAGGCTGACGGTTTGCTGTGTGCAGGTCGCGCGGGTAGCTTCAAGGAGCCAGGAGTTTGGCTGTGACTTCGGTCAAGTACTTGGAAGTGTGCGGTCTTTGTGGACTCAGCAGGAGGTCGCTCTGCGGCTTGTCAGTTCGGTTTCATCTTTGCCAGCTTCAATAACCTGTCCGCCGGCTTCAGGCGGGTAGGGGTGTTCCTCAGTTCAGGTTCAGCAGGAGGCGAATAACGGTGTGTCCGCGCGGCCTCGCGGCTTCGGCGGACTCCGTGTCTATTCGGCGAATTGCAGCATAGCTTGGGCGTGCTCAGCGGTCTCGGCGACCTCGGCGACCTCGTGGTCTCGGCGGACTCCGGTGCTATCCGCCCGACTTATTTTTTGGTGCTTTTTGTTTACAGCTATTATACTAGCGAAATCATGTCTCGCTATGTATGCCTCGTGTTGTAAAGAAGTGAATGTATAAAAGACCTGCTTGTGCTTCCATTGTTTGTGGGGTGTTACCTCTATTCCTTGGTTCCGCTGGTTCAACGTGCGAACTGGGTAGTTCCGAAGATATTAATTTGGCGTTTGGGCTATCTTGCTGACCACGTTGAGAAAATTTAACATAGTTGTTTTATGGTGTAGAGAGCACCTTTTGGCCCCGATTTGGGCTAGTTGTTTTATGGTGTACATAACACCTTTTGTCCCCGATTTGGGCTGGTTGTTTTATGGTGTAGAGAGCACCTTTTGGCCCCGATTTGGGCTGGTTGTTTTATGGTGTAGAGAGAACCTTTTGCCCCCGATATGGGCTGTTTGTTTTGGTGTGTTGTACCTTAGGGCTGCCACCGTTGAACCCTTGAGTACTATGGCTTTACCACTGCTAATATTCACAAGTTAGGACTGCTCGTTCCTTTGTTATTTTGGCATATGCTTGCCTTGTTGCTCCTGCATATTTTAGCAGGATATGTTGATTATCTCTCGCACTTGGTGCATCTTGATCCTGCCTTGGGCAGTGTGTTAACTTTACTATTCTATTCAGTTCCCTTTTGCTCATTTAATAGCATTGGTTGTGGGGTTGGTAAGCCCTCTTTTCTTACTTATGGATCTAATGCTCCATTTCTTTTCCTTATATACTTGCTGATGTATTCTTTCTTTGAATGCCTTAGGTTTAGGTGATAACCGATTGAGCGGCTAGTGTTCGTTATGGTGGAGCTTGCTTGTGGCCTCCGGGTTAGCTAAGGTTGCTGTTCCTCGATTTGGCGAGGTAGTTTTCTTTTTTTGTTTAGACATACATACTCTCCAGTGTGTTCGTGTCAGGTTGTTGAAGCCCACTGGGGGCTTACTTTTAAATCTGAATTGAGTATTGCTAGTTTTGCCTTTTTGGCTGTTGTTTACTTACTTCTGTGAATATTTTATGCTAGATTGCATATTAGGTATTTTGAAACCCTAAAAGTATTACTATATGTATCTCATGCATGTCATGATTTTAAAACTAAAGCACTACTTCTCGAGTACGTAAATGACGATTTTTCTTATACTATGATAAATCTAGAGTTGTGCTTTACATAATTTGTCCTTTGGGGGCATTTATACTCATGTAGGACGTCAAATTCACTTAACCAAAGTATTTTCCGCTGCGTATAAATATATGTTTGTTTAGTGTGGACTAGCTGATCCATTGTGCCGAGGGATATGACCATCAAACTTAACTTATTTTCTTTCGTATTAAATAATGATTTTATTCAACGAACTAGACTATGGGTTTTGCCTGAGCGCATGTAGTTATCCCATGCACAGCGTGACATCATAACACGTATTTTCTCTTGCTCTGATATGATTTAAATGTTTGATGAAATGCGGGTTGTGACATACCTCGCCATCCGGTGCTTGACCTCCTCCTGCCGGACCATCGCCAAATCCCTGAGCTCTTCCACGAGATCAAGAGAGAGTCTTTGCTCTTCCGCATTCTCTGCTATCCATCCTTCACCTCCTTCCCTTGCAATAGCTACTCTTAGAGATGTGACCTTGAACTCTATTGGTATGACCGCCTCCGAGCCATGAGAGAGCTTAAATGGTTCTCTCCGATGGCGGTGTTTGGTGTGGTCCTCAAGGCCCAACGAACTGAAGGGAACTGTTCCACCCAGCTCCCCCTTAGATTCTCCACCTTCTTCTTCAAAAGATTGATGATGAACTTGTTTGCTACTTCCACCTCTCCATTACTCCGTGGATGATGAACCGAGGCAAAACAGAGGTCTATGCCTAAACGGATGCAAAAATCAACGAATTCCCTACTAAAAAATTGTGGTCCATTATCAGTCACAATGTCTAGCGGTAGCCCATGCCTGCAAATGATCTCTCCCCATACGAAATTTTTGACCACCTGCGATGTCACCTGTACCCAACGCCTTCACCTCCAGCCATTTTGAAAAGTAATCTATCGTGACCAAAAGAAACTTCCTCGGATCACTAGCTTATGGGAAAGGACCCACTAGATATAGCTCCCATATTGTAAAGGGCTAGGGAGCCGTCATCATTCGTAGCCTTTGTATGGGGTGAAGTTAGAGTGGGGGGCAAACTCCTCGCACTTTTGACATCTTTTTGCGAACTCTTCTGCATCTTTCCTGAGGGCAGGCCAGAAGTACTGAAAGTTATCAGGATAGATCTTAACTTAACTAATTAGAGTTATATACTAAGTATAGCAAATCACAACATGAAAATAAAGCAAGAAGACCAAGCAACACAGAAGACACAAGGATTTATAGTGGTTCCCCAACCTGGGTACATCAACTCTTCTACCACCCTAGTAGGAATCCACTCAGATTTTTGATCAGGTGCCTGACACCAATGAGCTTTTGATCAGGTGCTCAAAAATGAAACCTCAAGTCTTTTGGTCAGGTGACTTGTAACCAAGAATCACTTTTGAAGTTAGATGACAACCCTTTATACAGAGGGGGGGGGGGGGGGTGAAAGAGTGATGATGTCTTCTCTGTCAACAGTCTTAGAGAAGACTCAAGTGGATATGATGTTAGCAAAAGGGCTCCTCATGAAATGTTGAGTGGTTCAGGGAAAAACAGGAGCTTTGCTTCAGGGTGATAGACCTTCAGATTAATGATGTCTCCAACAAGATTCTTAGACTGATATTGATTGAGTATCTCTTTAGAAGACTGGAGCAGATGAAGAACACTGTGTATATGTTGATTTGATGTTGAGTTCCTGTAATATCCCATTTCCAACTAGACCCTTAAGAATGGTTTTGGCCATGACTAGGTCATGACAAAACCCTAGGAAGCTAAAAAAGGGCGAAGTGATAAAAGGCCAAGGTGAGAATCACCTTGGTCTGCCTATGACACAACCTCATCACAAAACCTAGGGTTTGACCATAGGGCTTTACCATGACTCCATGACCCCACCACAACATCACTAACTTATTAGAGGGTCCACCAGAGCCTTAATGGTCCAATAGAGTAAACCCAAAGTGGCTAATTTGACCTAGGACCACCATAGGCCTAAATTGGGCTAGGTTCCCTAACAGAGGGCAGTTGGCCTCTAATGTGCCCAACCAACCTTGCCCAGTTCTTCCTAGACCTAAAGTGGTGTCAATGGGTCACCAAGGACACATTGGGTTCAGTCCCAGAGGCCAAGTTGACCCAAGTCAACTCTAGCCCCTAATCTGGTCATAGTACCCTTACTCAGGGTAGGTGACCTCCCAAGTGCAAGGTAACCCTACATAACCCTTCCTAGACCTCAGGGGAAGCCATGGGGTCACCAAGAACCCATTGGGGTCAACCCAAATGGTCATGTTTATCCAAGTCAACTCTAGCCCTAAAGTGGTCTAAGTGCCCTTACCAAGGGATAAGTGACCTCCAAGATGCCAAGTCAGCCCTATCCAACCCTACCTAGGGCTTAGGGGAGATCAATGGGTCACCAGGTACTCTTTAGGGGCAACCAAAAAGGTCAAAAAGACCAAGGTCAACCCAAGCCTACCTTGGGTCAACCTAGCCCAAATAGGCTAGCCCAAGCTCAAGCCTCGTCGTGTGGCTTCTTTAGGAGATGATGTGTATGGATGGGCTGCCAATAGACCCCTAGATTGACCAAGTCAACATGGTGACTACGAGAGAGAGGGTGAGCTCCATTTCCATGGTTATGGAGTAGAGAGAAAAATGAAAGAGGAGGGAAGGAAGGGGCTCGGCCAAGGGGAGGCCAAAGGCCACCTTTAATGGCTGAATTCAACTCCCCCAGGGAAGGGGAGAAGTTTCTATCCATTTCCCTGGCCACCAAGGGCCTGGTTCAGCACCTCTACCATGGCCGAATCTAGCCATTAATGGCCTTAATGACCATTGTTGATCCAACCTCTCCACTCCCTATCTGAGGCTTTAAACACCTTCAGTGGGCCGAGAGGAGGATTTCCCAATCCTTACTTGAAGAAACCGAGCCTCCCCACAGTACAGTTGCAGAAATAGAGCGGCGCTACCTTCAAAGATGGCTTCCCGGTGATCTTCTCGACTTTAGGCCGCCGGCAAGGTCCTCCTCCTCCCCTTATCTCATGGTTAGATCGTAGCAACGTCTAGGTTCAAGGTTCGGGCTCAATTGAGCCCGAAATAATTTCGTATTTCCATGGTTTCGGGCCGAGAACTTACTTGGAAGAACCGTCGGAATATGGCCCTCCGGCGGCTGTGCCGCCGCCTGACGACAGCCACTACCTCAACGGAGGTGATGGTGGCGGTGGCCGGCCGGGGCGGCGGCTGGATGGCCGACGGCAGGAACTTGAAGTTCGCCCAGGAAAAATGAATCCTAGCCGTCGGCTCAAGGTTGACGATGATGGGATGCCGTCCAAGGCGCGCCAAGATTCGTGCTTTATCAAAATCAAAACTATAGGATATAATTTTATGATATTTCATTTCTGTCACAGATTTTGTATTTAATGTTTTTAATTTTTAAAAATACCTAGGTGCGATTTCATAAAAAGTGGTCAACATAAAATTTGTAGCCCAGAGGGTCTAGTTTATGATAAAAGTTATTTGTACCACTTTAGGTGCCTGGTTTGACCAGGGCACTCATTTTGGTGAGGTGTATCCCTAGGGCTGTCCAAAGCATAAAATGGATGCCCACTCCAAACCCCACATCCAAATGATCTAAAATTTGGGTATTGGGCTACTCTCGACTATATCTAGGACACATCCAAAAATCAGAACTTTGGAAAATAGTTTTCTATAGTTTTTAGAAAAATTTAATAATCCATGAATAAATTAATTAGGAGTCATAAACACCTCAAAATATCCCCAAATTTGGGTGGGTGGTCTTAGAGGGCATTTTAGGGCTCTGGTAAAAGTTTCATCTCATTTGGAAATGTTTTGGATAGGTATTGATCCAACCCTAGGTTGACCCCTTTTAGGGTTAACTAGGTCAAGCACCCCCTTCGGGTTTGAGAGGCCAAATCACCTCAACAGAGGCTTATATTTTGGCCACTGACTCTCTATAGTACGACTCACCCTCCAATGGAATTTGGGGTGGTTAAGAGTAGTTTAGCCCTAGAGCCCTAGGGTAGGTCCCTTAATGGGGATTTTTAGGGTTTGAAGGTCATGGGGTCAAATGACCTTGGGATGACTTGAAAATTTGTGGAGAGGACCATATGATTATTATGGTCCTCTGGTTAAAATTTTAGGTAATTTGGAAGCCGTATACCCCCTCAAAACCCTAAACCTAGCTTAGGGCACAAACATTGTATTGAAGGAAAATGTCACTAAAACTCATTGAAAAGTGATGAGATTTCGGTTGAGTAGTTTTTAAAGATAGTTCAAGCTCTGAAGATTTTATTATGAATTTAGGATTATTATTTTGGATACTTCATTAACAGTTTGGTAATTTGCATTATTTACTTAGAAATTTATTATGAAGTATCTACGTGCTGGAAATTGATGAATACTTGTCAGAGGACTTTTTATTATGTTTTAAAGCTCTGTGAAGTTTTATAGAATTTTTGGAAGATTATTTCTAAGGGTTGCTTCATTAAGTATTGTTTCCCATGAAAAATTAATTAAATTTATTTTGGAGTCTAGCAAGCCTGAAAAATTATGAATTTTGCACAATGATCCTCTATATACCATATTAAGAGGTAAAATAGTCTCTGAAAAATTGTGGAAATTGGTATCTGGTAATATAACTCTGTTATTTAGTGATCAAAAGTTTTGGGTGGCCATTACTTGAGTAGATCATATAGTTCATGTTCAAAATTGCCCATGGCCAAACATTTGTGAAAATTCAATAAATATCAAATTAATTAGAAAAATTATGAATCCCTGATTTTAGAATAAATTTGTTATGATAGACCTCTGGTAAATTTTATAGGAGATTTGGAAGACAATCCGGAGTACCTCCTTTATACATCTCATATAGCATAGGGTGGTCTGCATATAGTAACTGCGGAAACTGAACTAGAGTGGGTAATGAATTTTGAAGAGTTGAATCCTCAGTAGGTTGCTGGTTTGGATAAATAAGGAGTTCATCATTGGAAGACAGGATTAGTAGAGTGAGAGGTTGACTAGTGTTAGGTGGTGCTCGGGAACGGCGAAAGATCGTCCTTCCCGTAGGGAGGAAGTGTTTAATGCACTAGGGATAGATTCAGTAAAATTAATTAAGGGTTGGGAAATCGGGTAGCAACCAATAATAATAAGTGCCTTGCGAAAGGGAGCTTTGGGCGTAATCCCATTGTAGTTCCTAGTGCCTTCGAGAGCCCTTCACGGGGTATACCTTGGGCAGTCCCGGGCTAACGTAAACTGTAGGAGTGATAAATCTTAAAGAGCAACTAGAATAATTAGGGGTTCACTTTCACACACCCCGGTGTCTCAGGAAGTTGGTTTGACTCGGTTGATACTTGTGAGGGGCAGGATGGACCGGCGAGCTTGGGCTCGGTTGATGGTTGTGAGGGGCAGGTTGGCCCGGCGAGCTTTAGCTCGGTTCAGATATATAAGGTTGCATGTACATAAAGTAAAAGTGGTGGGTCTTCGGTATTGGAGTGTCGATGCACCGACACCAGTACGTGGACTCGGCAAGTGTGGCTAGCACTTCACCAACTGAAGTCCGGTGCGCCAGCCGGCAATAGTACGCAGGAGCTCCGCTTTGTGCACTAGTGTTGAGGCATATGATAGGTCTGACCGGTAGTGATTTACTAGTTTAGAGGTGTGCGAGGCCCAACCCACCGCTTCCGTCTGCCACTACGGAGGTATCATGGGAGGTTCGGATCCTGAATGGGGGAACTAAAGGTCTGTGTGCACAGAGTCGGGTGGGTGAGTTGCACTTGCATGATCGTATCATAACCCACTTTCATGTCTGATGCTAAAGATCACGGCAGTGAATCGGTCACACAAGTAATATAAAATGGGGGTTTTCCCAAGTATCGATCTCACAAGGAACATAGTAAGGTGGAGTTAATTTCGAGGAGGACTTGAGATTGAAGTCCTCAGGTCAGAGCTAACTAAGGGGAGGTTTTGATGTTGCGGAAACAGAAAATAAAATACTAACAACTACTCCTATGCAACGCCGCTATGCGATGCTTCGCCAGGCGGGATGGAAGACTAGTCGGGCTGCTATGCACCGAATCGCTAGGCGGATGGAAGAGTAGGCTCGCGGATGAGGTGGTGAGAATGGCGAAATGAGGGTCGTAAGCACCTCTTCGCAACGCACGCCACTAGCAATTGCTAGTGCGGCAAGGGTGGATGGTGGTGGATGTAATATGGCGCAACTCAAGTAAATAACAAAGACATACAAAATCACATAGACATGATTGTATAAAATCATTTTACAAACTAAGCATACTTCATAAATATAAATAAAGTTAAACACCAATATTCAACAAGAAAGCAAGAACAAGACAAGAGATCGACCGAATCCGAAGCCTTGCAGAGGATTCACGGTTGGAATCGTCGGGTTACCATTCCACGTCCACGCTCGGTCCTCAACTGCGTCCGGTGTAGAGAAGGGCTGTCACCACCTTCCAATGGCCCGTCTTCTTCGTCTCACGATAGCGGACGAAGTTTGCTAGCTATCCTTTGCTTGATGGCTATGGCGTTAAACCCTACTTGAAGCTCACGGATGAAGGAGAAGGCCGAGAGGAAGCTCCGGCTCGGATTTGGCGGTGAAAGCTTGCCCGGAGCACCTCCCTATGGTGGAAGATGAAGGGGAACGGCGGAGAAGGCGAAAAACGGCGGAGGAAAACGAGCGATCTCCGGATCTGTGGATTAGGGCGAGACCTGCACTATTTATACAAAAGCAGAAATGAACAATGCGCACGATCACAGGCGCATGATCAGTGGTCGTGCGCACTATGTCCTGTGCTCGTGCGCAATGGCATGGAATAATAGGAAGAAGAACTGGGATAATGCGCACGAGTAGTGGCACACGACCAGTGGTCGTGCACACTAAGTCCAATGATCGTGCGATTACCCAGACAGGACTCCAGAAATGAGGAATCAATGCACACGATCAGTGGCGCACGACCGGTGGTCGTGCGCAGTATGTCCAGTGGTCGTGCGCTTACCCCAGGCTGATTCTAGAAAACGTAGAGTAGTGCGCACGATCAGGGGTGCACGACCAGTGGTCGTGCGCATTAGATCCCATGATCGTGCGCAGTATTCCTGTTTCACAACCATCCCGGAACACGCACACGACCCCTGTACCGAAAGGAAAAACCAATCACTAATCTGTGCAGACATTCCAAACAATCATAAAAGGGAGTACAAACTATAAAAATAACAGAATACACAACCACGGGCATAAATGTGCACTTCATATGGAAATAAAGATAAGATGAGATATGAATGATATAGAACTAAAAGTGAAGTGCAAACGCGTGAAAACTAGCCCAGATGAGTCCGAAAATAGGTATATAAAGTGGACTCATCACACCCCCAGACTTAACTGTTTGCGCGTCCCGAGCAAACAAAATCTAAGCAGATAGGGAAAATGATTTAGCTAACAAGGAAATTGCGATACAGAGTACCATGCGAAGTCGCATGCTCGCGTGCGTAAAAATATAATAGAAGAAATTTCTAAGTATACAAAATAGTTTATATTTTTCACAATGCGTATCAACATTTTATTATTACTCAAAAATAGAATCACGGTGAATCACCCAGTCATGCGTAAGGAGAAAGTAGACTAATCGCTAGGTGAGCATTGCCAAAGATCGGGGCTCGGGATAACCTCCAAAGGAATCCACCAATGTCGGTGACCATATGCTTGCCCTTTCGCATTCTCTCCACGACACTGGTTTGGTTCACACACGAATCAGTAGGACTTTAGGTGAAGAGATGGGGCTTGGGTTTTGGTGAGGTAAAAAAGATAAACAAGAAGGCTATGCACCTAACCCAAAGGAGCTAGTATGAAGGGAATCCTTCAGCTAACCAAAATATATGTGGGTACACCACACCCCCAAACTTAACTTTGAACATATGGGTGTGTGCACCGCCTACTCCAAATATAATCACATTTTCAAAAATGATTTTCAATTTTACTTTTCCTTTTCACTCTTTCACTTTAACATCATTTTTTTTAACTTTTCTTTTTTTTAAATTACTCTTCTTTTCACAAATTCAGCAAATATACGCTTTGGAGCACATCCACATAATCACAAGTAAAATCACCACATCACACCCCATCATTAAAATGTAAACACTAAAGCTCAACTTGGGTGTGCGACTAGGATCGGCTATGAGGCTTTTGTGAAATCATGGTGGAGCTGAATCAAAAGGAGGGGTAGGCACAACAGGGCTAGCGAGGACAAGACGTTAGGAATGGTACAAAGCTCAATCGGGCCAAAATGATGGCCTACATCACGCTCATGCATGACTAACCTATACCCATGCTTCAAGAATAGCTTGGGGCAAGTTCTTAGCCAACGAGAAAGACTATCCATCCTCCAGACTCGAGCAATACAAAACTAACGTCCATCTACACACATCCCTAAGCTACCGTCAGATTCACACCGGATTCACCAACTTTTGAGTAGAATAAAAAGTATTTACGCAATTAGAAAAATATAAAACTAAAAGCATACAGAAAAATTAAATCTACTCCAATTTCTACACGAGACGAGAGCAGTTGACTAGGATCACAACAAGGCCAACATTTTACTCCGTCTCACAATCCTATGTCAGCACCATAATTTTCCCAAATCTAACGAAGAAATGAGTTTAACTCGCAGCACGCAAAAAGCTAATCACGCGCTCATGTGGGTGCAGTGGTGTGTGATGCAATGAACTAAGCAAAATAAAATAATAAAGGCTTCTAGTATGCACAAGAAATGTGTGCGTGCAATATGTAACAAATCTCTCCCCCAGACTTAAACTAAGCAACAAATCATAAGATAGAGAAATGAAAATCATAAAGAGCAAAGGGAAGAGTTTACCCCATGCTCAGCCAGTGAGCATACCAGAAGACGCGTGTAATCCTGAAGCAGGTCCGCCATACGAAGAATCACAACCCCGCCAATACAATTTGCTATGAATACCTGCAGGGGTGAGCTCCGCAAAAACAAAAGAAAAATATACAAAAAGAAATGCTAAAACTAAAATAGACATGAAAAATAAAATACAGAAAATGAAAGATAAGTACTGGGGTTACTGTCATCCCATCACGACTTATTAAATTCTAAACAGTTCTAGCTTATAGGCCTATGAAATAAAAAGTGTACAGGTAACTAGCCTAATATCCGTTTCGGTAACGGGTACCGATACGGTGATAGAGCAGTTACCCCTCTGCCTAAATAATCATACCTGCTCCTCGCAGGCAGAGGAAATAGGAAATAGGATGAGGAGGAGGCCTGGTCCTCCCTCATCGTATCACAAAAATTATCCTCGTCTAGCAAGGCATCGTCAACCACAGGTGTGCAGGATGTTATGGCAACGACAAGAACACCAGGCTCATCATCATCCCTACATACCCGTGGAGACTCAGCCTGCACAGGCTCAGATAGAGAAGGGGGATCAAGAAATAAAGGAGACGAAGAACTAAAATAATCAGAAAATGGGAGAGTGATCCCGGTGTCACTCTCAGCAGTATCCAAGCAGAGATCATCATCAGTATCATATGAGTCGTATCGAGGGGAATCCGAGAACTCAAGGTCCGCGATGGTAAGAGGAACGACCTCATCTAATAAAGAGGTGCAAACCTCCACATCAGAAAGAGGATATTCCTCATCCCACCGGGGTGCGTAAAAGTGTTCCGAACATCCATTTTCTCCGTCGGAGATAGAAGAATCATCATCCCACTTCGGCGCAACCTCGGGCACCGAATCATCAACAAATACAACATCATCAACCGACTCACAAGAAAGAGGAATAGCACAATCCGGCAAAAATTGCGGAGGGGCAAGGCTGCTCTCAAAATCAAGCACTGAATGAGCAGGTCCCATCGCAAAATCATTCGTTGACGCCACCCCGTCGACGACCGGAACAATCTCATCGTCCCATACAGGAGCGTCCATGAGTTCCCGCTCCTCTTTTTGTTGGCTAACACCAGAGTGATCATCATCACTCAAGGAAGGCTCGTAAAAAGGGATCGAGGGACCCATGAAAGAGCTGTATGCGGCCAGAGATTCTTCAGTAATCTCAACGGGTAAAGAAAGAGAAAAGTGCGTTATATCAGTGTATGGGCCAGGCAACACCCTGGTAGGCCTGTCCACAACAGTCTTCCGCAAATGGGAGGTTGTTGTGCACACGCCCTCAGAGGGAGAAGGCTTGCACAAACGAGGGCAATCCTTCAACATGTGGCCCTCACCTTGACATAACAAACACCGAATGCAATGCTCGACATTCATAACAGCAATAGCATCGATGGATTGACGCAAAGTGTCAAGGATACGACACTCAGCATCAGAATCCATCACGAACAAAAATAATTACTGAAAAAGTGCTACACAGCTAAAATGAAAATAGCACGGATCTGCTATCTAAATCAAAAATCAGAAAAGGGGAAAAAGAAATAAGCAAAATAAAAATTCTAATAACAAAAGCAAATAAAAAAAAATGATATGCACAAATGGAAAAGGGCTTCAATCTATTATCTCCCTCTCCACAAACTCACACGACTGTGTTCCCCGGCAACGGCGCCAAAAACTTGATGCTAAAGATCACGGCAGTGAACCGGTCGCACAAGTAATATAAAATGGGGGTTTTCCCAAGTATCGATCTTACAAGGAACACAGTAAGATGGAGTTAATTTCGAGGAGGACTTGAGATTGAAGTCCTCAGGTCGGAGCTAACTAAGGGGAGGTTTTGATGTTGCGGAAACAGAAAATAAAATACTAACAACTACTCCTATGCAACGCCGCTATGCGATGCTTCGCCAGGAGGGATGGAAGACTAGTCGGGCTGCTATGCACCGAATCGCTAGGAGGATGAAAGAGTAGGCTCGCGGATGAGGTGGTGAGAATGGCGGAATCAGGGTCGTAAGCACCTCTTCGCAACGCACGCCACTAGCAATTGCTAGTGCGGCAAGGGTGGATGGTGGTGGATGGAATATGGCGCAACTCAAGTAAATAACGAAGACATACAAAATCACATAGACATGATTGTATAAAATCGTTTTACAAACAAAGCATACTTCATTAATATAAATAAAGTTAAACACCAATATTCAACAAGAAAGCAAGAACAAGACAAGAGATCGACCGAATCCGAAGCCTTGCTGAGGATTCACGGTTGGAATCGTCGGGTTATCATTCCGCGTCCAAGCTCGGTACTCAACTGCGTCCGGGGTAGAGAAGGGCTGTCACCACCTTCCAATGGCCCGTCTTCTTCGTCTCACGATAGCGGACAAAGTTTGCTAGATTTCATTTGCTTGATGGCTATGGCGTTAAACCCTACTTGAAGCTCACGGATGAAGGAGAAGGCCGAGAGGAAGCTCCGGCTCGGATTTGGCGGTGAAAGCTTGCCCGGAGCACCTCCCTAGGGTGGAAGATGAAGGGGAACGGCGGAGAAGGCGGAAAACGGCGGAGGAAAACGAGCGATCTCCGGATCTGTGGATTAGGGCGAGACCTGCACTATTTATATAAAAGCAGAAATGAACAATGCGCACGATCACAGGCGCATGATCAGTGGTCGTGCGCACTATGTCCTGTGCTCGTGTGCAATGGCATGGAATAACAGGAAGAAGAACTGGGATAATGCGCACGAGTAGTGGCGCACGACCAGTGGTCGTGCGCACTAAGTCCAATGATCGTGCGATTACCCAGACAGGACTCCAGAAATGAGGAATCAATGCACACGATCAGTGGCGCACGACTGGTGGTCGTGCGCAGTATGTCTAGTGGTCGTGCGCTTACCCCAGGCTGATTCTAGAAAATGTAGAGTAGTGCGCACGATCAGGGGCGCACGACCAGTGGTCGTGCACATTAGATACCATGATCGTGCGCAGTATTCCTGTTTCACAACCATCCCGGAACACGCACACGACCCCTGTACCGAAAGGAAAAACCAATCACTAATCTGTGCAGACATTCCAAATAATCATAAAAGGGAGTACAAACTATAAAAATAACAGAATACACAACCACGGGCATAAATGTGCACTTCCTATGGAAATAAAGATAAGATGAGATATGAATGATATAGAACTAAAAGTGAAGTGCAAACGCGTGAAAACTAGCCCAGATGAGTCCGAAAATAGGTATATAAAGTGGACTCATCAATGTCATAGCATAATCATAGCATAAAACTCCTGTCACTCATTGTATAAGTGGTATGGGACGCTTATACAATAGGCCCTGCAAAACGACCCCTTGGTCTATAAGCTTGTGTGGCCAAGTTTATAAATTAAAGTTAAATTCTTTATATATATATTGCTGATAATAACCGACACCCCAACGTATAAATTAGTATGAGACTCTTTATACGATGGGAGCCCTGTAAAAGATACCTTGCTTATATGTTTCCGTATAAGTTAGGGTTACTTTTCATACTTTACTTTACTGTCACATGTACTATAAAAATTACTAGTATAGGTCCGCTGCCATCTGTTTCTTGATTACTATCCATCTTCAAGTCCTTCCCTTTCTTCCTCTTCGCTCGGTGTCTAGGGGCCATGGGGGAAGGGATGGGAGATGATAGGACTTAGTCTTATAGACTAATGGTTTTCGAACCACATCATTTAGGGGATCGTGGAGCCCAGCATGGAGGAACAGCCCCGCAGGTCGGCACGCTTGGAGATGGTGCAGTCTAGCACCGGAGTTCAGACGGCGGGGACTGTGAGCCACTGACCTTAGTAGTGTTTTATTTTGCTTCCGCTTGAGTGACTATGTAGTGAGGATTTGGTGTATCGACCTTAATCCCTTATTTTAAGTACATTTATATATTTGGTGGACTCTCCCTTCATGGAGATATTATTACTCTAATGTGATTTCATTGTGGACTTTTGGTTAGAGTTTTTACATCACTTGTGTTTACTCTACTTTTGTTGCTTTTCTGTGATCGAATCGGCCGACAGAATCGGCGTTTCACGGTGATGACCCTTCAGGGCGTGAATGTGTCACCGCAAAGCGGCGGTTCTCGGCCTAAGACCCCAGCCTTTTAAAAAAGGGGGGGGGGGGGTCTTACAAGTGGTATCAGAGCAAACCTCGATCGAAAAGTAATAGTCCACAACCCCTGGGTCACCCCCGCACGAGTTTAGTTTGGCGACAAACTAAGCAGCGGAAGTAGTGGTGTGCCCATATATGGGATCACATGGAAATTGTCCACTTTTTATTAGGTATTGAGTCGATCACCTACTAATGTAGTTTGTTTTGCAGCCCCCAGCTCAGCCCACTCCACAAGGCGGAGCCCAGTAGACTCCGGACGTTGCACCACCTCCCCCGGTCCCCACTCCATTCCTACAGTCAGAGATGGGACAGACTCTGACAGCCATCTTGAAAGCTTTTAGGGCTCAACAGGTTCCGGCTCCGCAGCCAAACCCGAGGGCCAACTGGCTGAGCATTTTCCGAGGACTTTCTCCACCATCCTACTTGTGGACTGAGTCGGCCGTTCGGACAGAGGAGTAGCTGGATATTATGTATGAGATGCTGACCGGGATAAGGTGCCCTTGGGAGGAGAGGGTGCCCTTGGTTGTCTCTTGCTTGGAGTCCCATGCCAAGAGATGGTGGAAGACTTCGCTGGATACGACGTTTGATGACAGGGAGGTTGTGGAGATTGCTTGGGAGGAGTTCAGGGCCGCATTATTGGAGCACTTTGTTCCACAGTCGGCCAGGGATGAGCTAGAGGATAGAGTTTTACAGTTGAGACAGGGGAACAAGACGGTGGTGGAGTACCACCGAGAGTTCAATCATCTAGCCCGGTTTGCGGACTCTTATCAGTTAGACGAGGCGGTATATACAAAAAGGTTCAACAAGGGCTTGCGAGAGGAGATGAGGGAGACTCTACTGTTTGTATATGATGGGCCCATTTCCCGGATACTAGAGATGACAAAAAGATAGAGGTTGATTGGCAAGCTACTAGGGGCCGGAAACGTCCAACGGAGGATCAGGGTCGAGGAGCAAGGAACGATGAGAGACGAGCCTGTATCATGGAAGGGAGGAAGGTCGAGGACTAGCCTCGTCAGGAGGCAAGACAGGAGACAAGGGAGCCAGTGATGGTGGCTCCACCACTTCTTCAGACACAGGAGGTACAGAGACCCGGGGGAATGGCATATCCCCCGCAAGAATGCTTCAATTGTCATCAGGTGGGGCACATCAGGAGGAACTACCCCATGAGGGGGGCACCCCCACCAGCACCACCGGCTGCCCAGCTAGCGCAATATCTTGGAGGTCGATGTCGTGGCCAAGGACGTGGATACCAGGGTGTGGATCGTAGACAAGAAAGGGAGCAGGTATATGCTTTGGACCTGACGCAGCCTCGGAACCCAGAACAGGTCATAGCAGGTACGCCAAAATGTTCAATTGTTTAAATAGAATTCCCTTTCTCAGTTGTCAAATTTGTTGAACTGCACTAGTTAGAATAAATAGGAAAGAAAACCCGTTATGGAATACTAAGACATTTAATCGCCCCAGGTATAGTCTTCATCAGCGGCAAGCCCGCCTATACACTGTTCGACACGGGTGCTTTATACTCGTTCGTGTCGGAGGCCTTCGTGGAAGAGCTGGAAGGTGTGGAGCTGTTCATAGGCCGGATGAGGAGGGTGTGTCTACCCGACAGATCGGAGCCATTCACCTCTGCCCACTGCAACATGGAGGCGGAGATTGGTGGAAAGTCATTCGAAGTATCGGCAATGATCCTAAGGATTCCAGCCTTAGACTTGATCCTGAGCATGACATGGTTGCACTGGAACCATGCCCAGATTGATTGCCATGCAAAGAGGATCCCCGTGAGGCACGAGGACTCTGTCATTGTCATCGAAGGTATAAGACCTGCCTCTCATATACTCTTATCTTCAGTACAGGCCGTTAAGGCCCATCTCTAGGGAGAGGAGGTTTATCTAATTCTATTTGAGATTGCGGAGGACAAGGAGTCTGTGACAGACATTCCGGTGGTGAGAGATTTTGCTGACGCCTTTCCAGAGAAACTGCCAGGACTACCTCCACACCGAGAGCAGGACTTCTAGATACAACTTGTGCCGGGGGCCAGGCCGACATCTAGGGCCCCATACCGGATGGCCCCGAAGGAGTTGACAAAGTTTCGAAGTCAGTTGCAGGAACTAGTAGAGGCAGGGTTTGTCCGGCCAAGCTCTTCACCGTGGGGAGCCCCGATTCTATTCGTCAAGAAGGATGGAAGTCTCCGCTTGTGTATTGATTATCGAGTGCTGAACAGCCTCACGGTCCGGAATACATACCCGCAGCCACGGATTGACGAGTTGTTCGATCAACTGAAAGGAGCGCATTTATTCTCGAAACTTGACTTGAGGTAATGTTATTACCAGCTACGGATTCGAGAAGAGGAAATTCCGAAGACCGCCTTTAGTAGTAGGTACGGACTATTTGAGTTTACAGTGATGCCCTTCGGGCTCACTAATGCGCCGTCAGTATTTACAAGCCTCATGAACGGGGTATTCGAGGAGTATTTGGATGTATTCGTCATCGTATTTATTGACGACATCCTCATCTACTCAAGGACGGAGGAGGAACATACACAATACCAGACTTTGACTTTAGAGAGGCTATGGGAACACCATCTGTATGCGAAGTTTAGCAAATTCCAGTTTTGGCTAAAGGAGGTGGCCTTCTTAGGTCATATCATCAGAGGTGCTGGGTTGGCAGTAGACCCGACCAAGATTCGGGCAGTTCAGGATTGACCACCGTTGAAGATAGCCACCGATGTACGGAGCTTCATGGGACTTGACGGATTTTACCGGAAGTTCGTCGAAGGATTCTCCCAGATTATACTCCCTCTTACATCTCTGACGAATAAGGAATCCCCTTTCATTTGGACGCCACAGTGCGAGGCGGCCTTTGTGGAGTTGAAGGGTCGGCTTACCTCGGCTCCCATTCTCGCTCTTCCGTCGGGAAGGGAGGGATTCCAAGTGTACACAGACGCCTCCTACCAGGGGATGGGTGCCGTTCTGATGCAGAACGGGCACGTAATAGCCTACGCCTCCCGACAGCTGAAGATACATGAGAAGAAATATACGGTGCATGATCTGGATATAGGTGCAGTGATCTTTGCTCTAAAAATTTGGCGACACTACCTCTACGGGGTTCACTGTGACATCTTCTCAGATCACAAGAATTTGAAACACGTGGACATACATAAGGAACTCAACATCATACAGAGACGTTGGGTGGAGTTACTGTCGGATTACCAGTACACCATGCACTACCATCCCGGGAAGGCGAACGTGGTGGCAGATGCTCTGAGCCGGAGAGGAGATAACTCGGGGAAGGGACCATAACTGATCTCCATGGAGTTAGTCCAGTTTTTCAGAGATATGCAGATATCCCTAGTGTCCGAGAATGATCCAGTGCTGTACATGGAGTATATAGCATCAATGGTTGCTATAGATGATATTCGGGACCGCATCCGGGACAAACAGAAGACAGATGCATGGGCAGAGCCGATATTCCAAGCCTTGAAGGAGGGTTCGACGGGAGATTACTCATTGAGAGATGGATAGCTATATTTCAGAGGCAAGGTCTATATACCCGCAGGAGGTCAGATTCGGGAGAACATCTTGGCGGAAGCACATTATAGCAGATATTCTCTACACCCGGGGATCACCAAGATGACGGCAGACTTGAAGAAGACGATGTTCTGGCCGTGGATGAAGAAGGACATTACATACTTCGTGACTCATTGTGAGGCATGCCAGCTAGTGAAGGCGGAGTGCAGAAACCCTGCAGGATTGCTACAGCCACTTCCGGTGCCAGAGTGGAAATTTGAGGACATCACGATGGATTTCATTCATGGCCTTCCCCGATCACGGATGGGAAACGATTTGATTTGGGTCATCATCGATCGGCTGACGAAGGTGGCCAGATTCATTCCTATCATAAAAGATGACTCGGTTGGTGTACTAGTGCGGAGATTCGTAGAGCAGCTCATTCGTTACCATGGGGTGCCCAGGACGATCGTGTCAGATCGGGATGGTCAGTTCACTTCCAGGGAGTGGAGATCCTTGCAAGCTTACTTAGGCATGCGGCTGACCTTCAGCACAACATTTCATCCCCAGATGGATGGGCAGACGGAACGCACCAACCGGACATTGGAGGACCTCCTAAGGCTATGCATTTTGGAACGAAACGAACCTTAGGAGAAGCTTTTACCACTGGTCGAGTTCTCCTATAACAACAGCTACCAGTCCAGCATAGGGATTGCTCCTTATGAAGCCTTGTATGGAAGGAGATGTAGGACTCCACTTTCATGGATTCAGGACGAGGATCCGAAGCCGTTCGGATCGAATTTTGTCATAGACACCGAAGCTCAGGTGAGACTGATATGGGACAGAATGCTGGAAGCGCAGAGCCGACATGATAAGTATTATGACGCCCGACACCGTCAGGTAGAGTTTTAGGTGGGAGGAGGGGTTTTATTGAAGATCCGACCCATGCATGGAGTTTCACGGATGCGTGGTCGGAAGAAGAAGCTCAGCCCTAGGTATATGGGCCCTTTCAGGATCCTGGAGCAGATCGGACCCCTAGCTTACAGGCTGGAGTTGCCACCAGAACTGACGAGTTTACACAACGTGTTACATATTTCTTCACTTAGGAGGGCTCTACTACGCCCGGAGCAGCAAATTTCGACCACAGATGGACCGGTAGCTTCAGACCGGTCAGTTCACTTGGAGCCGGTTTTGATCGATGACAGAGGAGTACGGATATTGCGTCGCACGAAGGTTCCGTTAGTCAAAGTTCTGTGGAGAAACATGGCCAGGAGGAGCATACCTGGGAACCACAGGACCTGATGAGACAAAAGTATCCAGAGCTGTTCAGTCAGGTATAGCTCACAACCTCTCAAAATGTTCAATTTACTTTCCTGTTTTAAACTACTAGGGCAGCTCTAGGAAGAGTAGAGACAATTCTTTTATTTATTGGGATCTTGGCTTTGCCAATTGGGCGAATTGGTCATAGATTTAGGTTTCCCTTTAAACCCCACTTAGCAAACATGGCATCGAGATGTAATCTTTCACTTCTATGGGATGCTACAAGTTTCCTTTTCTTCGATAGAAATTCCCGTAGGCTTAACCTTGATTTCGGGGATGAAATCTTTGTTTTGTTTATTGGGATTTGTAACATCCCATTTACAACTAAACCCCTAAGAGTGGTTTTGGACATGACTAGGTCATGACAAAACCCTAGGAAGCTAAAAAGGGCCATGTGATAGAAGGCCAAGGTGAGAATCACCTTGGTCTGCCTATGGCACAATCTCATCACAAAACCTAGGGTTTGACCTTAGGGCTTCACCATGACTCCAGGACCCCACCAAAACATCACTAACTTATTAGAGGGTCCACTAGAGCCTTAAGGGTCCATTAGAGTCAACCCGAAGTGGCCAATTTGACCTAGGACCACCATAGGCCTAAATTGGGCAAGGTGCCCTAACAAAGGGCAGTTGGCCTCTAATGTTCCCAACCAACCTTGCCCAAGTCTTCCTAGACCTAAAGTGTTGTCAATGGGTCACCAAGGACATATTGTGTTAAGTCCTAGAGGCCAAGTTGAGCCAAGTCAACTCTAGCCCCTAATTTGGTCAAAGTACCCTTACTAAGGGTAGTTGACCTCCCAAGTGCAAGGTAACCCTACATAACCGTTCCTAGACCTCAGGGGAAGCGTTGGGGTCACCAAGGACCCCTTGGGGTCAACCCAAATGGTCATGTTCACCCAAGTCAACGCTAGACCTAAAGTGGTCAAAGTGCCCTTACCAAGGGACAAGTGACCTCCAAGATGCCAAGTCAGCCCTATCCAACCCTACCTAGGCCTTAGGGGAGATCAATGGGTCACCAAGGACTCTTTAGCGGCAACCAAAAAGGTCAAAAAGACCAAGGTCAACCCAAGCCTACCTTGGGTCAAACTAGCCCACCTTGGGTCAACCTAGCCCAAATATGCTAGCCCAAGCTCAAGCCTCCTCATGTGACTTCTTTAGGAGATGATTTGTATGGATGGGCTGCCAATATACCCCCAGATTGACCATGTCAACTTTGTGTCTAGGAGAGACAGGGTGATCTCCATTTCCATGGTTAGGGAGAAGAGAGAAAAATGAAAGAGGAGGGAAGGAAGGGGCTCGGCCAAGGGGAGGCCAAAGGACACCTTTAATGGCTGAATTCAACTCCCCAGGGAAGCGGAGAAGTTTCCAGCCATTTACCTGGCCACCAAGGGCCTGGTTCAGCTCCCTCTACCATGGACGAATCTAGCCATTAATGGCCTTAATGGCCATTGATGATCCAGCCTCTCCACTCCCCATCTGAGGCTTTAAACACCTTCAGTGGGCCAAGAGGAGGATTTCCCAATCCTTAACTGAAGTAACCGAGCCTCCCCACAGTGCAGTTGCAGAAACCGAGTGGCGCCACCTTCAAAGATGACTTACCGGCGATCTTCTCGATTTCAGGCCGCCGGCAAGGTCCTCTTCCTCCCCTTATCTCATGGTTAGATCGTAACAACGTCTAGGTTCAAGGTTCGGTCTCAAGTGAGCCCGAACCAATTTCGTATTTGCATAGTTTCGGGCCGAGAATTTACTTGGTAGAACCGCCGGAATATGGCCCTTCGGCGGCTGTGCCGCCGCCTGACGACAGCCACCACCTCAATGGTGGCGGTGGCCGGCCGGGGCGGCGGCTGGATGGCCGGTGGCAGCGCTTGAAGTTGGCCCAGGAAAAATGAAACCTGGCCGCCGACTCAAGGTTGACGATGAAGGGATGCCGTCCAAGGCACGCCAATATTCGTGCTTTATCAAAATCAAAACTATAGGATATAATTTTATGATATTTCATTTCTGTCACAGATTTTGTATTTAATGTTTTTAATTTTAAAAAATACCTAGGTGTGGTTTCATAAAAAGTGGTCAACATAAAATTTGTAGCATGGAGGGTCTAGTTTATGTAAAATTTATTTGGACCACTTTGGGTTCCTGGTTTGACCAGGGCACTCATTTTGGTGAGGTCTATCCCTAGGGCTGTCCAGAGCATAAAATTGATGCCCACTCCAAAGCAGACATCTAAATAATCTGAAATTTGGGGATTGTGCTACTCTCAACTATATCTAGGACACATCCAAAAATCAGAATTTTTGGAAAAGAGTTCTCTATATTTTTTATAAAAATTTAATAAATCATGAATAAATTAATTAGGATTCATAAACACCTCAAAATCCCCCCACATTTGGGTGTGTGGTCTTGGCTCTGGTAAAATTTTCATCTGATTTGGAGATGTTTTGGCTAGGTATTGATCCAACCCTAGGTTGACCCCTTTTAGGGTTAACTAGGTCAAGCACCCCCTTTGGGTTTTGAGTGGTCAAATCACCTCAACAGAGGCTGATATTTTGGCCACTGACTCTCTATAGTATGACTCACCCTCCAATGGAATTTGGGGTGGTTAAGAGTAGGGTAGCCCTAGAGCCGTAGGGTATGTCCCTTAATGGGGATTTTTAGGGTTTGAAGGTCATGGGGTCAAATGACCCTGGGATGCCTTGAAAATTTGTGGAGAGGACCATAGGATTAGTATGATCCTCTGGTTAAAATTTTATGGAATTTGGAAGCCTTAAACCCCCTCAAAACCCTAACCCTAGCTTAGGGCACAAACTTATATTGAAGGAAAATGTCACTAAAACTCATTGAAAAGTGATGAGATTTGGGTTGAGTAGTTTTTAAAGATAGTACAAGCTCTGTAAATTTTATTATGAATTTAGGATTATTATTTTGGATACTTCATTAACAGTTTGGTAATTTGCATTATTTACTTAGAAATTTATTATGAAGTAACTACTTGCTGGAAATTGATGCATATTTGTCAGAGGACTTTTTATTATGTTTTAAAGCTCTGTGAATTTTTATAGAATTTTTGGAATATTATTTTTAAGGGTTGCTTCATTACGTATTGTTTTCCATGAAAACTTAATTAAATTTATTTTGGAGTCTAGCAAGCCTGAAAAATTATGATTTTTGCACAATGATCCTCTCTTTACCACGTTAAGATTCTGTAATTTTTATATAATTTTCTGATGAATAATTGTGATACTTCCTTCTTTACATATGATTAAGGGAATTATTTTGGATAAATTAATTAGAGGTCAAATATTCTCTGAAAAATTGTGGAAATTGGTATCTGGTAATATATCTCTATTATTTAGTGATCAAAAGTTTTGGGTGGCCATAACTTCAGTAGATCATATAGTTCATGTTTAAAATTGCCCATGGCCAAACATTTGGGAAAATTCAATAAATATCAAATTAATTAGAAAAATTATGAATCCCTGATTTTAGACTAAATTTGTTATGATAGACCTCTGGTAAATTTTATAGGAGATTTGGAAGACAATCCGGAGTACGTCCTTTATACATCTCATATAGCATAGGGTGGTCTACATATAGTAACTGCAAAAACTAAACTAGAGTGGGTAATGAATTTTGAAGAGTTGAATCCTCAGTAGGTTTCTAGTTTGGGTAAATAAGGAGTTCATCATTGGAAGACAGGATTAGTAGAGTGAGAGGTTGACTAGTGTTAGGTGGTGCTCGGGATCGGCGAAAGATCGTTCTTCCCGTAGGGAGGAAGTGTTTAATGCACTAGGGCTAGATTCAGTAAAATTAATTAAGGGTTGGGAAATCGGGTAACAACCAATAATAGTAAGTGCCTTGCGAAAGGGAGCTTTGGGCGTAATCCCATCGTAGTTCCTAGTGCCTTCGAGAGCCCTTCACGGGGTATACCTTGGGCAGTCCTGGGCTAATGTAAACTGTAGGAGTGATAAATCTTAAAGAGCAACTAGAATAATTAGGGGTTCACTTTGACACACCCCGGTGTCTCGGGAAGTTGGTTTGACTCGGTTGATATTTGTGAGGTGCGGGATGGCCCGGCGAGCTTTGGCTTGGTTGATGGTTGTGAGGGGTAGGTTGGCCCGACGAGCTTTAGCTCGGTTCAGATATATAAGGTTGCATGTGCATAAAGTAAAGGTGGTGGGTCTTCGGTATTGGAGTGTCGATGCACCAATGCCAGTACGTTGACTCGGCAAGTGTGGCTAGCACTTCGCCAACAGAAGTCCGGTGCGCCAGTCGGCAAGAGTACGCAGGAGCTCCGCTTTGTGCACCAGCGTTGAGGCGTATGATAGGTCTGACCGGTAGTGCTTTACTGGTTTAGAGATGGGCGACGCCCAACCCACTGCTTTCGTCTGCCACTACGGAGGTATCCTGGGAGGTTCGGCTCTAGAAAGGGGGAACTAAAGGTCTGTGTGTACAGAGTCAGGTGGGTGAGTTGCACTTGCATGATCGCATCATAACCCACTTACATGTCATAGCATACTCATAGCATAAAACCCCTGTCACCCATTGTATAAGTGGTATGGGACGCTTATAGAATAGGCCCTGCAAAACGACCCCTTGGTCTATAAGCATGTGTTGGCAAGTTTATAAATTAAGGTTAAATTCTTTATATATATATTGCTGATAATAACCGACACCCCAACGTATAAATTGGTATGAGACTCTTTATACGATGGGAGCCCTGTAAAAGATCCCTTTATATATATTTATGTATAAGTTAAGGTTACTTTTCATACTTACTTTACTGCCAGATGTACTATAAAAATTATTAGTATAGGTCCGCTGCTATCTGTTTCTTGATTACTCTCCACCTTCAAGTCCTCCTCTTTCTTCCTCTCCGCTCGGTGCCTAGGGGCCATGAGGGAAGGGGTGGGGGATGATAGGACTTAGTCTTATAGACTAACGGTTTTCAGACAACATCATTTAGGGGATCGTGGAGCACAGCATGGAGGAGCAGCCCCGCAGGTCGGCACGCTTGGAGATGGGGCAATCTAGCACCGGAGTTCAGACGGCGGGGACTGTGGGCCCCTGACCTTAGTAGTGTTTTATTTTGATTTTGCTTGAGTGACTATGTAGTGAGGATTTGGTGTATCGGGCTTAAGCCCTTACTTTCAGTACATTTATATATTTGGTGGACTCTCCCTTCGTGTAGATATTATTACTCTGATGTGATTTCATTGTGGACTTTTGGTTAGAGTTTTTACCTCACTTGTGTTTACTCTACTTTTGGTGCTTTTCTATGATCGAATTGGCCGGCAGAATCGGCATTTCGCGGTGATGACCCTTCAGGGCATGAAGGTGTCACCGCAAAGTGGCGGTTCTGGGCCTAAGACCCCGGTGTTAAAAAAAGGGGGTCTTATAGTTCCTCCTTTTTCTGTAAACTGAAAAGCCTTCGCTGTTATTGTTCACTGTCTTGTTGTTATTCTCTTTGTCTCTACTTGTCTCTCTATCTGTCTATCACTGTCACTATATAAATCTCTTTTTGTAAAATTGTTTTTATCTGATTCAAAACCTTTGGATTCATAGTCTGTACTGGCTAAATCATTCCCGAGAATGGTAATTGCTTTGAGAATGATTTAGTATTAAATCATGATTTATTCCATATTTAATGCAGCCACCAAACGACTATATTCATAAGAATATATGGCATTTAATCTGCTAGCTGCAATCTCCTTTAATTAAGCATTAATTAATTATGCCAGCTGTAAATATTTCCGTCTGAATATTGACTGTAATTAATTCTGCCAACTGTACAGAATTTGCCGAGCTCAGTTTTTTACTTCGTCGAGCTGAGTCAGCAGTTCTGCTTAAGCTTCTAGTGTCGACGCAGCTTCTGTGGAATGTGTCGACACAAGTCCTATGTGTCGGCATAATTGATGCTGGTGTGGACACAGTTGATGTCGACACAATTGCCATTGGTGTCGACACAGTTGGTGTCGACACAATTGATGTCGACAGAGTTGCTTCTGGTATCGACACAGTTGGTGTCGACAGATGATCTGTGTGTCGAGACAACTTCTTCTGGTTTCGACATAGCCTGGATATCTGGTGTCGACACAATCTTGCTCAAGTGTCGATACAACATTTCCCAATGTCGACATAATCTGTCTGGTGTCTACACAGCGTTTCCCAAGTGTCGACACAATTGCTGTTTGGTGTCGACACAAACTTTCTTCTGGTGTCGACACAATCTGGCTGAGTCTTTGGCAAACCGTTGAAGGTTGATCCATGCGATGTTGACTGACTTGGCCTAGACTATAGAACACAACCATGACCCTGGCTATACATGTTGGGTCAGACTAAACAAACCTAGTATTGATCATTGCCCAAATCATAACTGGTGTTCCAACAAGTACCCCTGCCTCAACACTCTCCCCTCTAAAGTCCGGCTCCGTGAGTGACTCCCACATTCCACTGAATGCATCTCTTACAGGACCCTCAGAACCTCCTCCTCAGATAGGCATCGAGCCAGCAGACCTGACAACGTTGAAAGTGCAAGTTAGATCTGACATACTCTAGAGGGGGGGTGAATATAGTATGGTGCTTGCTAAAAACTTTTTACAACAGTTGTTGTATTCCTAAGTGAACAGGGAAGCAAATATCATAAAGTAAATCTAAACACAGAATAATCACAGAGCAATCACATATCAAACACAAAGCAATCACAAACCATAGCCAGAAACAAAAGAAAGACAAGCAACCAGATGACACAAGGAGCTATAGTGGTTCCCCAATCAACCTGGGTACATCCACTCTTCTACCACCCTAGGTAGGAATCCACTGCAGGATGAGTTGATCAGGTGTCCTGGGCACCAATGAGCTTTTGATAAGGTGCTCGAAAACCAAACAAGATTTTTTGATCAGGTGTCTTGCCACCACTGATTTTTGATAAGGTCTCAGAAACCAATCACAAACTTTTGAAGGGAGTTTGAAAAACCCTTTACAGCAGAGAGAGAGAGAGAGAGGGATGAGATGATCTTCTCTGTCAACAATCAGAGAGAAGATAGTGGATGTTGTCAAAGCTCCCCCTGAGATCTGTAGTTATTCAGGAAGTGAAGCTTTGTACTAGGGTGATAGGCCTTCAGATAATTTGATCTCCAGCAAAAGATGATTTCAGCAACAGCTGAAATGTGAGGTGTCTAGAGTCTTGAATGATGATGGCCTTTGAACACTTGAATCCAGAGAGATCTGAAAATTTCAGTTAGTTGATATCCTTTGGTGATGTGTTCTTGTCTGAATTCTTGAGACTGAGAATGTCTGCAACTCTCTTTCTTTCTCTTGTGTAATTTTTGTTGTAAGAGTTGTAATTCTTGTTGTTACAGAGATTTGTTATTCATGAAGATGTTGTTGTTGAATAATAAAAATTCTTTTATTACTTTGATCTGAATAGAATTGATCCACTGTCCAAGATAGCCGTTAGCCTGTCAATAAATGACTTCCTTAATTACATTTGTCTTCTGGAGGAAAGTCCAATAAAACATTCCTTGGAAATTCCTTGAAACTTGCTCCAGATTAATTAAAAACGGCTACAAGATCTCTGAATTAAATGCTGACATTAATTCCACAGCTGTCTAAATTTGAATCTTGAAAAACGTTGAACTCTTCAGAGAAACGTCGAACTGAGCTCCACTATCGTTGAACTGAGCTCAGAGATTGGACTTAGACAGAAATAGAGATCATCGATCTGAGCTCAACTATCGTCGAACTGAGCTCAGAGATAGAGAATCAAACTGGAGTCAAGAACGTCGATCTGAGCTCGAAGATCGTTGAATGGAGTTCGACGACTTGTTGAAGTTGAGCTCAGAGATCGTCGAATGGAGTTCGAAGATCCGTCAAACTGAGCTCAACGATCGTCGAATGGAGTTCGACGATTCGTCGTACTGAGCTCGACGAAATGACTTAGTCTCCAAAACTGAAAAACCTGGTCTTGAGGGCAGCTTCCAAACCTAAATACTAACCCTTAGACTCAATTCTAATTGACCTTTAGATCTATACAATGAGGTCAAGACAGGTTTCCTAAGAGACATAATGATCCTTGCCCAAATCAGTAATAGGGTGTTCCAACAAACGTCTTGCGGTATAGAGCCCCATCTTTCAACAGGTAGTACACTGATTTGTACCTAACCCACTTCTTATCGAGGTCGCCCTCAGGAAGTTGTCCCGAGGTCAAGAAAGTGATGAAGCGGTCCATACAGGACCCTTGCTGGTTTATCTCCATGAGTTCTCCCTCTTCTATGGATGGCCTGAAAAGCCCTGTCACCGTTCCTGCGGGTCGAGGGCCATATTTGGCGAGTTGGTCCGCTTGAATGCTTTCATCCCTCGGGACGTGCTGAATCGAAAAACTGCGGAATCGCCCGATAATGTCTTTGACCTTCCCCAAATACAGTTGGAGGGTGGGCTCCCTCGCTTCGAACTCCCCTTTGATCTGTCCTGCAACCACCATAGAGTCCGTGAAGACCCTAGCGTCTTGTATGCCCAACTCCTGAGCTAACCTGAGCCCTGCGATGATCGTCTCATATTCTGCTTGGTTGTTGGTGATTGTAAAGTGGATCTTCAAATCTTGCTCAATCCTGGTGCCCTCTGGTATTACCAAGATCATTCCTCCTCCAAAGGTATTTCTTATTGACGCTCCATCTACAAGCATCTTCCAACCCGCTCGAGGGGGTGCTTTGGCCTCTTGGATCTCGACCATATAATCCGCTAGGAAGTCGGCCATCACTTGTACTTTGATGGCAAGCTGAGGAGTAAAAGTGAGGTCGAATTCACTGAGCTCAATTGACCACTTGGCTAACCTTCCTGAGTGCTCCACCCCTTCCAAGATGTGACGGAGGGTGTGATATGTCACCACCTGAACCAAATTGGCCTGAAAATACAGCCTAAGCTTCATGGCCGATACAATGAGAGCAAATGCTAGCTTTTTGAGGATTGTGTATCTGAGGTCCGCCTTCTTCAGGACCCTACTTATGTAATAGATATGTAATTACTTTTTTCCTTCCACTCGTAATAGAACTGAACTTACGGCCCAAGTCCCCACCCCTAGATATAAGAACAAGTGAAAGGGAGGGTTAGACCTCATATACTCTAGAGGGTTGGGGGAGGGGGGTGAATACAGTATCTTTAAAAACGTTTCTGCAGTTTATACAATTTTCAGAGTAGAGCAAATAATAAATACTAATATTAACAGTAAGCAGAATGGCAACCTAAGATAAAATTATCTAACACAGCCACAACAAAACTAGACTAACACAACCACATCAAGAACAAAAAGAAAAGGGGCAACCAGACAACAGAAGAACTTTTATAGTGGTTCCCCAACCTGGGTACATCCACTATTCTACCACCCTGGTAGGAATCCACTAGCAGGTTTTTATCAGGTGACTGCCACCAATGAGCTTTTGATCAGGTGCTAAAAAACCAACTCAAGTCTTTTGATCAGTAGAATTGCAACCAAAGAATAACTTTTGAAGCGAGTTAAAGAAACCTTTGTACAGAGAGGGGGTGAGACATTTATTGTGTCTTCTCTTTCTCAAAACAACTGAGAAGACTAGTGGATCTTGATGTTGTCAAAGCTCCCCCTAAGATATTGAATGGTTCAAGAAGATTTGAGCTTTCCTTTAGGGTGCAGGTCTTCTATCTTCAGCCTTGATTTGAATAGATCCATGAACTTTTGACTGATAGAAGTTTTTTATCCTTGAAGAATCCTGGAGTGAAGGTTGAAGAAGACTCTTGATTTGGAATGAATGTTCTTCTTCCTCTTCAGCAATGTCAAGGAGAAGACACGATTGTTTTCTGTACAGAGAAGGATCAGAATAATTATTGCTGTTGATCTTCTCTGTATGCCTTGTACTGTCTTTCTCGTTTTGATTGTCGCCTCTCTGTAAAAGAAAAGAGAAAATCTCTTTTATATGATCAGTCAAAATTTTTCCTTTGAATTTTTGAATTCCTTTTTGCATTGATTGCGGACCGCCTGGAGAATGAAATACAACTGGATATAATATCTGCATTAATGGATTTCCCCAACTGTCCTATTGAAAAGCGACAAGTAATAATCCTGATGAATACCACAATCAATGCTACTTCTAATGGTTATATTCAGAGAATATTAAGCATTGATTATTCAGGAATTACTGGAATAGAATAAGGACAAATGAAGGAAAAATCCAAGTTTGGATCTACACAGAATTCGTCGAGCAAAGAACAGATTTCGTCGACCTGAGTCTATAGTTCATCGACCAGAGAAATCATGTTTGTCGACCAGATAATTCCTGTTCGTCGATCTGAGCACCAAGTTCGTCGACCTAATAACAGCTAACTGCTTTCTGATAAAACTTGTCAATTCTGTGCTCTAAGTTCGTCGAGCTGATAACATAACTTCGTCAACTAGAGTTCAGAGATAGAATTCTGGACTTAGAATGTTGAAGTTGAACTTCCATAAATCGTCGACCTGAGCTCAAATATCATCGAGCTCAACTCAGAGAATTATCTCTGAGTTCGTCGAGCGGAGCACGACATTCGTCGAGCTGATTTCGACGAACGTCGAACTCACTTTCCTGAAACTTGATTTTTCCCTAAATCTAGAGTCTTCTGCAGTCTTTTGTTGGCTGGTCCATGTGATGTTAACTCTAAGGACATAGCCTAAACTCTAGGACCCAGACATGAACCTGGCTATACATGATTGCTCAATTATACTAGTTAGTGAACTTAGCCCAAATCAAACTAGGGATCCAACAACAAGACCTCCCCTTATCTCGGTCCCTGGAGTAGAGGCGCTTGGGTGAGCTGCTGTTTTAGGGCCTGAAAAGCCTCCTCGCACTCCGGGGTCCATTCGAACCTCTTAACCCCTCTCAACATCCGGAAGAAGGGTGAGCATTTTTCCCCGGCTCGGGAGAGGAACCTGCTTAGTCTGGCCAGCCTGCCGGTGAGACGTTGAACTTCCTTTGCATTCTTGGGAGATTCCAGCACTAGAATTGCATTCACCTTATCGGGATTAGGCTCTACTCCGGATGGGGTAAGGATATGCCCGAGGAACTTTCCCCAAAGGCTCTAAAAATGCATTTCAGGGGGTTGAGCCTCATTTTATATATTTTTTAAGGTACCAAAGGTTTCCTCAAGATCCACGACGTGAGATCTGAGGTCCCGAGTTTTGATCATTAGATCATCCACATAAACCTCGAGGTTCTGCCCCTTCTGCTCTCGGAAGATCCGATCCATCATTCTTTGATAGGTCACCCCCGCATTTTCTAACACAAATGGCATCATGTTAAAAAAGAAACATCCATCCTCCGTGATGAAGATGAAGTACTTGATGTTCGGAAGGTGCATGCGTGTTTGGTGATATCCTTAAAACGCGTCTAGAAAACTCACTAATGAGAAACCAACGGCTGAATCAACCAGCGCGTCGATTCGAGGCAGAGGGTAGCAATCCTTAGGGAACGATTTATTTAAGAGAGAGAAATCTACACACATTCTGCACTTACCCTCCCCCTTTTTAACCATTACAACATTGTTCACCCACCCCGAATACTTACAGGCAGACACAAACCCTGCCTTAAGCAGCTTTTCTACTTCCTCTCTAATGGGTTTGGCCATCTTGGAGGCGATGGCCCTCTTCTTCTGTTGCACTAGGAGATTGTTGGGGTCAAGATTGAGATGGTGGAAGGACACGTCTACATCGACCCCCGACATGTCAGCCGCGCTCCAAGCGAAGACGTTAATATTCCTCTGCACGCATGCCTTTACCTCTTCCTGATCTTCCGGAGTGAGCTCTCCGCTGACCTTTATCTTCTCTCTTCTTCCTTCTCTGGTTAAGATCTCCATCTCTAGTACCTCTATGACCGCCTTCAACCTCGACGACTCCTCTTCTTTCTCCTATTCTCCCAGTACCTCCTGTTCTCCTGCCTCCTGGCCTGTTGCCTCGTGTTCCATGACAGTCACCACCATTTCTTCCCCAAGCTTCTCCATCTCCCTCATGCTAGTGCTCCCGTTTCCCAGTAGCGCAATTCTTCTTTTTTCCAGCCGGGTATTCCTTTCGGGCGACCCTCCTTCTTCCCCCTGTTTCTCTTTTCTCTCCTCCTCCCCTCACCTTTCTTTGACCACCTCTCCTCTTCCTCCATCTCTCCATCCTTCTCGCCCGCCGTTTCAGGCTCGCCCGCAATGCCTCCTTCCATCACCACTTCTGTCTCTCTTTCAACCTCTCTTTCTTCTTCCTCCCCTTCCATCCTCGTCTCTCCATCCTTCTCTCTCGCAGTTTCTGGCTCCCCAGTAATGCCTCCTACCATCACCAATTCTTCCTCTCCTCCAACTTCTCTTTATTCTTCCTCCCCTTCCATCCCCGTCTCTCCATCCTTCTCTCCCGCCATTTCCGGCTCCCCCGCAATGCCTCATACCATCACCACTTCTTCCTCTCCTCTAACTTCTCTTTATTCTTCCTTCTCTTCCATCCTCGTCTCCTCATCCTTCTCTCCCGCCATTTCCGGCTCCCCCGCAATGCCTCCTTCCATCACCACTTCTACCTCTCTTCTAACCTCTCTTTCTTCTTCCTCCCCTTCCATACCCGTCTCTCCATCCTTCTCTCCCTCCATTTCCGGCTCCCCCGCAATGCCTCCTACCAGCACCACTTCTACATCTCCTCCAACTTCTCTTTTTTCTTCCTCCTCCACTTTGCTACCAAACTCCTACTGCCATTGTTCCATCCTCTTCTCCATCTCTTCGGCCTCTCCCTATCATGAGATGGTGTTTACCGCAATTACGTAGCATTCCCTGGCCGCATTCGGGTCTCCCCGCACTATGATTTGACTACCTCCTGCGTTGAGCTTCAGGCACTGGTGGAAAGAGGATGACACACATCTAAATGCACTGTGAAAGAAATTGTACCTAATCACCTAGAGGGGGGGGGGGGTGAATAGGTGACTTAAATCTTTTTTAACTTTTTAGGCAGATTGCAGATTATATCACAGAGTTATAACTACTTCTTCACAGCAATCAATCAGCAATCACAGAATAGACATGCACACAGTGAACACACAGATTTATAGTGGTTCCCCAAGGTTTGGGTACATCCACTTTCCCCCTTCGCCTATCTAGTAGTGTACTAGATTCGGCCAAACTCCTCCACTATATCTCAGATCCTCAGATCTTACACTCAGAACCCCAAATGGTTCCTACAGCTCAGGCCCAAGGCCCTACAACTCAGTCTTCTCCAAAGACCTACACTCAGCCACAAGGCCTACACTCAGCCACAACAGGCCTACACTCAGAGAAATAGATCTCCTACACTCAGGCACACAGGCACTACCACTCAGCCTTTATAATTGCAAGCTTACAACTCAGATCCCTAAGAATCCTACAAGAAATTTAAAATACAAAGTATATACCTACAACTCAGAAATAGAGTGATGAGTTGATAGGTTCTTGATGTGTTCTTGAAAGAACTCTGCTGAGATCAACCTCACTTGGCTTTCTTCAAAGATTCTTGAATGTAGAACACAATAGGATTGATTCTCTGCAGCTGATCTTCAATCACTGCAACTTAAGATTCAGAACTAGGTCTGAACCCTTCTTCACAACCTGGTTCCAACGGCTGTCTTCTTGGAAGGAGCTCTCTCTCTCCAACTACTTAGATCTTTACTTGAAATTATTCTTCAATGAATTGCTAAATCTTCTTCTCTTTTTCAATCTCTTGATCATCTCTTTCTGTTGACAGTATAAGCCTTTATATAGGCCTTCTTCATGGTGACCGGCTAATCCGGTTCCTAACAGCTTTCTGACAACTCTGACAGTTGTAGTAGACCGGCTGGAATGGCAACTGTCATTTCATCTAGTCACTTCTTGAAATATCTGTAACTGTCTGAAAGTGTTGAGACAGTCTGTCTTTAAGTGTCGACACTTATAGACCAAGTGTCAACAAAAGTAGACTAAGTGTCGACACTAGCCTTCAAGGTGTCGACACAACTCCTTATGTTGTAGATTTTTCTTCTCGACACTGCTTCTTCATCATGTGTCGACACTGATATTGTGTGTCGACACAACTCCTTGTTCTTCAGTACTTAGTTGAATTCTTGTAAGTGTTGACACAATTCCTTTGTGTCGACACATCATTTTGTGTTGAACTTGTTCAGTGGCGACACATCTTCTTGGTGTCGACACATGCCTTCTGTGTTGATACTTGCCGAGTGTCGACATAGCTCCTTGTGTCGACACATTCTTTCTTCTGTTGAGACTTTGGCTGACTGTCAACACATCTCCTTTGTGTCAACACTTGGACTTAGAATTTTTGTTGAACTTTGCTGAGTGTCGACACAGCCTCCTAATGTCGACACTTTCTTCATGTATTGAGTCTTCTGCTGTGTGTCGACACATTCTTCATTGTGTCGACACTTCTTCTTGTGTTGTAGATTTTTCTTCAGCTGTTTGTCGACACATTCTTCATTATGTCGACACTTATACTTAGACTCTATTGAAATTTGCTGAGTGTCGACACAGCCTCCAAGTGTCGACACTTTCTGATGTAGACAATGTTCCTCTAGGTGTCGACACTACTGCTAAGTGTCGACACTGCTTCTCTGGACTTCTCTTCACTGAGTGTCGACACAAACTGTATGTGTCCACACTTTCTGTCTGGTGTCGACTCTGCATCCCTGGTGTCGACACAATTACTCCAAGTGTCGACACTGCTTGTCTGGGTGTCGACATAAGTCTTCTTAAGTGTCGACACTTTCCTTCTGGGTGTCGACACATGGACTTAGAAACTTTTCAGCTTTCCCTGTAAATACTTGACCTGCACAACTAAACTCAAAACACATCAAATATATTTTGATGTATATCATTGAGTAGGGTGGGGCTTCTTCAAATCAGGTACATTTAAACCAATGTACCCAACAATCTCCCCCTACTTGGAGAAGTCATAACCCTTAGTCAATGTTATACACCATACATAACAAAATTACAGTATGATGTAAAACTGGATTATGCAATCAGGGAAAACATAATCATGTATTAAAACAAAACATGTATATACCAATATCTCAGAACAATTATGTAATAGAATTAACACACATCACATAGTTCTAAGAACTTTATCATATTCATTATACAAAAGTTTACAGAGTGTTTAAAATTAAAAGATTACAACTATAAACTAAAGATAAAATCTATTCTATTTCTGCTCAGCCTCCTTGATAACTATGCCCTTCCCAGACTGTATCTTTGCTTGCACAGGGGCTTCAGCATCTTCAGCAGCAGCAGGCTTCTTGCCTTTAAGATCCTTTTTCTTTAGCTCTTCAGCTTTGATCTTTTGCCTCTCAAAGTAATGATAAGGCTTGGGAAAGTACTTGATAGGCTCCTGGGCAGTAGGAGGTAACTTTCCCATCTTTGCCTTTCTTCTATACTGCACAATGGCTTCTTGCCTGTTCTCATGCTTTCTCCATTCTAGTTCAGAATACCACTTGTTTCTGTCTTGAATATTATCCTTGGCAGCCTTACATGCAGTTAAGAAAATATTCCTTGAAGTGGGGCTCCACTGTTCAAAATCAGGCCTTTGTTCAGCTTGCTCTCTGAACCTCTTCTTAGACAACTGAGTCTCTTGTTCTTTCAGTAACAAAGCTTCTTGTTCTTTCAGTAAAGCCTCTGGCACTGGCTGAACCACTTTTTCTATGATGACATTTTGCTTTCCCTCAGGAGGGCTATACATGGATTGTATGTCTGCATGTATCATATCAAAGTCTGGTGGAGGGTAGATTACTTGAGCCACTTCAGGTTGCTCCCCTCCAAGATATGCAGGATGAATCCCAGACTCTGCTACATTGTCATCATCACACAATGGAGGATATCCAAGGGTGGCTCTGATGGAATTGGAAATCCATTTTGCATGATCAGAGTTGGCTTTGACTAACACCCTCTCCCCCTTTATGAGTTCTCTTTCCATGTGATCCCTTAGATCATCTTTCTGAAACCTTATTTGGGCATCCAAATAGTTTACTCCATCCTTAAAGTAAGGTTTCAACCTTTGGAGTTTTTCAGTGATCAACTTCTGAGAATCTTGAATTGCAGAAGTTACAACAGTTAGGCTCTCTTGCAGTGCTTTGTCAAATTCCTCTTTGGCAGTGGTCAGGGCTGCATTCTGGGCAGTTTCTATATTCTTCAGTTCAGTTACAATAGCATTGTGAGAAGCTGTCAAATTATCATTCATTCTTATTTGATTCTCCAGAACATAGCCTTGCTTTACTTCAAGTTCATCCACTTGAGCTTTGATCTTCTCTTGATGAGTGGCTAGATAGACTACTGCATTCCCTCCCTTATGGATGCAGTCAGTTATCTCCTTCTTATTTAGATTCATTTCAAATCTAATGGACTTAATGTCTTGTGCAAGATCAAACTGTAGAGACTTATGCCCCTCATCCATATATGTTTCTATTGCTTTCCTTTGCTCATCAAGTTTTATCTGCATTGCAACCATCAGAGAACTATAATCTACAGATGGTGCTGGCTGTGGTGTAGGCTGTGGTGCAATGGTTTGCAGAGCTTTCTTATAATTTTGGCTTCTCCTCTTGAAGACTTGAAACTTTCTCTTTTTAGCTCTGGCAGCCTCCTCATCTTCAGAAGCAGATGTTCTTGCAATATCAACCCTGTCCTTAGGGCTTGGAGGTAACTCCTTCTGTACTTCAGGTTCCTTCCTTGCAGTTTCCTCAACAATCACTACTTGCTCTCCCTCAACATGAGCCTTCTCCCCCTCAGCAGCAGCACTTTCTTTCTCAAAGTCTGATTGGAGTAGGTCAGGGAATAGCTCTTCTAGGGTGAATTCTTGTGGAGGATGTGGTGGAGAAACTCTTATCTCATCAACAACTTGATCAGATACTACTTGATCTGCAATAGATGTGTCTTTCATGACAACATCTGGGGGTTGACTATGAATCTGAGGTTGCTGATTAACATCAGGTAATTTGTCAATTATAACTTCACTCTCAATAAGGAAATCTAATTGATTGATTTCAGTGATTACCTCAAGAATGGTTTGAGTGGCTCTTTCACTTTCTAAGGGAGTTGGCTCTTCAACTAGTAGAGACTCCCCCTGGATAGAATCCTAGTGTATTGGGCTAGCCTGTGGTAGCTCCCCCTTCCTCTCTGCATCATCTTGTCTTGCTGGAGATTGTCCAGCATTTCCAACTTCTTCATCAGGAGTGAACACTACTTGTTCCGCAGAACTACTAGATGATTCTTGAGCCACTGGGGCTGTCTTCTTCTTCTTCTTTTGTGGTGTTATATTCTCAGGAGTAGGCATTTCCTTAGTCAACACTCTATCCCATCTAGAGAAGATTCTCATGTCCATCTTCCTCATGTGATTGATTTTGGATCCTGCAGCTTGGGTCATTACCTCTTGTATACTACCAGCTAGGTATAGACTAAGAATCCTACCCAAATTGGGCTTCTTCAGGCTATCCTTAATCTTCTCAAACACTACTGCAGACCAATCAGTTTGTAGGGTGAAGATAATCCTTGTCATTAGGCTAAACATATGAGCTGAAACTCTGGCATGCCCTCCAGGCTTGCTCAAGATAACTTTTCCAACAATTTCTTATAGAAATTTCCCTTGGCTGTTCATCCCCTTCCTATGGAACACAGATCCAATTTTCATCTTGGAATACAGTCCACACCATGTTAAAGCTTCTTTGGTCTTAGAAGCAGAAACTCCATCTTCTTTCTTAGTCCTTGGTAGGTTTAGTACCTTTCTCAAACTCTTAGGTGAGACCTTCACCTTTTCTCCACGAACCCTTGACTTTATCTTGAGTCCAGATTCGTCTAGGGTTGCTCCATTCAGAAATTCTAGAACTTCTTTCTTCCATATCTTTGTCGGCTCAGAAACAAGAAAATCTAATCCAGAGTTTGCAACTAGGGTTACTACATCCTTGATCTCTGGATCTGCGTCATCAAACGCATGCCACACCAGTTCATATCCTTCATTCACGTTCTCTTCGAGCTTGGGCGCCATTACTGTTTGAAGAATTTGAATTGAGAGAAGAGAGTTGTCGACACACAAGTTTGGTCTCGAAACTTTGGTGAGCGTGTCGATAGACAATGGCAAAATCCTATTTATACCTTTCTAGGATTGAAGATGAAAGGGCGCGTCAAAATACTCAAATTGTGTCGACACTGTTGAAAAGTGTCGACATAGACTTATAATGTCTCGACAACTATGTGTTGACACAAGTATAGTCGACAGAATATATATGTCGACACTTGTTTATGTGTCGACACCACTTTACTCGACACTTAGTCGAGACTTTACTTGGTGAATTCTGTGTAAATTCTAAGTGTCGACACCACCTTGGTTGTGTCGACACCGACCCTGTATGTGTCGACACTACTTTTCTGAAGTGTCGACACCAACTTCCTAAATGTGTCGACACCTTTTCTCTGAAATGTCGACACCAATTCTCTGTCTTGACACAGACAACTCTGTGTGTCGACACTATTTTACTTAGCCATTTCTGTAAACTTATTCTAAGTTTATCATACCTAATTCAATTTTAAACCTATTGAATTTGGTTTCTTCTAAAGGCTTAGTATATATGTCAGCTAGTTGATTATCTGTATTTACATATTCTAGTGAAATATCTTCTTTTTCTACATGTTCCCTTAGAAAATGATATTTTATTTCAATGTGTTTAGTTCTACTATGAGAAACATGATTGTTTGCAATAGATATAGTACTAGTAGAATCACAAAGTAGTGGTGTTATACTTACTTGAATACCATAGTCTTCTAGCTGATGTTGTATCCATAGAAATTGAGCACAACAACTTCCTACAGCCACATACTCTGATTCTGCTGTGGAGATAGCCACAGTTGTCTGTTTCTTGCTACTCCATGATATCAGTCTTCCACCTAGGAATTGACAGGTACCAGTAGTACTTTTCCTATCTTCCTTGCAGCCTGCAAAATCTGCATCTGAATAACCTGTCAGTTCAAAGTCTCCATTCCTAGGGTACCAAAGGCCTAGATAAGGAGTGCCCTTAAGATATCTCAGTATTCTTTTGACTGTTGTCAAATGAGACTCTTTAGGGCATGCTTGGTACCTAGCACAAACACATGTAGCATACATGATATCTGGTCTACTTGCAGTCAAGTATAATAGGGAGCCAACTATCCCTCTATACAAAGTCTCATCTACAGGTTTCCCTGCATCATCTTTGCTAAGAGACATACTTGACCCTATAGGAGTCTTCATGGTACTGGATGAATCCATACCAAACTTCCTTATTAATTCTAGGGTGAACTTAGACTAGCATATGGATAAACCATTCTCAGTCTGTCTAACTTGGAGACCCAAGAAGAACTTAAGTTCCCCCATGCTGCTCATCTCAAATTGCCCTTGCATAAGTTTTGCAAACTTTTTGCAAAGACTACTTTCAGTAGACCCAAATATTATGTCATCTACATATATTTGGACTAGTATGAACTTGCCTCTGAATTCCCTAAGGAATAGAGTCTTGTCTATTTTCCCCCTTGTGAATTTATTCTCAATGAGGAAACTAGACAGGGTTTCATACCAAGCCCTAGGGGCTTGTTTTAACCCATACAAAGCCTTCCTAAGTCTATAGACATAATTAGGTTGAGTTGAATCAACAAAACCTGATGGCTGTTCCACATAGACCTCTTCCTTCAGATTACCATTCAGAAAGGCTGACTTAACATCCATTTGGTATACTTTAAATCCTTGATAGGTTGCATAGACCAGGAACATCCTTATGGCTTCCAGTCTGGCTACTGGAGCAAAGGTTTGATCAAAGTCAATACCTTCTTCCTGCCTATATCCCTTTGCAACCAGTCTTGCTTTGTTCTTAATAATCACTCCATGTTCATCCATCTTGTTCCTAAAGATCCACTTGTTCCCAATTATGTTGTGGTCTTTTGGTTTAGGAACAAGCTCCCAGACTTTGCATCTATTGAACTGATTCAGCTCTTCTTGCATTGCCTCAATCCAATGAGGGTCTAGGGTGGCTTCTTCAAACTTCTTTGGCTTTACTTGGGATAGAAAATTGGAGTAGAGTACTGAATTTAGATTTTTGCTCCTTCTTTGTACCCCTTGTCTTAGATCACCAATGATTTGATCTGCTGGATGATCTCTTAGATGCCTATTAGCTGGAGGCATCCTGGCTTCTGGTTGAACTCCTTCAGCTTCTTCAACTTGCTGCACTCCTTGGTCTTCTTCTGCATCAGGTGCATGTAGTACTCCCCCTGGACAGCAGCCACTATCATCTACATGCAGACTTACAGTAGATCCTTCTTCAACAGTGAGCTTGTCCATTTTCTTAGTCATACCTGTGGAGCTGCAAATACTTCTAGACAACTCATTGTTAATATGTCTAGCTTCATCAAATACTACATGTACTGACTTTTCTACAACTTGAGTAGACAAGTTGTAGACCCTATAAGCCTTACTATTGTTGTTGTACCCAACAAAGATCCCCTCTTGTGATTTGGCAGCAAACTTGGTCAAGTAAGACTTTCCATTGTTAAGTATATAACATTTACAACCAAATATCCTGAAATAGGATAGATTTGATTTTCTGCCTTTCACAATCTCATAGGGAGTCTTATTGTGGCTCGTGGTGATAGTAGCCATATTAATTACATGGCATGCAGTATTAACTGCCTCAGCCCAGAAATATTCTGGGAGAGATGTATCACTTAATAGGGTTCTACCAGCCTCAATCAAGATTCTATTCTTCCTTTCAGCAATGCCATTTTGCTGAGGTGTTCTTGGTGAAGAAAATTCCTGAAATATCCCAAACTCTTCACATAGCTTTGTCATACTATCAGACTGGAATTCAGTACCATGGTCACTTCTTATTTTGACCACTGTACTGTCTAACTCATTCTGAATTTGTTTGGCAAAACTATAGAAGATATTAGGTGTTTCAGATTTCTGTCTAAGGAAGAACACCCAGGAAAACCTTGAGTAGTCATCTACAACCACAAATGTGTATACCTTCCTACCTAGGCTGTGAACTGGCATAGGACCAAAGAGATCCATATGCAAGAGGTATAAGCACCTCACAGCATCTTTGTTTTCAATGCTACTAAAGGTGGATCTAGTCTGCTTGCCCTTTTGACAAGCTGAGCATATTCCATCTTTAATACACTTAACTTGAGGACCATTCCTCACTAACTCTTTACTATAGAGTTGGACAATTGTCATGTAGTTAAGATGGGCTAGCCTCTTGTGCCATTTGACACAATGAGAGACTTTCTCATTAGCTACATGACACACTGGAGAACCATTGTTCTCAATCATAATGTCTATGCAATAGACATTCCTCTTTCTATAACCTGTCAAAATGATCTCTTGATCATTTGACCTCCTGATATGATAACCATCTTTGACAAATGAGATGTCATATCTTAAATCACTCAGTTGACTTATACTAATAAGGTTATGTTTCAAACCTTTAACATAAGCCACTTGAGTAATTATTATATGAGTGCTAGAAATATTACCAAAACCCTTGATAATTCCTTTTTCAGAACCACCAAAGGTGACTTAGGACCATCCTTGATAGGTGTGTAGTCCTTTAGCAATCCCCTAGTTCCAGTCATGTGCCTGGAACATCCACTGTCCAAGTACTATATTGGGGCATGACCACTTGGACTTACCTGCAAAACAGATTAGTTGACCTTAGAACCCAAAAAATTCTTGGGTCCTTGGTGCTGGTTAGTTTTCCTCTTAACAAAGCTACCTGCAGATTTTCCAACAGGCAGTTTGATACTCAACTTGGCATTAGAATTATGCCAACAGTCTATGGCAAAGTGGCCTACCTTGCCACATCACCAGCACTCAAATCTATTGTACCTTTGCTTAGGTACAATCCTAGCTATTCTATCTACAACAGACTTGTTGAGTACTGGGGCTTTGCCCTTAGACTTGGACTGAATAGTCCTAGCAGGTTTAGTAAACCCCAGTCCAGTTTTACCCTTTTGATGTACAAATTCATCAATCAAAGGTAGAACAGACTTAGGTTTTGAAAACCTTGCAACAATGTCTCTCTCCTTCTGAAGACTAATCTCCAGATTTCTGATTTGTTCATTCTTGAATGTTATAGTTCCCATCTGAATAACAGTTATGTTCTTCAGTCTGGCTATTTCATTTAACTTTTGATTAATCAGCTTATCAAAATCAGTTGCAGCCACTTTGAGACTTGCAATCTCCTTAGCCTGACTCTTGGCCAAGGATTTGCTTTTCTTAAATGCTTGCAACAGAACTCTATATTCATCAATCAACTGATGAACATCCCCTTCAGACTCAGATCCACTGACATCACTTGATGCTGATGTAACTGAATCTGAACTAGCACTAGAAATTGAACTTAAAGAACAATTTTGTACCTGACTAGGTCCAGGCTGTTCCTGGATTTTGTCACCTTCTGTTAAGGCCATTAGTCCTTTGCACTGAATGTCCTCTTGCTCATATATAGAGTTCATTATCTGGATGAACTCCTCTTACTCTTGTTCAGCAAACAGACCTATGTATGCTTCAGCTTCTGACTCAGTTTCTGAAGAAGATATGTCTGACAGGCTTTTTTCCTTCTTGGCAACAAAGGACCTTTCCTTCTTGCCCTTGAATTGAGTCTTTTTCTTATCTGTTGACTCTCTCCTCTTCTCTGGACAGTCAGCAATAACATGTCCTTGTTTGTTACAACAATAACAAACTATCCTTGAAGATGAAGTTCTATTTGACTTGGGCTTTCTCCTGTCTTTCTTTGATGACTTCTTGTTCTGATAATAGTCATCTTTTCCTTGTGAAGTGGATGGCTTTGACCTCCACTATTTCTTCTTTAGAAACTTCTGAAAGTGTCTTGTGAAAGCTGCAAAATCCTCATCACTCTCACTGCTTTCAGAATTTCTGCTTTCTGAATCATCTGACCCAGTCTCAGCCACTTTTGGAGGAGGAGATGGAGACTTACTTTTGTATTTCTTGGTGGCTTCTGTCTTGAATTCCACTGTCCTTTCTTTATGCTCACTTCTTGTAGTCTTCTCCTCTTCTTTCCTCACCATCAACTGCATCTCATAGGATATCAGTTTTACAAACAATGTTGTAGGAGGGATATCTGCAAACTTGGCCATTTCCCTTATGACACAGATCTTGGTGTCCCAATCCTTTGTTAGAGACCTCAAGAACTTATCATTCAGCTCATAATTGCTAAAATCTCTTCCATAGGACATTAGCTCATTAACTATCCTATAGAATTTCTTATAGCATTCTGTTATACTATCAGACCTGCCTTGCCTGAAACTTTCATATTCCTTTGTCGACACATGCCTTCTGTGTTGATACTTACTGAGTGTCGACACAGCTCCTTGTGTCGACACATTCTTTCTTCTGTTGAGACTTTGGCTGAGTGTCGACACATCTCCTTTGTGTCGACACTTGTACTTAGAATATTTGTTGAACTTTGCTGAGTGTCGACACAACCTCCTAGTGTCGACACTTTCTTCATGTATTGAGTCTTCTGTTGTGTGTCGACACATTCTTCATTGTGTCGACACTTCTTCTTGTGTTGTAGATTTTTCTTCTGCTGTGTGTCGACACATTCTTCATTATGTCGACACTTATACTTAGACTCTGTTGAAATTTGCTGAGTGTCGACACAACCTCCAAGTGTCGACACTTTCTGATGTAGACAAGGTTCCTCTAGGTGTCGACACTACTGCTAAGTGTCGACACTGCTTCTCTGGACTTCTCTTCACTGAGTGTCGACACAAACTGTATGTGTCGACACTTTCTGTCTGATGTCGACTCTGCATCCCTGGTGTCGACACAATTACTCCAGGTGTCGACACTACTTGTCTGGGTGTCGACACAAGTCTTCTTAAGTGTCGACACTTTCCTTCTAGGTGTCGACACATGGACTTAGAAACTTTTCAGCTTTCCCTGTAAATACTTGAACTGCACAACTAAACTCAAAACACATCAAATACATTTTGATGTATATCATTGAGTAGGGTGAGACTTCTTCAAATCAGGTACATTTAAACCAATGTACCCAACACACTGATTAAGGGGTGCCTAAAAATGTCATTGTAACTGATTCGGGCATCCACTTTGACGAAATGGTAGTTCTTGGATAATCCCCCCAGGGTTACCTGGAGTCCCACTCCCCCCTCGACCACCTTCCTCTCTCCTGAGAATCCAAACAACGGTCCGTCTGCTGCCAGCACCCTTCGGGCCTCCACCCTCATCTCATTAAATGCCTTTTTGAAAATAACATTCACTGAGCTCCCATTGTCAACCAGGATCCGCGATACCGTGAAGTTCTCAATGGCGGTCTGGATCACCAGTGCGTCACAGAAGTGGTCTTCATGGTCTGGCATGTACTTTCTCGAAAAAGTTATTTTATCACCCGGGGGAGGGGATTGTGACGTCGAGGCTATGCTTCGATGATACATAGTATGAAGGCTCGCCATTCGGGCAGCCTCGATCCCCACCCTCCCATAGATTACTCAAATTCCCCCTCGGTCTCCTACGTCCGCTCGATCTACACATCGATCCTCCTCTCCGGTCCCGGTTACATTCTCTATACGTACCAGCCTCTGCTGCTCTCCTGTTCCCCTAGCTCTTTTCATTTCCAAGAATTCTGGGCAGGTAGTCGTTGCGTGACCTTCCTCCTCGTGGAAGTCACAGTATGGTAATGCTACCTCCTCTGCTTGCCTACCCTCCGGAGGGTTTCTCCTCCTTCCCGCTCCTGCTCCTACTCTTCCTCTCTCTCGGCCTCTTCCTCTGCCTCGGCTGATAGCCATAGCTTGCGGCAGCGGGGGTAGGGGAGGTCTATGACCGTACCCCCACCCCTACTGCTTAAATATTCCTAGCCCTCCTGGCTGGTTCCTTCCTCCCTGGGGAAATCCTCTCCCTTTCCCTGGGGCTTGGCCCCCCTACTGCCTCCATCCTAACTCCTGGTAAGCCGGTGCCCTCGGCTCTTCTCTTCTCCTCCCTTCTTGATGTCTCCCTCCGGACTCTCTTGATTCATCCTCCATCAGCCTTGCTAGCTTTCTTGCAAAAGCTGGATTCGCTGCCTCCTTGACTATTTCCTTCGCATCCTTCTCCATCAACCCCTCAAAGGACAGTGGTGCGTTCCGAGTGAGGCTCATCTTGAAGAATCCTTCCCGTTGTCCCACGGTAAAGGCCATCTGTAGGGAGAATCTAGGAACCTCATGAATATCCAGGATCTCCTCCTGAAATCTGTCCACATACTGAGCTAGGGACTCATCTTCCCTCTGCTTGATCAAAAATATCGACTCAGGGTGCTTCTTCCTCTTCTTCGAAGTTGAGAAACACAGCTGAAAGCTCCTGCTGAGGTCCTTGAAGCTGTATATCGAGCCTGTCAGGAGCTGATGAAACCAATCTCTAGCCTTGTCCTTCAGAGTAATGGCAAAAGGACGGCACTTAAAAGCGTCCGTCATCGGCCTGATCAAAACCGCATCCTCGAACCATTATAGGTGCTGGAGGGGAACATCATTCCCTACATAATAGTTCATCTCGGGTTCCCGGAACCACTCCGGTACGGGAGCTTATAGGATCAACTCGCAAAAGCGGGACCCTCTCGCCACCGGTCTTGTTGCCCCTACTCGCGCGACGACCTCTAGCGAGACAGCGCTCACTGGGCTTGGGAACAGCTCCCTTCCCGCCATGTCTCGCCCGCCTCCTTCCACCATCACTTCATTCCCCGATCGCGTCCAGTAGAGAACCCTTCGTCTCGCATCCTGCGAGTGGACCATATGGTCCCACTCACCTATCCGGCCCCTCTCGCCAGCTTCTCCTGTTCGTTCCTTGAGCCGCCTCTCGCGAGCCCAAGGTTGTACAATTACACAGGCGGGACAATAAATGATAGTAGCACCAACTTATAAAACATAATTACATAAGCAAGATGATTGAATAAGCGAGACAAGGTGGATGGTCTTCAGTTCTTGTGACACCTCCAACGACCACCGCGAGACCCCACGCATGGGGGGCGACTATGGATGTGAAAGGCGCGAACGACATCTAGACCGCAGTGCGCGAGACGGAGGTGCTATTCTGCCTCACTTATTTTGGCATGGGGGACAGTCTCATCTATTTCAACCCCAACATCGATCTCGTAGGAGAGACGGGCACACTCGATTTCCAGCCAGTCAATCCGCCGGTCGGTGGATTGCTTCTCCCGTTCCATCTCGCGGATAATGTGCGTATACTTTCAAAGCATCCCCTCCGTCCTATACTTCCTCTCTAGTGAATCCATTTGATCACCTAGATAGTCTTCGATCTCATTCAGGTGAGGAATAGGCGAGAGGGTTGGCGGCCTGGAGAATTCCTATGAGGCCGAGTCGATCTGGATACCTACACAAGAAAAGTGGAAGGTCAGAATACAGGATGGCCTCGCAAGAAGTCTTGGAGGACGCAAACTTTACACGTACGAAAGGTCAAGGTTGATTCAGTTACTAGGGATGCGAGAGTTACGCACAAGATGCGAGAGGTCATCATTCTTCGTGATAGTGGGTGTCGATTGCTGAGGAGAACAAGAGTCTTGATAATGTTGGTCGGTGGCGTTCGGGGGATGCGCAGGCGGGGGGAATAGGCAAGGTTTCCATGAAAAATTCAGAAGTTAGTAGGCGAGACGATAATAAGAAAAGGAAAAGATGGAGGCGAGAGGAGGAATCAAGAAATCACATATCTCTCCTGAGAGGACGCGAGAGGAGGTGCATTGACTGCCAAGGGTGGTGAAGTAGTCGCATCGGCCGAGAAGGGGCGGCCAGCGGTTTTTGCCTTCTTTAGGCGATACGATGAAGGTGTAGAAGCGGGGGTGCGAACCAGAGTAGGGGCCAAGACAGCCACATTAGCCTTGTTTTGCTTACGGACTATTGCGAGGCGCTCGCAGAAAGTCTAACTGTGAGAAATGTTGACGGTAGAATAGTGGAGGAAATGAGCGGGGGGGGGGGGGGGTGGGAATCTCCACAATGGGATGGGGTCACATATTTATAGACTCCAGAGGGGGGTCCTGCCAAAAATTCTCTCGTGAATGAATCTCAGCACCACAAGCATCGGTTGGACTCTCTTTCCGGGCTTGGGACAACCTCGAAAAGAGGGGGGATTCTGTATAATCTCGAGCTCGCGGGGGACAATCCGAGTGGGAGCGCTGGTCTAGGAGTGAGAGAGACTACAAGTGGGAGTGGGACCATGGGGTCCACTCGCCGAAGGCGAGAAGGGGTGCAGCGAAGTAGGCGAGACCACTCTCACGGCGTGGCCTGGCCTATGGCGGTAGGATGACTCTCGTAAGGCAGGTGACTTGTGAGACGAGCAGGTAGGCTCATCTCTCCCGCTGGCCAGTTTCTCACTCACAGTATGAGGAAAAACGTGTTTTTACCTTCTTCCAACAAGGGGGATTTTACTCTTCTACCCCAGGTAATTTTACCATTTTCCCTTGTTGGTCTGTGTATAGCCCTTCGGAACAGCGGAGTTTGGCTGTTGGCAGACCCAGCCTAGTGTATTTTGGTAATTTTAGGACGATTCAGTTTGGTTATTGGTAGGTCAAACTCAGAGGCCTATAAATAGACCGATAAGGTGCCTTGAAATGGTTGTTGAACCCTTTCTATCTTCTTCCTCTAAGTCACATTGCTCAGCACTGGATAGGGAGGGGAAGAACTTTTGATTCTTCCGGCTAAGAGGTGGGACCTCCGAGCTGAGACCCTCGGCCTGTTTCTGGTTTTGAGACTCACATCGAGAGGCCAGTTTGAGAAGAGTAGGTGTGAGCTGCAACGTAGGTCCAAACTCTAGGCGAAGTCGGGTTACTGGCTTCCACAGATTCCGTCTCTACCCACTCGTTCATGGATAGGATTTTCATAGAGCATCATCGGTTGGTTATTGATCTGGTTGGTGATTCCTTTCATGTTAAGCTTCCCTCTAGTGACTCGGTGGTGTCAAACAACGACATCCAGAGTTGCCCTATTCTTTTAGGAGATTTCGTCGCATTTGCTGATCTAAAGGAGTTTGCTTGGAGGACTTCAACATGATTTTGGGCATGGATTGGTTATCATGTTAAGATGTAGTGATCCAACACAAGGTTAAGCACCTAGACTTCAAGAAGGAGAACGAACACCCCATGAGTGTGTATGGCTTCCCACGCCAGGATTCCTCGATTATATCTGTGGTATGTGCTCAAAAACTCTTATATTCCGGTTGTTTTGCATACGCCATTTCTATTTTAGAAACTGCTAGTGTTTCGCAGCGTGTCGAGGAAATTGCTGTGGAGCGGGAGTTTCGGGATGTTTTTTCAGTTAGTCTTACTGGTCTCCCACCTGAGAGAGATGTAGAGTTTGTTATTGATCTTGAGCTTGGTACTCTCCCCATTGCTAAGGCACCATACCTTATGTCCCCATGCGAGCTGGAAGAGTTACATACTCAGCTCGACGAGTTGCTATAGTTTGGATTTATTAGGACAAGATCTTCACCTTGGGGTGCTACAGTCCAATTCATGAATAAGAATGATGGCTTGATGAGGTAGTACATCAATTATAGAGAGTTAAACAAGGTAATCATCAAGAACAGGTACCCGTTCTGAGGATAGATGATTTGTTTGACCAGTTGCATGGAACCATGGTGTTTTCGAAGATTGACCTTCACTTAGGCTACCACCAGTTAAGGATTCGTGAGACTAATGTCCCGTGGATAGCTTTTTGATCTCGGTACGGACATTTTGAGTTCTTGGTGATGTCCTTTGGACTGAAAAATTCACCCTCTGCCTTTATGGATATGATGAACAGAGTGTTTAAAGACTTCTTGGACCATTTCGTAGTCGAATTTATTGACTACGTTATTGTGTACTCACATAGTGCAGAGGAGCATGCCCAACACTTGCGTCTGGTCATATCTACCTTGAGAGAGCATAAGTTATATGCGAAGCTTAGCAAGTGTGAGTTTTGGATACCTCAAGTATCCTTTCTGGGTCATGTGGTGAGTAAAGATTAGATTTCAATTGATTCAAAAAATATCTCTGCTGTTATGGATTGGAATATACCAACTATACTTAAGGAGATTAGAAATTTCCTAGGGTTTGCAGGTTATTATAGAAGGTTTGTGGAAGGTTTTTCAGTATTTTCTACCCCAATGACTAAGCTCACACAGAAGAACGCAGCTTTTGTATGGTGCGAGGAGTGTGAGGGAGCCTTCCAAGAACTGAAGAGGATATTATGCACTGCCCCAGTGTCGACCTTGCCTACCGAGGGAGTGGAATATGCTGCATATGTGGATGCGTCACACGTCAGGATTGGATGTGTCTTGATACAGGAAGGTAAAGTGATTGCATATGGATCGAGACAATTGAAGATCCAATGGAAGAATTATCCTACACATGATCTATAGTTTGCTGCTGTGATCTACACCCTGAAGCTTTGGAGATATCTATTATATGGCGCATTGTGCAAGATTTATACAGACCATAAGAACTTGAAGTATGTCTTCACTCAGAAGGAGCCGAATTTGCATCAGCGTAGATGGTCGAGTACGTTGCGGACTATGAGGTAGAGATTCTTTATTATCCAGGTAGAGCAAATGTGGTAGCCGATGCCTTCAGCAGAAAGACCGCGCAGATCTTCAACCTTTCCGTGCAGTCCTTGGTGGAGGAGTTCTTACTGATGGACATTTTAGTCGGCAGTAGTGTAGAGCCTTCCTTCTTGGAGGCAACAGAGCTATCATGCATTACCCTCACCAGGTTACATCAGAAGGAAGACATAGATCTTCATCATCTATGAGGGAGGACAGTGAAGGGAGAGTTACCTGACTTCTCCATAGATGCAGACAGTACCTTGAAGTACCGAGGTAGATTTTGTATCCCCGTGATGGGTGATATTTGGACTAAGATTTTCAGTGAAGCGCATGGTTCTAGCATTGCCTACCACCCCGGTTCTACCATGATGTATAGGTATTTGAAACAGATTGTGTGGTGTTATCATATGAACTGTGACAAGGTGAAGTTTGTATCTGCGTGTTTCACATGCATGCGTGTTAAGGCGGATCTTCGTAGGCCGTGGAAGACCGCTTTTTTGCTACGCTACCGGGTCTTACGCCCAAAATCGCAGTTTCGCAGTGACACCTTCGCTCGGAAGATCGTCACTACGAAATGCCAACCCAGCCGGCACACAGAATCACCAAAGATGCGGAAGATTTTAAAATAAGATAGTAAATGTCAAGTCCACAAAACATATCACATGTAAGTAAAAAACATGAATCACAACATGTCACAGAATAAAAGAGTATCGAAAAATATGAACAGAAAGGTAAACAGGCTTATGCCCAGTACATCAGAATACTCACTACAAGGTCACTCGTGGAAGCTGACAAAACTGAACACTCACAGAGCCAGAAGCGGGTGCACCCGAGTTAGACTGGCCGACATCCATGTGCAGCGTGCCCTGCTGGTACTGTATCTCCGACTGCTGCCTGTATCCTATCTGGAGCCCCGGAAAAATAATGGTCCACCGACCGTTAGTCAAAAGACTAAGGCTCAGTTTGGGAGGACTTATTTCACCGGTCAAGCGGTCACGACCGCATGAATCTGGACTTAATTAAGACCTGGTTCATGCGGTCGTGACCGCTTGACCGCTCAAAATAAGTCCCCCCCCCCCCCCCCCCCCCCCCCCCCCCCCCCCGCGACTCCTAGGCACCATACGGGAAGGAGGATAGGGAAGATATTGAGGTGGAGAAGTGTCAAAGTAGATTGCAGCAGACCTAAGCTAGCAGTGATATAACATGACTATGATGGTGTACATCAGAAATATGATAATATCAAAAGTAAGACAGTAAAGAAAGAAAGTAAGAGAGTAAAGTATAATGTAGAATGACCTTAACATATATGAATGCCCATACAAACTTATAAGTTAAGGGGTCTTTTGCAATGCTCCCATCGTATAAAAAGTCCCATAACATTTTATACAATGGGGTGTCTGGTTTATATGCAAGTATGAGTGTAGTGCTTTGTTATGCATGAAATGCTATGTTCACACAAATGCAACTCACGCACACGACTCTATGCGCACAGACCTTTAGTTCCAAATTTTTTGAGTTAGCTAAACTCTTAGGTACCTCGCACTATGGCAAACGGAGGCAGTGGGTCAGGCCACCCCACTACTACGCCGACATTCACGCCACCCAACCTAGACCCTTGTACGCCTCAATATGAAGAACACAGCACGGAGCCTTTGCGTACCATGCTGGCAAATCCACCATTCTTTCCATGGATATGTGTGAACAACACTCGCCGAGTCATCATACCGACGTCGGCGTGAACGACTATCAAGTAACAAAGACCAACCACGTTATGTTATGCACATGCAAACTAGAACTTCCGATCCATAGGCTCCCCAAACTTACCCGTCCGTCAAACCACCTACCGAGCCATCGGCTCGCCGGGCTAACCTTCCCATCACTAAAACCACCGAGCCTACCGCTCGTGAGACCTAACCTGACTCCCACAACACCGAAGAGTGTGAGTTTAAGTGTAACCCTAGAGTATTTTTAATTACTCTTCCATTGCATTTATTCCTACGGCTTACGTTAACCTTGGACTGCCCAAGACATTCCCCGTCAAGGGCTCTCGAGGGCATTAAGAACTACGATGAGATAAAGCCCAAAGCTACATTTCGCAAGGTACTTATTTATTATTGGTTAATACCCAATTCCCGATCCCTTTTAATATTATACTGGATCTAATCCTAGTGTATTTTGACTCTCTTTCTCTATACAGGAAAGACAACCTTTAGTAGATCCCGAGCACACCTAACACTAGACAACCCAACATTCCCCTCATCATGACTCTTAATGAAACTCACTTTTTCATCTTACCAAATTAGCATGCAATACTCCCTACTTCCTATGACCATCCCCCATGTTATCACAATCCCTGTAGCTTTACTAAATGCAGACCAACCGAAGCTATATGATGTACACGATAGGAGGTAATCCAAATTTTCATCCAAATTCCCTAAGATAATTATTGTGGGCCTATCATGACACATTTAGCCTAAATCCAGAGACTTGTAATTTTCCGAATTAATTTAGCATTTGTTAGATATTGCCAAAAGTTAGGACATGGGTAATTTTGAACATGAGGTACTAGATTTCCTTAAGTTATGGCCACCCAAAAAATAAGGAACAGTATATGATAACAAAATATTAGTGAATTCCAAATTTCACAGACTTTTATAAATGTAATAACCTCTAAATAATTAATTTAAGTTAATTCATATAATTTTAGATAATGAAGGGAGTGCCATAAATTATAGTCTAGAAATTATATAAGAATTTCAAGAGCCTTATAATGTTCAGAAAACTCTACTCACTAAGTTTCATGTAATTCCAAGGTCAGAGAGCCATGTATAAAAATACTTCCAATAATTCCATTAAAGTGCACTTGTGAAGAAACGTTCTTATAAACTCATCCAAATGATATGTGATAATTTTCTAGACTTCATTATGCCACAAAAGGTTTTCTGGTCAAGTAACACAATTTTACAGCAAGGTATACTATTTATTATCTATTTATCAAAAATAAGATGCACTAGTTTACTTTACACCAAGTACTAAGAGGAAATGTCCAAATGATCCAAATAATTTACAAGTGCCTCTAAATGATATTTAATTAACCTTGCCAGAGTTTCATATCATTTTAATTTAATCTAACCATGGTTAATTAAAAATCATCAAAAAGGGCAAGGTGAATATTATAACTACAAGTATGAGATACTTTTTTCTAAACATCCTATAAGAAATTTAGGATGTCAATAGCACTATAAAATTACTTCTACTAAAATTTCATAAGGATCCAATGTCATAAGGCCCTTCATTTATTCCTTAAGGTGTATAGACCTAAATAATTTCCAAGTGATTTAAGTGGAGTGCATGTGTCCAAATACTACAAAATTCCTTCCTAGGGCATTGCTCCACCCTAGAAACCCATGGGGTAAAACCCAAGCCCAAACAAAGCCTAAACACCCTAGGTCCTTCACAAACCCTAACAGGCTCAATCCAAGGTTTGAACTAGGGCACTAGATTTAAACCACCCTAACTAATCCTTAACTCTAAGAGAGGATGTCCCCACTAACCTTGGGACTCTGGACAAAGCCCCAACCCATTTGGGTGAGGATTGCCGCTCCATACCCCAAGAACCGTAAAACCTAAACTCACCCTTAAGTGCCCAATCTTTAGTCACATCAATACCATTCTCCAAAGTTTTGCAGGTTGGTGATGTAATTAGGCCACTTAATTAAACTATATTAAGACTTAATTTTTTTACCAAAACTATAGAAAGGTTTTCTCCAAAAATTCTCATTTTTGGATATGTCCTAGGCATAGGCAAGACTGACTCCCTATCCAAATTTTAGGTTATTTGGACATGTGGTTAAGTGGGGGCACTCATTTTAATCTCTGACTAGCCCTAAGTATATAATGCACCATTTTGGGTGCTGATGTCAGACCACTAAGCCAAAATGGTTGAAACAAATTTTAAAACAAAGTAGACTTCAAGGGATATACATTTCTTATTGACCACTTTTCCAGGAAACACATCTATATATTTTTAATAATTAATTCTAACTCATGCACTTAGTGTGATAGGGATGAAATAAATTAATAGTATATCAATGATATTATAATTAGCCAACACCTATCTTAAAGCAGGGATAGACGACATCCCAGCTTCTTCCTCCTTGAGACAACGACATAGATTGCCCCGACATGTGGGTATTTTCCAAGCGCTGCCACCGACCACCCGACCATCTCCCTGGCTGGCCACTGCCACCACCACCTTCGTTGAGGTGGTGGCTATCGCCAGGCGGCGGCACGGCCGCCGGAGAGGCTATTTCCGGCAAACCAGAGAGGTGAGAAAAGCCCGAAATGTTTTGGAAAAAGCTCACTAGATCAGGCTCAATTGAGCCCAATATCTCTCCTATTTGATCTAGGATCCTAGCACTGAGGGAGAGGGCGAGAAATTGACCTTCAATCGTGCTTGCTGACGGGTTTGGTGTTGGTGATCCATGGACGGTGGTGGAGGCAGTCGGGATTTTGCAACAACATAGCCAAGTAGCTTAAAACCATCGGGGAAAGCATGGAAATGACCCCTTGGTGTCCAGTTCAGCTTTTAAAGGAAACATAATGGGGAGGGGAGGGGAGCCACTGGTCTGCTCGACGATCTTTCGTCGATCTCCGCTCGACGATCTTTCATCGATCTCCGCTCGACGATCTTTCATCGATCTCCGCTCGACGATCTTTCGTCGATCTCCGCTCAACGATCTTTCGTCAATCTCCGCTCGACGATCTTTCGTCAAGCTCCGCTCGACGATCTTTCGTCGAGCTCCGCTCGACGATCTTTCATGGAGCTCCGCTCGACGATATTTTGTCGAGCTCCGCTCGACGATCTTTGGTCGAGCTCCGCTCGACGATCTTTGGTCGAGATCCGCTCGACGATCTTTCATTGAGATCCGCTCGATGATCTTTCGTCGAGCTCCGCTCGACGATCTTTCATCAAGCACCGCTTGACTCCTATCCCGTAATTTTGCGGTGTTACATTGGGTGTCACTGTAAGACCCCCTCCCCCTTACGAAGGAGGCCAGCCCGGTCTTATGCCAAGAACCGCCGTCTTACGGTGACACTAACGCACAAGTTAGTAGACACCGCAACACGCCGAATCTGCCGGCTTTTACGATCATATAACCTGTAGGCCAATACGAGAAAAGGAGAATAATAGTGCAACAAATCTACATGTCCACAAGTCACAGAGTACATGTCATATATATGCGAAATGAAAAGTACAGAAACATAGTCCATATGAGTACAAAATGAAAGAGTAATAAGGGCTTATGCCCAGTACATCATATCAACTCTCTCTCTCTCTCTCAAATAAAAGCGGAAGCTATGCTAATACATCAGAACTTGTCCCACCTAAGGACGCACAGTAGTGGTAGTAGCCTGCTGTAGCGGTATCTGCTCCTCAAGTCCTGTCTCCTCGACGTGCTGGCGCTCCATCTCCACGGGCTCCTAAAAATAGTATGGTAACCGACCATTAGTCAAAAAGACTAAGTCGTTTCCTCCGCACCTCGCCCCGCAACTCCTAGGCACCGAGTGGGAGGACGAAGCGAAGGACAACAAGGGGTAGCAAAAGTGGAAGCAGGTGACAAGAACTAACTAGCAGTTGTAATAGGTATTACTATTCTACTCTAGCAGTTCTACGTATATAGTACAAATAAGTAAAGTGCAGTACTAATAAAAGAAGTAAAGGACAAAAAGTAAGAGCATGGAAATAAAACCATTCTACCACTATACTACCATCACAAAAGTACCCTAACTTATATAAGTGCCCATACAAATATATAAGTTAGGATTTCCAGGAAATTTAACTTATCATATAAAAGAGCCCATACTAATTTATATGATAAGGATCGATGAAGCGTATGACCTAATATGAATGAATGTTATGATGTAATTTTATGCACAGGCAAGTGCAACTCACACACAATGACTCTGTGATCACAGACCTTTAGTTCCCACTTTTTGAGAGCTAGCATCACTCTCGGGTACCACTGCTGTGGCTACGGCAGCAGCGGAGCGGGCGTCTCCACTTCTAGGCCGGTATGCACACTACCAAGCCTTAGACCCCTCTCATATGCCTCTATACACATCCAAGGTCTACTCTAGAGTATCTCGTATGTACTTTGCTGACAACCCGCCTATCTTGTTGGGTCGGATGTATGTTATCGGGGATCGTCCTCTAGACCGCAGTGTAAAACAACCCACTGGCCCCTCTAACCCTCACAACTGCCTGGTGCACCGTACTGCCATTGGTGTGACAAATGGCCAGTACCGCATGCCTCGCCACTAGATTTATGCACATGCAAGTATTTCATCCCAAGCCTACAGCTCGCAGGACCAACCTGTCCTGAATCCCTCAAACCCAACACGGGTGAGAACGCACAATAGTGCCTTTATTTCAATTCCCTCAAACCCTACACGGGTGAGCATATATCATGAATCTCTCCAACCCAACACGGGTGAGAATGTACTACAAATGTCTTAACCTATTAGAATACTCTTGTCTACGGGTTATTATGCTTAGTGATTTAAGGTTAATCCCAGGACTGCCCAGGGTATACCCGATGAAGGGCTCTTGGGGGCACTAGGAACTGCGATGGTATTACGCCCAAAGTTCCCTTTCGCAAGGATATTTACTTTAGTTGATGACTACCCATAATTCATCCCCAGCTTTCATTATTACTCTTTGGTAATCCTAATGACTTAGAAAGTTCTCAGAAGGGCGACGGTCCTCCGCCGACCTCCAATCCAGTTGCTACCTAAAGACTTGCACTTTTACTCCCGTCACTAAGACAATACTACCCACCATGGATTATTCCTATTGCACTCCCTTATTCTTCCGATAATCAATCCTCTGGTAATCCCCTAAAGCATGACCTATTTATGCTATATGCAGACCATGTCCTATTATTACCCCGAATATGGAATCTTCTAATTCTTAGGGCCTCTTGGCCCTAACTATTTATCCTAGGGTGGTATGGACTAATGGAACTATCATATGGATTCTCATAATTTTCCTTGGTCAATTAATCCCTTAATTAATTTCCTATGCCAAGTTACACATGAAGTGTCATAAATTATGATCCCACTGACCCAAGGAATTTTCATAAGTTATAGAATGGTAGGATAATACTGTCAGCCAAGTTTTATAATTTTCTCTTCAATTATTCTATTTATCTCTTAAATAATTCAAAATTCACATATTGGATATTTTTCAAAGGAGGTATAAGGAATTCATTTCCAAAAATTCTAAGAAAATTCCAGCAAGCTCATAATGTTAAAAGAGTGCCACAAACAGAATTTCACTAAATTTCAAGTAACAATGGCTATAAATATTAATTTCTGAATAATTTACCAAAATTTATGTGAGTTACAGTCACTACCCCCTTTAGTGCTTCACAGGGTTTTGTCATGACCCAGTCATGACATAACCATCCTAGGGGCCTACAAGTTTGAGGGATGTTACATATCCCAATACATAAAAATAAAAATTTTGTCTTTGAAATTCAAGTTAGGCCAATGGGGTTTCAAGTATGAGGAATAAAATGTAACATCCCGAGAGGTTAAAGGGATTATCTGACGTGAAAAGCTCCGGGTACCTTTGCTGCATCAAGTCCATGTGGCTCCCACGTGTGCTCCTCTTGTCATTTATTCTTCGACAAGACCTTGACCAGCGGAACCCTCTTACGTCGTAGGGTCCATACCTCTCTATAATCAATCCTGACTAGCTTTATGCTGACTGTTCGATCCGACGCCACCGGGCCATCCGTAGCAGAAATCAGTTGTTCAGGCCGTAGCAAAGCTCTCTGAAGGTAAGATACGTGGAAGACGTCATGCAATCCCGCTAACTCTGGCGGAAGCTCAAGCCTATATGCCAAGGGGGCGACCCGCTTTAGGATCCTGTAGGGCCCCATGTATCTAGGACTGAGCTTTTTCTGCCTTCGAACCTGAGAAACTCCATCCATCGGTCGAATCTTCAGGAACACCCGGTCACCTACCAAGAACTCCACTTGTCGATGCCGCGCATCATAGTACTTGGCATGCCTACTCTGAGCCTCCAACATCCTATCCCGTATCAGCCTCACCTGAGTATCAGTGTCCTCCACAAACTTCAAGCCAAGAGCCTCATAAGGGGCCATGCGTATACTGGACTGATCACTATTGTTGTAGGAGGACTCGATCAATGGCAACAGTATCTCCCAAGGCTACCCGTGATCCAGAATGCATAAGAGCAGAGGATCCTCCAAAGTACGGTTCGTGCGCTCTGTCTGTCTATCTATCTGAGGGTGGAAGGCCGTGTTAAACGTCAATCGAGAGACTAGGTAAGCCTGGAATGACCTCAATTCCTTGGACGTTAAACACCCATCCCGATCCAATACGATCATCTTGGGCACTCCATGATAGCATACAAGCTGTTCCACAAACTTCCGCACCAGATCAACTACCGGAGCGTCCTTCTTGACTGGGATGAACTTGGCCACCTTTGTCAGCCTGTCGATGATGACCCAAATCGAATCATTCCCTGCATGCGACTAACGTAGCCCATGTATAAAGTCCATGGCTATATCCTCAAACATCCATTACGCCACTGGGAGTAGCTATAGTAACCCGGCTGGACTCCTGCACTCTGCCTTTACTAGCTGGCAAGCCTCACAATGCATCACAAAATATATGATGTCCTTCTTCATGACCGACCGAAACATTGTCTTCTTCAGATTTGCTACCATCTTCGTGATACCCAGGTGCACGGAGTATCTGCTGTAGTGACCCTCAGCCATGATGTCCTCCCGAATCCAGCCTCCTGTCGGCATATAAACTCTAGCCCTAAAATAAAGTAGCCCATCTCTCAATGAATAATCCCCAGCCGTGCCTTCCTCCTAAGCTCTGAAAATGGGCACCATCATCGCATCCAGCCACTGCCTATCCCTGATGCGATCCCGGATGTCGTCTGTTGCACTCATCAATGTAAGGTACTCCCTGTACAACTCTAGATCATCCCTGGATACCAAGGATATCTGCATCTCCTCCAACATATGCACCAGCTCCAAAGCCATCTATTGGGGCACTGCCCCCGACGTGGTGGCTCTCCGTATCAGAGCATATGCCACCACATATGCTTTGCCAGGATGGTAATGCATGATGTACTGATAGTTTGAAAGTAACTCTACCCAGCGCCTATGTCGGATATTCAGCTCCATCTGAGTGTCCACATATTTTAGGTTCTTGTGATCTGAAAAGATATCACAGTGAACCCCGTAGAGGTAGTGTGCCCACATTTTCAGAGCGAAAATCACCGCTCTCATCTCCAAGTCGTGCACCAGATAGTTTAGCTCGTGCTTCTTCAACTATTTGGAAGCATAAGAGATCACGTACCCATTCTGCATCAGAACCGCACCCATCCCCTGGTATGAAGCGTCCGTGTATACCTGAAATCCCTCCCTCCCGGATGGAAGTGCAAGAATAGGAGCCGAGGTGAGCTGACCCTTCAGTTCAGGGAAAGCAGCCTCGCACTGCGACGTCCAAACGAATGGGGTATCCTTCTTTTTAGGGATGCGAGCAGGAGAGAAATCCTGGAGAACCCCTCTACGAACTTCCAGTAATAGCCGACAAGTCCTAGAAAACACCTCACATCGGTTGTTGTCTTCAGAGGTGGCCAATATTGAACTGCCTGAACCTTTGCTGGATCCACTGCCAAACCTGCTCCACTGATAATATGGCCCAGAAAGGCCACCTCCTTCAACTAGAACTAGTACTTGCTGAACTTCACAAGCAACCTGTGCTCCTAGAGCTTCTCCAAGGTCAGTACTAGGTGGCGACCATGCCCCTCCTCAGTCATTAAATAGATGAGGATGTCATTTATAAAAACTATGATGAAAATGTCAAGGTAAGCCTCGAATACCCGGTTCATCAAGCTCAAGAATGCGGATGGGGCATTCGTGAGGCCGAAGGGCATCACTGTGAACAAAAATAACCCTTATCTACTGTTAAAGGTTGTCTTCAGAATGTCTTCCTATATACATAGATCTAACTTCAAAAACCATTGAGTTCCCTCCAACTGGTCAAATAGCTCGTCAATCCTATGCAGGGGATATGTGTTTCGGACCGTGAGCCTATTTAGTGCTCTGTAATCAATGCATAAGCGAAGTGTGCCATCCTTCTTATTCACGAATAAAACTGGAGCTCCACAAGGCGAGGAGCTCGGCCTGTCAAATTCTGCTCAGTTCCTGTAATTGGCTCTGAAACTCTACCAGCTCCTTTGAGGACATACGGATGGGCACTCTCGATATTGGCTTAGCCCCCAACACGAGCTGAATCTGGAAGTCCTGCTCCCAATGCAGTGGTAACCCTGGAAGCTTCTTTGGGAATACGTCAGCAAAGTCTCGAACCACCGGAATATCCTCAATGGAGCCCTTGACCTCAGCTATCTCGAACAACACCTGGTAAACCTCATCTCCCTGTAGGTGGGCCTTGACGGCCTAAATAGAATAGAGAAAGAGGCAGGAGACAGGAGCAGTACCTTCAAACATCGTATATACATAGCCACATTTGAGTACAACCCTCCTCGCCGGGGAGTTAATCTGAGTGTGGTTCTGGGCGAGCCATTCCATAGCCAGAACGAGATCGAAGTCCGGCAAGCTCAGGGTTATTGTCGGGGCTTCGACGGTCAACCCATCGATGGTCACTTCAGGATGCAACTTGCAGTAGATCAAACCACCATCCAATTGGGGAGACGCACGCTCCTGGTAACTCACTCAAAAAATCTAACACCCTCCAGCTTCTCGACAAAGTCCTCTGAGATGAAATTGTGTGATGCCCCCATGTCAAATAGAGTGTGGGCGGTCTTGCCATACACCAACACTACTCCCGAGTTTATTAAAGTAATATTAGTTATCTAGTTCAAGATTCTTCCTTAGCATTAAATTGTTTCAAATCTACACAGTGTCAACTCAGAAAGAAAAGAACTTTAAAAATAAAAATTGATGTGCCTACAATTACCCACTCCGAGTCACGGGGCTGTGCTAGATCAAAGGCATAAACCTGCCCCCTGTCCTGCTTGCGCTCTCTCCCTTGAAATCCACGGAACCGGCCACATCCATACCCACCAAATTGACGAGCAGGTGGGGCCTCCTGGAGTGTTGGTAATGGTGCCCATCTCGTAGGACAGTTCCTCCAAATGTGCCACGGCTGGTTGCACCGATAACATGTTGGTGGCTCCTCCTTGCCCTCATCATCTCCATCATCTGTAGTGGCTCAAAATCCAACACAACTGGGGTCCTCTCCTCCTGCCTTACCTCCTGACGAGGCTGATCCACATTCCTCTTTTCCCCAATAAGTCAACCTCTCCGTGGGTCTCTCCTACTGCGGATTACAACATCATTGGCCAATCTCTTCCGGCCCCAAACAACAAGCTGGTCTTCCTCCAGTTTCTTGGACATCTCCAAAATCCTGGAAAAACTCCCATCGGAGATGAAGAGGAGGGCCTACATCATGTCATCATGAATTACCTTAGATAACATCATCGCATAGCTCACATCATCCAGCTGGTACGAATCCAAAAATTAGGCTAAATGAGTAAACTCCCAATAGTACTGCAAAACTATCCTGCTTCCTTGCCTCAACTGTAGGAACTTGTCCTCCAACTCATCTCTCACTAACTGAGGCACAAAATGTTCCAGTAGGGCTGCTTGAACTCCTCCCAGGAAATGTCCGCAATATCCACTCCAGCAAAGGTGGGGACCAGTAGCGACTTCCACCACCTCTTCACATGCGACTCCAGACATGAAACTGCAAAAGTCAGAGCCTCCTCTGACGGGTATCTAATACCTGCCAGCATCTCATAAATGATGTCCAGCCACTCCTTCGTATGAACTGCAGTTTCCATCCCGATATAGGATTGGGGAAAAAGCCCTCGGAAGATGATCAACCAGTTTTCCCCGGGTTTTAGATGAGGAGTCGGAGCCTACTGAGCATTGGAGGCCTCCAGAATAGTAGTCAAAGTCTGGCCTATCTCATTCTGCTAAAACAAAGTCAGAGCTAGCGGGGGTGGAATCAAATTCTGAGCCTGAATTTCCCCCTGTTGGGGAGTAGGGTTCGTCGCAGGCTACAAAGGAGAATACAAATTGTTAGACGTTAAGGGAAAGGAAGGAAAGATATGGGACTTTTGCATATGATTTCCCTTTAAGGGCACACCATTGCTTCTGCTGCTAGTTTGTCCCCAAACTAATCTCGCGCAGGGTGGCCTAGGGGCTCTAAGACACTTTCTTGTGTGAAGGTGAAGAGCCGGCTTGAATACCTTTCTTGGAGGTAAAGGGAGAGAGCCAACCAGTCCAGGTAGTGGGTTGGTATAATAAACAAAAGAGATTTGATTTTCACCACCTCCGATCTCCGGCATCATGGAGATCAAGATTTTGTAATTGTAAAAACACTCGTTGATTTAATTTGAATAAAATTCATTTGTTGTTCTTATTGTTTCCTATAATGTTGTGGATGTTACCCAGTGGTTGTTTAAAGGGCTCATAAATCTCTAATAAGAAATTTGCCTAGAAAACGAGGTCTGTGATTTACTGCCGCCCATTAGCAATCTAACACCCAGCATTAGCTTTTTGAACTAGTTTTTTCTGCACCAAAATATTTCGAATTTCTAATTAATGTCTAAGACCTTATTCTCCACCACCTCTAACATTGGTCACTAGATCTAATAAGTGGTTTCAAATGCAGGTTATTCCAAAATGGTTTCACCACCAGGAATAATGGCCAACCTCAATCTCAAATCGACTAGTGGGGATGGAACTTTGTACACTAAAAACTCTCTAGAACCACCTCTATTTATAGGTGTGAATTATAACGAGTGGAAAATATTGATGGAAAATTTTCTTAAATATTTGAACATAGAAACGTGTAATATTACATTTAAGTTGCCCCTAAGCATTCTAAGTAAAAAATGAAATGTTTTAAATGCTGCAGGTGAGTGTGTGTGTGTGTGTGTGTGTGTTATGTGATGTGAGTGTGTGTTTGTTGAGTGTGTGTTTGCACATTTGTGTCTGTGTGTGTGTGTGTTCATGTAGGTAGTAATGTGTGTGTATGTAGTGATGTGTGTGTGTGTGTGTGTGATTGCAGCACGCTGAATTTCAGCGTGCTGCAGGTGAGTGTGTGTGTGTGTGTGTGTGTTATGTGATGTGAGTGTGTGTTTGTTGAGTGTGTGTTTGCACATTTGTGTGTGTGTGTGTGTGTTCATGTAGGTAGTAATGTGTGTGTATGTAGTGATGTGTGTGTGTGATTGCAGCACGCTGAATTTCAGCGTGCTGCCCCTGCAGCATGCTGAAATTCAGCGTGCTGCAGGTGAGTGTGTGTGTGTGTGTTATATGATGTGAGTGTGTGTTTGTTGAGTGTGTGTTTGCACATTTGTGTGTGTGTGTGTGTTCATGTAGGTAGTAATGTGTGTGTATGTAGTGATGTGTGTGTGTGTGATTGCAGCACGCTGAAATTCAGCGTGCTGCACCTACAGCACGCTGAATGTCAGCGTGCTGCGCCTGCAGCACGCTGAAATTCAGTGTGCTGCGCCTGCAGCACGTTGAAATTCAGCGTGCTGCAGGTGAGTGTGTGTGTGTGTGTGTTATGTGATGTGAGTGTGTGTGTTATGTGATGTGAGTGTGTGTTTGTTGAGTGTGTGTTTGCACATTTGTGTGTGTGTGTGTTCATGTAGGTAGTAATGCGTGTGTATGTAGTGATGTGTGATTGCAGCACGCTGAAATTCAGCGTGCTGCAGGCGCAGCACGCTGACATTCAGCGTGCTGACATTCAGCGTGCTGCAGGCGCAGCACGCTGAAATTCAGCGTGCTGCAGGTGAGTGTGTGTGTGTGTGTTATGTGATGTGAGTGTGTGTTTGTTGAGTGTGTGTTTGCACATTTGTGTGTGTGTGTGTGTTCATGTAGGTATTAATGTGTGTGTATGTAGTGATGTGTGTGTGTGTGTGATTGCAGCACGCTGAATTTCAGCGTGCTGCCCCTGCAGCACGCTGAAATTCAGCGTGCTGCAGGTGAGTGTGTGTGTGTGTTATGTGGTGTGATTGTGTGTTTGTTGAGTGTGTGTTTGCACATTTGTGTGTGTGTGTGTGTTCATGTAGGTAGTAATGTGTGTGTATGTAGTGATGTGTGTGTGTGTGTGTGATTGCAGCACGCTGAATTTCAGCGTGCTGCCCCTGCAGCACGCTGAAATTCAGCGTGCTGCAGGTGAGTGTGTGTGTGTGTGTGTTATGTGATGTGATTGTGTGTTTGTTGAGTGTGTGTTAGGTGAGTGTGTGTGTGCTGCAGGTGAGTTGAGACATTCTTTTCTGAGTGTGTGTACTTCTCCTTGGCATTTGCAACATCGGTCTATGGTATTAGAAATAGGAGTAAGGAACCTAATGAACTTCAAATCTAGACTTAGTTAAGAAGGATGATGAACTAAAGAAGGGTGTAGACTTAAAAAAAAATAATCAACCAAATTGAGAGCATGTCGAATTGCATAGGAATAACAACTATACACTTCTGACTGCGAGGGTATCCTAAAAGACAGTTAATGAATGTTGGTGATAATTCATTTTTGATCGACAGAAATAATGAACTATGTATATGGACGACCCAAGCACTCACGGAGATAACTAATATAGTTTATCTCCCTGAGGAAAATGATAGAAAATGAAATCCAGTAATGCAGAGTAGAAGAGAATATGTTATTTATATGATAACATGATGTCTAAATCGGTCATACAATTATTGAGATGAAATATGCATATGGATAAGGAGAGTGTGGGATGTCTCAACTAGATGTATGTTCTTGCATTCATCAACCCTATTTTGTTGGGGTTTGGAGGATAAGATGACTAGTGAATCATACTCTGAAATGACATATAAGTATGAGAATCATCAGAAAAAACATTAGCGAGCATTGTTGGTTTACAAATAAAACTATCAAATTGCATTTTGATTTCAGCATTAAATTTTTTAAAACGTTTAAAACAATTTATTGCAATCTTTAAGAAAAAACGATCATGCCATTCCAAAATAGTTATCAATTAATGCGACAAAACAATGTACACAAAAATTTGACAAATCTACTCACACTTCACACTTCTAGATGTACTAAAGAAAAGGATGTAAAGATAACGCTTATTAACACAATGGGGGAATGAACTCACCTGCAGCACACACGTCACCTGTTGAGACATTCTTTTTTGAGTGTGTGTTATGTGACGTTACCCCTGGTAACTATGGATATCTCAACTCACCTGCAGCACGCTGAATTTCAGCGTGCTGCAATCACACAAGTGCACATTCACACACAATCAACACACACACACACACACGCACACAACACACACACACACACACTCACCTGCAGCACGCTGAATTTCAGCATGCTGCACCTGCAGCACGCTGAAATTCAGCGTGCTGCAATCACACAAGTGCACATTCACACACAATCAACACACACACACACACACACACAACACATACACACACATTACATACATACATGAGCACACACACATAAATACATACATGAACACACAAACACACATTACATACACACACATTACTACATACATTAGCACACACACGCAAATTTGCAACTTTACATTGAAAACATAATGTCTCACACTCACCTGTAGCACAAATAATACTTGCTGTTTGGAAATATTACGTTCATAAGTTTTGTAAGATATCTCAATTCACAAGAGGTAAAAAGAACTGGGGGAAGAATATCTCTACTATGAACACACAAACACACATTACATACACACACTCACATCACATAACACACACACACACACACTCACCTGTAGCACGCTGAATTTCAGCGTGCTGCAATCACACAAGTGCACATTCACACACAATCAACACACACACACAAACATACACACACATTACATACATACATTAGCACACACACATAAATACATACATGAACACACAAACACACATTACATACACACACACACATTACTACATACACACACATTATACACACACACACACATTACTACATACACACACATTACTACATACATGAACACACACACACACACACACACACACACACACACACACACACACACAAATGTGCAAACACACACTCAACAAACACACACTCACATCATATAACACACACACACACAAACACCTGCAACACGCTGAATTTCAGCGTGCTGCAGGTTCAGCGTGCTGCAATCACACAAGTGCACATTCACACACAATCAACACACACACATTATACACACAACACATACACACACACACACATTACTACATACACACACATTACTACATACATGTAAAAACATAACACACCAGACACACACACACACCACACAGCGGGTGGGTGGAGCACGCTGAATTTCAGCGTGTGCTGCGGGTGCAAAGCAAATACGCTGAATTTCAGCGTGCTGCGGGTGCACTGCACGCTGAATTTCAAAAGCATTCTGCGGGTGCAGCTCGCTGAAATTCAGCGTGCTGCAGGTGCAGCTCGCTGAATTACAGCGAGCTGCAGGTGCAAAATAAATGTCAACATTCTCCCCTATCAAATTTAGATTCGAGCGTGATTAAGCGTGATTGCAGCACGATGTGAGTGGAATTTAATGTATTACCATTCTTTCACGAATTATAGCAAAGGTTTTGGGGCCCATTCGATGCCTCCACTTTTGTGTAGCCCTGCTTTGAGTATTCCTTTTGCTGTGATTGACTGCACATTAACTTAAAAATGAGAAAATATATATACAAATATATTTTCTACTATAACTTAAAAAATAATTATTACTCTTACTTGTATTGTTTTCGAACTCCAAAAAATGCAAAGCTTTTAAATTGAGACTCTGACATCTTTATGGGGCGATTTTTGATCCTATCAGTCATGTTGGAATACTTTAAGAAATGATTCTTCTTAATAATGTGTTTGTAACGTCTCCAAGCATCTCTAACAGTGAACTTTACCCAATTTTTTTGCATCATCTTGTAAAATAAACTTTGACTACAAAAAAATGAAAAAAAGGTTATTCGATCCAAATATATGTATGTTTACCTTGGTATAATTCCATACACGCTCTAAGTTCTCATCTGGCATGGAAGCCCAACTTGTGTAAATTAATGGACAAAATGCTGAATTTCTAGCCAATGTGCCCAAAAAGAGACTTAAGTCTGACACGACACTGTCAGTAGGTCCTATTGGTTGACCGTGTTCATTTAAGGTAACTTCTACTCGCTCCTCTAAAGTTCTTGCATGAATGTTTTTGCACATTATTTCTCCACGAGTTCTTTTGATCCTTGCTCCTAATTTCATTGTATAGTGGAGCGCATAAACAAATTAAAATAAGACAATCTAAACAAAATACACACAATATAAGAAAAAAAAACAATCAACATACCAATTTCTATATTTCGTTCTAGAACTTCAACATTTTCTTGATTGAGAAATCCATCAGCCTGAAGTAATGACTCATTTCTCCCACTAAGCTCTTCCCGAATTTCTTTAGATGGTGATAGATTTTGATTCACCTTTATAGGAGGCTGAATTTGATCATGTTGATTTGTTCCTTTAGGAGAAATGTCATAAACCCCAACAAAGTCGTCAATCAACATTGAAGGACATTTCTTATTCCTTTCTACCTGTTGCGCTTGATGTTGATTGAAATGTTGTATAATGTATGCATGTTCTTCAGGTTGAAGCTTCTTTGGATGCGGATCTTTAGCTATTTAATGAATAATTAAAATTAGGCAATCTAAAGTAAATAGATAATATAAAAAGAGAATAATCTACATACTTATTTCTTTGTTTGGTTCAACAACTTCAACATCTTCTTGATTGAGAGCTCCATCAACCCGAAGTAACTCATTTGTCTCACTATGCTCAAAATCTAGTTTTCTAGATGGTGGTAGTTTTTTGTTCACTTTTACTGAAGGTTGATTTTGATTCACCTTTATAGGAGGCTGAATTTGATCATGTTGATTTCTTCCTTTAGGAGAAATCTCATAAACTCCAACAGAGTCATCAATCAACATTGAAGGACGTTTCCTGTTCCTTGTTACTTGATGGGCTTGATGTTGATTGGAATGTTGTATAATGGATGCAGTTTCTTCATCTTGGAGCTTCTTTGGATACAGATCTTTAGCTATTTAATGAATAAATAAAATAAGACAATCTAAAGTAAATAGACACAATATAAAAAAGAGAATATTCTACATACCAATTTTTTTTTTTTGGTTCAACAACTTGAACATCTTCTTGAATATTTTTGCCCTTTCTTTCACGAAGCTTTCTATGCTACAAAATATAAGCTTTCTCCTGTTTAACCTGATGAAATTTTCTCGCCAGTTCAGCACTGGACCTTGCCTGAATAGTTACATCAAAACCACTTTTTGCTTTCTTCATTTCTGTAATGATAAAATCAAATATTAAACACATTTTAATACTTAATATATGCTTGTACAATAATTCGAACAAACGATATTTAATAAATAAAAAAACATTACCTAGATTGTATTATTACTAAAAACAAAGTCAGAATCACTTTCATTTTCACTTTCAAAAATGATTTCATCATCGAGCTCCTTGTGTTGAACATGAATTTCAGATAAAGACATTTCAATAATATCATCTGGTAAATCTTCCCTAGCCAAATCAACGTCAACATCATCTGCTGATAGAACAATATTTATTGGAACCTCAGGTGCTTCTTGAGTATTTAAATTTGTATTATCTCCCATATCAAATGAGTCCCTTGGAAGTATTTTCAAAACATACTGCTTATTTTTATTAAAAGGATCTTCGACATAGAAGCATTGTTGCACTTGAGATGCTAGGACAAATGGATCATTCTTGTAACATTCTTTATTAAAATAAACGCAAGTCATCCCATATTTGTCTTCTTCAGATTCAAACCAAACACATTTGAATAACACTTGATTCAAATGTCCATAATAGTCTACCTCAATGATATTACTTATTGATCCATAATATGTCATACATATCTTTTCAGGATGTTCATCCTTAACACTTTTAAAACTTTGGGTTACCGCTTCCAAAGTGACCCCACTATTTTGGGTTTTTCGCCTTGCATCACGTTGTCTTGTATGAAATCTATATCCATTAATAAGATATCCAGAATATATTTTTGAAATATTATTTGGCCCCCGAGACAACTCTTTTATGAAATCTGAAACATCATCATTCATGGCACGCGTTGCAAACCATTGAATGAAATCATCTCTTTGACTTTTACCTTTGCTCCACGTACTTCTTTTTTGCAATTTTGAAGATAAACCTCATGTTCCCTATAAAATAAATAAGTCAAGATTATTTACCAATGTTAAATTATTTTTTTTAAAATATTGTAATAAGTAAATGATGATAGTACCTGATGTAATCTTGAACTTCATCAGAATTGAACAAAATATAACCATGGCTTTGTTTAGTAACTTATGATCAAGAGAACTGAGACTTCTCCCCCCAATATGATGTCCATTAATAGAAAATTCATTATTTCGTGCCACTCTATTGATGCGTGTATCAACATCACTAGATAAATACCGAGAACAAAATGTCAAAGACTCCTTCGCCAAATATGCTTCTGCAATAGAGCCTTCTGGGCGACTCTTATTACGAACAAATGATTTTAATTCACCCAAATATCTTTCCATATAATACATCCATCGAAATTGAACTGGCCCACCTAATCTAACCTCATTTGCTAGGTGAATAGGTAAATGGATCATTATGTCAAAAAAAAACTAGGAGGAAAGATTCTTTCAAACTGGCAAAGTATTTCACTCATCTCCATTTCTAAATGATCTAGACTTCTCAAATCAATGACCTTTTGACATAAGCAACGAAAGAAGGAACAAAGCCTAATTAATGGAATTGCAACTTGATTAGGAGTTATACCTCTTATTGCTATTTGTAGCAAGTAATGCAATATAATATGAGCATCGTGACTCTTATACCCGATATTTTTCCTTCATCAACATTAACACATCGAGAAATATTAGAGGCCATCCCATCAGGATATTTTACATTCTTTAGAACACCACAAAAGATAGATTTCTCATTTTTTGTTAGGGAGAAACAAGCTTTTGGGAGTTGAGTTTTCTTGCCATCACTTGTTGCCTTCAAATGAAGCTTCTTTCTTATCCCCATATCTTGTAGGTCCAAACGAGCCTTTGCATGATCTTTTCTCTTTCCTTCAATCTCTAAAAGTGTCCCAATTATATTATCAAATATGTTTTTCTCAATGTGCATGACATCAAAATTATGGCGTAAAGTAATACTGTTCCAATATGGCAACTGCCAAAAGATAGATTTTTTCTTCCACGGACCAAATTTTTTCTTCTTATCATTCTCATTGAATATGTCAGAAAAGTCTTGTAATCTTCTAAACTTTTTTTGAATCTAACAAGGAAGGTGCTGACCTATATTCTGTCATCCCATTAAAAGAAACTTTATCAGAACGCCACTTATGATTCACATCCAAAAATACTCGATGATCCATGTAGCACATCTTTCGACTATGTTTCAAATAACGAGAAGATGTTTCATAATGACAAGCAGGGCATGCGAACCTTCCTTTAGTGCTCCAACCAGATAACATAGCATATGCAGGAAAGTCACTAACTGTCCACAAAAGTACAGCACACATCTGAAATGTTTGATTTTTGGAAACGTCATATGTTTCTACTCCGGCATCCCACAATATCTTTAGCTCCTCAATTAATGGTTGTAGGAACACATATATAGCATTTCCAGGTGATCGCGGTCCAGGAATAAGCAAAGACATCATAAGATTCTCTGGCTTCAAGCATAAATTTGGAGGATAGTTATACACTGTTAATACCACAGGCCATGTGCTATGTGATAGACTGATATTGCCAAATGGATTAAACCCATCACTAGTCAATCCAAGTCTTACATTACGAGTTTCATTTGCAAAAGCTGGGTGATTCACATCAAAGTCTTTCCATGACTATCCATCAGCAGGATGCCTTAACTTGCCATCTTTTGAACGTTCTTCTGCATGCCACCTCATTGAATCAGCAGTTTTTGAACACATGTAAAGTCGTTTTAGTCTTGGAATTAAAGGAAAATGTCTCAACACTTTTGCAGAAATTTTGTGAGCTTTCTTGGATTTCTCAGACTCACAATTCACTTCAGGATGTAGAATCCAACGAGATTCTCCACAAGTATGACATTTGTCATCTTTCTCATGTTCTTTCCAAAATAACATGCAATTATTAGGACATGCATCAATCTTTTTATAATCTAATCCCAGGTCTCTAATCATAGACTTTGTTTTATTAAAAGAGATAGGGATGTTCAAATCAGGTATAGCCTCTTTTAATAACTCTAAAAGAGATGTGAATGATGCATTGCTCCATCCATGCAGGCATTTCAGTAAATACATACGAATACTAAAAGATAATGTAGAGAATTTTTTACAACCAGGATATAGTTCTTTATTTGCTTCCTCAACAAGCTTATAAAACTTCTTTGCATCTCCATTTGGTCCTTCGTATAATCCATTTTCTTCAAACACATCTTTAAATGTGTCAAATAATAATCCATTGATATCATTAGATGAGACATCATCATTAGTTTCTTGATCAAGATCCATACGTTTAATATCCTCTCCATGATAAATCCAATCATTGTATCCTTTTACAAATCCCTTACTTACCAAATGGTCAAACACCATATCTATTTTTCTCCAAATACCATTGCAACAAACAACACATGGACATAAAATCTCTTCTCCTTCGAACAACCCTTTACTGAACGCAATATCCAAGAAATGTTTAACACCATTAATATAATCTTCACCATAACGTGGCAAAAAAATCCAATCCTTTTTCATCATATTTAATCTTTTGAATAATGAAAAATGGTGGTACCTAAACAAAAAAAAATTTATATTGAGTTATATTATCAAAGCAAAATTTACAAAAGAAGAATTGCATGTTCTTTCTTAAAACATTACATGCATGTTGAGAGAGAATAGTTTGCATCTTCGCTGAAATTCAGCGAACTGCACGTGTTCTTCGCTACAATTAAGCAAATTGCACGTCCAGTTCGCTGAAATTCAACGAACTGTGCATGTGCTATTCGCCGATATGTTGAAAAAAAAACCATTAGTATAAAACATTGCAAGATAATTTATGTCTGAAAAATTATTTGAGAGAGAGAAGCTATATCACACACACATACACCATACACCATACACCACAACAAACACACACACACACATACAACAACACACACACCTACAACATAACAACAACAACACACACACACACACACATACAACACACACATTCCAAAACACACATACAACACACACAAACACACACATACAACACACACAAACACACACACAAACATACAACATAATAGCAACAAACACAAAAACACACCTACAATGCTACAACACACATACAACACAAACACACAAACACACAAACACACAAACACACACACACACAACACACACACACACACACACACACACACACACACACACACACACACACACACACACACACACACAACACACACACACAAACACACACACACAACACACACACACACACACACACACACACACACACACACACACACACACACACACACACACACACACACACACACACACACACACACACACACACACACACACACACACACACATACAACACACACACAACAACAACACAAATACACACCTACAATACACACATACAAAAAACACATACAACACACATAAATACACACACACACATACAACACAACAACAACAAACACACATATATATACAACACACACAAACACACACAAACAAATACAGCAAAACAAACAAACACACACACACACATACACACGCATACAACAACACACACCTATAACACACACATACAATACAACAACAACAACACACACACACACACATACAACACACACCATGCCAAACGAACTGTGCAATCATGAATTGTGTTTGACATAATGATTTTGACCGCCACCAAGAAAAAAATAATAATTTTGAACATAAAAATGGATGACGTTTCTTGGATGAGTTCGGGCATTCACGAACGATGGTTCATAACCTCGGCGTTCACGACCGCCGCCACTGTGTCAAACGGACCCTAATACAATGGCTTAACACTAACTAACACACATGACCATAATATCCCTGTAAGACTACTTCTCTACGAGAGAATCTCTACACCTACTCAGATGTGGGACTAAACAAAAACACTCACATATCACTGCCTACGAGAAATGATTTCATGCAAGCAGTATGATCCAGATTAAAGATGGTTCTCTTTGATGGCAAAAGCATTTATCGAACAAAACAATTAAACAAAGAAAACCCTGCAACTTAGAAACCCAAAACTTGCAGAAATATAATGAAAATCACTCAATTTTCATGGTGGAAATACCTAAGCGTTCACAATTTTGAAGGAATCAAATGGGCTAGGTACCGGACACAAGATATGTAGGAGAAGGGTATACCTCAGCTATAGGGAGAACGGTAGCACAAGATATGAAGAGAATGTACAAGAACACTGCGCTAGGTATCCCACGAAGAAATTCCGACGGATTTCGTCGTCGGTTCGGTGCAATCGGACTGTCGGCGTCAACGGGGAAGAAGCTAGGTCGGCGCAATCGGACTGCATCGTCGACGAAGAAAATGATTTTGCACTCCGGCGTCGATGGGGAAGAAGATCCACGCGGTGCAGCAGCCGCGCCCGGGGAAGAAGCCTGTCGTCGTCGCCGAGGAAGAGAAGCCTGGAGTTAGGTATCGGGGGAAAATGGTTCTGATAAATGGAGTCGGGTTTTTAAGCGGCTGCGGTGCTGAGCCGTGAAATGGAGTGCGGGTAGGTTTAGGTTAATTAGGTTAATTAATTAATGTGGAGTTATTATTTTTGATTCGAACGAAAAACGGGCAGATATTCTCACACCCGGAAAAGAGAAGCTTGGAGTGCGAGCAGTGCGGCTGAGGTGATGAGCCGTGAAAAATATTGTGGGTAGGTTAATTAGGTTAATTAATTAATGTGGAGTCACTATTTTTGATTCGAACGAAAAATGGGCAGATATCCTCACACCCGAGAAACCCAAAATTGATTTTGTTTCGGGGGCGTTGCCCCCGAGCCCCCACCGGGGACGCTGTCCCCTGGACCTCCGCCGGGGGCTACCGCCCCCGGACCCCCGCTGTCGTCGGCACTGGATATGCCGGAGGGATTCACACTTCGATTCCTCTAAACTTACGTGGGCAAACCCGGTGTGAGAAACAAGAGAACTGGAAGTGTTCCACAACTTGAAAAAATTTAAATCCCGATATAAGTTAATTAAAATCTCGAGTAGGTACATAGAAAACTATCAACGATGACCCTTTTTAAAATGTCTCAATAAATGTGGAGTCATGATTTTTAACAAAATTTAAAAATCTAACAAGGTCGCTATATAGAAAAGGTCGTTATATAGAAAACTAGCGACAACGATTTTTAACAAAACCTCAAAAATGTGTCCTATGTTCATATTTTGGTTAATCATAAAGTATTCTTTAGGCAACACTTTAAAAATATTGCAAATTAATTTTTAAGTAAATAGATATCATAATTGTTGTCTAAAGTGAATCCTCAAGGGCAACATGTCTAAAATGTTACATATAAGTGAATAGAGAACAGTATTTTGAATGTTGCACAGAAAGTGTTGCCTAAACATGTAAATCTATTGCAACACTTCTAAACTGTTTTCTAACAAAGTTTAGGCAACATTTTTATAACTGTTGCCAAGTCAGGTGTTGCTAAAGACCAAAAATGTTGTAGTGATACTTTATCAAAATATTATTTGTACACAACATTATTTCTCATAAAACATCTACTCATGAGAATTAGATCCTAATGCGTACATATATTATTCTCTAAAATCATAAGTAAATGCACTAGATAGCAAAACATGACCACTATAATGTTTTTTTAATTAAAATGCAAATTAGCTCACATTGTGGTTCGTAACTCTCTTTGATATTTTAAAATCATGCTTACAAAAATTTCAATGAAATAACATCTCTTGGATTTGTATTGAACTGAAAAAAATCTTCGTATTAGGCTTAAAATTCCTTATCCTTAATATGGTCATATTTTCCAAAAAAAGATGTGTTGGGTCTGTTGTTCCCAATGTCCCTGATTTGTGAGAAGTCAAATAGGTCAATGCCACACACAAACTGTATTTGATTGGTATTTGAGATCTTGACTGCAGGATAGTCCATATCACATTATTTGGACAAGTTGACACAACAATTGATTGCTGGACATAGCAAAAAACTACTAAGTCCACATGCATTGAGTGGAGCAAGCTCGCTCAATGCCAGAGTTAAGAATTCAATTTTATCTAGCTAGAAATTTGCCTAAGTCCATAGGCGTTGAGTGAGGACAGCTCCCTCAACGCCATATAACAAATAGCATTGATTCCATCTCTGCCTAACTGATAGATAGCCAAAAATAAGGCTAAGTACACAGGCATTGAGTGTAGTCTACTCACTTAATGCCATACAACAAAAATCTATGAGTTAGGCCGAGTCAGTCATAGCCTAGAGAAATAGGCTGAAAAATGTTGCTAAGTATACATGTGTTGAGTGCCGTCTACTCACTCAATGCCATATAACAAAAAGATATGAGTCAGGCTGAGTCAGTCAAAGCCTAGAGAAATAGGCTGAAAATATGGCTAAGTCTACGGGCGTTGAGTGTGGTCTACTCACTCAACGCCATATAACTTTTAGCATTGAGTGTTGCTGTGCCTGTCAACTCCACAGAAAAGTTGTGCAAAATTTTAATTAAGTCCACTAGTGTTGAGTGCATCTTACTCACTCAACACCATGATAGAAAAATTTCTCTAAGTAGTAAAGCATTGTGTGTAGCTTACTTACTCAACACCATGGAGCAAAAGCATTGAGTGTAGCTAACTCACTCAAAACCTGATAACAGAGAAGTTCTGTTAAGTAGTTTGGCGTTTAGTGGAGCTTACTCTCTCAACGCCGAGGCTCAGAAAATTTGGCTAAGTCAAAATGCATTGATAGCTTTTACTTTCGTCGAGCTGACCTCTACGTTCGTCGAACTGAGTTCTAAGTTCGTCGAACTGAGATTTTATGTTTCGTCGAGCTGAGCTCTGAGTTTGTCGAACTGAGCTCTATGTTCGTCGAACTAAGCTTTCATTTTTAGTCTAGCTGATCTCTGAGTTCGTCGAACTAAGCTCTATGTTCGTCGAACTAAGCTTTCATTTTTCATCGAGCTGGACTAAGAGTTCTTTGAACTGAGTTCTGTGTTCGTCGAAGTCTTTCGGCGCTGAGTGATGGTCATTCACTCAACGCTTTTGCTTCTTATGTTTGAATTCTGTCTAAGTCCAAAGAAGATGAGTCATGCTGATGTTAGCAAAGTTAAAAAGTCAACCAAAATTCAAAGTTGCGGGAATGCTCCCAGAGGCGCTGACGACCAGCTGTCATCATCCTTTGCACTTGGAAGGAAATATTTTCATCTTTAAGTGCTGGGGCACACAGAACAAAGAGATGTTGAATCAAGAGTAAATGGAAACAATGTGCTGAATGGATAAATCTCAGCCATCAATCCCGGTGGTAGGCCCACTGCTCGATTGGCCGTTAGAGAATAAAAAGAAGAAAATCGGCCAAAGCAAAAACATCGAATCCTTTTCTAGGTTTTCTAAATATAAAAGTGTTGCCGAACTTCAATCTTCTTCCATGCCTTTCCTGTCGATCCTGAAGAAGCTGTTTTGCACAGAAAACTTAGTTGAGGAAAGAGATAGCTAAATCAATCACCATCTGTAATAGTAGGTTCAGAAGTAATTCTGTGGAAGCAGATCAACAAGCTCTACAAAGAAATGATAGCTGTTTGAAGAAAGATTCAACTGCCGACTTCATTGTCTTCAACAACAAATTCTTGGGCTGATATCTACTCAGTCCAGGAAGAAGTAGACATAGAGTCCTTGCTCTGGTGTATAATCAAATCACCTTTTATTTCTTATGTATAGATTCTCTGTGAGTCTGAAGTTGTAAGCCTGTGTTATAAAAGCTAAGGTCTCTATGACCTGTGGATTGACTTCATGCCGAGTGAATGGTCTTTATGACATGTGGTTTGGCTTAATGCCTAAGTGGTAGGTCTGTGTTACCTGTGAGGTCCCGCAGGATTTGTGCTGCAAGCTCTTAAGGAGTTGAGTTTTTGGGGGAGAGCCTAGTCTAATACAATGTTAGAAAGGCACATAGGGATAGTGGATGTACCCAAGATTGGTGAACCACTATAAAATTGTTGTATCGTCTATGATTGTTCTTGATAGCTAAAACTAACCTAATCACCAATCACAGAAATCGGCTAACAAGCAATAAGATTAAAATAGATACAAAAACCTATTCACCCCCCCTCTAGGTGTTTAGCTAGCCTTGAAAACAAGACTTTCAAGATGTTTATCTTTAAAGTGTTTAACATATTTTTATGTGTACTACTTATGCTTAATCATGAATATTTACTCTCTCAAAAAGTGGTAAACTATGAGTAATATGTGGTATTATGTGCTTAACAAGTGCTATTTCTATATTTTATTCAATCATGCATAAATTTTGCCCAATAAGTGATAGACAGTTATATATGATCTTGCTCAATGCATCCCATTTTTCTTCTCTAACATAGACCTTTTTTAATTCTCATTACATACACTCACCTCTACCCTCCTTCTATTCTAACATCGTGCATCAATCTTTTATTTTAGGGGAGTACATTAAATTTTTTATAGAAAGCATCTATGTAGGGGACTAATCATAGGACGCTGATACTTTACTTATGCCCGATCATGATAATTATCTTAACAAGCGGTAACAAGGTTTTTCATAATTGGCAACTTAAAGTAATCAACCAGTGGTCTTAAATAAAAGATCTACTCACTAATATACTCCATCCCATCCACTTTTTATAATACCAAAATGTGGAGAATATTTTTGAAGAAATATCTCAATTTAGAAGAGTCTATGTACGAGTAGTATCCATCTAGGGGGAGTACGCATTGAACGCTTATCACTTGCTATAAACACAAACACTATTATGTAGTATTTCTTCATAGTAGATTTGTTATTATCAAAAGGTGGAGTTTGTTGGAACATGCGTTCGCATCTCTTGGTTTGAGAATAAGAAATCTCAGTGCGTATTTGATCACATTTGTTGTGTGTTTATAGTGTGCAGGTTTATAGGTATGAACAAAGAAAGAATCAAGTTCTGGCACCTACCACCGCGCGGTAGCCATTACCGTCGGGCGGTAGCCTGAATTAAATGGACAAGGGGCTCGAGAATCTACCGCACTATGCTAGTTCTACCGCTCATGCTAGCTCGAGGAGTTAATTCAACCAGACTCTTGGGAACCTACCACACAAGCGATAACTTGGTACCGCGCTGCAGTAACACACTCAATGCTCATTGAGATAGAGGCGTTGAGATAGAGGCATCAAGAAAGAACTACCATCGGGTGCTAGCTTGGTACCGCACCGTTGTAACACAGTCAATGCTCGTTAAGACAGAGGTGTTGAGAGCATTGATATAGAGGCGTCGAAAGCGTCGAGATAGAAAAACTGCCGGGCGTTACCTACCGTGCCACGCTTGCATTGGAAAGAGGAAAATATTTGTTTTGAATATTTTTCTAAATTTACAGGAAAGTTGTCAACATCAAGCACGTGGACCTACTGCTGGGCACCAGTCTTAGCCTCGGGGGTAGCCTATTTTTAAAATGACAATAACAGACTGCTAATATTCAACTAATTAAGGAACATAAAAGGAAAGAACTCTCGTGGTGTCAGGAAACACCAATTTTATCATTATTTGATTGGAAGGTCGGTAGGTGCATCAAATATCAATGGAAAGGCAAGGATGTACTTGATTTTCATCAGGAATATCCTATTTCTAAGGATGGAGGAAAAATCCACAAAATAGAAAAGAAGAAAAGGAAGAATATTGTTCACTGGAGGCTACCGCCTCACAGTGGCTTCCTGCACAACTCTCTCTATTTAAAACAGCCCAAACTTGAGTTTCAATTGACGATTTTTCACGAAATTTGAAAGGAGAGTTCACCCTTGCCATCTAAAGGGAAGGAAGGGGTCATCCCAACTTATTGAGGAGGAGAGTTCTTCAGAGAAAATCAAAAGGAATTCATGCACAAGGATTGAAGGCTACCAACATGATAATCAAGAAGCCTTTGTCCTAATTTTCACATGAAGGTTCCTCACTATGTAAAGCTTTAATCAAGCGCTCACCTTCACTAATCTGAAGAACATCGAAGAGGAAGACTCTCAGGCCACAAAGATCGAACCTCTGCAAGCAAATCATCATCAACATTAAGGGTTCTAGTTAGAGGGGAGTTTTCTCTTATTCCTTGTATTTTACTTTAAACTCTCTTGTCTAGTTATTTGTGCGAGGGAAATCGACCGGAGGGTCATCAAAATCCGGGAAGGGTTTCGTGAGAAATCGATTGGAGAGTCGTCATAATCCAGGAAGAATTCCGTGAGAAATCGTCCGGAGGAAGGGACATCTAGATCGGGGGATATAGCGGGGCTCTAAGAAACTTTCTTATATGAAGGTGAAGAGCCAGCTCGAATACCTTTCTTGGAGGGAAAGGGAGAGAGCCACCCGTTCGGTTAGTGGGTCGGTATAGAAAACAAAAGAGATTTGATTTTCACCACCTCTGATCTCCGCCGTTATGGAGATCAAGTTTTTGTCATTGTAAAAACACTTGTTGGTTTAGTTTGAATAAAATTCATTTTTTGTTCTTATTCTTGCCTACAACATTGTGGATGTTACACCGTGGTTCTCTAAAGGGTTCATAAATCTCTAAGGAGAAATTTGACTATAAAACAAGGTCTATGATTTACTATCACGCATTAGCAAGCTAACTCCCCGCGTTAGCTTCTAGTACTAGTTTTTTCTGAACCAAAATATTTCTAATTTCTAATTTATGTCTAAAACCTTATTCACCCCCCTCTAAGGTTGGTCACTAGATCTAATTAGTGGTATCAGATGCAGGTTATTCCAAAATGGTTTCACCACCTGGAATAATGGCCAACCTCGATTTCAAATCGACTAGTGGGGATGGAACTTTGTACACTGAAAACTCTCTAGAACCCCCTCTGTTTACAAGTTTGAATTATAACGAGTGGAACATATTCATGGAAAAATTTCTTAAATCATTGGACATAGAAACGTGGAATATTACAATTAAGTAGGCCCCAAGCATTCCAAGTAAAAATGAAATGTTTTAAATGCTAAATCAATGAATAGTTTATTTTGCACGCTTGATAAAGAAATTTTCAAAATAATTTATACTTTATCTACGCTTACGAAATTTGGAATTTTCTTGAATATACTTATGATTTCCCTTCTATAAGCAAGGAGTGCACGTCAAGGGGAGAGAAAGAAGATAACAATTCAAGCGGAAGGGAAGATGAAAATATATTGTTGGATGAGAAAAGCCAAAAGGAAGATGATAAAGGAACCTTGTGTTCAAATCCTTCCTCGTCGAAGAGCATTGTAAGAAAATCAAATTCCCTTCTTATTTGTAATTCTATTTCTACATTGCATGTGCTAGATACAACTAAATGTAGAATTAAGAAATTGAAAAATATTATTTCAGAATTGCGTTCAGAAAATAAAAAATTTAAAAGCACACCTAAATATAGAACCAAAACTTGATGTATCTCGTTCTTTCTCTAGCTTTGTAGTTGAAAATTTTATACCTTATTTTCATTGCAAAGAATTTAAAGATTAATTCATAGTTTTTGAAAAAGGGCTGAATATTTCTAAAGAGCGTAATAAAAATTGATTAGTAAAAATGTTGCTTTGTTTAGTAAACAGGAATCATTAAAATTTTTTATTCAAAAAATTTCAAGTAATAAAAAATCTTTTATCTCTAGTTTCTCTTCAAAACTATACGAGACTTCTACTAGAATGTTAAATCGTATTGAACATACACATAGTAGATTATTTAATTTTAAAAACATGAAAAATCTCAATCATAATTTAACTGCTCCTTATATAAGTTTAAATGTTCACAAATTTCCTACAAATAATAATTTTGAAAATCACTATGAAGATTTGAAATATGAGAATATTAAATATGCAAAGTACGAATGGAGACTCAAAGTTAAAAATGACGCACCTATTCCACTCAAAAGGGCACATTCATTATTAGATCCTTTTGGATACCTAAATCTCTTATCTATTAGTATCCACCAATTAAGTGAAGTAGAAACTAACCAAACCAAAAACATACTCCATAATCTACTTCACTATATGAATAATGTTTTTTCAGTTTTTACTATTCTATTGTATATTTTGTTTTTGTTTTTTAATTCTTGCTTTTTTTTAAGCCAACATGTCATGGACACGGTAGATTAATTCTATTATATGAATTTCTCAAATTAGTATTACAGATAAATCAATCTAACTGAATAAATTATAATATTAGTCATATCATTGCTAAGTGGCCATAATTTACCTTTTATCATAATTTTATCATGATGTCTTAGTATGCCTGCGATCATTCACCCATTATGTGTGTCTCACAAAAGCAGGGGGGGGGGGCATAGGTGTGTTCTTTATAAATGCTAACTTGTAAACGATGTCTTGTCCTTAACCGGGAGGGTTCCAATGGATCCTTGTGTGGCGCTGCGGGGAAAGAGTGTTGGGTTGAGTGGGTTCTTCTATGTGCATATGGGATTAACACCACACCCTATGGAATTTATGCAGCTCCTCATGCCCATCCATCGCTTAGTACGGGGCTAGGGTGTAGACCTATAGCTTATGTATTAGATTATTGGGCATACTTAGGATTCACATATATAATGCATGAACATTATTTCACTTATCATGTACATTATATTCATGCAAAATATTCTATCATGCTATCTTGTGTTTGCATCATATATCTCTTTGAGCTTTCATGTTCTTAGAAAAACACAATTTTTTTTTAATATATATACAATTATAATATGATTTAAAAGATCAAAAATTTTATATATTGCTTTGTGTGTTAATTGTTTGGTATTTTATTAAATATATATATAAAAAAACTACTTATTATTCATTGTCATTATGAAGGATGAATAAACTATATCAATTAAAGATTAACTACAATGTTTGATTTAATTATCAAGTTTCTTAAAACATTATTTTATTTAAGTCATCCTTGAATATAATCTTGTTATGTGCAATAAAATTGATTATAGAAAACATGTGTAGGATTCCTTAGTGTGTCGTTAAGTATGAGTAATGTTTTATATTTGATAATGATTTTATTCACTCACTTATTTTGATAACCTATACGTGATTTTAATCTTATACTTGCATGATTGTGTAGTGTAATAATATAATAATTAAAATGCATAAATAGATTACCTACACTACACTGAATTAATTATTTCAATTCTCTGTTTTTCATGCACTTATTTATTGTAGAATGGTATTTTTAAAAAAATTGTTATTGTTTGTGCAACAAGTGAATTCGGAGTCCTTTGTTAGTGAAATAAAAATCAAATAAAAATTATCAAGGAAAACATCACCAAGCACTACTCACCCTCCTGATAAGTACATCTTAATGAGCATTGTGAGGTTGAGCACGTTGAAAAAGGAATTGTAAAGTGTCTTGTATCAAACAAAATATTCACCATTTCTTTTAGTACACTGGATGACAAAAATAAAAATAATATGAACAATGGCATAAATGTGATCCCCAAGCACTACTCTACTCACTGATAAATCTTAATAAGCATTGTGTGTAAAGTACCTTGGTAGTTGTACTTCTTACTCCTGTGCATTGAAAAATAGGGGAAGTAATATTATTTTTGTATTTTAATGTTATGTTTGTTTATTTTATATGTCATGTGTTTTGATTAATTCACTCTTATACTTTATCAAAATACTATTTATACACTTCATTATTTCTCATAAAACTTCTACTCATGAGAATTGGATCCTAATGCATACATATATTATTCTCTAAAATCATAAGTAAATGCACTATATAACAAAGCATGACCGTTACAAAGTTGTTTTAATTGAAATGCAAATTAGCTCACATTGTGGTTCGTATCTCTCTTTGATATTTTAAAATCATGCTTGCACAAATTTCAATGAAATAGCATCTCTTGGATTAGTATTGAACTGAAAACATCTTCGTATTAGACTTAAAATTCCTTATCCTTAATATGATCATATTTTCCAAAAACGGATGTGTTGGGTATCAACTGTATTTGATTTGTATTTGAGGTCTTGAGCGTAGGTTAGTGCAAATCACATTGATTGGAAAAGTGGACACAACAATTGGTTGTTGGACATAGCAAAAATCTACTAAGTCCACACGCATTGAGTGGGGCAAGCTAACTTAATGCTAGAGGTATGAACTCAATTTTGTTTAGCTAGAAATTTGCCTAAGTCTATAGGCATTGAGTGAGGACAGCTCACTCAACGCCATATAACAAATAGCATTGACTATATCTCAGCCTAACTGATAGATAGCTAAAAATATGGCTAAGTACACAGGCATTGAGTGTAGTCTACTCACTCAATGCCATATAATAAAAAGCTATGAGTCAGGATGACTCAGTCAAAGCCAAGAGAAGTAGTCTGAAAATGTGGCTAAGTCCATAGGCATTGAGTGTAGTTTACTCACTCAATACCATACAACAAAAAGCTATGAGTCATGCTGAGTCAGTCAAAGCCTAGAGAAATAGGCTGAAAATGTGGCTAAGTCCACAGGCGTTGAGTGTGGTCTACTCACTCAATACCATACAGCTTTTAGCGTTGAGTGTTGCTATGTCTGTCAACTCCATAGAAACTTTGGGCAAAATTTTAACTAAGTCCACTGGCGTTTAGTGCAGCTTACTCACTCAACACCATGATAGAAAAATCTGTCTAAGTAGCAAAGCGTTGAGTGTAGATTACTCACTCAACTCCATGGAGCAAAAGTATTGAGTGTAGCTTACTCACTCAACTCGTGATAACAGAGAAGTTCTGTTAAGTAGTTTGGCATTGAGTGGAGCTTATTCTCTCAACGCCAACACTCAAAAAATTTGGCTAGGTCCAAATGAGTTGATAGCTTTTACTTTCATCAAGTAGAGATCTGCTTTCGTAAATCTGTGCTATAAGTTCGTCGAACTGAGCTTTCACTTTTTGTCGTGCTGAGATCTGAGTTCGTCTAATTGTGCTCTAAGTTCGTCAAACTAAGCTTTCATTTTTTGTCGAGCTGAGCTCTGAGTTCGTCGAACTGAGCTCTAAGTTTGTCGAACTAAGATTTAATTTTTCGTCGAGCTGAACTCTAAGTTCGTCGAACTGATTTCTGCATTTGTCAAAGTCTTTTGGCGCTGAGTGATGGTCATTCACTTAATGTCTTTGCTTCTGATGTTTGAATTTTGTCTAAGTCCAAAGATGTCGAGTCATGCTGACGTTAGCAAAGTCAAAAAGTCAACCAAAATTCAAATATTGTGGGAATGCTACTAGAGGTGCTGGCGACCAGCTGTCATCATCCTCTGTACTTGGAAAGAAATATTTTCATCTTTAAGTGCTGGGGCACACACACAACAAAGAGCCATTGAATCAAGAGTAAATGGAAAGAATGTGCTGAATGGTTAAATCTCAACCATCAATCCTGGTGGTGGGCCCACTTCTCGATTGGCCGTCAGAGAATAAAAAGAAGCAAATCGGCCAGAGCAAAAACATTGAATCCTTGTCTAGGTTTTCTAAAAATAAAAGTGCGATCGAACTTCAATCTTCTTCCTCGCCTTTCTTGTCGAGCATGAAGAAGTTGTTCTGCACAGAAAACTTTGTTGAGGAAAGAGATAGGTGAAGCAATCAACATCTGCAACAGCAGGTTCAGAAGTAATTCTGAGGAAGCAGATCAACAAGCTCTACAAAGAAACGATAGCTGTTTGAAGAAGAGATTCAATTGCCGACTTCATTGTCTTCAACAACAAAAGCTTGGGCTGATATCTGCACAGTCCAGGAAGAAGTAGACAGAGATTTCTTGCTCTGGTGTCTAATCAAATCACCTTTTATTTCTTCTGTATAAATTCTTTGTGAGTCTGAATATGTAAGCCTGCGTTATAAATGCTAAGGTCTCTGTGACCTGTGGATTGGCTTACTGCCAAGTGAAAGGTCATTGTGACCTGTGGTTTGGCTTAGTGCCTAAGTGTTAGGTCTGTGTGACCTGTGAGGTCCTGCGGGATCTGTGCTGTATTCTCTTAAAGAGTTGAGTTTTGGGGGGAGATCCTAGTCCAACACACTATTAGAGAGATACAGAGGGACAGTGGATGTACCCAAGATTGGGGAACCACTATAAAATTATTGTTTCGTCTGTGATTTTCCTTGATAGCTAAAACTAACCTAATCAGTAAGCTCAGAAATCGACTAATAAGTAAGAAGATTATAATAGAGACAAAAACCTATTCACCCCCTCTAGGTGTTTAGCTAGCCTTGAAAACAAGACTTTCAAGTGGTATCAGAGGGAGATTACTCTTTAAAGGCGTAATAGTCTGAGTAGATCTCCAAGGTTAGGTAGAAGTCTATCTCTAGGGGTTCAGGAATGAGCAAAAAGGAGCTGAGTGCTGTGATGCTTCCAATCTGTAGGACGGAAGACTTCGTCATCTGGAAAGAAAGGGTGAGGTAGTTCATGGAAGCTGCTGACCATAGGATGTATACTACAGTCAAAGAGGGACCATTCATCCCAATGAAGGTCTCTGCACTGGATGCAAATATCTAGACACCCAAGACATATGATGAGATAACTAAGGATGAGTTGGCCCTAGCCTAAATAGACAAGAGAGCAAAGAATATAATTATGAGTGTTGTTGATGACTCTAAACTTCAGAACCTGATCCATTGCACAACAACAAAGGAAATATGGGACACACTGGTGATATACATGTAGGGGATAGATGAAGTTCGAGATGATTGGGAGTCCATGCTCAACCAAGAGTATGAGGCTTTCAGGCAATCCAAGTGGGATAACATAACCACCAGTTATGAAAAGTTCTTTGGGATTGTGAATGAACTGAAGACTTATGCAAGGGTATTCAGTCACTATGAACTGAATGACAAGTTTCTTCGATCTCTCACTAGAGAGTGGGACATAAAGATCAATGCCATCAGAGAAGTGGCAAATCTGGGTAATAATGCTCCTCACACCGTCTTTGGGAAGCTGCTGTCATATGAGATGCAGTTGGCTGCTAGGAAAGAAGAGGAGAACCACAACAAGTCTCAGGCGAGAGACAAGGCTGTAGCATTCAAAGCTGAAGGCTCCAACAAAAGTAGAAGAAAGTCTCCCTCTCCACCAAGGAGAGATGCTGAATCTAATTCTGGAAGATCAGAGAAAAGCACATCAAACTGCAAATGGTCTAAGGAAGATTTTGCTGCCTTCTCTAGGCAATTCAAGAAGTTCATGAAGAAGAAGCACTGGAATGGCCGGCCTTCCTCCTCCTCTCAACCCAAGGATGACTACTACAAGGGTAGGAGGAAATCCTATAAGGAGGACAAGTATGGTTCTAAAACTAGAAAAAAGTTTCATCTAACATGACTTGTTATCATTGCAGAAAGCCTGAGCATGTAATAGCTGACTGCCCAGTCAAAAGAAGGGAACATTGTGAGAAAAAGGACAACCAACAAAAAGGCAAGCAGGAGAAATCCCTCATTGATAAAAAGCAAAGAAGCTGGAGTGACACCTACTTATCAGAGTTAGAAGAAGAAAACTAAGCCTAAATAGGGTTGCACTCTACTGAAGATGGTGTTGTAGAAGCAGACTATATTAAAAGGCTGGCAGCTGTAAAAGAAGAAACTGAGAAGGTTCTTCCTGCTGACAGGGTTAAATTAAGGGCCCCTCTATCACAGTCTGATGGTGATTCAAAGGTGGATTATGAAGAAGACATCTGCTGCCTTGGGTTGATGGCTAGGTCTGATGAAGAAATCCGCCAGGATCAGCCTAGTCCAAGCAAGGTAATCTCTATTACAAGCTCTTCTAGATAATATTATGAATCAATTCCAGATTCTTGTGCCTCTACATCAAATAATGATGATGGTTCAGAATCTGAAGGAGACATCAATCAATTATTGACAACTATGGTGCACTTCTGTAGGCTCTAAAGAAAAGCAAGTTCGGTCCAAAGAGTAGGCTCAGGAAATTGCTTCTCTACAGCTTGCTGTTTCAGAATCAGTAAAACTGCAGGATCTGAATATTCAAGAAGTCAGCAAGCTAAAGAGTGCAACAATCTTTCAGATGAGCACCATAACCCTCAAGAATAACCATATCGGGAATCTTGAAGGAAAGCTCCAAAAAGAGAGGGAACTAGTGGCTAGCTTCTCCAAGCCTAATACAGTGATGCCTTTGATATACTTATTCTCCTCCCAAAAGGGGAAGAAAGAGTTTGGTTTCAAGGGAACAACAAGAGCTGCCAATCCCAAGGGAAAGGGCAAAGCTCAAGTGCAGCCACAAGCCTCTAAGCCTCTTTTTAAATATAATAAAGTGCAACTACCATATAACAATCATGACCCTGAGAGTATTTATCGTCACTGGAATAATGCTAGACCCTCTTGTGAACAAAGATGTTCCACAATATGGTGGTAGATACAGCAAGGGTGCAAGTGCCTTTAAGGCAGCCTATGAGGAAATACAAATGTCCCATCATGGACCATTTGTGTTTGTTGCAACAGCCCCTTCAGTCAAGGGTAAAGCTGATGACTGTTCTCTAGATCTTCCAACCTACTCTAAGACAAAGTGTAAGGCTATCAGTAGACCAGAACTGGGCATCTCTGAGGCCATCAAGAGTATGCTTTCTCAAAAGGAAGCAGCTGCTAGAAAGTCTCAAGATATCCCAAGCACTTCTATTGCCACACCCACCACTTGTCAGACTGGGGCTTGGAAACTAAAGAACAGGACTTCGGCTGCCCCTTCTAGACCAAGAGTTGCTGTTAACACAGGCACTAGACCTGCTCTAAAAAAGGTATAACATCCATGAATGTTGGTGTTGTGGCAAGGTTGACCACTTTGCTTTTGATTGTTGGCATAATCATCGTGTGCAGAGAGCCAATGTTAGCTTGTCTGTCAGAAAATCTACAGGTAGGCATAGTCATTTTCAGTCTAACCTACACCAAGGACCCAATAAAAATTGTGGTCCTAAGTTTAACTAATTCGTGTCTTGTAGGTTAGTCCAAGTGCTCATACCCCTATATGGTACTTGGATAGTGGATGTTCCAGGAACATGAATGGAATAAGGAGCATACTGAAGGATTGTTCTCTTGTAAGGAATGGACCAAAGGTTATCTTTGGTGGGTCAGAAAATGGGGTGACTAGAGGTTTTGGTAAGATCTCTAATGATATAGTCACTATCACTAGAGTAGTCTACATGGAAGTGTTACAACACAACCTAATAAGCATCAGTCAACTTTATGATCTTGGCTATGCCATAGTATTCCACAAAGATGAGTGTCAAATTAGGAGGTTAAGTTACCAAGAGGTCATCTTAATAGGCAGAAAGAGTGGAAATGTTTATTGTTTAGATTTCCTATACTTAAGCAAAGACTCACCTGTATGCCTAGTTGCAGATGAGAAAGCCTCTTCCTATGTCCAGTGGCAGAAGAGGTTAGCCCATCTAAATTATTGGACCATAGGCAAGATGTTCATCAATTAGCTTGTTTGGAATGGCCCTAAGTTTATATATACTAAGGAGGGTATCTATTCTGCATGCCAAAAGGGCAAACAGACTAAGACCTCCTTCAAGAGCATTGGCTCCAAAGACTTAGTGAGGTGCTTATACCTCATGCATATGGATCTGTTTGGTCCTATGCCAATTCAAAGTCTAGGTAGCAAAGTCTACACCCTTATGGTTATTGATGACATTTCTAGATTTGCCTGGACGTTTTTTCTAAGGAAGAAATCTGAAACCCTTGATGTCTTTCAAACATTTGTCAAGCAAATCCAGAATGAATTCAACAACACTGTGGTCAAAATTAGAAGTGACCATGGGACTGAGTTTCAGTCTGAGTGCATGACAAGGTTCTGTGAAGAGGAAGGGATTCGTCAAGAATTCTCCTCTCCTAGGACACCATAGCAAAATGGAATTGCTGAGAGGTAAAATAGGACTCCCATAGAGGCTGGTAAAACCTTGTTAAGTGATTCATCCCTCACAGAATACTTTTGAGATGAGGCTGTTAACACTGCATGCTATGTCCTTAATAGGGCTTCTATCACTAAGAGCCACAATAAGACTCCCTATGAGATCTTGAAGGGTACAAAACCAAACATGAGTTATTTCAGAATCTTTGGTTGCAAGTGCTATGTGCTCAACAATGGAAAAGTTCATTTAAATAAGTTTGCTGCCATGTCCCATGAAGGGATCTTTGTTGGGTACAACACTCATAGTAAGGTATATAGAATCTACATTTTAACTAGCCAAGTTGTAGAAGAGTCAATGCATGTTATTTTTGGTGAATCCAACATGGTTAACAGTGATCTGCCTAGCACCTCCTCTTTTAATGTTGTAGGTACAGAGAAGATGATGGACAAGCTGACCATCAAGGAAGCTACCCCCACAGTCCAAGATAATGATGATGTACTATCCATTCTAAGAGAAGGGCAAGACACACCTGAAGAAATTGAATACCAGGTAGCTGAAAACCATGAAGATCAGCAAGCTGCAGTTAGATTGCCTCCAACTACCAAGCATCTAAGGGACCATCCAGCACACAAAATAATTGGTAATGCAAATCATGAAGTCCAGATCAGAAGCAGGAGCATGAATACAACTCTCTACTCAAGCTTTCTGTCTCAAGAAGAGCATAAGAAGTTTGAAGAAGCATTCAAGGATTAGTTCTTGATTGGAGCAATGTAAGAAGAACTAGACCAATTTAAAAGATGTAAGGTCTGGAAGTTGGTTCCCAGACCACAAGGACAAAATGTCATAGGTATCAAGTGGATCTACAAGAACAAGTTGGATCAAGATGGAATTATTGTTAAGAATAAGGCTAGACTGGTGGCTAAAGGCTACATGCAAGAAGAAGGTATAGACTTTGACCAAACCTTTTCCCCAGTATCCAGATTGGAAGAAATAAGGATATTCCTTCCGTTTGCTGCCTATCAGGGACTCAGAGTCTACCAGATGGATGTTAAGTCAGCATTCCTGAATGGGGACCTAAAAGAGGAAGTATATGTGGATCAGCCACCAGGTTTTATAGATCCTAACTCTCCAAATTTTGTATATAAGCTTAGGAAAGCTCTATATGGGCTAAAGCACGCCCCTAGGGCTTGGTAAGAAACCTTGTCCAGCTTCCTTATTGAGAACAAATTCTCAAGGGTAAAGATAGACAAGACCCTATTCCTATGGGAATCAAAGGGCAAGTTTATCCTAGTCCAGATATATGTCGATGACAGTATCTTTGGAACTACTGATGACAACTTTTGCAGGAAGTTTGCAAAACTTATGCAAGGGAAGTTTGAAATTAGCAGTATGAGTGAGCTTAAGTTCCTCTAGGGACTCGAAGTAAGACAGACTGATGATGACTTGTCAATATCCCAGTCCAAGTTCACCAGCGAGCTAATCAAAACATATGGTATGGAGAATGCCTCCACCATGAGAACTCCAATGGTGTCAAGTATGCCTATAGGCAAAGATGAGGCAGAGAAACCTATTGATGAGTCTTTGTATAGAGGGATAATTGGCTCCCTTCTATACCTGACTGCTAGTAGGCCTGACATCATGTATGCTACATGTATCTGTGATAGGTATCAGGCCAGCCCTGAAAAGTCTCATTACTCTACTATAAAGAGAATCATGAGGTATCTTAAGGGAACACCAGATCATGGCCTATGGTACCCTAGAAATAGGGATTTTGATCTAACAAGATTTTCAGATACAGATTTTGTAGGCTGCAAAGAAGATATGAAAAGCACAATTGGAACCTGTCAGTTCTTAGGAAGAAGCCAGTATCTTAGAGCAGTAAGAAGCAAACTAATGTGGCTATATCCACTGCTGAGTCAGAGTACATATCATTAGGCAGCTACTATGCTCAGCTGCTGTGGATCCAACATCAGCTCCAGGATTACAACCTTCAGGTAAGTAGAACTCCTCTATACTGTGAGAAGGAAGACATCAGTCTTGAGTTTATCCCTACAGACAAACAAGTGGCTGATATCTTCACTAAGCCATTACATGAAGCAAAGTTCAACACCCTTGATGGCGTGCCCCCTCCTCCACCATTTGAAGACGATGCTGACGATGTTGATGATGATCCAGTTTATAAGGCAATACAACTCAAGGACGTGAGGCGGCATGATGACGCTAACGGAAGGCTACGCTACATCCTCCGCCCGCGGCGTGCTACAGCCACTACAAAGAATTAGCCTTATTTATTTCATTTTCTTGAACCATATTTTATATATGGAATATAAAATTATCCTATGTTTAAGTGATAATTTTATATTCATTGCATGTTTTATTATTTTTAAGTTTGAACAATTTTAATGTTGGTGTGCATTTAGCCATTCGGATGGATGAGATTACATCTCCATCATGGATGGTTAAGGATTGTTTGTAACTCCTATATAAGTAGGCTTTCTTATGAGATAATTAGAAAGATTGAAACTTAATTTCCTCCTTGAGAAATTTCGGCCAAGAGGAGTTCTCTCCAAGCCGCCGCCCCTAACTTGTGGTGTGAAGCCGCCGCCCCCTACTCCCTCCATCCGTTCGGTGCGACTTTGGTGCGGCTTCCTTCGGTGCGACTCCTTAGAAGAAGGTTGCAAACCCTTCTGATGGACGCTTGTCATGTGTTGTTAGGCCGCCCTTGGCTATACGACCGTGATGTTACACATTTTGGTAGAGCCAACACTTATGAATTCAAATTCAATGACAATACCATCACTTCGAGGCCGACCATCACAAAGGAGCCCGTAGTCTTGGATAAGGACACCACTATTCCGGTAGAACGGAAGACGTTGAATCTAGTTGGTTGGAAAGAGTTTGAGAGAGATCCGTTCTTTGATGGAATTATGTATGCGCTAGTCCTCTTAAGTGCGAAGCCCGATTCTAGCATTTTGGATGAGTTACCTAGTGAGTTACGGGTACTGTTGGAGGAGTATAAGGACGTGTACCCGGATGAGTTGCCGCCCACGTTACCCCCGCTTAGGAATATCCAACATGTGATAGATCTCATCCCGGGGTCTTCCTTGCCAAATCAGCCTCATTATCGACTCCACCCCACAGCTCACCTGGAGTTGCAGTCCCAGATAGAGGGCTTGCTAAAGAAAGGTTTTATTCGGACTAGTATGAGTCCATGTGCTGTACCAGCCCTACTTGCCCCCAAGAAGGATGATACATGGAGGATGTGCGTTGATAGCCGGGCTATCAACAAAATCACCATCAGGTATAGGTTCCCCATCCCCCGCCTAGATGATTTGTTGGATGTATTGTCTGGAGCCACCATATTCTCCAAATTAGATCTTCAGAGTGGCTATCACCAGATTAGGATACGAGAGGGCGACGAGTGGAAGACGGCGTTTAGGTCGATGGATGGTCTGTACGAATGGCTTGTGATGCCCTTTGGGTTGTCCAATGCCCCTAGTACCTTCTCCCGGATGATGACACATGTCTTTCAGCCATTCATGGGGAAGTTCGTTGTCGTGTACTTTGACGATATTCTGTTTTATAGCACCTCTGCTACCGAGCACATCTCCCACATGAGAGTGATCCTTTCCACCCTGCGGAAGGAGACCTTATTTCTCAATCTTAAGAAATGCACTTTCTATGTCTCGAAGGTAGAGTTCTTAGGCTATATAGTCGGCTCTAAGGGAATTCGAGTTGATCCGGGCAAGGTTCAGGTCATTAAGGACTAGCCCGTGCCAACCACCCTACGTGAGGTGCGTAGTTTCCATGGGTTAGCCACATTTTATCATCATTTCATACGAGACTTCAGTAGTACTATGGCGCTTATCACAGACTGTATGAAGAAGGGAGATTTTACGTGGACGAAGTCTGCCACTTATGCTTTTGAACGAATAAAGGAGCTTATGACTGAGGCACCTGTCTTACGTCTACCTGACTTTACTAAAGTCTTTGAGCTCATATGTGATGCATCTGGGGTAGGGATTGGAGGTGTATTGAGCCAGGAGGGCCATCCCGTTAGTTATTTTAGTGAGAAGTTGTCCGACCCTAAGCTGAACTACTCAAATTACGATAGGGAATTTTATGCTGTAGTCCGATGTCTACACCATTGGAGGCATTATATCCTCTCCAAGGAGTTTGTGATCCTATCTGATCATGAGGCTTTACGTTTCATCAACGACCAGCATAAGATCAGCCCACGACATGCTAAGTGGGTAGCTTTCTTACAAGGTTACACGTTTAATCTCAAGCACCTTAAGGGAGCTGATAACCGAGTCGCGGATGCCCTTAGTAGTCTTACTCTTTTACTCACCTCTATGGAAGTACATGTTGTAGGATTTGAGCGGATTAAGGATGAGTAGGCCACGTGTCCTGACTTCTAGGACTTCTATCTATCTACCCAGGATAGCTCCCCCATGACGATATCTGCATACGTCATCAAGGACTGTTACCTATTTAGGAACGGGAAGCTATGTATTCCGCAGTCATCGTTACGACTACATATCATATGGGAGTTGCATAGCAGAGGGTTGAGTGGCCACTTCGGTAGAGAAAAGACCATTACGTTAGTCGAGGACAAATTCTATTGGCCAAAACTTAAGGTTATGGTTGGACAGGTAGTGAGTAGCTGCCGCACAAGTCAGGTGTCTAAGGGTAGTAAGACCAACGTAGGATTATATACACCCTTGCCTATTCCCTCCATGCCTTGGGTAGACGTTATTATGGATTTTGTATTAGGCCTCCCCATTACCCTACGTCGTCATGACTCAATTTTTGTAGTTGTGGATAGGTTTTCAAAGATGGCTTATTTCATCCCGTGCATTAGGACAAACGATGCGTCTCACGTCGCTAAACTTTATTTTAAAGAAGTCGTTAGTCACCGTGGAGTGCCAAAGACCATAGTATCGGATAGGGACGTAAAATTCACTAGTTATTTTTGGAAGACTCTTTGGATATTAATGGGAACAAAATTATTGTTTTCCTCCGCCTATCATCCCCAAACTGATGGGCAGACGGAAGTGGTTAATCAGAGCTTAGGAAATTTGTTACGATGCCTTGTGAGTGATCACAATAGCACTTGGGATCTTCTCCTTCCCCATGCCCAATTAGCCTACAATAATTCCAAGAATAGGTCTACGGGTCTGTCTCCCAATGAGATTGTCCACGGGTATAAGGCTCCTGTGCCGCTTGACTTGGTGTCGTTGCCCCCAATGTACAAGGCAAGTCAGTTTGCACAATCCTTCGCCCAACACATCCATGATTTACACACGCGTATATGGGCCACCTTGACTACACAATACGACTCTTATCAAGCGCACGCTAATTTACATAGGAGAGTATCAGACTTCAAAATTGGCGATCTAGTTTTAGTCTGTTTTGTTCCCGAACGCTTGCCAACTGGCACCGTTAAAAAGTTAGCACCAAAGCGCGCCGGCCCTTTTCGGATTATTAAGAAGTTAGGTGACAACGCTTTCGTTTTGGACTTGCCTGCTGATTGGGGTATCTCCCCCATTTTTAATGTTTCAGATTTAACGATGTTTGTGTCACCACCACAAGAGTTGATTTCTTTGTCGTCTTCTTCTCCCACTCTAAATTGTCATGTGTTGGGGAGTGGTAGTACGGATGATCTCTCTCTTTCGGTCCCCACAGGTATATCATCGGATGGTAAGTTGCCTTCTTTCCTGCCTACTGCTAATATGTTCCCCAGGTTTCCACGGACGTTTTCCACTCCAGAGATGATACTTGATGTTGAGCCTGTTACCACTGCTGATGGCGACACCCACCGCTTTCTCATCTGTTGGCATGATCGGCCCCCTTCGGATGACTCTTGGGTACTCGAGACAGAGCTGCAAAGTTTGAATGCCCCTCTCCTTCACCGCTATCGCTTGGACCACGCAACAGAGATGCGTGCATTTGAGCGGGGGAGGATTGATGGCGTGCCCCCTCCTACACCATTTGAAGACGATGCTGACGATGCTGATGATGATTCAGTTGATAAGGCAATACAACTCAAGGACGTGAGGCGGCACAATGACGCTAACGGAAGGCTACGCTACAACCTCCGCTCGCGGCGTGCTACAGCCACTGCAAAGAATTGGCCTTATTTATTTCATTTTCTTGAACCATATTTTATATTTGGAATATAAAATTATCCTATGTTTAAGTGATAATTTTATTTTCGTTGCATGTTTTATTATTTTTAAGTTTGAACAATTTTAATGTTGGTGTGCATTTAGCCATTCGGATGGATAAGATTACATCTTCATCATGGATGGTTAAGGCTTGTTTGTAACTCCTATATAAGGAGGCTTTCTTATGAGATAATTAGAAAGATTGAAACTTAATTTCCTCCTTGAGAAATTTCGGCCAAGAGGAGTTCTCTCCAAGCCGCCGCCCCTAGCTTGTGGTGTGAATCCGCCGCCCCCTGCTCCCTCCATCCATTCGGTGCGACTCCGGTGCGGCTTCCTTCGGTGCGACTCCTTGGAAGAAGGTTGGAAACACTTCGGTGTGACGCTGGTGGATCCATGGAGAGAGTGATTCTCCCATAGTTATCTTGTGTGAAAGCTTTCTTGTTGGGTAATCTCTTCCCTCTCCCTTGTGTGCTTCTCTTCTTTATTTGTGGTGGTTTCGCACTCGTTTTCTCCGAAAAGTTATTTTAATCGCTGCAAGTTTTGAATCGAAATCGCAGTTGCTAGGTTTTTTAATTCCAGATCGGGTGGATCCTATTTGCCTGAGCGGATCCTGGCCTATAGCCTTAGTCTTGCTCTCAAAAAGGAGTGACAACCTTTGTGCTTTCTTGGGGAATACTCCGACTCAAATTTCCGATCGTTGTTTTCGAGTCGACCATTCCTCCTTTGTTTTTTGTGCTTCGTTCTTGCGACGAGAAACTATTGTGGGCGATAGGTGCTGTGTAGGTGCGGTAGATTTACGACGTGTAGTGCGGAGATAGAGCGTTAGCTTCGTGGTGATCTTCCGATTCCGGACACCCCTACATCAACCCTCAAATTTGAGTTGGGTATGTTGAACTTGGCCTAGCTTTAGGCACTATATTTTGCATTTTTTTGTCTGGTGCAGGTATTGTTCCTCTTGCTGGAGATAAAGACTCCCCAGCGATATTAATTCACTAATGCTTCTATTTAGGGGGAGTAAGTTACCTTGGAAGGGCCACACCCTGTCTGCCTATTCTGCAGAAGTCAAAAGGGGAAGAGAAGGTCTTATCAAGGGGTAGAGCTAGCAAGAGGGAAAGATGGCAAGGGGAAGAGAAAGACATATCCAGTAGATGATCACTATCATGCAGCAAACCTAAGGGGAGAAAGAGTTGTTCCCATACAGGGGAGAAAGTGATCAAGGCACTCAAGTAAGAACAAACACCATTCAACAAAATAGGGAGAGTAGGTGATGCTCACCATACAGGTAGGAAGTGATGTACACTTCCTTATAGCATGTCAGAATTCAATATTTATTTTGCTGTATAGGTTGTGTATGTCATTGACCAAGGAATGAAAACAATTTGGATAAGTGTTTTGACTTCTTCAAATAGTGGCAGATTGTTGGGCCCATTGTTTCCAATGTCCCTGATTTGTGAGAAGTCAAAAAGGTCAATGTCACACACATCAACTATATTTGATGTGTATTTAAGGTATTGAGTGCAGGTTAGTCCATATCATATTGATTGTACAAGTGGACAAAACAATTGGTTGCTGGATATAGCAAAAATCTACTAAGTCCATAGGCGTTGAGTGGAGCAAGATCAATCAACGTGACAGGTAAGGATTCAATATTATCTAGCTAGAAATTTTCCTAAGTCCATAAGCATTGAGTGAGGACAGCTCACTCAACGACATATAATAAATAGCGTTGAGTCTATCTCAGCCTAACTGATAGATAGCCAAAAATACGGATAAGTATATAGGCGTTGAGTGTAGTCTACTCACTCAATGTCACAAAACAAAAAGCTTTGAGTCAGTCAAAGCCTAGAGAAATATGCTGAAAATGTGGCTAAGTCCACAGGCATTGAGTGTAGTTTACTAACTCAATGCCATATAGCAAAAAGTTGTGAGTCAGACTGAGTCAGTTAAAGCTTAGAGAAATATGCTGAAAATGTGGCTAAGTCCACAGACATTGAGTGTGGTCTACTCACTCAACGCCATATAGCATTTATCATTGAGTGTTGTTGTGCCTGTCAACTCCACAGAAAAGTTAGGCAAAATTTTAACTAAGTCCACTACCGTTGAGTGCAGCTTACTCACTCAACGCCATGACAGAAAAATCTATCTAAGTAGCAAAGCGTTGGGTGTAGCTTACTCACTCAATGCCATGGAGCAAAAGCAATGAGTGTAGCTTACTCACTTAATGCCTAATAATTGATATGCTTTATTAAGTAGTTTGGTGTTGAGTGGAGCTTACTCTCTCAATGCCAAGACTCAAAAAATTTGGCTCATTCAAAAATGTGTTGATAGCTTTTAATTTCGTCAAGCTGAGCTCTGTGTTCGTCAAACTGAGCTCTAAGTTCATCGAAGTGAGCTTTCACTTTTCATCAAGCTGAGCTCTGAGTTCATCGAGCTGAGCTCTAAGTTCGTTGAACTATGCTTTCATTTTTCGTTGAGCTGAGCTTTGAGTTCGTCGAACTGAGCTCTAAGTTAGTCGAACTAAGCTTTCATTTTTCATCGAGCTGAACTCTGAGTTCGTCGAACTGAGTTCTGCGTTCCTCACTGTCTTTTGGCACTGAGTGATGGTCATTCACTCAACGCCTTTGCTTCTGATGTTTGAATTTTGTCTAAGTGAGGTTTTTAGTTGTCTACCTAAATCACCTAAACGGGGGTGAATAGGTGAGGTCTGCATCTTTTTGCGGATTAAAACTTATACGAGCGATGCACAAAAAATAAATAAGCAATGACAGACGACACCAAAAATTATAGTGGTTCCCCAACCATGGGTGCATCCACTTTCCACCTCATTAATCTAGCAACACACTAGACTTGGGTACTCTACTATTCTATCGGATTGAAAACAATCCTACAACTCGAAGTAATGAACCTATAACTCGGAGTCAAAGAACTCCTACAAAAAACTCGGAGAAAAAAGCTTGTACAACTCAGAGAAGAGTCTCCTACAAGAATAAAATGTTTTATAGAAAATATACAAATAGAAATATTTCAGATCTGAATCTTCAGCCCTTCTTCCTTCTTAAAATTTGAAGCTCTGTCAGAAACGGATCAAAGAAGACAAAGGGGAAATCTCAGGATCTGAAAACTTTAGGATCAGTGCGATCAAGAAATAGATCTGTCGATGTTTAAATTCTTGATTTGTTGAAACCTCTTGTTCTGAATCTCTTGGATCAGAGAAGGTTAGCAGTGAAGAAGACGAAGAACAGCGATGACACTTCCCGATTTAGAATGAAAAATATGTGATACAGAATTCTTAGATTTCTTCTTGGGGTTAGTCGATTATGATAAGATCTTTTATAGGACTTGCCTAACAATCATAATCATTAATGACAGAACATACGGACCAATAAGAAAAGAGATCAATTTAAAATTACTTATGTCGGGACATAAGAAAATTTAGAAAACAATACTACATTTCTCGAGAGAGGTTAGTATACTCGAGAAGATGTTTGTTTTCCTCGAGAAGAGTTATGAGGTTCTCGAAAAGAAATACTTAACGAAAGTATGGAGGAGGAATTCTGGTTTCTCTAGAATAAGAAGACCTACTCGAGAAAAATAAACTTTTGTTCTCGAGAAGAGTTCTTCTGTTATTCGAGAACAGGGAAGTATCTCGAGAAGAGGTTTCTAACTCTCGAGAAAAGTTTTCTAGGTCTTGAGAAACACCATCAGGTTCTCGAGAACTACACATGACCTTCTCGAGAAAAATCTTTGGCTTTTTGAGAAAAATACTTAGAAATATTTTGAGTCAAACATTTAAGATTACTTTAGAAGGAGTCAAGATCTACTCGATTACTGCATGGCTTTCTCGAGAACAATATTAGTCTTTCTCGAGAACAGCTATAACCTTCCTCGAGTACTAACTGTTGTTCTCGAGTAAAACACTAAAAAAATTTTTTGTCAACTGAAAAGTGATTTTCTTCTTGTTAACCAACAACCTGCCTTCTTCTCATGACTTTAGTACTTGAAAAAGAAGTGTGTCCTAATAGAGAGGCTACACATGAGTCAACACCATGGATAACACAATAAGGGATTACATTGTATGGTCCTGTGTTTTGTGACCCATTGTAAACTGACATTGGTCCACACTTGGAAATTATAACATGCAAACTCTCAACTTGAAAAGAGTATCAAATAAAAACTTAATTCATCTTAGTTCATGGGTGACTTCATAAAAATCTGGGTTATTGTGGATGCAATACCCAACACTAAGTCCAAAGATGCTGAGTCATGTTGACATTAACAAAGTCAAAAAGTCAACCAAAATTCAAATATTGCTGGATTGCTGCCAAAGGCGCTGGCGACCATTTGTCATCATCCTCTGCACTTGGAAAGAAATATTTTCATCTTTATGTGTTGTGGCCCACATATAGAAAGAGTCATTGAATCAAGAGTAATTGGAAAGAATGTGTTGAATGGCTAAATCTCATCCATCAATCCTAGTGGTGGGCCCATTGCTTGGTTGGCCGTCAGAGAATAAAAAGAAGCAAATCAGCCAGAGCAAAAACATTGAATCCTTGTCTAGGTTTTCTAAAAACGAAAGTGCGGCCGAACTTAAATCTTCTTCCTCGCCTTTATTGTCGAGCCTGAAGAAGCTGTTCTGCATAGAAAACTTAGTTGAGGAAAGAGATAGCTGAATTAATAACCATCTGCAACAGTAGGTTCAGAAGCAATTCTGAGGAATCAGATCAATAAGCTCTGCAAAGAAATGATAGTTGTTTGAATAAAGATTCAACTGCCGACTTCATTGTCTTTAACAACAAAAGCTTGGGCTGATATATGCTCAATCTAGGAAGAAGTAGACACAGAGTTCTTGCTCTGGTGTCTAATCAAATCACCTTTTATTTCTTCTGTATAGATTCTTTGTTAGTCTGAAGTTGTTAGCCTGTGTTATAAAGTCTAAGGTCTCTGTGACCTATGGTTTGTCTTAGTGCCGAGTGAAAGGTCTTTGTGACCTGTGGTTTATCTTAGTGCATTAGTGGTAGGTCTGTATGATCTATGAGGTCCCGCGGGATCTGTGCTTTAAGCTCTTAGGAGCTGAGTTTTGTGGGGAACCACTATAAAATTGTTGTGTCATCTGTGATTGTTCTTGATTGTTAAAACTAACCTAATCACTAAGCAAAAAAATTGGCTAACAAGTAAGAAGACTGAAATAGAGACAAAAACTTATTCACCCCCCCCCCTCTAGGTGTTTTGTAACACCTCCCCTATAATGACCGTATAATATGGGTCCGGTCGGGGCCGCACAACATATTGACGCCACAACTTTAGCATTAAAATATAATATAACTACCCATCTCAAAACTCAAAATCAAACAACATCGGAAACATCAACCAAGAATATAAGTTATCCACATACACAAGAGTATCGAAACGGCCTTATGGCCTTACAACAAAAGATAGTCCAAAACTCACATGATAACATCCAACAACAATGTGCAAAAACACTCCTAGACTACCTCGGCATGAAAGACGGAAAAACAAGAGCATCAAGCATACAATGCCACAAAATAGAGATAGTACAAATCTTGAAACACTTTGTGAAGCTTAGGTCTTATTGGCCTGCGAGCTTGCTCCTGCTTGCGATCCTTGCCCTGTAAAAATTGGTTGTAAGGTGGGTCAGCAAAGGCTGACCTCAAACTGTGTAACAAAACATCTCCTCCCGGCCGCTCCTAACGGACCACGGGGTACCCCTCCAACCTGCAAGTCAATACTTCGTATACCATATACATAAACAAGTAAAGCACTAAAAGAACAGGCTTGGATGTCTCACACAACATGCACATTTTCTATTATTGAGCATATAATAAAAAGGGGCCTACTATGCAGCATGTATGCAAAACCCGGGCTTCACCCAAGGCACCCTATCGCGTATGCTTCTAACACAACTTCAAACATCTGGGTACTTCAAATTTCCCCATTAGTATTAAGCCTCAAACAAAAAGGGTACTGCAATTCCCATAACGCCATACAAGCTGCCACACGGAACTCTTGCCAAGGCCCCACCCGCTCATGTTCTTAGTCTCGGGCTTGCCTGCAAGCTCTGACTTCTCATGTCAGGATTCCGTCTAACACACTGACCGATTCTAAGAACCCTTGCTGGACGCCAAACGCTCATGACCTCATTACCCGGGCTAGACCCCACGCTTGGCGTTCTCGTCAGTCTCATAGAGGGGGACTAGTCTCGCCGGGACACTCTCCCCACATGACTTGCATGTCACAGGATAGCCAGCCGACCACGGATACAAAGCTGCGCTTTTGCACATCACAATCCAATATCATTCCCACCCTAATCCCTCATTTGTCCTGCAACGTCCCCGCGCACCAAGGAAACCATCTACCACCAATGCGGAGCTAACCTTGTCCACCAAGGAAACCATCTACCGCCATTGCGGAGCTAACCTTGTCCTGTTCCGGCTACGCGTACTCACTCGAGAAAAGGGGGAAACACAATCATCACAAATGGGGCATCTTGATGCAATGGATTTCTACAAAATCCTTAAAGCTCGTATGCAACATCACCGAGTCGGACTAACGGTCGCGTCCACGACTTCACCCACAATGCCTAATCCACTAATGGAGCAGATCTCTAATACAAAACATGCCGGGGACGGACTCAATCAACCCCAGGGTTCCTCTTGAACCATGGCGACCCAAACCCCTCTCATTTGAGAGATTTGGTACCCAAAAGCTTGAAAGAAAAGATGCTAAACACGCATCCTAAAACCAAGAGGAGAAGTGTCGTTACCTTACGACCCCTCTTCCTAGCCATGGAACCTTAGCCGAATGAAAACCACCGGAATGGACTTACCTCCGCGGATCTGGACTCGGATCGCGATTTGGGGCTCCGAAGCTTCTCCTATAGCCGGATCCCTCCTTCACCTTCTTCCTTACTCTCCCTTCTCTCTAGAACTTAGAAAGAGAGTACTTGATGAAGAATGAGGGTTTCCTAACCCTATTCCCGGACATAACTCAACAAGGATAGCTTTGGACCATCAGATCCCCTTAGAAGGAAACGAACGGCCACGATCCGAACTTAAAACCAAAACACCTGGGCAAAAAACGGCTTGTGATACGCCCGTGTCCAAGGCCGTGCGCTTCAATAGACGCTGAAACCGTCGCTCCGAAAACAGGACACGGGCACTGGACACGCCCGTGTCGAACATGACATGCCCGTGTCACTCAGTACACGCTTGTATTGCTGGTTGTGTTCCTCCATCGACACAGGATCAAAAACTACCGGAGAAGGACATGGGTATTCGACACGCCCGTGTTAAAATTGACATGCCCGTATCAGGCCGAACACGGCTGGGCTCCAGGCCATGTTCAATCCCCCTACACGGCCCGACTCATAACCCACGCAGAACACGGCCTGGGACACGCCTATGTCTAAGGCCGTGTTCGATCTCTCGATGATCGTCGACTGCCTCTTTGTCTACTTCACCGAATATTCGTCGAACATGCGCATGACACGGCCTTGGACATGCATGTGTCCCAGGCTGTGTTCACTGTCTCGACACTTCATCGAGCACAGTTCGTCGACTTCCCGGGCGCTCAACGAACCCGAAAACGACACGGCCATGGACACGCCCGTGTCCTATGCTGTGTTCACTGTCTCGACACTTCGTCGAGCTTAGTTTGTTGACCACCCGAGCTCTTTGTCGAACCTGAGAACGGCATGGCCATGGACACGCCCTTGTCCTAGGCCGTATGACCCCTTACCAAGACCCAAACTTTGCTATGAACGCTGTCCATCCCTCTTTCGAAATTTGGGGCTTTACAACTCTCTACACCTTAAAAGAATTTTGTCCCGAAAGTATAGAAAACAAAAAGGGGTACACAAAACTTAGATGATACCTCATCGAAAAAGCTCTGGATATTCCTCCATCATGGTATGTTCTCACTCCCACGAGAGCTCCTCACGACCGCAGTTGTCCCATCGGACTTTTACGATTTTGACCTCCTTTTTCCCCAACTGCCAAATTTCAGAATCCTCTATAGCAACTGGACGAACTCTCATCCTCAAGTCTTCCTCTATTGACAACGATGTCGATTCGATCACCACACTAGCCTCTACCAAGGCTTTCCTCAAGACAGAGACATGGAAGACGTGGTGTAATCCACTCAGCTCTGTGGACAACACCAACTGGTACGCTGATTCTCCCACCTGTTCTATAACTTTGAAAGGCCCCAAAAACATTGGATTCAACTTCTTAAGTCAGTGAATGCACAAAACATTTTTGAATGCCTTGATCTTTAGATAGACCCTATCGCCTAACACGAACTCCAGTTTCCTATGGCGAGCATTAAAATATTTTGCTTGCCAATCTTGATCCACCTTCATGCGCTCTTGAATGGTTTGTACCAACTCACATGCATCAGCTACCACTTCTTTTCCCAAAAGTTTGGTGTCTCTCGCTTCTGTCCAAGACATCGGTGTTCAACACCGCCTCCCATACAAAGTTTCGTATGACGCCATTTTCATACTTGCTTTATAACTGTTGTTATAAGCGAACTCCACCATGAAGATGTGATCCTCCCATTTCTTGACAAAATCAAGAATACACATCCTCAGCATATCCTCCATAGTACGATTCATTCTTTCGGTTTGCCCGTCAGTTTGAGGATGGAAAGCCGTACTGAACTTTAGCTTCGTGCCCAGACTCTTTTGAACAAACCTCCAGTCCTTGGACGTGAAACGCCCTTCACAATCACTAACTATACTTTTAGGCATCCCATGTAGTGGCACAATGTTGCAAACATACAATTCTACCAGCTTCTCTGCGATGTCCTCCTTCTGATTTTGGATGAAGTCAGCCACTTTGGTTAAGCGATCCACAATCACCCAAATTGCGTCGTTACCCTGCTGCGATCTAGGTAACCCATGCACAAAGTCCATGGAGATGTCATCGAATTTCTACTCGGGGATAGGAAGAGGTTTTAGGAACCCGCCCGGCTTCTGACACTGGGCCTTCACGAAGGCACAAGTTTGGCATCGATTCACGTACAAAGCTACGTCCCGCTTCAGTCCAGGTTACCAAAAGGATTTCTTCATATCAAGGTACATCTTTGTACTGCCCCTGTGAATGGAGTACTTTGTGAAGTGAGCCTCAAACATCAACTCCTCACGGAGCTTGCCGAACTACGGTACACAAATCCTTCCGTCCTTCCTCAGAATCCCATCAATCAACTCCAGGGAGATGCTCTCACCCTTTTGAGCTTCCACCACGTATGGTTGGAACTCCACATACAAACGAGTCGCTTCCCGGATACGATCAGTGAAATCTTTCTCCATTTTAATCCAGTTCAACCGAGCCATGCTAGACTTGCCTCTTGCCACACACTCCAAGCCGAGGGACTCCCAGTCCAGCACCAGCCGCTCATCATGAGCTTCGATCCAATTCCCTTGCCCCGAGTATTTTTAATCAAGGTATCTGCCAGCACATTGGCTTTGCCTGGCATATACTGAATCACCACCTCATACTCTCCAAGGAAATTGACCCACCTGCGCTGCCGCATATTCAAGTCCTTCTAATCTAGGAGATACTTCAGGCTTTTGTGATTCGTGAAGATCTCCACCTTCGCAGCATAAACATAGTGCCGCCACAATTTCAACGTGAAAATTATCGCCGCCAACTCCAAGTCATGGACGGGTTAATTCCTCTCGTGAGGCTTCAGCTGCATAGAACCATAGGCTATCACACTGCCATGTTGCACCAAAATGCAACCCAAACCGCATCCTGACGCATCACTGAAAATTTGAAATCCTTCAGTCCCTTTCGGTATGCTTAGGATGGGAGCCGTCATCAGCCTTTCCTTTAGTGTATCAAATGCCTGACTGCACTCCTGAGTCCACACAAACTTCTGATCCTTACGAGTTAGTGATGTGAGGGGTAGAGCTATCCGCAAAAAGTTTCCACGAATCTTCTATAGTACTCGGCTAGTTCAAGGAAACTTTGGACTTCCGCCATGGTTCTCAAAATCGGCCATTCTCTGATGGCTTCCACTTTTGTAGGATCTACCGCCACCCCATCCCCACTAATCACGTGCCCCAAAAATGCCACCTTCTTTAGCCAGAACTCGCAATTCGAGAACTTTGCATAAAGCTGGTTCTCTCTCAACACTTGCAAGACTACTCTCAAGTGAGTCTCATGCTCCACCTCCGAGTTGGAGTAAACCAGATTGTCATCAATAAAAACAATGACAAAAGAGTCCAAGTATTCCTGAAATACTCGATTCATCAAATCCATGAATACGGATGTTGCCTTCGTCAGCCCGAACGACATCACCAAGAACTCAAAGTGACCATACCTCGTACCAAATGTTATCTTGTGTATGTCCTCATCTTGAATGTGCAACTGATAGTATCCCGACTTCAAGTCCAACATTGAATACACCACCGACCCCACCAGCTAGTCAAGCAGGTCATCAATCAAAGAAATCAGATACTTATTCTTGATAGTCAATTTATTCAACTCTCGGTAGTCTATGCACAGCCACATACTACCATCTTTATTCTTCACGAACAACACGGGCGCGCTCCACGGTGAAGAACTGGGTCTGATATACCCCTGCTCCAACAGTTCCTGCAACTGTACGTTGTGTTCAGCTAACTCCTTTGGTGCCATCCTAAATGGAGGATGTGACACCGGCCTAGCCTCTGGCACTAACTCAATCGAGAAATCGTTCTCCCGTTGAGGAGGCGCTCCAAGAAGTTCATCCGGAAACACATCCTTGAACTCTGACACTTCGGGCACTTCCCCAAGCGATAACTTGGAAAGACGTACCTCCAATAATGCTACAATAGCTACTCCAAAATGGTTAACTGCCCGTACCAACTGCAAAGTCGAAATTAGGGAACATGCCACTCCATTACGGCCCTCAAACTTGACTTCTGTTTGCAATTCGCTTCTTAGGGTCACCACCTTGGATAGGCAATCAATAATGGCATGCTGCTCTGCTTTCCAGTCCATTCCCAATATCACATCAAACTCAACCAATGGTAGGGCCGCTGCTATCAACATGAAGTCAACTCCACCTAGCTCCCAACAAATGCGCCCTTTCTCCCTGGTGGTTATGGATGACCCATTGGGCATGAGCACCTTCAGTTCTGCGTCCACCGAGAACCACTCAACTCCAATTCTCTAGATGAAGCTTTCCGTAAGAAAGGAGTGCGACGCTCTCGTATCAAACAATACCCTAGCGCGGTATCCGGAAACTTACATAAAGCCTAAAACATAGACATCAAATATAACTGTCTAAAAGTATGAAGCACAAGATTAAACTTAAACTTCCTCATACCTGTCACCACATCGGGTTGGCAAATCGTTTCATGCTATCCAAGGTTGTAAGACCTTTGTTGCACCGATTGGAACCAAGAAGCACTAGACTCTGCCATCTTCCCTTTCTCTGCGACGCTAGGGTCGGAGCGCACAGTCTGCTCCTGCCTTGCCTCCTGCTCCAAACCTTCTTGATTACAAAAATGAGTAATGTGCCCCACCTTACCACAGTTGAAGCACGTCGATGGTCCCTTAGATTGAGACCCTCCAGACGTCCATTTTCTTTTCTCACCAGACTTAAATGGGTGACGCTTTTTCCTCCACGCATTCCCTTCAGACTTTCCTTGGGATTGAGGAGGCTTCCCTTCCTCTTGCTTAGACACACAACCCTTAAGATGTTGGCTTCGCTCTAGATCACTCTCCAATGTCCTGACAGCCTCAACCAACTCATTTAAACCAGCTCTCTTCAAGACGATGAGGGGTTGCCTTAGATTCTCCCTCAGCACCTAGTATAAGAGGTTATCCCTCTCTTCATCATCTGCCATTGTCATTCCTGCATAACGACCCAACCGAGTGAACTCCTGTACGTACTCATCCACCATCTTGTGCCGCTGTACCAACTGCAGGAACTGCCTTTGGAGGGCTAACCTAGTCGAAACGGGAATGTACTTCTTTAGGAAAGCATTCCCAAACTCTTCCATGGACGGCGTGCATCCAGGAAACTGGCGGCCGCTATGGCTCACCCACTACAACTTCGTATATCCCTCCAACATGAAGGCCAAAAACTCAGATTTCTTCTCCTCTGGCGTCTCTGCTGCTCTCAGAAGCTCTTGAATCCGTGCTCATCAGTCCTCCGCATCAGTCGGCGTACCGACTCCCTTGAACGTCGGGGGATGGAAGCTCAGAAAATACTTCATGTGTCGGTCTCCATGCCCGACAACCACCCTTTCTGCCAAATGCTCTGCTCGCCTGTCTTCTCCGCCCGGTACGGCCGTCGCCGTATCCGGTGTAGCAGGGCTTTCAACCTGAGCTGTCGCTGCAGCTTGGGCTGCCACCATTGCTTCTACAAGCATGCGACAGAAGTCGGTCGGGTTTACACCCATGCCTAAAGGACACTGAGCAATAGAGCTACTCGCTGAAAGCTCTTCTCTTGGTCTCGACATACCCGCCTCGTTGCTTGCACTCTTAAGAAAAGCTAGGAAATAAGAATCAGTCTCTTAATCGCAGGACTCAAACGGAAGGACACTCATGGTCCCGCATTACTCCAATGTGGATAACTTCTATACGTACTGACCCTGAATCTAACCTGGCTTGGATACCAAATTGTAACACCTCCCCTATAATGACCGTATAATATGAGTTCAGCCGGGGCCCCACGACATATAGACGCCACAGCTTTAGCATTAAAAGATGATATAACTACCCAATCTCAAAACTCAAAATCAAACAATAGCGGGAACATGAAGCAAGACTAAAAGTTATCCACATACACAAGAGTATCGAAACGGCCTTATGTCCTTACAACAAAAGAGAGTCCAAAACTCACATGATAACATCCAACAATAATGTGCAAAAGCACTCCTAGACTACCTCGGCATGCAAGCCGGAAAGACAAGAGCATCAAGCATATAATGCCACAAAATAGAGCTAGTACAAAACTTGAAACACTTTGTGAAGCTTCGGCCTTATTGACTGGCAAGCTAGCTCCTGCTTACGATACTTGCCATGTAAAAATTGGTTGTAACATGGGTCAGCAAAGGCTGACCTCAAACGGTGAAACAAACACATCTCCTCCCGGCCGCCCTAACGAACCCCGGGGTACCCCTCCACCTGCAAGTCAGCACTTCGTATACCATATACATAAACAAGTAAAGAACTAAAAGAATAGGCTTGGATGTGTCAAACAACATGCACGTTTTCTATTATTGAGCATATAATAAAAAGGGGCCTACTATGTAGTATGTATACAAAACCAGGGCTTCACCCAAAGGCACCCTATCCCGTATGCTTCTAGGACATCATTAGACATCTGGGTACTTTCAATTTCCCCATTGGCATTAAGCCTCAAACAAAAGGGTACTGCAATTCCCCTAACGACATACAAGCCGCCACACGGATCTCTTGCCAAGGCCCCACCCGCTCATTGTCTTAGACCCGGGCTTGCCTGCAAGCTCTGACTTCTCTTGTCAGGATTCTGTCTAACACACTGACCGATTCTAAGAACCCTTGCTGGACCCCACCCGGTCATGGCCTCATTACCCAGGCTTGCCTCCATGCTTGGCATTCTCGTCAGTCTCACAGAAGGGGACTAGTCTCACCGAGACACTCTCCCCACATGACTTGCACGTCACGGGATAGCCAGCCGACAACGGAGACAAAGCCGTGCCTTAGTACATCACAATCCAATATCATTCCCACCCTAATCCCTCATTTGTGCTGCAATGTCCCCGCACACCAAGGAAACCATCTACCGCCAATGTGGAGCTAACCTTATCCACTAAGGAAACCATCTACCGCCATTGCGGCTGTAACACCCCGAAGTCAAGAGGATCAGTTTGAGCAAAATCGGGTTCAGGCATGGGTGACACGGCCTGGGACACGGGCGTGTCCCAGGGCGTGTCAGTTGACACGGCCTGCGACACGGGCGTGTCGCAGGGCGTGTCGAGGTTGTGTCGACGATTGGACTTGGTGTCGACGATTTTCGCTCGACATCGTCGAGAGGGGCACACGGCCCAGGACACGGCCGTGTCGGATGCCGTGTCGAATGCTCGACGAGTGTTACGCGACGATCGTCGAGTATCGAGTTCCAGTGAGGACACGGCCTGTGACACGGGCGTGTCACAGGGCGTGTCAGTGGGCGTCAAATTCAGCTCGACGTCTCGGGTTAAGGCGTGTTTGCGGGACACGGGCGTGTCCTTGTGCACACGGCCATGAACACGGGCGTGTGCCAAGCCGTGTGCCAGGCCGTGTGAAGTCTCGGGTTGATTTGGGATTATTTCTGTTGAGGTACACGGCCTCAGACACGGGCGTGTCTGAGGGCGTGTCGGGTACACGGCCGTGACACGGGCGTGTCACACGGGCGTGTACTGGTTGGATTGAGTCGGTTGTTTGCCGCTTAGGGGGACACGGCCTGTGACACGGGCGTGTCACAGGGCGTGTCAGGCCGTGTTCAGGGTTTTCTGGCCAGATCTGAGCCGTTTGTTTCCCTCTTCCTGGATCCAGTGGCTGGGCTTTGTCCAGGTGTCTAGAAGGCCGAGATTTGGAGGATAAATCCTCTTATTCTCTTCTTCTTCTTCTTCATTTCCATTCCAAGGGAGAGAGAAGAAAGGCTAAGGCAAGAGGGAAGGGAGGAGATTTCCAGCTGCTGTAGGAGCTGCGGAGAGCGGATCGAAGATCCGAGAGCGGATTCGTGAAGGCAGAGCCGAGGCGGTGATTTCCATCCGGCTACTTCATGGCGCCGAAGCGATCTTCAAGGGTAACGATCTCCTTCTTGGACATCGAAGTCCTTTCTCTATACATGTGCTTGGAATCCTCCACCAAGAGGTGGATCGCGGAAGTGATTCCTTTGTTGTGTCTGCATTTAGAGCCGGAAATATGAAGTACGGTGTAGGCATGCTGTGTGAAGCCCATCCGGACCGGTAGTCTGGATTGGTGATGCTCATGGGTAAACCGGAGAAGACTCCGTGGCTTTGATGATGTGCAAAACGGATTTCTGTTATGGTGAATGTATGGATGTGATGATTGTGAGGAGGCTTTGGCAAAGCTCCTGGTTATGAGATGATCAATTGGTAACATGCCTGGGGAGCTCGTGATAAACCCGACTGTTACACCACCTGTGTGGGTTGATCTAGTTAGGAAGGGATCGATGGGTGGCAATGCTAGGGGAGCCGAGTTAAACCCGGGTTGCTGCACAACATAGTGTGGGTCGATCGGATTAGGAGGGGGGTCGATGGGTAGACATTGCCTGGGGAGCTTAGATAAACCCGGCGTGCTACACCACATGTTGTCGGTTGACCTACTCTGTTTGTTGGATGCTGTGAGGGTGTACCTCTGTGTGGTTTGGGCGGGATGTCGCCAGCTTGCGAGATTGGTGGACTAGGGCCGGTCAACCAACAAGTTAAAACCTCGAGAGACAGCAGTGTACGACGGTGGATTCCAGTACGCCAAGAAGGTGCCCTGAGTGCACGGAGCGTTGGTGGACTCCAGCGTTTGTGATGTGATGTGTTTGTTCGTGGAATAAAGAGAATGATCTAGCTATGATGTGATTTGGTGATGTTTGTTGATGCTTGATGATGAAAGGAAGCACTGTATACAGGGAAGGAACCACTACCCCGGGTAGGGGGTAGGGTCGTTATAATGGGTCAGCAATGCTGACCGTTACTTTGTTTTCTGTGTTGGTTTGGATGATGACTTGCAGGTGCTGCGGTTTGGAAAGAATAAGTGGATTGGCTAGCCTGGTGTTCTTAGTCCTTGAAGGCTATGTGAAGAAGCGTGGTTGGATTTCATGTGTGGCCGGCCTGCGTGCCGATGTACGAAATTGTTGTTGTGTAAAGAGGAACTTGTACGGCCATAAGGCCAGGGTGTGTGAGTTGTATACATTCCTGGTGTTGTATAATACATGTGGTATTTATATAGTGGTGGACATTCTGGTTTGAGTTCAAGTTAACAAGAAAAATTGCTGCGCTAGAAAGGAATGAGTTAAGGACACGAGTAGAGTTTGATTACCACACGTGACTCCTTTGCTTGTCTGTGCTATATGGCGTGGGGCCCCGGACGGACCCACCGTTATATGTCATGTGATAGGTGGGGGCGTTACAAAGTGGTATCAAAGCCAGGTTTAGATTGTTTGGGAGGAGAGAACATAAATGAACTCATGAATGTCCACTAGGAATGTATGTCATGCACATGATGTGCGTGCGTGTGTAGTCAATGTACCAGTACCGTTATGATTTGGAAGAATTTAATGGTGTTCTGTACATTGATAGGTGGCGAGGGATGGAGCTGGGCCGTCTGAGCCCCAGCGGTCGGATGAAAGTGCAGCACCCGTGGAAGCGCCGATGCCTCCCTCGGCAGAGGCTATACGGGTGGTAGCGGAGACAGTGCTTGCCGTGTTACAAGCACAACCAACTGGACAGGCAAGACCTGGTGGAAGGCAAGAGCATGCTGCCGCGGTGGTGGAAGTGCAAACAAGTGACGACGCATTGTCACGTTTTATGCACTTTCATCCACCGACGTTTGGTGGAGCGCTGTCACCAACGCAGGCAGAAGATTGGTTGGCAAGAGTAAAAAGGATCTTAACTGCAATCAGGACGGTAGAGGAACAGAAAGTGATGTTGGCCACTTTTCTGTTGGAGGGTGATGCGCGATTGTGGTGGGATGAGATTGAAGTACATCACTTGGCAGGTCGAGGTTTAACGGAGGTTTCTATGGATGAATTCTCTCAAATATTCCTAGCCAAATATGTGTCGGTGTCGCAGAGGATTGCGATGGAAAATGAGTTTCTCCGCTTGGTGCAGGGTGAGCGAGATATTGATACCTACCTGCATGACTTTACAAGATTGGGGAGATATGCGGGATCGACCTTTGCGGAGGAAGCGCGAAAGACAAATCGGTTTTATGGAGGATTGCGGGACGAATTGAGGTTGGCACTTCCGAGTTCGATGAGCCAAGGTTTTCAGGCGTTGGTCGATACAGCTCGTGCCTTGGAGAAGGATATGAAGCGAGTACAGGAGAATAAGAAACTGGCAAGGGAAAAGTCTGAGTTGAAAGAATCGGAGTTTCGACGACGGGAGAAGAAAAGATTTAGGCCGGCGGAATCAGCTCCGTCGACTGTTTCTTCAGGGGCGACGTATGGGTCAGGACGTGTGGATACACGTATCTGTTATAAATGTGGGCAACAAGGGCATATAGCAAGATTTTGTCAGAATGGCCCTCCAGGGAGTGAGAAAAAGATGGGTGCGTCCTATGAAGAAAAAGGGAAAGCAGTAGCCGAGTCATCTGCACCCCGGACGCAACCGAGATTGCATGCGATGGAAGTGCAAGAGCCGCAAAGCTCAGTTGGTGAAATTCAGCCTCGAGCGGTTCATTTATCTTTAAATCGTGAATTTCAAAATCGAGAGGCTGAGTGGAGGTGAACTGTGATGTGAAGCATGGCGATGCTCTGAAAGTTGTGTATGTAAACTATGTTTTGATGAATCATAGCTGATGTACAGCACTTTTGGCTGATGTCAATGATGTTGATACTTGTGATTGTGACGAAATAAATCAAATCTGTCGTTTTGTTTGAGGTCTTATGTGGCTGAATGTGCACAAGTGGAAGTTAGGGGTGTTTGTTGTGTTGTTTGTGTGTTAGTGTGTGCGGCGGCTTGAGGTGTAAGCTTTGATGATGTTGTGCCTAATTAGCTGTTTGGAGTCAAATTTCGAGGACGAAATTATTTGAAGGGGGGGAGGATTGTAACACCCCGAAGTCAAGAGGATCAGTTTGAGCAAAATCGGGTTCAGGCATGGGTGACACGGCCTGGGACACGGGCGTGTCCCAGGGCGTGTCAGTTGACACGGCCTGCGACACGGGCGTGTCGCAGGGCGTGTCGAGGTTGTGTCGACGATTGGACTTGGTGTCGACGATTTTCGCTCGACATCGTCGAGAGGGGCACACGGCCCAGGACACTGCCGTGTCGGATGCCGTGTCGAATGCTCGACGAGTGTTACGCGACGATCGTCGAGTATCGAGTTCCAGTGAGGACACGGCCTGTGACACGGGCGTGTCACAGGGCGTGTCAGTGGGCGTCAAATTCAGCTCGACGTCTCGGGTTAAGGCGTGTTTGCGGGACACGGGCGTGTCCTTGTGCACACGGCCATGAACACGGGCGTGTGCCAAGCCGTGTGCCAGGCCGTGTGAAGTCTCGGGTTGATTTGGGATTATTTCTGTTGAGGTACACGGCCTCAGACACGGGCGTGTCTGAGGGCGTGTCGGGTACACGGCCGTGACACGGGCGTGTCACACGGGCGTGTACTGGTTGGATTGAGTCGGTTGTTTGCCGCTTAGGGGGACACGGCCTGTGACACGGGCGTGTCACAGGGCGTGTCAGGCCGTGTTCAGGGTTTTCTGGCCAGATCTGAGCCGTTTGTTTCCCTCTTCCTGGATCCAGTGGCTGGGCTTTGTCTAGGTGTCTAGAAGGCCGAGATTTGGAGGATAAATCCTCTTATTCTCTTCTTCTTCTTCTTCATTTCCATTCCAAGGGAGAGAGAAGAAAGGCTAAGGCAAGAGGGAAGGGAGGAGATTTCCAGCTGCTGTAGGAGCTGCGGAGAGCGGATCGAAGATCCGAGAGCGGATTCGTGAAGGCAGAGCCGAGGCGGTGATTTCCATCCGGCTACTTCATGGCGCCGAAGCGATCTTCAAGGGTAACGATCTCCTTCTTGGACATCGAAGTCCTTTCTCTATACATGTGCTTGGAATCCTCCACCAAGAGGTGGATCGCGGAAGTGATTCCTTTGTTGTGTCTGCATTTAGAGCCGGAAATATGAAGTACGGTGTAGGCATGCTGTGTGAAGCCCATCCGGACCGGTAGTCTGGATTGGTGATACTCATGGGTAAACTGGAGAAGACTCCGTGGCTTTGATGATGTGCAAAACGGATTTCTGTTATGGTGAATGTATGGATGTGATGATTGTGAGGAGGCTTTGGCAAAGCTCCTGGTTATGAGATGATCAATTGGTAACATGCCTGGGGAGCTCGTGATAAACCCGACTGTTACACCACCTGTGTGGGTTGATCTAGTTAGGAAGGGATCGATGGGTGGCAATGCTAGGGGAGCCGAGTTAAACCCGGGTTGCTGCACCACATAGTGTGGGTCGATCGGATTAGGAGGGGGGTCGATGGGTAGACATTGCCTGGGGAGCTTAGATAAACCCGGCGTGCTACACCACATGTTGTGGGTTGACCTACTCTGTTTATTGGATGTTGTGAGGGTGTACCTCTGTATGGTTTGGGCGGGATGTCACCAGCTTGCGAGATTGGTGGACTAGGGCCGGTCAACCAACAAGTTAAAACCTCGAGAGACAGCGGTGTACGACGGTGGATTCCGGTACGCCAAGAAGGTGCCCTGAGTGCACGGAGCGTTGGTGGACTCCAGCGTTTGTGATGTGATGTGTTTGTTCGTGGAATAAAGAGAATGATCTAGCTATGATGTGATTTGGTGATGTTTGTTGATGCTTGATGATGAAAGGAAGCACTGTATACAGGGAAGGAACCTCTACCCCGGGTAGGGGGTAGGGTCGTTATAATGGTTCAGCAATGCTGACCGTTACTTTGTTTTCTGTGTTAGTTTGGATGATGACTTGCAAGTGCTGCGGTTTGGAAAGAATAAGTGGATTGGCTAGCCTGGTGTTCTTAGTCCTTGAAGGCTATGTGAAGAAGCGTGGTTGGATTTCATGTGTGGCCGGCCTGCGTGCCGATGTACGAAATTGTTGTTGTGTAAAGAGGAACTTGTACGGCCATAAGGCCAGGGTGTGTGAGTTGTATACATTCCTGGTGTTGTATAATACATGTGGTATTTATATAGTGGTGGACATTCTGGTTTGAGTTCAAGTTAACAAGAAAAATTGCTGCGCTAGAATGGAATGAGTTAAGGACACGAGTAGAGTTTGATTACCACACGTGACTCCTTTGCTTGTCTGTGCTATATGGCGTGGGGCCCCGGCCGGACCCACCGTTATATTTCATGTGACAGGTGGGGGCGTTACAGCGGCGCTAACATTGTCCGGTTCCGGCTACATGTACTCACTCGAGAAAAAGGGGAAACACAAACATCACAAACGACATCTTGCCGCAACGGATTAATATATAATCCTTAAAGCTCGTATGCAACATCACCGAGTCGGACTAACGGTCGCGACCATGACTTCACCCACAATGCCTAATCCACTAATGGAGCGGATCTGTAACGCAAAACATGTTGGGGACATACTCAATCAACCCGGAGGTTCCTCTTGAACCATGGCGACCCAAACACCTCTCATTTGAGAGATTTGGTGCCCAAAAGCTTGAAAGAAAAGATGCTAAACACGCATCCTAAAACCACGAGGAGAAGTGTCATTACCTTACAATGCCTCTTCCAAGCCATGGAAACTTAGTCGGATGAAAACCATCGTATCGTACTTGACTCCACGGATCTGGACTCGGCTCACGATTTGGGGCTCTAAAGCTTCTCTGGCAGTCGGATCTCTCCTTCACCTTCTTCCTTGCTCTCCCTTCTCTCTAGAACTTAGAAAGAGAGTACTTGATGAAGTATGAGGGTTTCCTAACCCTATTCCCGGACATAACTTAGCAAGGACAACCCTGGACCATCAGATCCCCTTAGAAGGAAACGAACGACCACAATCCGAAATTTAAAACAAAATACCTGGGCCGACCACGGCATGCGACATGCCCGTGTCCAAGGCCGTGTGCCTCAATCGACGCCGAAACCATCTCTTCCAAAATAGGACTTGGGCACTGGACACACCCGTGTCGAACATGACATGCCTGTGTGACTCAGTACACGCCCGTATTGCTGTGTCTATTCCTGCATCGACACAGGATCAAAAACCACCCGAAAAGGACACAGGTATTCGACACGACCGTGTCGAAATTGATACGCCCGTGTCAGGCCAAACACACCAGGGCTCCAGGCCATGTTCAATCCCCCTACACGGCGCGGTTCACACCCCGTGCAGGATATGGCCTGGGACACGGGCGTGTCTCAGGCCGTGTTCGAAGTCTCGACGATCGTTGACTGCCTCTTTGTCGACTTCGTGGAAAATTCGTCGAACACGCTCATGACACGGCCTTGGACATGCCCGTGTCCCAGGCCGTGTTCACTGTCTCAACACTTCGTCGAGCATAGTTCGTCGACTTCCTGGGCTCTCGACGAACCCGAGCACGATATGGCCATGGACACGCCCGTGTCCTATGCCGTGTTCACTGTCTCGACACTTCGTCGAGCTCAGTTTGTAGACCACCCTAGCTCTTCGTCGAACCCGAGCTTGACACGGCCATGGACACGCCCGTGTCCGAGGCCGTGTGACCCCTTACCAAGATCCAAACTTGGCTATGAACGCTGTCCGTCCCTCTTTCAAAAATTGGGGCGTTACATGTTTAGCTAGCCTTGAAAACAAAACTTTCAAGATGTTTATCTTTAGAGTGTTCAACATATTTTTTTTGTGCACTACTTATGCTTAATCATGAATATTTACTATCTCAACAAGTGGTAAACTATGAGTACTAAGTGGTATTATGTGCTTAACAAGTGCTATTTCTATATTTTATTCAATTATGCATAAATTTTGCCCATATAAGTGATAGAGAGTTATATATGATGTTGCTCAATGCATCCCATTTTTTCTTCTCTAACAAAGACCTTTTTTTAATTCTCATTGCATACACTCACCTCTACCCTCCTTCTATTCTACCAAAAAGGAGGGGAACATCGTGCATCAATCTCTTATTTTAGGGGGACTACATTAAATTTTTTTGTAGAAAGCATCTATGTAGGGGAAGTAATCATAGGACTTTGATATTTTACTTATGCCCGGTCATGATAATTATCTTAACAAGCGGTAACAGGTTTTTTCACAAGTGGCAACTTATAGTAATCAACCAGTGGCCTTAAATAAAAGTTCTACTCTCTAATATACTCTATCCCACCCTCTTTTGATAATACCAAAAGGGGGAGAATGTTTTTGAAGAAATATCTGAACTAGGAAGAGTCTATGTAGGAGTAGTATCCATTTAGGGGGAGTACGCATTGAATGTTTATCACTTACTATAAACACAAACACTATTATGCAGTATTTGTTCATAGTAGATTTGTTATTATCAAGAGTGAGTTTGCTGGAATATGTGTTTTGCATCTGTTGGTTTGAGAATAACAATTCTCAGCGTGTATTTGATCACGTTTGTTGTGTGTTTATAGTGTAAAGGTTTACAGGTATGAAGAATAAAAGAATCAAGTTCTGCACCTACCGACACGCAGTAGCCGTTACCGTCAGGCGGTAACCTGAATTTAATGAACAAGGGGCTCAGGAATCTACCGTGTCGCGCTAGTCCTAACACCCACACTAGCTCAAGGAATTAATTCGTCTAGACTCTCAGGAACCTACGTATAGGCGCTAGCTTAGTTCCGTGTCACAGGAATACACTAAACCCTCGTTGAGATAGAGGAATTGAGAGCGTTGAGACAGAGGCATCGAGACAGAACTACTGTCGGGCACTAGCTTGGTAGCGCGCCGCATTAACACACTCAACCCTCATTGAGATAGAGGCATTGAGAGTGTTGAGACAGAGGCATTGAGAGAGTCGAGATAGAAATACTGTCGAGCACTACCTACCGCGCCGTGCTAGCATTGAAAAGAGGAAAATATTTGTTCGGAATTTTTTTCCTAATTTACAGGACAGCTGTCAGCATCAAGCGCATGGACCTACCGCCGGGCGCTAGTCTTACAGCCGGCGATAGCCTATTTTTAGAATGACTATAAAATAATGCTAATCTTCAACTGATTAAGAAGCACAAAAGGAAAGAGCTCTCGCAGTATCAGGAAAAACAAATCATATCATGATTTGATTAAGAGGTCAGTGGGTGCATCAAATATTAATTGGAAGGCAAAGTTGTACTTGATTTTCATCATGAATAAACTATTTCTAAGAATGGAGGAAAAATCCATGAAATAGAAAAGAAGAATAGGAAAAATATTGTTAACTGGAAGCTACCGCTGAAGCTACCACCAAAGCCACAGCCTTTTGGTAGCTTCCTACACAGCTCTCTCTATTTTAAATAACCCGAACTTGAGTTTCTGGTGATGGCTTTTTACAAAATTTGAATGGGGATTTCACCCTAGACGTTTTAAGGGAAGGAAGGGGTCATCCTAACTTATTGAGGAGGAGAGTTCTTCAGAGAAGATCAAAAGGAATTCATGCGCAAGAATTGAAGGCTACCAACATGATGAATGAGAAGCCTTCGTCGTAATTTTCACGTGAAGATTCCTCACTACGAAAAACTCTAATTCAGTACACACCTTCACGGATCTGAAGAATATCGAAGAGTAAGACTCTTAAGCCACAAAGATCGAACCTTTGCAACCAAATCATCATCAATATCAAGGGTTCTAGTTAGAGGGGATTTGTCAATTATTCCTTGTATTTTACTTTAAACTCTTTTTGTCTAGTTGTTTGTGTGAGGGAAATCGATCGGAGGGTCGTCAAAATCTGGGAAGGGTTTCGCGAGAAATCAACCGGAGGGTCATCGAAATTCTGGAAGGATTCCGCGAGAAATCATCCCAGGGAAGGGACATCTAGATAGGGGGATCTAGTGGGGCTCTAAGATACTTCCTTGTGTGAAGGTGAAGAGCCGGCTCGAAGTCCTTTCTTGGAGGGAAAGGGAGAGAGCCAACCGGTTCGGGTAGTGGGTCGGTATAGAAAAAAAAAGAGATTTGATTTTCATCGCCTTCGATCTCCAACATCATGGAGATCAATTTTTTATAATTGTAAAAACACTCGTTGAATTAGTTTGAATAAAATTCATTTGTTGTTCTTTTTCTTGCCTGTATCATTATGGATGTTAGCCAGTGGATCTTTAATGGGTGCATAAATCTCTAAGGAGAAATTTTCCCAGAAAATGAGGCATGTGATTTACCGCTGCGCATTAGCGAGCTAATGACCCATGGTAGCTTCCAGAACTAGTTTTTTCTGGACCAAAATATTTTGAATTTCTAATTAATGTCTAAAATGTTATTCAACCTCCCCCCTCTAAGGTTTGCCACTAGATCCTACATGTCACCCTTAATTTTTCTTCACGCTCGCACTTCTGCACGTGCACTTTGTCCGCGACCTCGTCCCTCTATACGCACGATCTATTTTTGTTCTCGCGAAGCCATCGCGACCTGCTCTCATGACCTACTACCGCGACCTGCCTTCGCGACCTGTTGCTGTAAAGCTGCTATGACCTGCTACAATAACATGTTCCCACGATATTTTGTTTGTAGCCCGCCCACTTTTGCCTCTATGCCACCATGATCTGTCGCGCAACTTGCTGACGTGATCTGCCAGCCCGAACTTTGCAGCCGCAAACTGCTTCGCAAGATTTCCAGCCGTAAGCGGCCTACTCCGCCAGCCCGCACTTTGCTGCCAGCCCGCACCTTGCTGCCAGCCAGCGATCAGTCCTCCAGCCTACACTTTGCCGACGTGACTTGCTCTACAAGACCGCCAGTCCTCCTTGCTCCTGACCAGTCGCCAGCCAGCTCTGACTTACCGCTCTGACAACTTTGTCCGGCTCCTGTCCAGACCACCACCCGCCCTATGCTATCGCGACTTGCTACCCTGTCCTCCAGACCGCCAGTCCACCAGTTCTGCAGCACCTGTTCGTCATCTCGGCTTCATGGTCGCCCCTTTCATCTCGCCACCTCTAAAGCCTACTTCCTTCCAACTGACCATCGCCAGCGACTGGTCGGACTGATCTCTTACTGTCGAAGCCGCCCTCTCCACTCGTGATCTCTCGGATCACATTATCGGTGCTCCTCCCACCTATGCAAGCTTTACCGCTGTGAAATCTACTACTACCAGCTCTGACAGCACTACTGCAGCCGCCACCACTCCAGATGACATCAACCTTTGGCGGAGTCTCGATCAAGACATTCGGGCATACATCCTCTAGTATGTTGCTCGTCCGCTCCTCACCTCCATCGACTGCCTGTTCTTCGCCTGCGCCATATGGGAATATCTTCAGGATCAGTTTGTCCCCCATGGTGGATCTCGACATCATCACCTCATCTGTGACTCCCAGTATGCACGATAGGAAGGGCAATCAATTCAGGACTTTCTCACCCTGTTGAGCACCATTTGGCATGAATTGTACATCATAATCCCCTTACCATACAATTGTCCTCTCTCTTTGGAGTTTAAGTTCCATCTCTCAGATGGCCATATCCACCAGTTCTTTGCTGCTCTGTGACCTGAGTTTGCTCTTCTAGCTACCCAACTCCTTCATCGGGTTCGTCTTCCTAGCTTGGATGAATCCCTGATTTCCTTAATTGATGAAGAGACTCTCCTCCATCCTCCAATGGACCTCCCACCTACTCCTGTGATTGACAATGCTCTTACAATTCGACCATGCAACGACCCTATTACCTGTAACTACGGTAAAAAGGTAGGGCACATGAAGTTCGAATTCCCCACTTATCCTCTACGCCTTGATGTGCACAATCATCATGACAACCGTTGTAACAGGCATGGTCGGGGACGTGGTCCAAGCTCTTATCCCACTGCTATTGCTGTTGTAGATCGACTACAATGTCTCGATTAGTTACTTCTTCAGTCGTCACTGCTTCAACCAGCCACCGCTATAGCCCACAACATGTATGTCGCTTCTAGTACTACTATTATTCGGGTTCTACCAACTGCGACTTTGTATTTTGACTATGGGGCCTTATAACGCCCCTATTTTTTGATGTTTATTTTAAATTTCTTTTCTGACATATTTATGATGTTATGGCGTTACGTTGACGAGAAATTTATGGGTGTCATTGTTGGAGCGTGATTTTGCTCATCAGAATCCGAGGTTTTGAATCAGTGGATTTTAGTAGGTTGATGTTGGTTGTAACTTTGGAAAATTTTAACTCGAGTTTGGTTTGTCAAATCTAAATTTTGGCTTCGCCATTAGTTTTGTAACATCGATATTTAGCCTTGGTGCGAATTTCGTGGAAATCCAAGATGATTTGGGTTTTTTGGTTGTTTGGGAGTGTAGCTAATAATAATAATATTATTATATTATATATATATATAAGCTTGTGAAAGTGAGGTATAGATCTTCTTTACACTAGAGGGGGGTGAATAGTATATATTTAAAACTTTAAGTTATTTTTATAGCAGAATTAAAATAGGTGGTAAATATATATATATATAAAGAGAAATATCACAGCATAAAAAATAAACAAGTAAAGGCAATCGAGATGACACAAGGAATTTATAGTGGTTCCCTAATAAATCTGGGTACATCCACTCTTCTATCACCCTGATAGGAATTCACTACAAGTTTTTGCTCAGGTGCCCTGCGACCATGGGTTTTTGATCAGGTGCCCTGTCACAAGAAGATCTATTTTTCTAAGGGAGATCTAGCAACCCTTTGAGCTTTTGATCAGGTGGCCAAAAACCAAACCCAAGTCTTTTGATCAGGTGACTTGTGAATCAAAAGGTTAACTTTTGAAGGGAGTTATAACCCTATATATTGTGAAAGAAAATTTAAAATGATGTTGTCTTCTCTGTCTCAAATCTCTAAGAAGACTAGTGGATTATTGATGATTTCGAAGCTCCCCCTGAGTTGTATGGATCTGATAAGGAGTGGAAACTTTGCTTCAGGGTGTAGCCTTCTTTGAAAACTTCTTCCTCCAGTAAATGTTTCTGAGAGATGTGAACTTTTTATTCTCAGATTGAAGATCTGTTGCTGGAATAAAAGCTTGAAGGAGATGATGAAGGACTCTGTTCTTGTTCTTCTCAGGTCTGCAATTTTTTTAGAAGGAGTATATATGTTCTGGCAGATTTCAAGACCTTTGAATATTTTTAAAATCTTTCCTTGAAATTGGTCTGCATAAACTCTGGGAATTGGAATGGCTCAATTTATCTTGAATGTATTTCCCTAACTAACCCAGTAAATTTGGTAGAGTAATAACTCTATGAAATCCATAATTAATGTTGCCAGGTAATGGCTATATTCTTGAGAATATTGAGCATTAATTATCAGATTATTACTATCTTAATATTTGAAAACAAACTGCTATAGTCGAATTGAGAAACTATAGAGAAGATTTGTCAAACAAAACATGGAAGAAGTTAGTCAAACTCAGCAAGAATTTCATCGACCTAAGCTCCAAGTTCGTCGAACCGAGATAGTCCATCGTCGAGCTAAACTTTTGATTTGAGATCACAGTTCGTCGACCTCAGCTAGAATTTCGTCGAGCTCAACTCAGAGAAGGAACTCTGAATTCTTCGATCTGAGATCGACGATCGCCGAGCTTAGTTCATCTATTGTCGAACAACTTTTCTGCATTCTTTTCAACTACTTTTCCACTGAAGTCTTCTGTCTCTAAAGTCTTCTGAAGGAGGGTATTGACAATCTAAGTATGTGCTGATGACCCTGACCCTAGAAATATCTTATGACCCTAGACTATAGATGTTGGGTCATCTAATCAATCCTAATAGTGAACCTAGCCCAAATCACAAGTAGGGTTCCAACAATCTCCCCCTATTTGGGTGAGGTCACTATAAAAAAATAAAGAAAATCACAAAGCATGAAAATATCTGACAGAATTATAGAACTTCAGCAGATATAAGAAATTGTGCCTTGTGAATATATATATATATATATACAACATTAATAAAGTTAGAAATACATAAGTAGAAAATTATAAATCTTTCTTTGGAGCATCTGAAGAAGGGTCTGAAGTAGGTTTTGTGAAGACCACTACTCTTCTAGAGTCCTCTGCTTCTCTTTGAGTCATTGTCATATCTTCAGCACCAAGAATCTTCATTGATATAGCTCTATGTACTATTGCCTCTGGATGCAAACTCATATAAGTATCAACATTATAAAGATTTTTCACCGGATACTTATCTAATTCCTTCTTTCTATAAGATGACATTGTTGAAAATTGAGAAGAATCCTTCCCTTCAGCTTTGGATTTATTAATCTGAGAGATAGCTATCAACTCGTTAAACCTGGCAATTCTGTAGTTAGGATCCAACTATGGATCATAGGTTGGAGAAGGAGGTCTCTCTGGACTTGATTTTTCCTGCTGATTACCTTGAGATGTTTGCTGGCTGCTTTGATTATTACGCTATTGTTGCTTTCTTCTTTGCTGGCTGCTGGACTGAGATTCTGACCTTGAAGGTCTATCTTTGCAACTTTGAGTGGGTCTTGATTGATGTGAATGAGAAGTAGACATACGAGCTTGTGAAACACTTCCCGATGATCCGGATGCATGAGGAGGAGGATGTCCACTCCAAGACCTTTGAGGAGGAGAACCATACCTTTTTATCTTTTCCTGTTCTTTTGTTCATTTTTAGAAAACCTCATCCAGTAAGGAGTATCTAGAGGGAGAGTAATTCCATGCAAAATGTAATAAATTTGATGAGGGTTTTGGTGCAACTTTTAATGGAGCATTCTTCTCGGCTTTTCTTTTCTTTGAACCAAAATCTTCTGAATCATCTGAATCAACATCATCAACATCAGAATCATCTTCTGGATGATCATATAAATCATCTAATTATTTAATTAAATCAGTCTGATTCTTAGCTTGAACTTCTGGCTCTTTAAGTACAATATATACAATAGCTTGAGCCTGAACACTGTCAATCTCTGGTTCCATATCCTGAAACATGATTTCATCAAGATTTGGCATAGGAGTTTCATCCCAAGCATAAGTGGGATGGGAAGAAACTGGCTCTATGACATTTATCATATTCTCAACTGTTATAGTCTCAGAGACTAAAGAGATATTATTCGGAATAGTGCTGAACTGTATATAATCTCTTCTAAAATAGAAAAATCGACTGGAGTAGTATAACAAACTATGGCTTTAGAATAATTATCAAAAACTTGTAAATTGCTGCTATAAACGGTATCGAAAGAATGTTGTAATGAAGAAATGTCAACTGTGTGATTAATGATAAAATCTCTAACAGTGATGATTTCTGTTACTGTCTCTTCTACTATACAAACCATTTCAGTATAATAAAAAATTTCAACTGCTGCTGCTAGAATTGCTACTGCTGGAGTTGTTGTTGCTATTGCTGGAGCTTCTTCATAGGACATCTTCCCCTGCCTGGATTCAGAGAGACCTGAACCCAGGCACCAGAAGAAGGGATAGTGGAGGAGGAAGCTAGCTTAGAAGAAAGAATTGAAATAGATGGAACAAGAGGGGCAATAGCCTCATCTATGATTTTCTTCAATTTGGAGGTAATGAATTTAAGAATTTTAGTAGAAATAGAAGAGAAATCAATGTACATATAATCATTAGGATTAGTAGAGGTGGAAAGTTGATTAGCAGTAGAAGAGGATGACATGGAGCAGGTTGGACAGATGGTAAATGCTTGTGGAATTGAAGATGTTGGAATGTCAGTGGGAGTAACATCGGGAATAGTGTCTTCCTGAACATGATAATGAGGTGGGGATATATGAATTGAAGATAAATGAGGTGGAGATGGAGAAGATAGTAGATCAAAATTTGGAGATGACAGTAATGGATCTATATAAAGAGAAGTGGATGGTATGTCATCAAGATGTGATGGTAGAGATGATTGAGGAGGTGGAGATGGTGTATCCTCAAAAATGTGGATTGGTGAGTGTGGAGGAGATGGTTGTTGAGATGGTGAGGCAGGAGGGATGGGAGTAGAAGTTGTGACTGTAAAAATAGTGGATGGTTGTTGAAGAGGAGGAGATAGTAATCTGGGCTAAGGAGGTGGAGGTGGAGCAGAAAGTTCTTTGGGGTTTGGAGGAGTGACTATATCAGTCCTTGTGCCCTCAGAAGCTCTAGAGGAGGAGGCCCTCAAGGGATTCGTGATAACCCTCTCCCATCATCCAAAGAGGGATGATGTGAGCCTCTTGGAAGCGTTAATAAATATGGTCTGTGAGACCAGAAGATCTGGGCACTTGTCTTGCAAGAAAAGACCAAGAATTCTCCCATAGCCAATATCCTTCTTATTTACCTTCTTCTTGATAGAGTCAAATAGAATTAATCCCCAATTAATTCTTTTTTGATTTACCAAGGCACACATAAGATGAAATTGGCGTCTGGTTATGTGATCGTGAGCAGAGTGCCTCCCCAACAACACTTTCCCAACATATCGGATAAAAATCTATATTCTATCGAAAGATTTTCTTAAGAAGGTGGCTAGGGTTTCCTTCAGCATGACCCAACCAATCTAGCATTTCATTAAATTCATTACTAGATAATTCTAGTTCTTCTTCATCATTAACAAACCCAAAAATTTCAAATAAGAATTCTAGTGAAATAGGAACCTGATGTCCTGAGATAGATCCAATAAGAACTGGACTGTCCTGAATCATTACTGTATATAACCATTCCTTAATCTCTGTCACTGGAAGCTTTATCCTTATTGTCATGAAGGTTCGCATGTTTTAAACCTCAAATAGCTGTAATATATCCTTAAATACTTGGTCGGAAAGATTGAAGGATTCAAAGTCGAGATCAAAACTGACGTCAAACTTCATTGTTGCGAGGATTACTGGAGAAACCGCCATTGCACTGTAAAAACATGAGATCAAGTATAGAGGGGAAATGGAAAAGTGCGGGAAGAGTTCGATGAAAAACCTAGTTATATAAATGTGTCATAAGTATGGCTCAAGTAAGTTCATAGCAAGTACCCATGTGATGACCTGATATCACAATATCATGACTTGTGAGGACCGATCATCAGTCAACGTACATGCTAATATTAAAGGTATCATCATCTCCCTCAGCTTTTAAGATGATACAACAATCAGGGATCTTTAAAAATGAAGTTTTGGGGATCATAGGTTCTCAAATCAAGTAATTACTTGACCTACGGAAGGAAACACTCTAAAGGCATTTATTTTAGTTAACTATTCTATCTCAATAGAAATAATAACACAATAAAAGAACTTGCCAAAATATATAAATGAAATGCATATAGTACTTTTATTCATCAAATGAAATATTTCACAGCCAACAAACATACAATCCACAGGACTCAAACTAGAGTTGATCATTCAGGTATCAAATACCCATAGATCTAACATGACCATCATGCTTTCTCTGTGCGATAGGCTTTGTTAGTGGATCCGCAATGTTTTCTTCTATCAGAATTTTGCATATGCTCACATCTCCTCGGTCGACAATCTCTCGAATTAGATGGAATCGCCGAAGTATGTTCTTGGTGCATTGATGAGATCTAGGTACCGAAGCAAGTGCAATTGCACCGTTGTTGTCACAGAAGAGATCTATAGGAAGAACAATGCTAGGAAATACATCTAACTCACTGATGAATTTCGAAATCCAAACAACATCCTTCATTACATTTATAGTGGAAATATACTAGGCCTCAGTAGTAGAATCGACAACTCTATCCTGCTTGGAACTCTTCCAGCTAACAACACCTCCATTCAGGCAAAACATAAACCCTGACTTAGACTTTGAATCATCCATATCAGTTTGAAAGTTAGCATCCGTGTAATCACTTACAACGAGCTCTTCTTCACCGCCGAATACTAATAACATATCCTTAGTCCTTCGCAAGTACTTGTGGAAATTCTTGACGGCTATCTAGTGACCTTGATCTGGATCAGACTGATACCTGCTTGTCATGCTCAAAGCATAAGAGACATCGGGTCTTGTACATAACATTGCATAGATGATTGATCCAATTGTTGAAGCATATGGAACCAACTTCAAGCGGTCCTTATCTTCACAAGACTTAGGACACTGGTCCTTAGAGAGACTCACCCCATGAGACATGGTAAAGAATCCTTTCTTGGACTCAAGCATGCTGAACAGTTTCAAAACCTTGCCAATGTATGTACTTTGGGTCAAACCCAGCAACATCTTCAATCTATCTCTATAGATCTTAATACCGAGTATATAAGTCGCTTCCCCTTAGTCCTTCATCGAAAAGTTGTCCCCTAGGTTATTCTTAACAACTTGCAGGGTCAGTTTGTCATTCCCGATCAACAGTATGTCATCTACATACAATATCTGGAAGACTACAATGCTCCCATTAATCCTCTTATAAACACAAGGTTCATCATCTTTCTTGATAAAACCAAACTCTTTGGTATTTTATCAAAATAAAGATTCAAACTTCGAGAAGGTTGTTTCAATCCATAAATGGATTTCTGCAGCAAGCATATTTTAGCGGCTTCACTTAAAGATACAAAACCCTCAGGTTGTGTCATATACACTTCCTCGAGGAGGTTCCCATTAAGGAAAGCCATTTTGACATCCATCTGCCAGATCTCGTAGTCATAATACACTGCAATGACAAGTAGAATTCTGATGGACTTAACCATGGCAACAGGGGAAAAAGTCTCATCATAGTCAACACCATGAATTTTCTTGAAACCTTTAGCCACTTCTCGGAGTTCGGTCCATACATAGCCTCATTGTAGGTCACAGGCTCATCACAATGATCCATACGTAACACATTAACTATTTGAGACATGAGAAATCCATATCTCTCAGGCTCAAACCTTGGTCTACTAGATCTACGTAAAACTTGTGTTTCCTGAGCAGGTTCTCCAGCTATAACTACCTATAGTCCTGAATCACGTCCCAATTCTGGTTCATTCATAGTTTGTTGTTCTTGAACTTCTTCAAGTTCTACCCTGGTTATCTTTCTACTTAAGAAATCTTTCTCAAGAAAGACACCAGTCCTTGCGACAAACACTTTTCCCTCTGACGGTAAGTAGAAGTAGTACCTTTTGGTTTCCCTAGGGCACCCCACAAGATAACACTTATCTGATTTGGGTTCCAGCTTATCAGGAATTTGATGACTTATGTATGCCTCACAGCCCCAAACCATAATTAACGACATACTGGGACACTTCTGAGTCCATATCTTATATGGTGTCTTTAGAACCGCTTTCATTGCAACACGATTTAATGTTAAAGCAGGAGTTTCTAGAGCAAAGCCCCAAAATGAAACAGGCAGATCTGCATGACTCATCATCGACCATACCATATATAACAAAGTATGATTCCTCCTCTCAGGCAAACCATTATGTTGTGGTGTTCTATATGGAGTGAGCTGTGATACAATACCACACTCTATCAGATAATCACGAAACTCACGACATAGGTATTCGCCACCTCGATCAGATCAGTGTGCTTTAACCTTCTTACCCAGTTTATTTTCTACATCACTTTTAAACACTTTGAACTTTTCAAAGGTTTTATATTTGCACTTCATATGATACACGTATCCGTATCTACTGAAATCATCAGTAAATGTGACAAAGTAGAAAAACTCACCTATAGCCATAGAACTCATGGGTCCACATACATCACTATGAACTATACCCAAGAGATCATCAACCCTCTCATTGAAGCCAGTGAAAGGTACTTTAGTCATCTTGCCTAACAAACAAGACTCGCATCGCTCAAATGATTCATAATCAAATGAGTCCAACAGTCCATCTTTATGGAGCTTGGATATACATTTCTCATTTGTATGGCCCAAATGACAATGCCAAAGATACATAGGGTTCGAGTCATTTGTTCTTTGTCTTTTAGTATTTTCAATATTATAGATTGGATGGTCTAAGTTCAAAACATATAGACCATTAAACATTTGGGCAACACCATAATAAACATCATTCTTAAATATTGAACAACAATTGTTCTTAATAATAAAAGAAAAATCCACCATGTCTAAACATGAAATGAATATAATGTTTTTAGTTATGGAAGGAACAAAATACAATTATATAGTTCTATTACAAGCCCACTGGGCAAAGCAAGACGATAAATGGTGGCGACGACGGCCCCCAAGTTGACGACGGCGCCCAAGTTGACGACGACCCCCAAGTTGTTGACAACCCCCAAGTTGTTGATGATGGCACGCTAATGGAATACCCTTCTTCGTCCCCAACAAAGGACTCGCGTCGCCATGGTGTTCGTATGGAGTGGCGCTACAATTTCCGCCCTCGGCGCAAGACAAATAACTAGTTGAACTTATCTTATTATTAGCCTAAGAGCATTCTTATTTTAGTATGCTATTTTATTTGGATTATGTTATTTTGCGCATCATGTAGCCATTGAGTGTTTTATTTTTATTTGGGCTACATATAGCCAAGACTTGGTGTTAAGCCTATATAGAGGCATGTATGGTTTTGTTTAACTGAAGTTGAATGAGAAGAAACCCTAAATTTCGTTTCTTGCTAAGCTTCATCTCTCTCTCTCTACCTTCTCCTAGCCGCCACCCTCCTCTCCCTCTCTCTCTAAAAATTTCGGCCAGCCCTCTCCTTCATCTCCCTCTTCCAAGCCACCACCTCCTCTCACCATCTTCAACCCGACCACCACCATCCATAGCCGGCCAGCCACCTATCTCCTCCACCCGAGCAACCCCTTTGAAGAGAACCCGACCACTTATCTCCCCACCCGAGCACCCCCATTTGAAGAGAACCTGGCCGCCCCTCTTCACGTGAAGTTTTATCCGGAAGGGCCTCCTTCTACGGCGAGGAACCTAGACTTTGGTGTGAAGCGGCCAAGGCGGACGATCTAACTCTCCATCCGGCGCGACTCCGGCGGAACCGTGAAAGACCAATCCTTCAAAGGTAGTCGGAATCATCTATTCCGACTTGGGTAATGATCCTCTCCACTCACGTTTGATTCCCTCTTGATATTTTAGTGGCCGGAAAGATTTTTGCATTGGATTTGAATCGTTAGATTCTTCGTGGTTTTCCTTTTGATTTGCATCAATATTAATCTCGTTATTTCCGAAAGGGTTTGGCGAGCCCCGTATTTTTGTTGGGGGAGATCTACCATTTTTCGATCGCATTTTGGGTAGATCTCTTTTGGTACAACGTTCGCTCGGTCGAACACAATATTGGTCCTCTTAGCTTGGGTGAACGTCGGCCTATAGCCGTTCGTTTGACCTTCCCGCTGAGTAGCTACCGTATGTTGGTGAACTGTGATAAATCGTTTGCGAGTGCGCTGCGGTTAAAGCTAGTGCGAGTGTGATTGTGGAATGAGAGTGGCGTCTGTTTTATTCCCGTAACCCATATTGTGTCCGCGGTATAGGCCTACATCATTTTTGGTATCAGAGGGAGGTTCTTGTCAAATTTTAATTGGCATCCTCCCCTCTTTTTTGCACGTTAACCTGCACTTGTGTTTGCACGTTAGTTGTCACAAAAAAATCTCAAAAAAAAAATTATTTTTGGTCTGCCAATAGCGGCTTAGTTTTCATATTTTCCAGCCAAAAAAATCAAAATAAATTTTTTAATAATCCTCTTTTTATTTCCTGTAAGAAAATCAAAAAAAAATTTATTTTCCTATAGTCATTAAGCGGGATTAATTCCTTCTTTGGTCTGTCTGAATCTGTAGTCCTCCTTTTCGCATGCGCAATAGGCTCGACACGGAATATCCTCCGTCGTCGTCTAATATGGATGATGACCGGGGTGAGGGTCGTGCCCTCACTGAGATTGAGGAGCTCCGTCAGGATTTCACGAAGCAGTTGACGACTATTAGGGAGGCACTTCACGGACTGGGGTTACCACAAGGGGCGCCACGTAATCAACCCGCTCACCCACGGGTGGGAGAACATCACAATCCTTACCCCCACCCTCCTAATGAGAATGCCCCACGAGCACCGTACGAGTTTGACCTTACTCGGGCCGCCCGAGTCAAGTCACCATCCTAAGATGGATTAGGAGATCCCCAAGTCTTCCAGGACTGGATCATGGAGATCAAATGTTATTTCGAGTGGTATACCCTGAACGACGCGGATAAAGTGCGAGTAACGAGGATGAAGTTGCAAGGGCGCGCTAAAATATTTTGGCTGAATGAGGAGCGGCGTTTGAGAGTCGAGAACGGAGCGTTGCCCATAGGCTGGGATGTAATGAAGGCTAGGGTGACAGAACAGTACGTCCCTACTTACCATGGAACACAAATGTTCGATGATTTAGCTACCCTTAATCAAGGGACTAGGTCGGTGTATGAGTATATGAGTTTGCTGAAGGACTTGATGGTTAGGTGTGACGTGAAAGAGATGCCCAAGGTCACCCTCTCCAGGTTCCGCAAGGGACTAAACCCCGACATCCAAGGAAAGCTTCTGCGTTATGGTCACGCTGACTTGCACACCACTTTCAACGCTGCCTTAGATATTGAGCAGCACAATGCGCTTAAGGGCAAGTCTCGCTCATTCCAAAAGGGCAAGTCCATTTTAGGACCGCCTCCCACCGCCACCTATAAGGCTAAAGGAAAGTATCAGTCCCCCGATTCGACCTCCATAGTCGTAACGGCTAGGAATGATAGAAAGCCCTCTGGTGAGAGAGTCCCGGTGGGTCGGGTCAACAAAACGAATGTCACCTGTTATGCTTGCGGGATCCAAGGGCACTATGCTAGTGATTGTCATACTACACCCCGACCATTAGCCCTGTTAGATTCCACCGGTGGGACATACGACATTACTTACGAGGCGGGAGAAGAGAGCGAGTCGGACGGAGTGCCTAGTGATATGGAGGATGACTCCCATATGATGGTTATGAGGTGTATTCTGGCGACCCCTCGAGCGTTAGACGATTGGAATAGGACGAACATTTTCACATTGAATTTTAAGAGTGGTGAAAAATGGTGTAGGTTGATCATTGATAGCGGTAGTTGCATGAACGTAATTTCTGAAACCGCGGTGAGACGAATGTCTCTTAATGCCGAGCCGCACCCTCACCCTTATAAGGTGGCATGGGTAGACCAGTCGTCCCTCCCTGGGTCGAAGCGATGGTTGGTACCCCTTACCATCAAAGCATATTCTGAGCAGATTTGGTGTGACGTCATCCCTATGGATGCTTGTCACGTCTTGTTGGGTCGCCCTTGGTTGTATGATCATGACATCACCCACTTTGGTCGGGCCAATACTTACGAGTTTAAATTTAATGGCAGAACCATACTCTAAAAACCCGCTCCGCCAAAGGATCCTTCGGCCCCCTCCAAGGATACGGTCATCCCGGTCGAGAAGAAGATGTTGAGTCTGATAGGAAGGAAAGAATTGAAGCGTACTACCTTTTTAGATGGTGTCCTCTATGCCTTAGTGTGTCTACAAGTTAAGGAAGATGCGACAACTTTTGAGAACTTGCCGCCGGCGTTGAGAAAATGCTTAGAAGAGTTTGTGGACGTGTACCCGGACGAGCTACCGGTTGAGTTACCCCCATTGCGGGATATCCAACATGCCATTTATTTCATTCCGGGCTCCTCATTGCCCAACCTCCCACATTACCGGCTAAACCCCTCCGCACACTTAGAATTACAAACCCAGATCTCGGATTTATTGCAAAAGGGTTTTATCCGCCACAGCAAGAGCCCATGTGCCGTACCAGCCTTATTTGCCCCCATGAAGGACGACTCTTGGAGGGTGTGTATGGATAGTAGAGCCAATAATAAAATCTCTATTAAGTATCGCTTTCCCATCCCTCGCTTGGATGATTTATTGGACATGTTAGCCGGTGCCACGATTTTCTCGAAATTGGATCTTAGGAGTGGCTACCATCAGATCCGAATTAGGGAAGGTGACGAGTGGAAAACCGCCTTTAAGTCTAAGGAAGGGCTCTACGAGTGGTTAGTTATGCCATTTGGGCTTTCCAATGCGTCGAGCACGTTTTCGAGGATGATGACCCACGTCTTCCAACCCTATATGGGAAAATTCATCGTGGTATATTTTGACAACATTTTGGTTTTAGCACTTCCACGATTGATCACGAGTCACATTTAAAAACCATCCTTACCATGCTGAGATCGGAAAAATTATTCGTGAACATTAAGAAGTGTACCTTCCATGTGACATCGGTTGAGTTCCTCGGTAATATTGTGAGTTCGAAGGGGATCCACGTAGACCCCAAGAAGGTACAAGCCATTAGAGATTGGCCCGAGCCCGCAAACATTTGGGATGTTAGGAGTTTTCACGGGCTCGCTACATTTTATCGGCGATTTATTAAGGATTTTAGTAGTATTATGGCCCCCATTACCGAGTGCATGAAAAAATGGTGAATTTATATGGACGAACTCGGCCGCTACGACGTTCCAATTAATTAAATAGCGCATGTCGGAAGCCCCCCTTTTGTGACTACCGGATTTTACCAAGGTTTTCGAGTTGTCATGTGATGCGTCTGGAGTGGGAATTAGTGGAGTGTTGAGTCAGGAAGGCCACCCTGTGGGGTATTTCAGTGAGAAACTAGCAGGTCCGAAATTAAATTATTTCAATTATGATCGGGAGTTTTACGCGGTCATTCGATGCCTCCAACATTGGCGGCATTATTTACTTCCTAAGGAGTTTGTCATCCTATCCGATCATGAAGCGCTAAGGTTTCTTAACTCTCAAACTAAGGTTAGTCCTAGACATGCCAAATGGGTCTCCTATCTTCAGGAGTACACTTTCATTATCAAACACCTCAAGGGGACTCTCAACCGCGTAGCCTACAACCTTATTCATGTTTCGTTATTGCTCTCCACGCTAGAAGTTAAGGTGATTGGCTTCGATAGGATTAAGGACGAGTACGTCCACTGCCCCGATTTTAAGGATATCAATTTCGCCACTCAAGACGACTCGCCTACAACCATTACTTCTTTTTTCATTCGGGATGGCTATTTATTTGACCATTCGAAGCTATGCATCCATCGTTCCTCCCTACGACACTTCATAGTGTGGGAATTGCATGGAAGAGGGTTAGGTGGACACTTTGGCCGTGACAAGACGATCACGTTAGTTGAAGACAAGTTCTATTGGCCCGGTCTTAAGGACATGGTTAGTAAGATCGTGGGAAGTTGTCGAGCGTGCCAACTGGCTAAGGGGAACAAAACTAATGCGGGGCTTTATATCCCTCTTCCGATTCCGTCTATTCCCTGGGAAGATGTTAGCATGGACTTCATTCTCGGCCTCCCAATCACATTTCGACGTCACGACTCTATCATAGTTGTTGTAGATCATTTCTCTAAAATGGCTTATTTTATCGCGTGCAATAAAACCAATGATGCATCACACGTTGCACAATTATATTTTAAAGAGGTAGTTGGCCATTGAGGAGTTCCAAAGTCTATAGTTATCGATAGGGATGTGAAGTTTACTAGTTATTTTTGGAAGACCCTGTGGAGGATTATGGGCACCAAACTTCTATTCTCTTACGCGTACGATCCGTAGACGGATGGGCAAACAGAAGTTGTGAACAGAAGTTTAGGTAGTTTGCTTCGATGCCTTGTGGGAGACCACAAGGGTACATGGGACCTTATCCTCCCTCATGCTCAGGTAGCGTATAATAATTCAAAAATAGGTCCACGGGTTTGTCCCCGAATGAGATCGTGCACGGTTATAAAGCTCTCGTGCCACTTGAATTGATTCCGTTACCGCCCACTTTTAAGTCAAGTCAATTTGCACAGGACTTTGCCTCTCACATCCATGATCTTCACAAACGCATAAATGAAACGCTTACCACTCAATACACGTCTTATCAAGTTCATGCCAACGCACATAAGAGAGTATCTCACTTGAAAGTGGGCGATTTAGTCATGCTACGTCTCATCCCTGAACGGTTTCATACGGGCACCTTAAAAACGTTAGCGGATCGGCGAGCGGGACCTTTTCGGATTTAAAACGGTTAGGAGAAAATGCATTTCTTTTGGAATTGCCAACTGATTGGGGTATTTTCCCTGTTTTTAATATTTCGGATTTAACGCCATATATTGCTCCGCCACTAGAATTATCTTCCTGTCCATTTAGTTCCACTACAGATTCTCATGGGTATGGGGTTGAGGGGGGTAAGGGCTCGCTCTCTCCGTCGGTCTCCAACGGAGGTACGCTATATGTTGATGATATAGATTTTCCCCCTTTGCTGCCTAATGATTTTCCCAGGTTTGCCAGGACAGAATTTTTGCCCGACAGGATTCTCCAGGATGACGTGTTTCCCAGTGCCGATGGCGATGTGCGCCGCTACTTGATTCGATGGCGTGATCGCCCCACCTCTGATGACTCTTGGCTCCCGGAGGCAGAGGTGGCTCTCTTGGATGGTGTTCTTCTCTAACGGTATCTTCAAGACAACTCATCGGTGATGAGTCCTTTCAAGCGGGGGAGGATTGGTGGCGATGACGACCCCCAAGTGGACGATGGCCCCCAAGTTGACGACGGCCCCCAAGTTGATGACGACCCCCAAGTTGTTGATGTTGGCACGCTAACGGAAGTCCCTCCTTCGTCCCCAACAAAGGACTCGCATCGCCATGGTGTTCGTATGGAGCGGCGCTACAATTTCCGCCCTTGGCGCAAGACAAATAACTAGTTGAACTTATCTTATTATTAGCCAAAGAGCATTCATATTTTAGTATGCTATTTTATTTGGATTATGTTTTTTTGGGCTGCATGTAGCCATTGGGTGTTTTATTTTTATTTGGGCTACATATAGCCAAGACTTGGTGTTAAGCCTATATATAGGAATGTATGGTTTTGTTTAACTGAAGTTGAATGAGAAGAAACCCTAAATTTCCTTTCTTGCTAAGCATCCTCTCTCTCTCTCTACCTTCTCCTAGCCACCACCCTCCTCTCCCTCTCTCTCTCTAAAAATTTCGGCCATCCCTCTCCTTCATCTCCCTCTTCCAAGCCGCCACCTCCTCTCACCATCTTCAACCCGACCACCACCATCTATAGCCGTCCAGCCACCTATCTCCTCCACCCGAGCAACCACTTTGAAGAGAACCCAGCCACTTATCTCCCCACCCGATCACCCCCCTTTGAAGAGAACCCGGCCGCCCCTCTTCACGTGAAGTTTTATCCAGAAGGGCCTCCTTCTACGGCGATGAACCTGGACTTTGGTGTGAAGCGGCCAAGGTGGACGATCTAACTCTCCATCCGGCGCTACTCCGGAGGAACCGTGGAAGAGCGATCCTTCAAAGGTAGTCGGAATCATCAATTGCGACTTGGGTAACGATCCTCTCCACTCACGTGTGATTCCCTCTTGATATTCTAGTGGCCGGAAAGATTTTTACGTTGGATTTGAATCGTTAGAATCTTCGTGGTTTTCCTTTTGATTTGCATCAATCTTAATCGAGTTATTTCCGAAAGGGATTGGCGAGCCCCGTATTTTTGTTGGGGGAGATCTACCATTTTTCGATCGCATTTTGGGTAGATCTCTTTTGGTACAACCTTCGCTCGGTCGGACCCAATATTGGTCCTCTTAGCCTGGGTGAACGTCGGCCTATAGCCGTTCGTTTGACCTTCCCACAGAGTAGCTACCGTACGTTGGTGAACTGTGATAAATCGTTTGCGAGTGCACTGCGGTTAAAGCTAGTGCGAGTGTGATTGTGGAATGAGAGTGGCGTCTGTTTTATTCCCGTAACCCATATTGTGTCCGCGGTATAGGCCTTCATCAAAAAACCCCCACGACAACAATAATAACTCTTGCTCCATTGTCAACGTGCAGGTCCACCTCTCCTTTACTCAACATTCTTCTCCTTCCCAGTTCCTACACATTTATACAAATGTGAGAACCACATCCGGTATCCAATACCTAGGATGAAGGAGCAGAAAGGTTTATCTCTATAATATATATACTTGAAGTGGAGGTCATACCTCCTCCTTATCTTTTGCAGACCCTCAATGTACGATGGATAATTCCTCTTCCAATGACCAGCCTTGCCATTGTGGTGACACTTTACTTTTTTCCCCGAGCCTTTCTTTTTTAGTGTAGAGGACTTGGGCTGCAGTCCAGACTTAGGTCCCACCTTCGACTTCTTGAAACCTTTGGCCTTGCCCTTGCTTTTATGCACCATCAATATGGGGCTAGCAGGCTTGGCCTTGTTCATGTTTATCTTGGCAGTTCGCAACATGCCTAGGAGATGGGGAAGTGTCTTGTCTATTTCATTCATGTTATAGTTTAAGACAAACTGCTCATAACTATCTGGCAACGATTGCAGGATCAGGTATTTATCCAACTCTTGGCCTTGAGGGAAACCTAGTCTTTCAAGGTTCTTGATATACCCAATCATCTTGAGTATGTGAGTCCCTACTAGGTCCCGAGCTCCCATCTTACACTAGAACAATGCCTTAGTGACGTAGAATCTCTCTTAATGAGCTTGCACTTCAAACACTTTCTTGAGATGCTCGTTAATGTCCTTGCAACCCATGTTTTCATGTTGCTTCTGAAGCTCAGAGTTCATGGTCTCTAAAATGAGACATTCAATGTCTAAGGATTCATCGAGATACTTCTTATAAGCATCTTTATCAGCACATGGTGCATTCCCGGTAGGCTCATCAGGGGATTCCTATTCGAAAACAAAGAGCTTGCCCTCTTGCCTGAGAATAATTTTCAGGTTTATGTTCCAGTCCAAATAATTTCTACCACTCAGCTTTTCCCTCTCAAGGATTTCTCTAAGGAACAGGTTGGAGTGTCAACCACTTGCCATAGAAAATCTACAAGAATACAAGCAAAGCAAATTAGTACCACATTTCAAAAAACAATTTATCTTTCAATTAGGACTTAAATAAAAAAATCCCACTATTTTTATCAAACTAATAACCCTCGATTTCATTTCGAAGAGTTTGGCGAGTAACCCTCGTAGTGCACAAGCTCCATATTTCACTAACACTATGAGTCAGCTTTGGCTTTTCTCTCACAATACAGTTATTTAGGTAGGCAACGCTTGCCAATTGCATCACAATGCAATTCTTGTATGGCTCGTGAATAACTTCTTTATTCGCATCCATCATATGGTGCGTGCCAACAGCATGCCTCTGGGCACTAAACCTTTGAGGTCACCTAGTTAAGTTAGACCAATTGTCGACAGTGGGATATCATAATTATCCGCTCGCACCCTCACCAAGATAGATTAATACACCTTGGTTTGGCAAGCCCACACTTCATCAATCGAGGCATGAGTAGTGTCATCCATCGGAAGGCATCTGAATACTTAATATTGATTAAGGAATTTAGATAGCTGATTAACTCTTTAATCATGGTTAACACTTAACCAACGTGCACATCAAGCATAATAAAATTCAACAAGTATAATCCAAATGCATCCCAGATGTGCACAAGAATCATCAACACTTGATGAACTGGGCTAAGTGTGAACATCTAGAACATGTCTAAATATTCAGACCTACATACACTGGACATGAGCAACACCAACTCCACGTACACAGTAGACAAGCTCGTCACTTCATGTGAGATTCAAAATCTAACACATGCTTAGTTTCACAAACCATCATTGTGATTGTTACTGTTAAGGAGTAAACTTCAAAGAAATCACATGCGTTCTTGGAAAGATCCAAGACTATATTTGGGCACTTAGAACACTTATAAATATCCAAATCTACATGCCATGGATTTAGCAACTTCTGAAATAATGAATATTGCCGACAACCTGGCTCTGATACTATTGTTTGGTTTTTGGGGATGACACAACAGTTATGCACACAGTAGAAAAAGAACAAGAAAAAATCAAACGAGTTCGAATCTGACGATATTCAAGAATCGAGAAGTAAAGAGTTCCTCTTTCTCTCAAGTAGATCCACATTTAGGAATGGCCCCAAACGAACTCGTAGAGTTTAGAGTTCCTCACCTGATTCTATTTATAGACTTAGGAAAGCTCTATATGGGCTAAAGTAAGCTCCTAAAGCATGGTATGAGATTTTGTCTAGTTTCCTCATTGATAACAAATTCTCAAGTGAGAAGATAGAAAAGACCCTATTCCTAAGAGAATCAAAGGGTAAGATCATCCTAGTTCAGATATATATAGATGACATCATATTTTGATCTACTTATGACAACCTCTGTAAAAACTTTTTTAAACTTATGCAGGGAAGTTTAAGATCAGCAGTATTAGTGAACTTAAGTTCTTCTTGGTCTTCCAAGTAAGACAGGCTGATGATGACATGTCCATATCCTAGTCTAAGTTCACTAGGAAGTTGATAAAGAAATTTGGCATCGATAACTCCTCCACCATGAGAACTCCCATGGGGTCAAGCATCCTGGTAGGCAAAGATAAGGCATGGAATCCTGTTGATGAAACTTTGTATAGACAGATAATTGACTCCCTTCTATATCTGACAACAAGTAAGGCATACATCATGTATGGTACATGTGTTAATGCTAGGTATCGGCTTGCCCTAAAGAATCTCACTACTCTGCAGCTAAGAGAATATTGAGGTATCTTAAGGGCACTCCAGATCTTGGCCTACGGTATCATAGGAATGTGGAGTTTGAACTAACAGGCTTTTCAGACGTAGATTTTGCAGGATGCAAAGAGGATAGGAATAACACATCTAGCACCTGTCAATTTTTTGGAGAGATACTGGTATCTTTGAGAAGCAAGAAACAAACCAGTGTTTCAATATCAACTGTAGAGTCAGAGTACATCCCAGCAGGTAGCTGGTGTGCTTAGTTGTTGTGGATCCAGCACCAGCTTCAAGACTACAACCTCCAGATAAGTAGAAGTCCTCTATTCTGTGATTCTACTAGTGCAATCTCGATTGCTAGGAATCTTGTCTCCCATAGCAGGACTAAGCACATAGAGATTAGATATCATTTCATTACGAGCGTGTGGAACATGAAGACATCACCCTTGAGTTTGTTCCAACAGATAAGCAAGTGGCTGACATATTCACTAAGCCACTAGATGAAATCAAGTTTAACACCTTCAAATTTTATTTGGATATGTTAAACTTAGTATAGCTTCAGTTGCTCCTCATATGTTTGCAAACTATTTGGTATTCTGCAGATGGATTTGTTCTTTAATGAAATGAAGGTTCTCCAATTAAGGGAAAGCATTTCCAGCACAACTCCAACAATTTTGTGTTGTCTAATTGTGGGGGAGCCGATGATAAGATGATCAGATGATTAGATGAATCCTATCAGCTATTTACTGAAGTCAAAAGGGGGGGAAAAGATAGATGATCAGATGATCAGATTAATGTTCTAGTATGGTACCAGCAATTTAGGGGAAATAGGTGCAGTAATGATCCACTTTGCAGGCTGGGAAGTGGGTTAACTATAGATCACTTATCAGATTATATACTTCTGTGTATCTCATTGACTCACTTGATTAAGAGTTTTGACTTCCTCAAATAAGGGGAGAATGTTGGGTACATTACCCACAATGTCCTAGATTTGAGGAAATCAATCATGTCAATAATTTACATATATCAGTAGATGACAGTGATGGGACAAGTGGCCTACGTGGCTAAGTAAGGTAAACTCTTACCTAAGATATGGTTTGAGAAATTTGGCTAAGTCCAAAGACATCGAACTGAGTTCAGAGTATGTCGAGCTGAGATAATCGATCATTGAACTCGGAACTCAGAGTTTGAGAAATTTGGCTAAGTTCAAAGATATCGAACTGAGTTCAGAGTTCGTCGAACTGAGCTCATAGTTTGTCGTACTCAGTTTTGCATTCGTCGAACTCAGTTCAGAGTTGAGTGTGGTTGGCTGAGACAGTCAATACCTAAGGTGTAAGAGGCAGAAATGTGGATAAGTCCACAGGTGTTGAGTGAAGGTCATTCACTCTATGTCATAACCTCATTAGTGTTGAGTAACACTCAGTTAGTCAAAGACAGTGTTTCTAAACACAAAAATTTGGTTAAGACAAAAAGTGTTAAGTGAGGCATGCTCACTCAATGCTCTCAATGCCTAAGATATTGTAGAGGAAGAAAATTAGTTAAGGAACAAGGCATTGAGTGAAGCATGTTCACTCAACGCCCTCAATGCCATGTATGCAGAAGAGGCTGCATAAAGGGTTAAGGAAAAAGCATTGAGTGATGAAGACACACTCAACGCTCTCAATGCCTAGTGAAGACATAATTTTGTCTAAGGTGTTTAGCGTTGAGTGATGCTCACTGACTCAATGCTAAGAAGCAAAAAGCTGAGAAAACAAGTTGGTGTTGAGTGAAGCTGAAACACTCAACGCCTAGAAATAGATTTTTATTCTAGGTAGTTTGGCGTTGAGTGAAGGTAACTCAATCAATGCCAAGAGATAGTAAACCTGTCTAAGTGAATTGGCATTCAGTGAAGGACCCCCAGTCAATGCCTATACTACTGATGCTCGATTTTGGATAGGTCCACAGGTGCTGACATCAGCAAAATCCACAAAGTCAACCATATTCAAATTGTGAGCGGCAAAGCCACAGTACCGCCAAAAGGCATCGCTGGCCTACTATATGGCAGATATGCGTTAAAGCAAGACGCATCTGGAAGCTGTAGTTTGGACCCACTGATCTCTAAGAGACATTGATCAATGAACTATAAAAGGATGATATGGGCCAAGACACAAGATAACTTTTAGGGCTTCATCAACATCAAAAGTTAGCAGTCGACTTCATCTTCCTCGCCATTACTACATGTAAAAAGCTTGAAGCACTCCGACAAGAAAAAGTTTAGATAGATGTGTTGTCTTCATCAGGCACAGCAGGATCAGAAATAGTTCTGAATAAAGAAGAACCTTCATACTTCGGCAAGTTCAGTTAGCGGCTTAAAGACTCGAGATCAACAGATCATTAGTCTTCTACAAAAAGTTCAGGAGTAAACTTCTTAGTTCCACTAGCAAAGTTTGTCTCTGCTGTGAGTAGTGATAGAGCAGAAATTTCTCAGCTCTAGTTGCTGATACAGAGAAATTTCTCTATGTCAAAGTTAATTAAATTATTTCTTATTGTAGGATCCTTCTAGATCTGAGATATAGGGCCTGGGGCCCGGGGTAGCGCAAATTTGTCTGAGCTGTAGGATAGGTTTCCTCTCTGTGTGTAGGATCCTGGTGGGATCTGAGGTAGGTGAGTTTTACTCACTGAGAAGTAGGGAAATATTTCCTGAACTATAGGAGAGTGTATCTCTCTGAGTTGTAGGAGCAAGTTTGCTCGGAGATAGGGCAATCATCCAAAGCCTGAGTGGTAGGGCTTAATTGTCTGAGGTAGCTAATACCTGTATCACTGAGTGTAGGCCCTTGTGACTGAGGATAAAGTCTTCGAAGAGACTGATAGATCCTGACGTATCTGAGGTTTAAGCTACTAGGAGAATTATTTTAGAGGAGTGCATTGACTAACAAGAAGTTAGCAAGGTGGGAGGAGAGTGGATGTACCCATTATTTTGGGGATCCACAAAAAAAATTCTTGTGTTCTTTTCTGTGATTGTTTTCTGGTTGCAGGTTATTAATAAGCTCTCATCTAATCAATCATAAAGTAACTTAAGAAGAAACAAAAAGAAACTCAAAAGTCCTAGACAAACCCATTCACCCCTCGCCCCTCCAGGTTGCTAGCTACCTTGATAATAAGAACTTTCACTCCTTGTTAAACTTTAAAGTACAGACTGCAGTTGGTGTTCGCTGTTCTCAAGTTTCTCTTATATTCTCGCGGTTAGACTTGTCTAACCGTAGACTGCAACTTTATCCGTCAGTTATATTGTGCTAACCACTGCTATTGTTCTGGAAGCATGCAACTGCTCAGTAGAGGCGGACAAACAGAAAGCTAGTACAGAGTTCTATAGTTATATAACTAGTTGTTTTCTAACTGCTTGTTCTAAGCAGTTAATATTTTATGTAACCGCCTAGTTGAATGTGTTTGGAATTGTTTATTCTCACTCTTATTTTCTCTCTCTTCCCCTCTTTTTCTATAAAAAGGGGGTCAAACTCATGTATTATGTAACTTTTTGGGAAATAAATTTATGTTATTTACCTATTTTCTCACATGGTATAAAAGCTCTCGGTCCATTTAAGTGGTTACTTTTCTTTAACAGCCTCCTCTTCTTCTCTCTTACCATGCTTTTCTTAGTCGCGTTCTCCGCTTATTATCTCTTCTCTCTTGCCGCAATTTTCTTAACTCGATCTTCTCTTCTTTTTCGCGGGTTCTTTTCTTCATCATGCTCTCCTCTTCTTCCATAACACCCTCCCTTTGCTTGTCACTCTTCCTGTGACTTGCTTTCTTCCTGTCCTCTCACTTTCTTCTTATGGTCTCTTTCTCTCTATTGTCTGCACCATCTTGATTAACCATGATTTCTTCTATTGACACTGTGTTATTCTCTTTTCTGGCCTCTTTCTCTAACCGGGCCGTTAGAATCTCTGTTTTGGTCCTCTTTTTCCGCACGACTTCTCATCTGTGTCTGTACGACTTCTCTTCTTGAACATACCATAGTGATCCCACCTACATTCCTAGGTCCACTTGGTCTTCTTGGGATTCCTAGGGTTTTGTCATGACCTAATCATGACAAAATCACTCCCAGGGGGTCTAGTTACCTGAGGTATTTTACAAATCCCAATACATAAACAAAACATTTCATCCTCAAAATTCTAGTTAGGTCTACGGGGTTTTCAAGTATGAAAAGTAAATTGTAACACCCCAAGAGGTTGTGAGGGATACCTGACTGAAAAGCTCTGGGTACTTTTGTTGAATCAGATCTTGAGGATCCCAGGTGTGCTCCACCTGACCGTGATTCCTCCACAGGACCTTGACCAACGGAACCTTCTTGCGGCACAGGACTCGTATGCCCTTATCGTCAATCCGGACTGGCTCCAGGTGAACTGACCGATCAGATGCTACCGACCCATCCGTGGTTGTAATATGCTGCTTCGAGCGTAGTAGAGCCTCCTAAGAGAGGATACGTGGAACACGTCGTGCAGACCCGCCAGGTCCAGTGGTAGCTTCGTCCTATATGCTAAGGGACCGATCCGCTCCAGGATACTGTAAGGCCCCATATATCTCGGGCTGAGCTTCTTCTTCCGACGCTGCACCCGTGAAACTTCATGCATCGGTCGGATCTTCAAGAATACCCGATCCCCCACCTGAAACTCCACCTGACGATATCGAGCGTCGTAATACTTTAGACTGTCTGCTCTTAGCCTCTAACATCCTGTCTTGTATCAGCCTCACCTGAGCCTCGGTGTCCTCAACAAACTTCGGGACCAAAGCCTTTGTATCCTCATCCTGTATCCATGAAAGCGGAGTCCTACACCTTCGTCCGTATAGGGCCTCATAAGGAGCCATCCCTATGCTGGACTGGTGGCTGTTATTATATGAGAACTCGACTAGTGGCAACAGCTTCTCCCATGGATTTCTGCAATCCAGAATACATAGTCGCAGTAAATCTTCTAAGGTCCGATTGGTGCGTTCCGTCTGCCTGTCAGTCTGGGGGTGAAACACTGTGCTGAATGCCAGCTGAGTGCCCAAGTAAGTCTGCACGGATCTCCACTCCCTGGATGTAAACCGTCCATCCCGATCCGATACGATCGTCCTATGTACGCCATGATAACGGATGAACTGCTCCACAATCTTCCACACCAGCACACTAACCGATTCATCCTTCCTGATAGGGATAAATCAGGCTACTTTCGTCAGCCGGTCGACGATTACCCAGATTGAATCGTTCCCCGTCCGCGATCGGGGAAGCCCATGTATGAATTCCATTGCGATATCATCAAACTTCCACTCCGGCACCGGGAGTGGTTGCAACAATCCTGTGGGGTTCCTGCACTCCGCCTTCACTAGCTGGCATATCTTGTAGTGGGTCACAAAGTAGGTGATATCCTTCTTCAAGCTTGGCCAATACATATTCTTCTTTAGATCTGCAGTCATCTTCGTAACTCCCGGGTGTACCAAATACCGGCTGCTGTGGGCCTCCTTCATGATATCCTCCTGGACCTGGCCTCCCTCTAGTATGTAAACCAATCCTCTAAAGCATAGCAGGTCATCCCTCGGTGTGAAATCTCCAGTAGTGCCTTCCTCCAAGGCCCGAAATATCGGCTCCATCTTGGCATCCTGTCTCTGCCTTTCTCTGACTCGATCTCGAATGTCATTTGTGGCACTCATCGCGGCTAAATACTCCTCATAGAGCTCGGGGTCATCAGACGACACCAGCGTGATGTGCATATCTTCTAAACTTTGCACCAGCTCCATGGACCTAATCTAAGGCTCCAGATTGGAGGTGGCGGCTATCCAACTCAGCGCATCGGCTACCACATTCGCCTTCCCTGGGTGGTAGTGCATCTCGTACTAGTAATCTGCTAGAAACTCCACCCATCGCCTCTGCCTGATATTCAGCTCCTTCTGTGTGTCCACGTACTTCAAATTTTTGTGATCATAGTATATGTCGCAGTGGACACCATACAGATAGTGCTGCTAGACTTTCAGAGCAAACACGATCGCTCCCATCTCTAAGTCATGAACAGGGTAGTTCTGCTCATTCTTCTTGGGATGGCGGGAAGCATAAGCAATCAGGTGGCCTTTCAGAATCAGCACTGCACCCATGCCCTGGTTGGAAGCATCGGTGTAGACCTGGAATCCTTCTTTCCCCAAAGGAAGGGCAAGGATAGGAGCTGAGGTGAGTCGATCCTTCAGCTCCTGGAAAGCCGTCTCGTACTACGGGGTCAAGATAAAGGGCACATCCTTCCGCATCAGGGATTTGAGTGGGAGGGAAATCTGAGAGAATCCCTCCACAAAATTCCTTTAATAACCGCAAGTCCTAGAAAACTCCACACGTCTGTCGCCGTCTTCAGTAGTGGCCAATCCGAACTGCTTGAATCTTAGCCGGGACCACTGCCAACCCAGCTCCGCTGATAATGGGTCCTACGAAGGCCACCTCCTTCAACCAGAACTAGAATTTACTGAACTTCGCATAAAGACGATGCTCCTGCAGTCTCTTTAGAGTCAGTGTCAGATGTCGTGTGTGCTCCTCCTTTGTCCTCGAGTAGATGAGGATGTCGTCAAAAAACACGATGACGAACACATCCAGATAAGCCTTGAACAACCGGTTCATGAGGCTCATGAACGCCGATGCTGCATTCGTGAGCTCGAATGGCATCACGGTAAACTTGAACAACCCATATCCGCTACTTAAGGCAGTCTTCGAAATGTCCTAATCCTGAATCCGCAGCTGGTAGTAGCCTGACCTCAAATCCAGTTTTGAAAAGAAATGCGCCCCTTTCAGCTGGTCAAACAGCTCATTTATCCTTGGCAGTGGATAGGTGTAAGACCCCCCCCCCCCCCCCACCCGGATCCTAAAATGTGGCACGAAGGGGGAGTCTTATGCCCGGAACAGCCGCCTTGCGGTAGCATTAGCATACGGGATAACCTGTACCACAAGACGCCTATTCTGCCGTCTACCACAATATCAATATGGCATGCCAACCCAACACAAAATATTTTAAGCAAGAGAAGCCAAATCCACACTAAGCATATAGTCCAAATAGTTTAATAAGGGAGAAGCTAAAACATGCTTCTACAATATATCAGAGTACAGCTAAACATTGCCCAAACGGGCTATATCAGAGTATCAAAGTATAAACTAGCAGTTCTATAAGAGCTATCAATGTATAAACTAACAATTCTACAAGAGCTTGTATAACATCAAGTGTAAGAAAACTACAGTAGCTAAGTAACTTAACTTATAAGGATGCCCATACAAGCTTATAAGTTAAGGGTCGATTTGCATAAAGTAACTTATCGTATAAGAGTGCCCATACAAACTTATACAATGAGAATCTTGTTGTGCAATGATATGAAATGGTATGTATGCTATGCAATGACTAACCCATGCACACCCATGCAACCTCTATGTCAACATAGACCATTAGTTCCCACTTTTCGAGCAGGTAGCTAACCTTTCGGGAATCAGCCGCTGTGGTCAGGCGGTGACAGTAGAGCGGGCGTCTCTACTACTAGGCGGGTATCCACACTACTTCACCTAGGCCTCGGTACGCCTCAACGCTAAGAACACAACAGCGGAGCCCATGCATACTATGGCCCAGCGGGAGCCTCGGGTAGATGTGCACCGAGGACCAAGCCCCGAACTGACCTTGTGTGACCCGGAAGGAGCCTCAGAGTGAGCACGAGGACCAAGACCAACCGTTCACCTGGCACGGAAGGAGCCCTGGGACATGAACACTGAGGACCAAGCCCAACTGCCCAAAGTCTAACTGTCGACTCCCGTCGGTGTGACGACTGGCGATCCCGTAGACCTGCCACACTATCCTTAACCCAGGATTACGACACCGCTTGTTGACTCACACCACATGCAAATTCCACATCATCGTGGCATGGAAGGAGCCTCGGAAGAAAGGCACGAGGACCAAGCCCAACCATCCACCTGGCACTGAAGGAGCCCCGGGACGTGAACACCGAGGATCAAGCCCAACCGTCCGTTTGTCTCATCTCAAGCTATCCAAGCTCGCGACGGTCAACACCGCACTTCCATCCCTTCCCAATACTACCCATTGGGAGCCGACACTCTAAATATTGGACTACTAAATTTCATTCATCAATCGAACATACAACTGGCCATAACTTATCATCCCATAAGACATTCCTAATGATCCCAACATAATACATATATTATGCGCATGTAATAATCTACCAATTTCTATCAAGTCATTCCGTTCAAGTAATCTTGCATCGCAATTCGATTGGAAGAAATCCGCTTCCAACATGATATAACAAGATATGCATCTATAACAACTTATCAAGTTCTATCAAGTCAATTCATTCAATAAAGCTTGCTTCACAATTAGTTGAATAAAATATAATTAACAAGATTCATCATTCATATCATTACAGTGGTTAATTATGAAATATTTCATCAAAACCTCAAGCTAATTTTCAACATCGATTTCACCGAACCGAAATCCATATTATATAAAAACCCAGAATTTTAAGTGTAGATTGAATCTGGACAACAACTTCAACCGGAGATTCTTGAGGCTGCAAGATTCCGACGAAGACGTGTAACCCCTCGATGGAAAGGTCTTTTCATGGGTTACAACTTTCATATTAAGCCCACAACCCATATTTGAATGTATCCTATTTGCATTTGGCTTCAAATTCCGTTGCGCACAGAACACAATTCTGCATGCAGGATTTATCGGATGTCTTTTTCATCCAGGCTTTCTTGTGGCTACAGACTTCACCTGAAGTCGTGCAACCATTCGTTGGAAAGGTATTTTCAAGGGCTTCAACGTTTGTGTTTAGCCGAAAGCTCATATCGGGACATATCACACCTAAAAATGGCCACGAAGTTCGCTGCGTGCAGAATACAGATTCTGCACGCATCTTAAGGCGGAATGAACGACATCGGTTCATCTTCCTCCTCAAGGCGATCTTCCCAAGTCATTTCAGAAAACCTCCTCCCTTATTCAACCTCAAGAGGCCAATACCCTTCAAGAAACCATCCCTATCATCACATAGAAGAAGGGAGTGGTTGAAGAGATCTAAAACCTAGGACACAAGTCCTAGCATGGCCTTTCCTAGAAAACTCCTCTCCATCAAGACTCTCTTGAGTCGATGTCTCTCCTAAGAAAATTACTATAGATCTAGCACCAAGGGTGAGGGTAGGAAACTCACCTCACTTCCAGCGGTTCCATTTCCGGCCATAGACCTTGTGATTCTTCGCGGCGGCATCCTCTCCTCTACGGCGTTGGCGGATCTCCTTCCCTAGATCTTCCTCCAGTAAACTCTCCTTCTCCACAGGACATCTCTCAGAAAAATATGGGTGGGAGGAAGAGTGAAATGGCTAGGGTTTTTCCACTATTCCTTATATATATATAATGTGACACGGGTAGGGACACGCCTGTGTCCTTACCCGTGTCCCGCTCGGGCGAAGTGTTACAGGTGGTTACGTTGTCAGTTCGCTCTATAATGGCGGATAGTACGTACACGCCAGTGTCAGTCAAGTCACGCCCGTGACATGGGGCGTGACACCTACATCGTCAAACTCAACTATCGAGAATTCGTCGAACTCACGTAAAATCGTCGAACGGAGGTCATGCCCATGGTCACGCCCGTGACATAGGGCGTGTAACCCTCTCACTCGAGAACCAACCACCTACTCGAGTACCTCAGGCACCTACTAGAGTATCTTAAGTCATGCCCATGGGTCACGCCTGTGACCCAGGTCGTGTAACCCACTTTACTCGAGTACTTTGAAACCTACTCGAGTAACCTCGACAGCTACTCGAGTACCTTCAGTCACGCCCCTGGGTCATGCCCGTGGCCTAGGGCGTGTAACCCATTTTACTCGAGTATTTTGAAACTACTCGAGTAACCTCGACAGCTACTCGAGTACCTTCAGTCACGCACCTGGGTCACGCCCGTGACCCAGGGCGTGTAACCCATTTTACTCGAGTATTTTGAAAACTACTCCAGTAACCTCGGCAGCTAATCGAGTACCTGCAGTCACGCCCCTGGGTCACGCCCGTGACCCAAGGCGTGTAACCTGCTCTGGACTAATTTCCCCAGTTCACAAGTGCCTCCCTTTTTCCTCCACTTTCCTGAACTCAAGCCTGCCCTCCTGACTCAAAACTCGCATGGGGCCTAGCACGAATCAGGACGTTACAAGAGGTATTCCAGACTGTCAGGCTGTTCAGAGCTCGGTAGTTGATGCATAATCTGAGTGCCCCGTCCTTCTTCTTGACGAACAGCACCAGAACTCCCCACGGTGAAGAGCTCGGCTGGATAAATCCGGCTTCCACTAGCTCCTACAGCTGGCTTTGAAACTCCGCCAACTCCTTCGGTGCCATCCAGTAAGGAGCTATAGATGCCAGCTTAGCCCCCAGCACGAGTTGTATCTAGAAGTCCTTCTCCCGATGCGGGGGTAGCCCTGGCATCATCTCTAGGAATACGTCGGCAAAATCCCGCACCACTGGAATACTAGAAATGGTATCCTTGGCCTTGGCCATCTCAAAAAACACCTGATATACTTCTTCTCCCTGCAGGTGGGCCTTGATGGCCGCTATGGATGATAACAGGAGAATGGTGGTAGGTCTAATACTTTCGATGATGACATAAGAATCCCCATGCTTCAAGGTGACCCTCTTCGCCTGACAGTCAATATGGTCATGGTTCCACTGCAACCACGTCATGCCCAGGATCAGATCATAGGTTGGCATCCTTAGGATCGTCGCTGGTGCTTCGAATACCTTTCCGCCAATCTCCGCCTCCATATTACAATGGGCAGAGGTGAATAACTTAGATCCGTCGGGTAGACGCACCCTCCTCACCAAGCTAGTAAATCGTTCCACGCCTTCTAGTCTTCCCACGAAGGCCTCCGACACGAACGAGTGCGAAGCACCCGTATCAAAAAACATATAAGTGGGCTTGCCACTGATGAAGACTATGCCTGGGGTAGTTAAATATATTAGAAATCTAGTTATTGTTTTCTTTCCTATTCTTTAAATTCTATATCCATGAGTCTAATTATTTAGGAAAGAAAGAACTTAAAATTTACTGGCGTACCTGTGATCACTTGCTCCGGGTTTTGTGGTTGAGCCAGATACAATACATACACTTGCTCCCTCTCCTGCCTGCGGTCTCCGCCCTGGTATCCATGTCCTCGGCCACGTCCTCGGCCTCTGAACTGTTGAGCAGGAGGCGCAGTCGGTGGTGCTAGTAGTGGTGCCCCCTTCATGGGGCAGTTCCTCCAGATATGCCCCACCTAATGATAGTAGTAGCACTCGGGTGGGGGTACTGTAATTCCCCCAGGTCTCCGCAGCTCCCGCATCTGGAGAGGTTGAGGAGCCATTAACACCAGCTCCCTCGGCTCCTATCTCACCTCCTGACGAGGTTGGTCATCTGCTCTTCTCCTATCTCTCCCATCAGCAATGCGGCCCATCGCAGATCATTTCTTGCTCCCTGGCCCTGATCCTCAGTTGGCCACTTCCGGCTTCGAGTAGTGTGCCAATCTACCTCAATTCACTTCGCCATCTCCAATATTCAAGGAATAGGCCTGTCAGATAAGAATAACAGAGCCTCTCTCAGATCCTCTCGTACGCCCTTGTAAAACCTCTTGGTGTATCCTGCCTCATCCAGCTGATAGGAGTCTACGAACCAGGCTAGATGATTGAACTCCCGATGGTACTCCACTACTGTCTTGTTGCCGTGCCTCAACTATAGAAATCTGTCTTCTAGCTCATCTCTGGTCGTCTGCGGAACAAAATACTCCAATAGTGCGGCCCTGAACTCCTCCCAAGCAATCTTTATAACCTCTCTATCAGTAAACATCGTGTCCAACGATGTCTTCCACCATCTCTTGGCATGGGACTCCAAGCAAGAGACTACCAAAGGCACGTCTCCTCCCATGGGCACCGTATCCAGATCAGCATCTCATACATGATGTCCAGCCACTCCTCCATCCGAATGGCCGACTCTGTCCCTAAGTATGGTGGGGGAGAAATTCCTTGGATAATACTCAACCAGTTGGCCCCCGGGTTTAGATGCGGAGCCAAAACCTGCTGGGCCCTGAAAGCCTCCAGTATGGCTGTCAGAGTCTGCCCCATCTCTGACTGTAGGAATGGAGTGGGAACCGGGGGAGGTGGTGCAATATTCGGAGTCTATTGAACTCCACCCTCTAGTGTAGGTTGTACCGGAGGCTGCGTAACAAAAGCCATTTGTAAGTAATCAACTCAAACCTAATTAAAAGTGGACAATTTACATATGATCCCCCATATGGGGACACCACTGCTTTTGCTGCTTAGTTTGCCCCCAAACTAAACATGTGCGGGGGTGACCCATGGTTTGTGGACTGCTACTTATTCGATCGAGGTCTTCTTTGATACCAGTTGTAAGCCCCCCCCCCCCCCCCGCCCCTTTATTTTTTCTTTTCAAAACTGCCGTTTTGAAAATAACTGCCGTTTTGTGGTGACACCTTCACGCCCGGGAGGTCGTCACTACAATCCGCCAATTCTGCCGGCCAAATCGATCAGAGAACAGTAGCAAAAGAGTAAAAGACATGTCCACAAAAATCACATATATAATAAATAATCTCCATGAAGGGAGAGTCCACAAAAATAATAATAAAGGTACTAAAAACAGGGCTCATGCCTAGTACAACAATATCCTCACTACATATCACTCAGCACGAAAGCAAAACTAAAAAATCTACTAACGATTGGGACTCACAGTCCCAGTTGTCTGAACTCCGATGCTAGACTATCCCATCTCCAAGCGTGCCGACATCCGAGGCTACTCCTCCCTGCTGGGCTCCACGGTCCGCTAAAATGGTGTGGTTCGAAAACCGTTAGTCTAAAAGACTAAGTCCTATCATCCCCTACCCCTCCCCCCATCGCTCATAGGCACTGGGCAGAGAGGAGGAAAGGGAAGATCTGAAAGTGGAGAATGAACAAAAGAAGGTGACGACAGAACTAGTCTAGTAGATCTATAAGTATAAGAGGCAGTAATAAAAGCATGAAAAGCTAAACAAGTAAAATGTAACCCTAAATTATATGAAATGACATAAGCTAAGGGATCTTCTACAACGCTCCTATCGTATAAAGTGTCTAATACCAATATATACGATAGGGTGTCGGTTTTCTAGTAAGCATATATATATATATATATATATATATATATATATATATATATATATATATATATATATATATATATATATATATATATATATATATATATATATATATCTAAAGAATAATAACCTTAACTTATAAGCACGCTCACACAAGCTTATAAATCAAGGGATCGTTTTGCGGGGCCTACTATATAAAGCGTCCCATACCACTTTATACAATAGGTGTCAGGGGTTATATGCAATGATGATGCTATGATATGCAAGTAAGCCATGATGTGAACATACAAGTGCAACACACCCACCTGACTCTGTGCACACAGACCTTTAGTTCCCCCTTTCTGGAGCCTAACTTCCCAGGATACCTCCGTAGTGGCAGACGGAAGAGGTGGGTTGGGCCTCACCCTCCTCTAAACCGGTAATTACACTACCAGTCAGACCTATCATACACGTCGACGCTAGTGCACTAAGCGGAGCTCCTGCGTACTCTTTACCGGCAAGTCCACCGAACTTAACTTGGAGAAGTGTAAAACCACACTTGCCGAGTCAACGTATTGGCGTCGGTGCATCGACCCTCTAATACTGAAGACCCACCACCTTATACTTTATGAACATGCAACCTTATGTTTCAGCTACCGAGCCAAAGCTCCCCGGACCATCCCGTCTGTCACAAACAACAACCGAGCCAAAGCTCACCGGGCCAACCTGCCCATCACCGAATCCATCGAGCCTACTGCCCGAGTGACTCAACCTAACATCCAGACAAATCGAGGTGAGTGAAAGTGAATCCCTAGTTATACTATTTACTCTTGCAGTTCATTTTACCTACAATATAGGTTAGCCCAGGACTGCGCCCGGTATTCCTCATGAAGGGCTCTCAAAGGGCACTAGGAACGATGATGGTAGTTGAAGGCCATCATTCACTTTCACAGGGCACTTGTTATTATTTGTTAATACCCGATTCCCGATCCCTTTTAATATTATTCAAGATCTACCCTAGAGTGTTGACCTTCTCACACCTTTCACAGGAAAGAGGATCTTTCGTCGATCCCGAGCACCACCTAATCTTAGACAACTCTACACCTACTCATCCTAACTTCCAATGGTATACTCCACTCCTCTTGACTAAAATCAGTAATCCACAATCCCTTCTCCCCACGACTATTCCCCAATAAAACACGATTTCTGCAGTTTTACTAAATGTAGACCACCTTATGCTAAATGATGTACAAGATAGGAGGTACTCCAAATCTTCTTCCAAATACCTTAAGATAATTAATGGAGGCCTATCATGACATTTATAAACTAAATCCCGATGCTTAGAATTTTCCTAATTACTCTGACATTTTATTTATTTCTCCCAAAAATCCAAATGCCCCAATTTGAATATGAAGTGGCCCTTACATTCATGCATAAGGCTCCATAAAGTTATGATAAATACTAGGCAGCAAATTAGCAGTAAATTCAAGTTCCCCAATTTTTGTTTGCTAGGTTTAGGCCTTGATCCATAATTTTAAACATAATCACATAATTAACATCTAATGAAGTAAATATTGTAAATAAGCTTCCAAAAATTATAATAAAATTCAGGCATGACAAATATGCCCTAAAAACAGTGCTGACACATTTTCAAACTTCTCAATGAATAATGAGTTCTGATTTTAATTTCAAACAAAAATCCTCATTGCTACATTAATGAAGCAACTACTGCAAATATTCACATAACAATTATGGTAAAATTTCCTCATGTAAATATTGACCTAAATACACCTGTACATGAGTTTCACAAGTTTCAAACCATTTTGAGCTCTGAATCTGTTTTTGAAAATAACTGCATTCTTAAAAGCTTGTGAAGGAAGTACTGAAAATACACAAAATACCTATTAGATCAGAATGATCTTAACATGCGACAACGAAGGTGGATTTAGTTCCTCGGGGACTACACCTTTCAGATTCACTATACTCCAGGAAAGGAAAATGTCATCGCAGATGCCTTGAGTCGTATGACTCTAGCAAGGGCAACTTGGTTGCAAATGCATGATGAGCATCTGATCCAGGAGTTGGAAGATTTAGAGATTTCTTGTGTTGACAAGAATTCAACAACAAATACGTACTTGACCTGGACGGAGGTACAATATGACCTTGTGGATTGGGTTCAGCGGGCAACGGAACTTGATGAAAGTTTGCAACGCTATGCAATAGATGGAGTAAATGGCCAATTCTCCTGGGATGACGGCCTTTTACGGAAAGATGGTCGTTTTTGTGTCCCGAAGATGGGTAAGTTAAGAGATGAATTGATGTATGAAGCTCATTTTACGAAGTACTCAATTCACCCAGGGAGCACAGAAATGTATAAAGACATGAAAACATTGTGTTCGATCCCTAGTTGGATTTGGGCAAGGTTCACTAATTAGGATGACTGAATCAAAATGTATAGCCAGGGTCATGTCTTTGAGTCCTAGAAATTTAGACTAAGTCATTAGGTTCAACCATACATGGACCAGCCAGCAGGAGACCTCAGAATGACTCAAGACTTAGAAGAAATAAAGTTCAGTATATAAGTTTGACGTTCATTGAACTCCGCTCAACGATAGTCGATCAATGATCGACGAACTCACAGTTAATTCTCTAAGTTGAGCTCGATGATATTTTGAGCTCAGGTCGACGAAGTTTGGGTTTCAACTTCAACACATTCTTTCCAGAATATTTTTCTCTGAACTCAGGTCGGCGAAGACAGATTATCAGCTCGACGAACTTGGACCGCAGAATTGGCAAGTTATTCATAGAATGCAGTTCGCCGAGCTCTGGTTGACGAACTTGGATCTCAGGTCGATGAACAAGCTTTCTCTGGTCGACAAACATGATTTCTCTGGTCGATGAACTTTCATCTCAGGTCGACAAAATCTGTTCAGAGGTCGACGAATTTTGTTGCAGTTACAGACTTAGAATTTTACTCATTTCTATCCTTATTCCATATTATTTATCAATAATTTCCTGAGTAATTAATGCATATATTCTCTGAATATAGCAGTTAGTGGCAACATTAATTATGGTCTTTATCAGTTTAATTATTTGCATAATTTATTGGGATAGTTGGGAAACTCATTAATGAAAATATTCTCCGGTCGTATTTCATTCTCCAGGCAATCAGCATTCAATGCATGGAATTCATAATTCAAACGAGAATTCGACAGATAATATAAAAGAGTTTTTCTTTTTAGAAGACAATACAACAAGACTTACAGCAATATAGAGAATACAAAAAATCTCTCAGACATTCTCTGTGCAGAAAACACTTTGTTTTCTCCTTGATCTTACAGAAGAAGAAGAACAACAACAATCACAATCAAGAGTCTTTTTCAACTTCCATTCCAGGAGCTTTCAAGGACAATAAATCTCTATCAATTAGAAGTTCCTGGATTATCTCAAGTCAAGGCTGAAGACCTACACCCTGTGCAAGGCTCCAAGTGATTCTAAAGGAGTCTTGACAACAGCAATCCACTAAGTCTTCTCAGTTATTTGAGAAAGAGAATACATCATCAAATCTCTCTCCACCCTCCTGTATAAAGGGTTTATTAACCCCCTTCAAAAGTTTATTTTATTTTTGGACACCTGATCAAATGCTCAAAGGGTTGTGAGATATCCCTGGAAATAGATCTTGTGGTGGTAGTCACCTGATCAAAAACCTGCTGGTGGATTCCTACCAGGGTGGTAGAAGAGTGGATGTACCCAGGTTGTGGAACCACTATAAAATTCTTGTGTCACCTGGTTGCCTCTTTTCTTTGTGATGTGATATATTTCTGTGTTGTATTAGAGTAGATTAATTTAGACTGTTTTTCCTTTTTGTTAATATTCGTATAACTTATTCTTTACTCTGATAAAAATCTAAAAACATCCAGAAAGATTTAAACTACTTTATTCACCCCCCCTAGAGTAAATCAGATCTAACCCCTATCTTTCAATTGGTATCATAGGGCTGGTTATTCTGGTTTTATAGAATTAACATCTCAACCAAGATCCTTAGTAGATCTGATTTCTGTTTCCGTAGTTTTTCTATTTAGTTCACAGCATGGCACAGAACAAGGATTATGCGAGCACCAGACCTCCAGTGTGCAACTTAAATAAGTTTGCAATCTGGAAGGCAAGAATTAGGGTTTATATGAATTCAATTGATGAGGACATATATAATTCTATTTTGACAGGTCGTCCTCAACCTACAGCTGCTGCATCTACCTCTACTTCAAGCACTCATGTTGTTCCACCACCTGAGTGGACAGATGCACAGAAAAAGGCAAAGATAGCAGATGCAAATGCCATGAATATACTTGCTCAAACTATGTTAGATGACATCTTCCAAAAGGTGGTTGAATGCACATCTGCCAAAGCAATATGGGACTCTCTAAACCAGATGGTTGCTTGTTCAGCTGAAGAGAGAAAGGATAGAAGATCAAACCTTATCTCACAGTATAAAAACTTCAAGAAGGAAGAGTCTGACTCTGTTAGTGACATGTATATCAGACTGAGCTCAATCATTAATGAGCTAAAGACTCTGGACAAGGATATCACTCTCACTGAGGTGAATTTTCAAGATCCTCATACGCTTCACAAGCTCATTGGATTCCAGGATTTGGCCAATCAAGTAGGCCAGAAGCTTGAATGAGATTTATACATAATCTCTCCTGAGAAAGCTCAAATATTATGAGTAGTTTATCAAGACAAGGGAGGCTGTTGATCAGAAGGCCTCCACATCATCAAGGAAGGAGCAAAACATAGCCTTTAAAGCTACAGAAGAAACTGAAGCTCCAACAACAAATGAAGAACTCCTGAGTCTCTTAGCCAAGATATTCTACAAGATGGCAAGGAAGGACTTCAGAAGAAAGTCATCCAGGCATGATGACAAACCTAGGTATGACAAAACACCCACTAAAGAAATTATTTTTTTGGGTGCAGGAAGCCAGGACACTTCATCTCAGAGTGTCCTGAGAATCAAAAGAAGGAAAGTAGAAGAGAAAAGGACTCCAAGAAGCATCACTACAGCAAGCCATCCTCCAGCAAGCATAAAAGAAAGGAGAAAGGCTTTGTGGCAGAGACCTGGAGTGACACTAAAGATGAATCCTCATCTTCGAGCTCCAGTAAAGAGGAAGAAGAAGCTAAGGCAAAGGAAGTCTGCCTTATGGTTATCAATGCCTCTTACAGCCCATCAGATGATGAGGAACCTGTAGAACATTCAAATAATGAAGAATCTTTTGAATCAGAGGCTGGTCAGGTACTATCTTCCTTTGATTACAATTCTGATAGTTTTAAAACTAAATTTAAATATTTATGTATAAATTTAATAAATTTTGAAAAAGAAATTAAAATACTTAGGGAGAAATTAACAGATCATGAAAAATTTGTTTTTGAAAATATTAAATTAAAAGATGATTTAGCCTTAGCTCAAGAACAGATTATATCACTAAAATCTAAGTTAGCTGAGACCAGGCAACTTGAAGAATCCCTAAATGGGAGAAGAATCAAGTTGATGTACATCACAAGCACAGTTAATACTAGGTTAAGTGGCATGTTGGGCTTAGGTGCATCATCAAGCGAACCCCCACTAATTCAGGAAAATATTTGTACAACTCCAATTGAATTTTCTCAGAAAAGGGAAAAGAGAAGATAAAAAAATGATAATAATGATAAACCAACTAAATTAAAACCAAAGAATAAGAAAAGGAAACAAAATAAGAAAATTCGTAACTACAACAATGTTCAACAGATTTCGTCGAACTCCGATCGACGAAATGTGTTCAGTTCCTCGAACTCTAGTCGACGAACACTGAACGCAAACATGTACTATAATTATTCGTTGAACTTCGATCGACGAAACTAGTATGGTTCGTCGACCAGAGATTGAAGATTTTGGGGCCCAGAGAATGAACAATTCCATTCTCTGAGTGGAGTTCGACGAAATCATCCCCATTTGTCGAACTCAGATCGACGAACGTACCTGAATTCGTCGAATGCAGTTCATCTTAACAGAAATTTTAATTTTCCTAAAACTTATAATCAACCAAGACCTTCCATCAATCAATTTAATCAATGGATTATAGCACCTAGAAAATATCATCCATTAGGTTATAAATTCCAACCTGATTATTCTTATATCTCTAGTTTTAGTTATGTGAAGAAAGAAGGACCCAAGGTAACCTGGGTCAAGAATAGCTAATCTGTTTCTTTGCAGGTGAAAGACTATCCCACCATAGAGAAACAGTGGTATATTGATAGTGGCTATTCTAAACACATGACTGGAAACAAGGACAACATAATCAACTTCTAGTCAAAGTTAGGACCTAAAGTAATATTTGGTGACTAGTTAGGACCTAAAGTAATATTTGGTGACTCCAATTGTGGCCAGACTGAAGGCTTTGGAAAGGTCAAGATTGAGCTGTTACCTTTAGGAAGGTAGTTTATGTAAGTGTACTGAAGCATAACTTCATCTCTATAAGACAGTTATGTGATGAGAGGCTTCAGGTATCCTTTAATAAAATCTCCTGCATTATTACTTCTTTAGGTTACCATGTAATTTTGACTGGCACTAGAGTAGGAAACATTTACATAGTTAACTTCAAGTCAGCTAAATCTTAAATATGCTTATTTAATCAAACTAGAAATAATAATGACCGTTGGCATAGGAGATTAGGTCATGTTAATTTGAAAAAGATTGTCAAACTATCCATGGACAACCTTCTTAGAGGATTTCCTTCTTGCCCCTACAAGAAGGAAAGCCTTTGCAAGGCTTGTCAATTAGGCAAGCAAAATAAAAATAGTTTTAAATCAGTAAATAAAAGTGACTCACCTTGAATATTATACTTGCTACATATGGACCTTTTTGGCCCTATTATTGTACAAAGTCTAGGAGGGAATCTTATGCTTTAGTGATTTTAGATGACTTCTTTAGATTCACTTGGGTATTCTTTCTGAGATCTAAGTCAGATAACTTCAAGGTTCTTACAGATTTTCTCAAGAACATACAGATTGAGTACTCTACTCCAGTTACATTGATCAGAAGTGATCATGGTACTGAGTTTGAGTCTCTTCTTATGCAAGAGTTCTGTGAGAAGGAAGGTATCAGACACTGCTTCTCAATTCCTAGAACACCTCAACAAAATGGGGTTACTGAAAGGAAGAATAGAACCCTAATTGAATCTGCAGACACATTACTTGCAGATGCTCATTTGCCCCTATCCTTTTGGGCAGAGGCTGTGAGCACAACAAATTATGTACCAAATAGAAGTCTTCTACACAAGCTTAAGAATAAGACTCCTTATGAGCAACTTAAAGGGAAGAAACTTAAAGTAGACTATTTTAAAATATTTGGTTGCTTATGTTACATACACAGTAATAATAAGAAACACATTAGAAAATTTGAAGCCAATGCTGAAATAGGAATTTTTCTTGGATATTCCCAAATAAGCAAGACTTATAGGGTCTATAATAAATCTACCATGAAAATTGAAGAATCTATACATATTTCATTTGATGAAACTAACATGTTTTACAAGGAGAAAGAAATTTCTACCAGTGATTCTTTACAGGAACCATATTTGTGTGAGAAGCTGAATGAATTAACCCTCACCAATGAGGCTGTTAGCCATCCTTCTCCACATAATGCTGAAGATGGTGAAGATGAATACAGTGAAATCAGTGAAGAACCTCCAACAACTACTATAATTCCACAAGAGGAATTTATTCCCCAAGCTGTTGCTCAACCAACTCCACCTACTGAATTTGTCACACTTAGGGATCACCATGTATCTCAAGTGATTGGAGACATTTCAGTTGGTGTGCAGACCAGACATCTACTCAACCAAGACTTGATGTATGCTTGCTTCAATATCAAATTGATCCCCAATCCATTAAAGATGCAGAGCAAGATCCCCACTGGATTGCTGCAATGTAAGAGGAGCTCAACCAATTTGGGAGATGCAAAGTTTGGGATTAGTTCCAAAACCAAAAGACTACCAAGTAATTTGAACTAAATGGGTATTCAGAAACAAATTAGATGCCCAAAGTATTATAATAAGGAATAAGGCAAGGCTGGTTGCTCAAGGCTATAGGCAAGAGGAAGGGATTGACTATGACCAGACATTTGCACGTATTGTAAGGATGGGAGCAATCAAAATCTTCCTTACATATGCTGCCTACAAAAAGTTCAAGGTATTCCAAATAGATGTTAAGAGTACATTCTTGAATGGTGAACTAAAAGAAGATGTTTATGTGGAGCAACCACCAGGTTTTATCTCTCCAACTCATCTGTCTTACATCTTTAAATTGCATAAAGCCCTCTATGGTTTAAAGCAAGCTCCAAGAGCTTGATATGAAACCCTAGCTAGCTTTCTTTTAGAGCATAAATTTTCTAGGGCCATTATAGATAGGACATTATTCACTAGAGGCCATAAGGATCAAATCTTATTTGTACAAATCTATGCAGATGACATTATATTTGGGTCTACAGATTCCAAACTATGCAAGAGGTTTTCTGACCTCATACATTCAAAGTTTGAAATGAGTAGCATGTGCGAGCTCTACTACTTCCTTGTTATCCAAGTGAAGTAGCTACCTGATGGTATCTTCATATCCCAATCTAAATATGCTAAGGAGCTAATCAAAAAGTTTGGGATGTCAGATGCCTCAGCCAAGAAAACACCTATGGCTACAAAAGCTGTAATTGACTCTGATGAACATGGGAAACCTATTGATCAGAAATTATATAGGGCCATTGTTTTGACCCTACTATATCTTATAGCAAGTAAACCAGACATAATGTTTGCTACATGTCTTTGTGCTAGGTTCCAGGTGAACCCTAAAAAATCTCACCTTACTTTCTTTAAAAGGATTCTAAGATATATAAAGAGTTATCCTAGTCTAGGACTCTGGTATCCAACTGAGTCAGAGTTTGAGTTGACTGAATACTCAGATGCTGACTTTGCTGGATGTAGAGTAGATAGAAAAAGTACCTCAGGGACATGCCATTTCCTTGGTTTGAGACTAGTGTCTTCGTTTTGCAAAAAGCAGTCATCTGTGTCTACTTCAACTACTGAAGCAGAATTCATAGCAGCTGGAAGTAGTTGTTCCCAGATGTTGTGGATTTAGAATCAACTCCTAGATTATGGGTTCAACTTAAATAATTCAACTTTACTATGTGATAAAACAAGTGCAATTTCTATTGAATAAAATCCAGTTCATCATATTAGGACTAAGCACATAGACATCAGACACCATTTCATTAGAGAGTGTGTGGACAAAAATAAAATTAAGCTTGTGTACATCTACACTGATTTGCAAAGAGCAGACATCTTCACCAAACCCTTGCATGAAAGGAACCATCTGTTCTTTATAAATCAGCTAGTTATGATCAATGGAGAGGCCTTAATTTAAATTTCTGTCTGCAACCGAAGAGTGCTTTTTTTATTTTTTTTCGAACGAAGATCGACGATCTTGCTTCAGAAAATTTTCGTCAAACTAAACTCGATGAAATGTTTTCACTTCTTTTGACTGAGATTGACAAATTCTTTTGTCAATAAAATATTTCATCGAACCCAGATCAAAGAATTTTTTTTTATTTATCATCGGACAGAGTCTGTCGCTTCATATTCTGAAAACCATATATCTAGGTTTTTTTCCAGCTCCGCCCTGCTCTTTCTGTTACCTTGCACTTGATCTCTTTGTTTTTTTTTGCAGGCGAACTAATGGCGATTTAAGCGAACAACCTTGTTGCAATGAAGTTCGACACAGGATTTGATGTCGATTTTGATTCGTTTTCACATACTGATCAGATATTCATCGACATCCTCCAGTTATGCAAAGAACAAAAACTGAAGCAGTTCATGACTACCCGCATCAAGATATCTGCCAATGAAATAAGGGAATGGGTTTTCTCTGCAACATCACCTGATCCAAATACAATGATAGGCACTATCAGAGGCACTCAGGTTATTTTGTTTCCTACAGTTCTTACTGAAATATTTGATTTATCTACCAGAGAAGATGACATAAAGATAAATACTGAAGAATATGAGAGTATGCTGAATATTATGGGGCGCACAGAAGGAAACCCCAATAAACTGTTGAAAAAGAATCTGTTTGTCCAATATAAGTTTTTGGCAAACATAGTCGGCAAAGTGTTGCTGGGCAAACATACCGCACACAATTACATCACAAGGCACCAGTTCCTTGTGATGTGTGCTCGGGTTAACAAGAAACAGATAAACTGGGGTCAGAAATTTGTTTGAGTTAATAAAGAAGAAAAACACAAAGAAGGAAGTGTGTTTTTGAAGGATTCTGGGAATCCTTCTTCAAGAGAAGGCTCCTAAACTACTGGTCTCCATGACAGTGTTCATTAATGTCTCGAAGAGGCTTACATCTGTAAGTTTTGGTAGATAGGAGAGGAAAATCTCAAAGACATCCAAGTCTTCATCCTCCTCCAGGACTTTTGAGAGCACTACGGCAGTAACAACCGCTCCTCCACCTCCAGAAGAAATTCCTCCCTCCACCAGCACTCCTTCCCCTCCTCAACCTCAACAACAACATCAACCCTCACCAGTTCCATCTCCAAAACATACCACACCACCTCTATCTCCACCTTCACATTCTTCACCTCAACTTAATATATCTGAAATTCTTTCAGAAACTCCATCTACCTCCAAACCCTCGTTCAATCTTCTATCTCCTCAACCATCTCCACATCATTATCCAATTCAGGAACTCATTTCCTCCCCCCACAACTACAGTACAACCTTCAACCACTGCAACTCCTTCTACCACTGATATCCCTTCAGTCCCCAACACTGACATACCATCTACTGCTCCAGACTACACACATAGAAATTTTTCCATTGCATTCTCTGTATGTTCAAACTATAGACATCACACTCCTTACTCCTCCTCTGCTCCAGAACCCCTCTATCTAAATTTTTCTGATATAGCTAAAGACCTTCTAGCATTTATTTCTCCCACTCTTGAGAAGCTTATAACTGCTACTATAGCTCCTCTTTCTGCCTCCCTCACATCTCTCTCTTCTAGAATTGCTGCTTTGTCCTCTGTCCCCTCTTCTGGAGGACTGGATTCAGGACCCCCTGAATCCAGTCAGGGGGAGATGTTTTGTGAAGAAGTTCCAGTTCCCCCCTATATAGAAGCAGAAGCAGCAGATTCTGTGATGTCAGATGATTCAGAAGAAGCAGCCATTCCAGCTAAAATAATTTATTTAATTCATTTTGATATAGACATGAATGATTCAGTTATGACAGAAATAATAACTGTTGGTGATTGTGTTGTAATTCCCACAGTTGATTTATTCAATTTACTAAATTCTTTTGATACAATTCATTTGAATTATCTTCCATTTGTCTGCCAAAAGCCTTCTATGGATATAGTTCCATATACTGCCCCAATAAGTCCGACGGTTGCCAAGTAACTTAAGGCTAGTTTTGTAGTAGCAGAGATTCCAAAAGTATCAGCCCCCAAGGCCAGTTCTTCTCCAAAGGCTATCTCACCTCCCACATATAAAATGGATGATAGTCCCCTACCTGATCTAAATGAAATCATTATGGCTTATATTGATGAAGAAATTATGTTAATTTCTGAAAAAGTTGTTGAAACTGTTGTGCCAGAAGTTGAAGTTGCAGAATCTCCTGTATATCCTCAAGCTGAAAAGCATATATCCACAGATATTCTGAAAGCCATTGATGCCTTATATGATAATCCTCAAAGATCTTCTGATGATGAAGATAATGATGATGATTCTTAAGATTCTGACAATTCAAAGGCTAAGAAGAAAACTGTAAAGAAGAGAAAGGTTGTTCCTCAAGCTGCTCCCAAACCAAATCACACTCATGATACTCCATCCTATATTCTGTAGAACATCACTCCATATCTAGGGATGTCAGCATGGATGTGGCTTTCTAAGAATGAGCAGAAAGCCAGAAATAAAAGCAGGAGGTACTCTCCTCCTCCTCCTTCTCAAAGGAACTGGAGAGGACCTCATCCTCCTCCTCCTACTGCTGGTGCTTTAGGAAGCAATTCTCAGAGATTTACCTCCTATGCATAAACTTATCAAAGACATAAAGGTAAATCTTCAAGATCACAAGGAAGCAGTCAGCACAGGCATTCTAGCAGATAACAGTAACAGCAACAATAAGCATCTGGAATTGAAAAAGTTGAAAGCCTAAAAAGGACAGAGTCTCCACCAATCCCATTTGTGGATCCCGAAACAGAAAATACTATAATAGTGGCCAGATTCCAAGAGCTTGTTGGATTATCAATGATTAACAAAGCAAAAGATGAAGGCAGATATCCTTCTCAATATTCCACTATGTCATCCTATAGAAAATAAGAGATTAAAAGGTATGAAAAGGATAACAAATTTTTCAATGTTGATGCATATATGATCTTGCATCCAGAGGCTGTTGTACCTAAAGTAGCCTCTCTCAATGTAATTGGAGCTACAAACATGACCATGTCTAAAAGAGAAGCAGCCAATCCTAATAGAGAAATCAAGTTCACACAGCCTTCTAAGTAAGATAAAGCTGACAAGGAAAAGTAGAAGAAAAAAATTAATATCTTATTTAGTTTTGATTTTTTGAACTATATTTGTTAAACTTTCACAAAGCTGCTATCTATGTACATACCTACTAAATATTTCAATTTTCTGTCAGATATATTTATTCTGCTTTGTGAATGTTTCTCTTTCATTTTGTATTAGTGACCTCACCCAAATTAGGGGAGATTGTCGGATCCCTATTAGGATTTGTGCTAGGTTCACTAATTAGGATGACTGACCCACAATGTATAGCCAGGGTCATGTCTTTGAGACCTAGAAATTTATGCTAAGTCATTAGGTTCAACCATACATGGACTAGCCAACAGAAGACTTTAGATTGACTCAAGACTTAGAAGAAATCAAGTTCCGTATATAAGTTCGACGTTCGTCGAACTCAGCTCAACGATCGTTGATCGATGATCGACGAAGTCAGAGTTAATTCTCTGATTGAGCTCGACAATATTGGAGCTCAGGTCGATGAAGTCTGGGTTTCAACTTCAACACATTCTTTCCAGAATATTGTTCTCTGAACTCAGGTCAACGAAGATAGATTATCAGCTCGACGAACTTGGACTGCAGAATTGGCAAGTTATTCACAGAATGCATTTTGCTGAGCTTTGCTCAACGACCTTGGATCTCAGGTCGACGAATAAGCTTTCTCTGGTCGACGAAAAGGATTTCTCTGGTCGACGAACTTTGATCTCCGGTCTACGAAATCTGTTCAGAGGTCGAAGATTTATGTTGCAGTTACAGACTTAGAATTTTACTCATTTCTGTCCTTATTCTATATTATTTAACAATAATTTCTTGAGTAATTAATGCATATATTCTCTGAATATAGCCGTTAGTGGCAACATTAATTATGGTTTTCATTAGGTTAATTATTTGCTTAATTTATTGGGATAGTTGGGAAACTCATTAATGAAAATATTCTTTAGCCATATTTCATTCTCGATGCAATCAGCATTCAATGCATGGAATTCAAAATTCAAAGGAAAATTCGACAGATAATATAAAAGAGTTTTTCTTTTCAGAAGACAATACAACAGGACTTAGAGCAATATAGACAATACAAAAAATCTCTCAGACATTCTCTGTGCAGAAAACAATTTGTTTTCTCCTTGATCTAACTGAAGCAGAAGAAGAACAATCACAATCAAGAGTCTTCTTCAACTTCCATTCCAGGAGCTTTTAAAGACAACAAATCTCTATCAGTCAGAAGTTCCTGGATTATCTCAAGTCAAGGCTGAATACCTACACCGTATGCAAGGCTTAAAGTGATTCTGAAGGAGTCTTGACAACATCAATCCACTAAGTCTTCTCAGTTGTTTGAGAAAGAGAAGACATCATCAAATCTCTCTCCCCCTCCTGTATAAAGGGTTTATTAACTCCCTTCAAAAGTTTATTTGGTTTTTGGGCACCTGATCAAGAGCTCAAAGGGTTGTGAGATCTCCATGGAAATAGATCTTGTGGTGGCAGTCACCTGATCAAAAACCTGCTAGTGGATTCCTACTAGGGTGGTAGAAGAGTGGATGTACCCAGGTTGGGGAACCACCATAATATTCTTGTGTCGATTGGTTGCCTCTTTTCTTTATGTTGTGATATATTTTTGTGCTGTGTTAGTGTAGATTAATTTAAACTATTTTTCCTTTACGTTAATATTGGTATCACTTATTTTATACTCTGATAAAAATCTAAAAACATCCAGAAAGATTAAAACTACTCTATTCACCCCCCCCTCTAGAGTAAATCAGATCTAACCCCTATCTTTCACGCAATTATGGTGGTCGGGCATGAAGATTGACGCAACACTTTACGTGGCTAAATGTCAGACTTGTGCCGTAGTGAAAACTAAATGCCGGAAGCCTGGCGGTTTCCTGAAGTCACTACTTATTCCGGAATGGAAGTTTGATGATATTTCAATGGATTTCATGCACGGTTTGCCGAGATATCAATGTGGTAACGATTTGGTTTGGGTGATCGTGGACCGGTTGACGAAAGTGGCTCACTTCATTCCGAATAAGAGGGATGATTCAGTGGAAGTTTTTGCAAAGCTTTATGTTGAGCAAAGAGTACGATTACACGATATTCCCCATAGCATCGTAAGTGATCGAGACGGGTGCTTCACTTCGAATGATTGGAGGCTAATCCATCAATTATTGGGGACAAAATTAAAATTCAGTGACACCTTTCATCCACAAACGGATGGCCAAACTGAGATGACCGACAGAACAATGGAGGACATGCTCTGAATGTGCTCCTTGGATTTCGGGAAGATATGGGAAGATCATCTCTATATGGTGGAGTTTGCCTAAAATAATAGCTATCAAGCTAGTATAAATATGGCACCGTTTGAAGATTTGTATTTTAGGAAATTTCGTACATCATTAGCTTGGGAGGAAACAGGCGAGTCAAAACTCTACAAGCGTAAGGAAGTCGAAGAGGCAAATTTGACTATACGCTCTATTCGAGAGAGGCTGGTAATGGCCCAAGATAGGCAAGAAAAATATTATATCGCCAAACACCGAAATGTGGAATTTGCGATTGGCGATTGGGTATATTTGAAAATCAAATCCTTCAAGGGCGTGTCCAGGATTTGACGCTTGAAAAAGTTAACTTTGCGGTATCTTGGTCCATTTGAAGTAATGGAACGAGTTGGAGATGTTGCCTATCAGCTCGCTCTTTCGGCAGAATTGAGTGGATTGCATGATGTGTTCCACATATCAGTGCTTCGAAAAGCCTTGAAAGATCCAGCTCAAGTAATTGTGAATGATCGTGTACCGGTCGAATCCGGCTAACAAAGAAGGTTAGACCCATTCAGGTCAAGGATAAAGCGGTTAAGCAGCTGCGGAACAAGACAATCGGGATGGTCAGGGCCCGGTGGGACAATTATGGCTATGAGGAGCTAACATGGGAGCGGGAGCAGACCATGCATGATGAATATCCCGAGTTGTTTGTCTAAACTGGTATAATAGTTTTGTTTTGATGTTGGAACAACAAATAAAATGTTGTAAAAATTGTAATTTTTTTGTTTTGTTTTGAACAGAACATCACATGCTGTAACAAGTTGTGGTGGAAGAAAAGTTATGTTATAACATTTTTGTTCTTGAATGCTGGGCGCAGTATGCCAATTTTGGGCACGAAATTTAGTAAGGTGGGGAGGATTGTAACACCCCAAAATAAGTTGGCGGGTTGAATATCGTCGAGCGGAGCTCGACGAAGGGCATCGAGCGAAGCTCGAAGAAGGGCGTCGAGCAAAGCTCGATGAAGGGCGTCGAGCGGTGCTCGACAAAGGGCGTCGACCGGAGCTCGACGAAGGGTGTCGACCGGAGCGAAAATACTGTGCCTATTGTGATTGCCAGTTTGACGAGCTCAGCCTAGTTCGACAAAATATATCCTGTTCGACGAATTCCGTTCGACAAAATGTCGAAATCAGATATCGCTTAGGTGGTGATTCGTGTCAGGTTGGTGTTATCCGGCAGCTGAGCATTGCTTGCCTATTCAGCCTTATCACGAGCCATTGATGTGTCTTGGATGGGCAGAAATCATGTGGCTAGGGAAAACCCCGATGCATTATCTGTAGAGGATTGAAATTTGGGAAATCATTCCCCCTTTTTATTTCTTTCTCTCTCTCTTCCTGAGTGCTGGAGCAAGAAGTCTCGGCTCTTAGGGTTGATTGCTCTGGTGGTGCTACTGGTGGCAAGTTTGGGGCAGGAATTTCAAGCCAAAGCGAGAGTTGCGAAGAGGAAAGGTGGGCGATCATTTTCGTCTGCATAAAAATGCTTTGCCATGGCTCCAAAGAGATCGTCAAGGGTAACAATCTTTTTTCCTTGGGCAAGTGAAGTCCTTTATTTGGCATACGTATGGATTTTCCAAAACCAAAAGGTGGAAGATTAAGGGATTTCCATTGGGTTGATTCTTAATATCCCCAAGATGTCTTGCAAGTAGATCCGGAAATGTGTAGTACGGAATAGGCATACTGTGTGAAGCACATCTGGACAGGTTGGTCTGGATTGATGATATTTTATTTTGTGCACCGAAGAAGACTCCGCTTAAAAACGAGTATTGTGTGGAGTCTGTGGGTTATGCCTGTAAAGTGCAGTAGCAGGAAGTACTGGCGGGGAATGCAATGAAAATACCCTCAGAGTGCGTATGTTGTATGCAATGAAAGTCCAGTGTTTCTGGAACTGTAGGTGGCTGTTGGGATTTTTGGATGGTTGATCCAGATATGGTTAGGGCTGGGTACAGAATTAGAGTTCTGTCGCTAATGCTAGTCGACAGTGATTGTCACGGGCGATAGCTCCTAGCTAACCTGTAATTGTATAGCCAATCCTTAGGGGACAATATGGCTATTGTGAGCTATGTGAGCACTTAAAGGCCAGTGAGCCGAACGGACAAGGGGATGCTGACCCGTTTCATCCTAGACATTGAATTGGGGATTTGAGCAATAAGCAAGGGCTGAACTGTATCCGCATGATGGTTGTCTAACTTGAGTGCCAGAAAAATTGGCTTCGTTAGGATCACATCATGAGAGTCTTGGGATGTTCGCCATCAATACTAAAGTCTCCGACCATGGGTCATGGAGCATGAATGCTCAAGTTTACCATTGGGTTTGAATCCCGAGAACGGTGCTGGGTCCCTTGTTTTCCGGTACAACTAGAATGTGCTCTTAGTGCACAGAGCGTCCGGTCGTGTGGTTGACGTTTATGATATATTGATGGTGCGTGAGTGCACATCTTGTGATACATCTGCTTGTGAAAAGCTATGCCTGCAGGGAAGGAATACCACTGCCCCGGGTAAGGGGTAGGGTCGTTATAATGTGGTCAGTTAAATGCTGACCGTTGCTTTATTTGCCACCATTGTGGTGGATTGTCCCCATGCAAGTGCTGGAGAGCAGAGCGGAAAATAGTGGACTGAAGCCCTTTCTTCTATTATTGCTGTAATGCTGGCCCTCGAAGGCCATTGAAAGAAAAGTGTTTTATGATTTTCATGTGTGGCCGGTCTGCGTTCCGATGTATGTAATCCACACGTATGAAGAAAATGTGTAAGGCCATAAGGCCAAACACGTTCATGTAATTTGTATACATTCATGTGAGATATATATAAATATGGTGGTTTATATATATAGTGGACATTCATGGCTAATGAGTTCAAGTTTAACCCCTAATGCTTCCGCTAGAATGCTCTGAGTTAGGATGCGTGGTTTGGACTTTGATATTAACCTGTAACCTCATCATCTGTTTGTGGTATATAATGTGGGGCCCCGACCGGACCTTCTATTATATGTCATGTAACGGATGGAGGCGTTACAACATTGGAATTTTTGCAAGCATGATTTCAAAATATCAAAGAGAGATACAAACAACAATGAGAGCTATTTTGCATTTCAAGTTAAATTAAACACAGTAACGGTCATGATTTGTTATCTAGTGCATTTACTTATGATTTTAAAGACTAATATAAGTATGCATTAGGATCCAATTCTCATGAGTGGAAGTTTTATGAGAAATAATGATCTGTACAAATAGTGTTTTGATAAAGTATACAAGTGAATTAATCAAAACACATGACATATATAATGAACAAACATACCATTAAAATGCAAAAATAATATTACTTCCACAATTTTCAATGCACATGAGTAAGAAGTACAACTACCAAGATGCTCAACACACAATGCTTCTTAAGACTTATCAGGGAGTAGAGTAGTGCTTGGGGAATCACATTTATGTCATTTTTAGTGATATTTTTATTTCTGTGGTCTAGTGTACAAAGATAAATTGTGACTATTTTGCTCGCTACAAGACACTTTACAATTCTTTTTCCAAGGTGCTCAACCTCACAATGCTTATTAAGACTTATCAGGAGGGTGAGTAGTGATTGGTGGATTTTTCCTTATAATTTTTATTTGATTTTTATTTTAGCGATAAGGGACCCTGAATTCACTTGTTGCGCAAACAATAACAATTTTTATAAAGACACATTTCTCCAAAGAATAAGTGTATGAAAAAAACAAAAAATTGAAATACTCAATTCAGTGTAGTGTAGGTAATCTATTTATGTATTTTAATTATTATATTATTACACTACACATACATGCAGGTATAAGATTAAAATCACATGTAGGTTATCAAAATAGGTGAGTAAATAGAATCATTATGAAACATAAAACATTACTCATACTTAGAGGCACACTAAGTAATCCTACACATGTTTTCTATATTCAATTTCATTGCACATAATAAGATAATATTCAAGGCATGATATAACAAAAATAATGATTTTAAGAAACTTGACAATTAAATCAACCAATGTATTTAATCTTTAATTAATAGAATGTATTCATCCTTGATAATGATAATGAATAATAAGCAGTTTTTATAATAAATTATTGATATTTTTTAATAAAATACAAAACAATAAACATATAAAGAGATATATAAATTTTTGTTCTTTAAATTATTTTATAATCATATATCTATATATTTTAAAAAAAATACTTGTGTTTTTCAAAAAAAGCATAAAGGCTCAAAAAAGACATATGATGCAAACACAAGATAGCATGATAAATTATAGTGCATGAATATAATGTAAATGATAAGTGAAATAATGTTCATGTAATGGATATGTGAATCTTAAGTATACCCAATAATCCAATAGCTAAGCTATGTCTACACCCTAGCTCCGTACTAAGTGATGGATGGGCATGAGGAGCTGCACAAATATCATAGGGTGGGGTGTTAATCCCATGTGCACATAGAAGAACCCGCTCAACCTAACACTCTTCCCCCCCCCCCCCCCCCAGCGCCACACAAGGACCTACTGGAACCCTCCTCGGTTAAGGACAAGACTTGGTTTACAAGTTAGCATTTCTAAAGCACACACACCTAAGCCCCTACTATTGTGAGACATACTTAATGGGTGAATGATTGCATGCATACTAGGAAAATATGATAAAATGATTATAGAAGGTAAATTATAGACACTTGAAAATGATATGACTTTTTGTCACAACCCGCAATTTTCACCGCCAAAAAAGTATATCAGAGTAAGGGAAAAATTCGCGCCATGATGCCACTTCAGTAGGGGATAACTGCGGATGCTCAGGAAAAACTCCTACTTAGCCATGAAGAGAGGTTCTTTAAGTTAATTAGAGTTAAAATCAATTTGAGTATAGTAGTTAGCCGTATCCCTCGGCTTAGTGACTCATCTAGTCCATAAAGAAAATAGTAAGACGCTGCGGAAAATACTTCTTTTATGAGATTATACTTCCTACATGAGCTTAGAGGTTCCCAGAGGACACCTTAAGGTATGCAAGTTATAAATTTAAAGTAGCATTAAAAGTATATTTTTTCGGTCGCTGAATATAGTGATTTAACATTTAGAAAACGTGCAATGCATGAGATAATAGTAGTAGTTTAGTTTTTTTTATACGTGAAAATAACTACCATGCAATCGTAACATAAAACGTCCCAGAGATCAAGTAATCCACATCTACAGAAAAAAAAAAACTAAACAGCTAGCATGTATCCAAAAAGAACAACAGTCTTGTGGGCGTCAACAAACTGACACGAACCCATATAAATCAAAGTATGTCTACTCTAATAAAGCAAAATAACCAACAATCTACCTCGCTATTACGAGGCAGCAACCATGGCCAACACTGCCGCTCAAGCACATCAAAACCAGCACCGAAATCAGCTACAGCTCTGAACCTGATGCATTCTAAAGACAGAACACCTCAGCAAGAAGGAACAAGTGATGGTAGAAAGTAAGCCAAAAGTAATCAAATTCAAGGGGTACCAACCCAAGACCAAAGGAAAAAATATTTAATTAAGGCACAACAGTATGGTGCAAAATTAAAAAGGGAACACTTACGTGAAGTGTCACGTAAAACAAAAGCACCCCAAATGCACAAGACCTTAAGGGGAACAGGGTCAAGATTAAGTCATCAGGAAGAGGAACAAACCCCTACTAGCCACCTGTGGTCAACTCCACCAAAAAAAACAAAATGGGCGGGGTGTCCAACCCCAAAGACAATTCATCTGTCTAAAAGCGGGGGAGACTAGATACTCCATCACACACCGCAAATGCCCAAAAACCCGGTAGAGCCCCACAAAGTGCTAATAAGGAGATCAAACATTGTGGCGGTGGATTCACCCACTAATAACACCCGCAACAAAGAAAAACACGGAAGGAAAACCCCGTAGTGATCAAGGTATAGAGCTCAGAGGCACAGCAAAACCCAATCGGGGCCTGGCCGCTTGTCTCACCCCACGACATTGCCATGAAAAAGAAAACCATGATAGAAATCTCAAGTCAACAATGACACATCAGATTCTACTAGACAATTCTATAAAGAGACGGTTGATCAACCTTTGGAAGAATTTTCAAACCTAAATAAACTCTAACGTGTTTTACAAGAAAGTTGAGGAATAGTTATAAGGGTGAAGCTACACCACATCATCAAGACAGAAAGCACTAAACAGGCCAATATAGCAATAATCATGAACATGAAGATCATGTTTAGGATTAGGCATGAGATATCAACAACGCTATAGTCGGCAAAATATTTAATAATCATGAAAACGAGCAGTTAGAAGTTTCTGCAAAATCAGAGTAAAAAGGGAAGTGAAAAAGGAAACCATCACTTTCCTAAAGACATCCAAATCACTCCTTGATGTAAATCAGCATGAAAGAAGACGAGGGAAGTCGAAATCAAATAAGAATGGATGAAAATAAGTGTTAGGGTCGAAAACCCTAGCGATAAAATCTAATGGAAAGGGGGAGATTTCACCACGATGGCGTAGCTCTCGCTGAGAGCTTTCCGGATCTATATTTGGTTGAAGATTTTGAACAACGAAGCACCGTCGGCGGCCACTCGAAGAATCACGAAAAACTCTCTCTCTCTCACGCCGCTCTGGTTCGGTAGATGAACAGGAAGGTCTGTCCATAGTGAAGAAGGGAAAGAAATGGGTATATATAAACTAAGGGTAATCATTAGGTTAATCGGTACTTAAGCAAAACAGACTGGGTTTGGGTGAACCGGACATCTCGAGAAAAGAGGTAGCTCTCAAGAACACAAATTGTTCCCAAGGAGGAAGTGGCTGCTCTCGGGAACACAGAAGTTGTTCTCGAGAAGAAGAATTTTCTCTCGGGAAGGATTATTCTCGAGAACACAGGAGTTGTTCTCGAGAAGAAGGGTTTACTCTCGAGAACACAGAAGCAGTTATCGAGAAGAATGGGCTGATCTCTTGAAGAAAAAGGCTTTTCTGAAGAAAAAAAGTTGTTCTCGAGAGAAATGAAACTGTTCTCGAGAACAAGGCAGCAAAATCCCAGAAACAGAGGAGTACCAATACAGAACGACCAGGCGGAAGTCGAGTACAGAAAGGACTTCTCGAAAATAAGCAGGAAGGACAAAAACTGCTTGACGCTTTGTCGAGCTCCGCTGGACATTCGTCGAGCTCCACTCAACATTTGTCGAACACAAAAGAAAACTCTGTTCGACGAATTCTGTAAGATTCGTCGAACCCAGAATTCCAGAAGCACTCAACGTTCGTCGAGCTCAACTCGACGCTTCGTCGAGCTCAGAACAGTGCCATAAAAAATAAAATGCCAAATGTCTCTGATTGACGTAGAAAAATAGCCCTACAAGGTGCTTCATGAGAATCAAAAGGGGTTTCCAAAAATTAGAACAAGGCACACAACTTGTATAATATCCTCAGGAATAACCAGGTTCAAATTGTTGAAAAAGTAACTAAGAGTTCAAAACAAAGACCCAAATGCACCGAATTAAATGAATTCAACAGTGAAAACAAACCTAGAATCTGACGTACCATTCTTGAGACACTATCATCAAAAGCTTACATAAGCAAAGAAAATCCTTATAAGGATCCAAACACGTGTCAAGACACCAAAATGCTCGGAATGCAACAAAACTGGACAAGACTAAGGCCTCAAAAACCTTATCCTTTAAATCATGAAAACATCCAATCCCAACAGGATTCCCATAATCTGGTCAATTAGACCCAACAGACACGAAAATGTACAAACAGTGCAGCGCCGACATTAAAACGAAAGAGGGTAACACCCAGACATCATAATTATGATGTCAACGAACTAAATAATTCCATCATAAAATCGGGGGCATTACAGCCACACCCACTAAAAAGAAGTTTCGTCCCGAAACTTTAATTCAACCTTAAAACCAAACCCAATCATTATCAAAATCCTGAAGACATACCTGAACTAAGGGAAAAGATGCGGATGAGATTCTCTCATCGTCGACTCCTATTCCCACGTCGTGCTCTCGACGTCTAGATTTCGCCAGAGAACTTTAAACATGAGGATGGTCTTTCTCCGCAACACACGATCTTGAGAATCTAGAATACAAATAGGTTCTTCCACGTATGTAAGGTTGGGCTGAATCTGGGGCACCGAGTCAAGAACTTGACGATCACTATGGATACACTTTTGCAACTTGCTCACATGGAACACATCATGGACACTAGGGAAGAAAGCAGGCAACTCCAGCTTATAAGCTGACACTCTGATGCGCTCAAGAATTTGAAAAGGTCCCACATACCGGGGTTCTAACTTGTGGTCCTTCCAAACCTTTTAACACCTAACATCAGAGAAACTTTTAGAAAAAGCATGCCCCAAATAGCGAACTCCATATCAACCTTTCGTTGATTAGTATATTTCTCATAGCGTTCTTGTGCCGCACGAAGCTTTTCTCAAATACGAGTCATGGCACAATTCATCTCTTCTAGGGCTTCCGGACCTAGCAACGGTCTCTCACCAACTTCAGCCCAAAACAAAGGAGTTATACAATGCCTCCCATACAAGGCCTCAAACGGGGCCATCTACAAACTCTCTTGATAACTATTATTGTATGCAAACTCCATGAGTCTGAGACGCTCATCCCAAGCGCCATCGTGATCCAAAATATAACATCTGATCATATGTTCCACTATCTGATTTACTCTCTCCATCTGACCGTTCTTCTACGGATGATAGGTGGTGGAATACCTCAAATCGGTACCCAACCCCTCCTGTAAGCTCTTCCAAAAATGAGACATAAATATAGAGTATCGGTCTGATACGATACTAACAGGCTCTCCACGCAATTTGATAACCTCATCAAGGTATAATTCAGCTATCTTATTCATTGAATATCCAACCTTGAAAGGCATGAAGTGGGCACATTTAGTCAATCTATCAACTATCACCCAAACAGAGTCGTGCCCACGGGGAGATCTCGGTAAACTAGTGATGGTATCCATCGAAATACTCTCCCACTTCCAACTTGGAAAATCAAGCGTTGCCAATTTACCTCCAGGCCTCCTATGGTCAGCTTAACACGCTGACACGTAAAACATTCTGACACAAACTTTGCTATATCGTTCTTCATTCCTAACCACCAAACAATTTGCTTTAGATCCTAATACATCTTAGTGGAACTAGGATGATAGTATACACTGGAACCATGAGCTTCAGCATAGATCTTTGCCCGAATGTCGCCAAAGGAGAGGACACAAAATCTACCGCGATACTTCAAGGTATCCAACTCATGCAAGGAGAAATCAGGTAGTTCTCCCTTTTCAGTTCTATTCCGAAGCTGTAACAAATCCGGATCATCCTTCTGATGTGCTCTAGCAAGGGAAATCCAAGATTGCTCTTTTGCTTCGAAACTAACAAGAACAGTACTACCCCTAACCTCAATGTCCATCAACAAGAATTCTTCCACCAAGGACTGTATAGTCAAATTTAAAATTTTGGCGGTCTTTCTACTCAAAGCATCAGCTAATACATTTGCCTTTCCCGGATGATAGAGAATTTCCACTTCATAATCAGCCACATATTCTAACCACCAACGCTGTTGTAGATTTAGTTCCTTCTGAGTGAAGACGTAATTCAAAATCTTATGGTCCGTATAGATCTTGTACAGTGAGCCATACAATAACTGTCTCCAAAGTTTCAACGCATAAATCACAACAGCAAACTCCAAATCATGCGTAGGATAGTTTCTTTCATGGATCTTCAATTGCCTTAATCCATACGCGATCACCTTACCATATTGCATCAAAACACAACCAAGTCTGATGTGTGATGAATCCACATACACAACATACTCAACTCCTTCAGTAGGTAAGGTTAAAATGGGAGCAGTATATAATCTCTTCTTCAACTCTTAGAAGGCTTCTTCACACTTATCACTCCAAATGAATGGATTCTTCTTCTTAGTAAGCCTAGTTAGAGGGGCTGATAACACTAAAAATCCTATCACGAATCTTCTATAATAGCCGGCCAGGCCCAAGAAGCTCCTAATCTCTTTAGGTGTATAAGGTGTCTCCCATTCCATCACAATAGAAATCTTGGTCGGGTCCACAGAAATATCATCCTTGCTTACAACATGACCCAGAAAGGACACCTGAGGTAGTCATAACTCACACTTTCTCAACTTCGCATATAACTTATGCTCCCTCATGGTCGACAAAACCAAACGCAAATGCTTAGTATGCTCCTCAACATTACGGGAATACTGTAAGACCCCCCCCCCCTTTTTCTTTTTAAACCACGTGATCTTAGGCCTAGAACCGCCGCTTTGTGGTGACACCATCATGCCCGGGAAGGTCATCACTAGAAAATGCCGATCCTGTCAGCCATATTGATCACAGTATAGTAGCAAACGTATGAGATTACATGAAATATAACATTAACACATGTCCACATTAATCACATATATACTAATAATTCTCCACGAAGGGAGAGTCCACAATAATAATAATAAAAGTACCGGAAATAGGGCTCATGCCCGATACATCAAGTCCTCACTACAAGTCACTCATCGCGGAAGCAAATCTATAACAACTACTAGCGAACGAGACTCACTGTCCCAACTGTCTGAACTCTGGTGCAAGACTGTCCCATCTCCAAGCATTTCAACCTTCGGGGCTTCATCTCCAAGCTGGGCTCCACAATACCCTAATATGATTTGGTCCGAAAATCATTAGTCTAAAAGACTAAGTCCTATCATCCCCTACCCCTCCCCCATGGCTCCTAGGCACCGGGCGGAGAGGAGGAAATGAAATGAAATGAAGGTGGAGAATAAGTAAGGCAGGTGACGGTGGAACTATTCTAGCAGATATTTGTAATGTATTTACAGCTAATGAATGAAGGTACAAACTAGCAGTAAGGTAGAAATTAAAGCAGAGCAGTAAGTATATGAAAGGTAAAGTAAGAAACAAGTAACCTTAACTTATATGAATGTCCGTACAAACTTATAAGTTAAGGGATTTTTTACAAGGCTCCCATCATACAAAAAGTCCCATACAGATTTATATGTTGGGGTATCGGTTTTCAAGCAAGCAATTAATATAACCATAAAATAATAACCTTAGCTTATAAGCACGCTCACACAAGTTTATAAACTAAGGGGTCGTTTTGCAGGACCTATTGTATAAAACATCCCATACCAATTTATACAATATATGTCAAGGGTTATATGCAATGATTTATGTTATGTTATGTTATGTTATGCCATGAATCATGCAAGTGCAACACACCCACCCGACTCTGTGAACACAGACCTTTAGTTCCCCATTTCTGGAGCCTAACCTCCCAGGATTCCTCCGTAATGGCAAACGGAAGCGGTGGGTTGGGCCTCGCCCACCTATAAACTGGTAATTGCACTACCAGCCAGACCTATCGTATGCCTCAAAGCTGGTGCACTAAGCGGAGCTCCTGCGTACTCTTTACTGGCTGGTCCACCAGACTTAATTTGGCGAAGTGCTATACCACACTTACCGAGTCAACGTGTTGGCATCGATGCATCGATCCCACAACACCGAAGACCCACCACCTTATAATTTATGCTCATGCAATCCTGATGTATCAACCACCGAGCCAAAGATCCTTGGACAATCTCATCTGTCACAAATATCTACCGAGCCAAAGCTCCCCGGACTAACCCATCCATCTCAAACCATCTGAGCCATTGGCTCGTCGGGCTAACCTATCCATCACCAAAACCACCGAGTCTACTGCTCGTGAGACCTAACCTAACTTCCCGAGACACCGGGGTGTGTGATAGTGGACCCCTAGTTATACTAGTTGCTCTTAATCATTAATTTTCCCTACGGTTTAGGTTAGCCCAGGACTGCCCAAGGTATTCTCGGTGAAGGACTCTCATATGGCACTAGGAACTATGATGGTAGCTGAAGTACATTGTTCCCTTTCGCAAGGCACTTACTATTTTTAGTTTATACCCGATTCCCGATCCATTTTAATATTTCCCTAAATCTAACCCTAATGTGTTTTGACCCTCTCTCTCTCTCTCCACATGAAAAACGATCTTTCATCGATCCCAAGCACCTCTTAACTCTAGCCAACCCAACACTCTCCTCATCATGATTCCTAATGAATCACTCTTTCATCTTACCAAATCAGCATGCATTTCTCCCCACTTCCTATGACCATATCCCATGTTATCACAATTTTCGCAGTTTTACTAAATGCAGACCAACATATGTTATATGATATACATGATAGGGGGTACCCAAATTTACATCCAGTAGCCTTAAGATATTTAATGGGGGTCTATCATGACATGTTTAACCTATCTCAAGAATCTTATAATTTTCCTAATTAATTTGGTATTTAATTAATTTTCTCCAATGTTAGGCCATGGGTAATTTGAACATGAAGTACAATATTGTCTCAAATAATGGCCACCCAAAAAATTAGAAATACTAGATAATAGAGGAATAACAATAAATACCAAGTTTCATGATTTTTTCATAAATGATTTGGCCTCTAATTAATTACACCAATAATAAGCTATTAAGTATGGGTAAATAAGAAAGTACTAAAGTTAATCATCAGAAAATTGTAGAAAAATTACTGAATCTAATGACCAGGAAGGGCTTCTGACCAAAAATCACATTTTATCAAGCTTAATAAGTATCAAAATAAATTCAATTACGTTTACTTAGAAAACAGTACCTTGTGAACCAACCCCTACAGATAAACTTCCAAAAATTCCATAAAGATTCACAGAGCTTTAAAATGTCAATAAAGTTCTTCTTACCAAATTTCATAAGTTTTCATTCAGTGGTTTGTTCATAAGAAATTTCTAAGTAGTAGGTGCAACTTGATGGGTTGTGAATGAAGTACCCCATATAATTATCAAAAATAAATATTAAAAATTTCTAGGGCTTGCTATAGTCTTAAAACTTAGCTTGACTAAATATCATCTACACCCAAGGTTAGGAAGTGATCACATAATAAATTTCTTCAAGACAACTCATGATAGTGCACTTTTCAAAGGAACCCACCTGTAAACTCATCTAAACATTATGTAGTATATTTCAATGGTTAATATGATTAAGAAAATAACCTCTACCAAAATATCAAGCAGTTCCAAAGTCATATGAGCCACTAGACATTCCCTAAGGTGTATGGACCCAAAAACTTACCTAGTGGTTTAAGTGGTGTGTATGTGTCCAAATCCCACCATATCTCTACCTAGGGCCTTTCACCACTCTAGGATCATATGGACTAAACACAAAGTCCATACAAGGGCATTTCACCCCATGCCCTCCACAAATCCCCAAAGCCCAAACATAGGGTATGTACTTGGGTGCTAGGGCAAATATACCCCAATCCTTCCCAAATTCCATGTGAGGGTGTCCAGCATCATATCAAACCAGTGGCCCAAGTTTCCGCCTCTATTGAGGTGATTTGACCACTCAAACCCACAAGGAACACTTTGACCTAAATACCCCCCTTTTAGGCCAAGCCTAGGGTTTACAAAAATTCAACCCAAAACATATCCAAATGCGATGGAATTTTATCCAGAGCCTTATGATGACCCCAATGACCAATCACCAAAATTTGGGATGTTTGGAGGTCATTAGGTCCCCTAATTAAATTACCCTAGGATTATTAAATAATTTCAAAAACTATAGAAAACGTATCTCCAAAAAATTCCCACTTTTGGATATGTTCTATATATATGTAAGAATAGTACCCATCCAAAATTTAAAGTCATTTGGATGGATGGATTGATGGGGAAACTCAAATTAGTCTCTGGTCTCTCCTAGGTATAGTCCTCACCAAAATGAGTGCTCTGGTCAAACCACTTACCCGAATGGGTTGAAACAAATTTTAAAATACAATAGACCATTATAGCTACAATTTTCATGTTGATCATTTTCTTTGAAACAGTAATAGGTATTTTTAAAATAATTCCAAAATTGACTGAGTTAAGGGCAAAAAATACATTAATTATAATATATACAGCTTGATCTTGCACAGATCTTGACGCAAATCCGACGGTTGCTGGTTATCTTCTGCCTCCAGTCGACGAGTGAGATTTACCCGACCTGAAGCATCTTCCAACCCTATTTACCGGCCACCCGGCCACCTCCCTAGCAGGCCACCGCCGCCACAACCTCCGTTGAGGTGGGGGCTATCACCGGGCGGTGGCACGGCCGCCGCAGGGGGGGATTCCGACAATCCCGACAATGAGTTTTTTTCCCGGAAAACCAGGAAAATGAAAACTTGAATCGGGCTATATTGAGCCCAATTCTTATCCCTATTGAATCCTTTGATGAACCCATAGAAGGAGTAAGGGAGGACCTGATGCGATAGATGGAGGTGCGTTGATCTCTGATTTGCCATGGTGGTGGGGGCGTAGATCGGGTTTCTGCAACAGCACTATCAAGTGCCTCGAATCCTCCAGGTAAAGGTTGTAACCTTCTCCCCTCTGCCTGGTGATGCTTTTAAGATCCCTAATTGGGGATGGGGAATGGTGTAACTCCAATGACCATGAATGGCAACTAAAGGCCATTTTTGATTTCAGACATTTGAAGGGCTGAGCCACTCCATTGGCCGACCAGCTCCTGAAAATCCTTCCCTTGCCTCCAAGGAGTAAAGGCCCATCAAAAATTGAGTAACGCCTTCCTCTCTCTCCTAGTCATCATTCTCTGAATTTGGTGGGCCCAAAATCTGTCTCTCCACTTCCTTAGACTAATGGGCCACACCACTTGGGCTTAGCCTACTTGAATTGGGCTAGGTTAACTTAAGTTGACAACTTTGACCCACGAAGTGACTTTGGTCAACATGACCATTTGGGTTGACCCCAAGGGGTCCTTGGTGACCTCTTGGCTTCTCCTAAGGTCTAGGAAGAGTTATGTAGGGTTGACGTGGAACCTTGGTGGTCACTTTCCCCTTTATTAGGGCACTTTGACCACTTTAGGTCTAGGGTGGACATGGGTCAACTTAGCCTCTAAGATTGACCCCAATGGGTCTTTGGTGACCCATTGACTTCGCCTTAGGTCTAGGAAGACGTAGGTAGGGTTGGTTGGCCACATTAGGGGCACATTGCCCTTAGTTAGGGCACCTTTCCCAATTTAGGACAAGGATGATCCTAGGTAAACTTTGCCACCCTGGGTTGACTCCGATGGACACTTAGGGCTCTAATGGACCTTCCAATAGGTTTGTTAGGTTGTGGTGGGGTCTTGGAGTCATGGTGAAGCCCCATGATCTAAGCTAGTGTTTAGAAACCTACTATTTGCAGACCATAGTGATCTCACCTACATTCCTAAGTCCACTTGGTCTTCTTGGGCTTCCTTGTGTTTTGTCATGACCTAGACATGACAAAACCACCCCTAAGGGTCTAGTTGTCTGAGGGATGTTACAATTCCCAATACATAAACAAAAAATTTCATCCTCGAAATTAAAGTTAGGCTTACAGGGTTTCAAGTATGAGAAATAAAATGTAACATCCCGAGAGTTTGTAAGGAACACCTGACCGAAAAGCTCTGGGTACTTTTGTTCCATCAAATCCTGTGGCTCCCATGTGTGCTCCTCTTGCCCATGATTCCTCCACAAGACCTTGACCAACGGGACCTTCTTGCGTCACAGGAACCGCATCGCAGTATCGTCTATCCGGATCGGCTCTAGGTGCACCGATCGATCAGAAGCTATAGGCCCATCTGTAGTCGTAATCTGTGGCTCTGGCCAATGTATAGCTCTACTCAGGGAGGAGACATGAAAGACGTCATGCAAACCTATCACAACCAGTATTTTCACCGCAAAATAACTTATCAGAGTAAGGTAAAATGTGCGTCATGATGCCACGTCAGCAGGGGATAACTGCGGACGCTCAGATAGACATCTACTTAAACATGAAGAAAGATTCTATCAGTTATGTTAAGGAAAATTAGCTAAGTGCAATAGTTAGTCGTATCCCTCGTCTTAGTGGCTCACTTTGTCCATGAATCAAAATATAGTTATACGCTACGGAAAAATACTTGTTTAAATTGACTCAAACATCCTACGTGAGTTAAAACGTCCCCAAGGATAACTCATGCTATGCAAGACTCTAAAATTATAATAGTAGTAAGGATATATTTTACGGTCGCCAAATATAACAAGTTAGAGTTTTTAAATTATGCAGTGCATGAAGTAATAGTAATAGATTTTATTCTTAAAAATACCTAGCATGCATTCCTAACATAAATCATCCCAGAGAGCAAGCAATCCACATCCACATGTAGAAAAAAACCGAAGCAGCTAGCAAGTATCAAAAGTACCAATACGATGGGCGTCAATAAACTGACATGAACCCACCTGCAGAAAAGTATGTCTGAACCAGTAGCTAATTAAACAACAAACTTCCTCGTTGAGACGAGGTAACAACCACAGCCAACATTGCCGCCCAGAAACTCCAAAACTAGCTCTGCTATCTGCTACAGCTCTAAACCTGAGGCATTCCAAAGACAGAACACCTTAGCAAGAAGGAACAAATGGTGGCAGAAACAAATAAGTCCAATTAAACAAAGGTCAAACGGGTACCAACCCAAGACCAACAGTACTGAAATAAAGTACAAAAAAAGAACAAGTCATCATCATCAAAAAGAACTCTTACATGATTCGTCACATACATCAACAGTACACCAGACGCACGAGGCTATAAGGTGACAACATGAATAATTCGTAAGGAAGAAATACAAATCCTTTATTAGGAACCTGTGGTCGACTTTCCCCAAAAACATGAGCGAAGTGGTCACCCGTGGACACTCTACCCAAAAATACGGGCGAGGTGGTCACTCTTGGACACCACCCAAAACACGAATATAAAATCCGTCTAACTGCGAGGGAGTATCATACTCTCCACCATACACCGTAGACATCCAAAAGCCGTGTAGACTTCCACACGGCACTAATGAGGGAAACAACCACTGCGGAGGTGGAATCATCCACTAACTCCCGCAATCAAGAAACCCAAAGGAAACATAACATAAATATCTCTGAATTTGGCTCGACAGATTCTACTTGACATTACAAGATTCAAGACGCAGTTGATCAACCTCTAGGAGCAATTTACAATCCTAGATAAACTCTAACAGGTTTAGTAACGAAAGCTAAGGCATTTATAGTCATCATTAAGACACTTAGGAACGATTAAACATAACCAGACAAGATCGAGCTTACCATGACAAATCCTTACAACACCATGTGATCGTTGAAACGGTTAATTATAACAGTAATTTGGAAGAATAAGCACAGAAAATTTAAAGACATGAAAATGCAGCCGTTACCATCAAATCAGACAAGGAGAAACGAGGGGAAACCACCACTTGCCTTGGTTTAAACGGAAAAGTCCACCAAATTAGTCCACGTCATAGATCGGGGCAAAATGATGCGGGAGGAGTTGAAATCTGAACAAGAACGGCCGAAATGGAGGTTAGGGCCGAAAACCCTAACGAGAAATCTCTAGAAATGGGGAAGATATTACCACGATGGCGTAGCACTCGGCGAGAGCTTTCCAGATCTATACTCGGTTGAAGATTTCGAGCACCGGAGCACCGTCGGCGGCCACCAAAAGAGATACAGACGGACGACCTATTTCTCACACGCTGCTCTGGTTTGGGAAGAAGAAGAAATTCTCGGTCGGTTTAGTTATGAAGAAGAAGAAGAAAGTATTTAAACTCAAACAGCAGAAATAAACCGGGTTCATCTAAAACCGGTTTTCCGAGAAAGAAGGAACGGGCCACTCGAGTACTAGAAAAGGACTACTTGAGTAGTAAGGTGACTACTCGAGTACTCGAAAGGAACTACTCGAGTAGTAAGGTAACTACTCGAGTACTCGAAAGGAACTACTTGAGTAGTAAGATAACTACTCGATTACTCGAAAAGAACTACTCGAGTAGTAAGATCACTACTCGAGTACAAGAAGGGACCTACTCGAGTACTTAATGAAGCTACTCAAGTACTCGAAAGGAACTACTCGAGTAGTAAGTTAACTACTCGAGTACTCGAAAAGAACTACTCGAGTAGTAAGACCCCTACTCGAGTACAAGAAAAGACCTACCCGAGTACTTAAGGCAGATACTCGAGAACTCAGAAGAAACTACTCGAGTAGTAAGGTAACTACTCGAGTACCCGAAAAGAACTACTCGAGTAGAAAGGTCACTACTCGAGTACAACAAATTATTTGCATGAACAGTACACCTACACGAGACGAAGGAATTTCAGTCGAGTCAAGCCTTGCAGGAAAAATAATTTCTTTGTAAATTTAACCTTTTGATCAAATTATACGAATGAATAGTAAAAGACATTTTTGAATAGTACTTTAATATTAAAATAATCATAGTTATATATTTTTGAAAAAGGAAACTACGAGATCAAAACGGTGGCCCAAACGATGGCCGAATTAAACGAAACTCACGTCGTAGGTGAATACTAACGTTACGAACACAACGATGAAGTCAAAACCAAAATCTAACGAGCCATTCCCGAGATATTAATCTTCAAAGTATACGGCGAACATAAACAATCCAAAACTTCAATCGCGCACCGAGACTCCAAAAATGCTCGGATTGCGATGAAACTTAACGAGCAAGTCCAAAATTACTTAACTTAAATTCCAAAGGCAAAATTTTCCCATACATCAAGAATTCGGCCGACTCGACCCCACGGACGCGAATATGCCTTAACGGCATTTTGTTGTCAACTCGACGTTAAAAGTAACGCCACGACGTCATAAATATGACGTTGCCCATTCAAACAAAATCATCAAGAAATCGGGGGCGTTACAGTCACTCCCCCTAAAAAGAAGTTTCGTCCCGAAACATAACACAACTCCAAAACTAAATAAAAACAATAAAATCAAACATGGTTGAAAACATAAAGACATACCCAAAATTACGAGAAGAGGTGCAGATGAGATTCCCTCATCGCCGATTACAATTCCCACGTCGCGCTCTCTACGTCTTGATTTCTCTAAAGAATCTTGACCATAGGGATGGTCTTTCTCCGCAACACGTGCTCTTGAGAATCCAGGATACGAATATGTTCTTCCACATACGTAAGGTTGGGTTGAATCTGGTGTATCGAGTCGAGGAATTGACGATCATTACGAACATACTTCCGCAACTGGCTCACATGGAACACATCATGGACACCAGGGAAGATTGCAAGAAACTCCAGCCTATAAGCTGACACTCCGATGCGCTTAAGAATCTAGAAAGGTCCCACATACCGGGGGTCTAACTTGTGGTTCCTTCCAAACCATTTAAAGCCAGACATCGGAAAAACCTTCAGAAAAACCAAGTCTCCAACGACAAACTCCAGGTCAACCCTTCGTTGATTACCATGCTTCTCATAGCGCTCTTTAGCCACACGGAGCTTTTCTCGAATATGCGTCATGACGCAATTCATCTCCTCAAGGGCTTCCGGACCTAGCAACGGGTTCTCACCGACTTCAGCCCAAAATAAAGGAGTTCTACATCGCCTCCCATATAAGGCCTCAAACGGGGCCATCTGCAGACTCTCTTGATAACTATTATTGTAAGCAAACTCCATGAGTCTGAGACGCTCATCCCAAGAACCAACATGATCCAAAATATAAGACCTAATCATGTCCTCTACGATCTAATTTACTCTTTCTGTCTCACCATTCGTCTACAGATGGTAGGCGGTGGAATACCATAAATCGGTTCCCAACCCCTCCTGTAAACTCTTCCAAAAGCGAGATGTAAATCTAGAGTCTCGATCTGATACAATGCTAACAGGCACTCCATGTAATCTTATAAGCTCTTCAAGATATAGCTCAGTTATCTTCTTCATCGAATACCCAATCTTAAACGGGACAAAGTGAGCACACTTTGTCAATCTATCAACTATCACCCAAACAGAGTCGTGCCCACGGGGAGGTTTTGTTAGTCCGGTGATAAAATCCATTGAAATACTCTCCCACTTCCAACCTGGAATATCAAGCGGTGTCAATTTACCACCAGGCCTTCTATGATCAGCCTTAACACGCTGCCATGTATAACATTGTGATACAAACTTTACGATATCATTCTTCATCCCTGACCACCAGACGATTTGCTTTAGATCCTTATATATCTTAGTGGAACAAGGGTGGTAGGGTACACTGGAACCATGAGCCTCAGCACAGATCTTAGCTTGAATATTGCCGAAGGCGGGGACGCAAAATCTACCCTGATACTTCAAGGTGTCCAACTCATCCATAGAGAAATCAGGTAACTCTCCCTTCACAGTTCTATTTCGGTAGTATAACAAATCCAGAACATCCTTCTGATGTGCTCGAGTAAGAGAAATCCAAGAGGGTTCTTCTGCTTCTAGACTAGCAGGCACAGTACTACTCCTAACCTCAATATCCATCAACAAAAATTCTTCTACCAAGGGTTGTACCGACAAGTTAAAAATTTTGCGGTCTTTCTACTCAAAGCATCGGCTACTACATTAGCCTTTCCTAGATGATAAAGAATTTCCACTTCATAATCAACCACATATTCTAACCACTGACGCTGGCGCATATTTAGTTCCTTCTTAGTGAAGACATACTTCAAACTCTTATGGTCCGTATAGATCTTGCACAACGCGCCATACAATAAGTGTCGCCACAGCTTCAGCACATAAATTACTGCAGGAAACTCCAAATCATGCATATGATAGTTTCTCTCGTGAATCTTTAGTTGCCTCGATCCATACACGATCACCTTACCATCTTGCATTAAAACACAACCAAGTCCGATGTGTGACGTATCAATATACACAACATACTCAACTCGTTCAGTAGATAAGGTTAAAATTAGAGCAGTACATATTCTCTTCTTCAACTCTTGGAAAGCCTCTTCACACATATTACTCCAAATGAATGCAGTATTCTTCTGAGTAAGTCTAGTTAGAGGAGCAGACAACACCGAAAACCCTTCCACAAATCTTCTATAATAGCCAGCCAGGCCTAAGAAGCTTCTAATCTCCTTAGGTGTAGAAGGTCTCTCTCATTCCATCACAGCAGAAATCTTGGTCGGGTCTACAGAAATACCATCCTTGCTTACAACATGAACCAGAAAGGACACTTGAGGTAGCCAGAACTCACATTTGCACGAGAAGCACGCACCACAGAAATAATAGGGGAAACTCTGTCCTGAAATCCATAGTCACTCATAGGTTGTTCCTCGTCCATCCTGAAATCCAGTTGCTTAGCCTTGCATTGGATGACCGCATCATACTTGGACAGCCAGTCCATGCCCAAAATTACGTCGAATCAACCAGATCTAAAATAATCAGATCCGCAAATGCCAGAAAATTGCTAAGATAAATAGGGCATCTCAGAACTCCTTGATTAGATATCACCGAATCACCGGAGGGAAGCTTGGCATTGAAGAAGTCTCCTAATTGATCCACACCTAGGCGATGCTTATCAACGAACCTCCGGGCCACAAAGGAATGTGTGGCACCCGAATCGAAAAGAACGCGCGCCCACCTATTCCGCACCTTAAACTCCCCTAAAATCGTAACATACATAACTAAACGAACGATAACTAGGGCAACAATGATGAATAATAAGTATATTTTAAACTTGGGCTAACCTGATATCACTTGCGTAGAGGTTTGGGCTTCCTCACTGGTCATCACGTTCAACTTTCCTTTTCCTTTATCCAGGTTCGGTGGTGGCAGCAGAGCTCGAAGTGGTGCAGGCTGCAGTGGGGGCTGAGCCTCGAGGCACGAAGACTTCTGGTGTCCCTTCTGCCCTTACTGGAAGCAAATCCTTTCCTTCATCCAGCACCGACTCACATCATGACCCTTCCTTGCACAGAATGAGAACTCTAACTGTCCCTTGGGTGCACCTTGGATGGTGTGCACCTGCTGTTGCTTCGGGGTGGCAGTCCTCTTGAAACATCTTTCGTAAGAGTGGCCGGGACGACCACAGAAACTACACACTTCCTTTCTTTTCTTCTTCAAAGAAAGGCCAGATGCCCTGCAGCTGCCATCCTCAACGCCTTTACTTTTATCCTTCCTCACCGCAGCACCGCGGTTCTTAGCGTTTTCAATCGCCTCCACTTTCAAAGCAGCTTCCACTACTTCAGCATAACTTTAAGCTCGGTAAGCGCATGCCAACTGCTGGACATCGCTTCTTAGTCCTCCAAGGAAACGCTTCACTCTACCATCCTCAAAAGCTACCAAATCAGGAGCAAACCTGCTCAGTTCGCTAAACTCAATCTCATACTCGCTCACGGTGAGCTGTCTCTGCTTCAAATACAGGAAGTTATTCATCAGACGGTCCTGCTCGACCGAGGGTAAAAATGTTTTCAGCAGCATCTTCTTAAAAGATTCCCAAGAACATCCTTCCTTCAGACCCTCTCTTTCCCGAATCCACCAACTCTTTGACAGGCCTTTTAACTGATAGGCAGCAATCATTAACTTCTGGGCTTGTAGAATTCCGGAATATGAAAACAACTCCTCGATGGACATGATCCAATCATCTATAGTCAAGAAGTCGGCACTCCCGTTGTAGGTGGGAGTTTGCAACCGCTGGAAGTGCGATATGAAATTCATTTCTGGTGGTATTCTCATTGAGGGCACTAGAGGAACAGGGGTATCAGGCACAGCTTGGCCAAAGGCAGGCTCTTGCACTAAAGGTTGTTATGCGGGAGCGGCAGACAACAAAGACTCAATTTGCGATTGCATCGCAACTAATTGCCTTGACAAAGCCTCGTTGCTCTGACGCAGACTCTCGATAATTGCATCACTCTGCACACCTGACGACTCACGCTCCGATTGGGGAGACGACCTCGTCGAAGGACGCTTTGGCAGCATTCTAAATAGCAAACGGACAACTCATCAAAATCCTAGCTTACAACAAAGAAACACGACTACTTCAGACCATACTTAAAAGACACTTGCTTATGCTGCAGCTTGCTCTGGGATTTTATAATGATGTTATGTCCTACTTAGGATGATATCCTCTCGTCCTTTTGACTCTTGTGCCTATGACAAGAATGCATGGATTCTTTTTTTTCTTATTTAAAATCATGTGTCATCATGTAAACCTTAACTTATCACGCGTGCTTATGCGATGATATGCAATGTATGTTGTGCTATGCATTCTAAAAAAGGCCCTAATGCATGATATGAGCGGCGTACATATGAAATGTTATGCATCCCATACTACATAACATCGCATGCGACGAGAAAAGAAAAACGTGCTAATGAGCACCCATGTGATTGTGGTTATGCATCCCATACTACATAACCATCACATGTTGTCTCCTATGGTGGATCCATATACGAACACATATTATGCATCCCATACTACATAATATGGCCCGTATACTTCTTATCATGCTATGAGTGAAGTGACTATACTTCGGCTAATGCGTACTGATGACACATCGGTGTGTGTATGAATTGTCACTAAACAATTAACACTAACAAGGGAAGGTTGCCCGACCAATTGTCAAGCAACCTCCCTCTGATACCAACTGTCACAACCCGCATTTTCATCGCAAAATAACTTATCAGAGTAAGGGAAAATACACATCATGATGCCATGTCAGCAGGGGATAACTACTGATGCTCAGGCAGACACCTACTTAAACATGAAGAAAGATTCTATCAATTATGTTATGGAAAATCAACTAAGTGCAATAGTTAGCCGTATCCCTCGACTTAGTGGCTCACTTATTCCACGAATCAAAATATAGTTATATGCTGCAGAAAAATACATGTTTAGATTGACTCAAACATCCTAAGTGAGTTTAAACGTCCCCAAGGACAACTCATGCTATGCAAGACTCTAAATTTATAATAGTAATAAGGATAGTTTTTACGATCGCCAAATATAACAAGTTAGAGTTTTTAAATTAAGAAGTGCATGAATTAATAGTAATAGATTTAATTCTTAAAAATACCTAACATATATTCCTAACATAAATCATCACAGAGAGCAAGCAATCCACATCCACATGTAGAAAAAAAAAACTAAGCAGCTAGCAAGTATCAAAAGTAACAATACGGTGGGCGTCAACAATCTGACACGAACCCACCTACAAAAAAATATGTCTGAACCAGTAGCTAATTAAACAACAAACTACCTTGTTGAGATGAGGTAACAACCACGACCAACACTACCGCCTAGAAACTCCAAAACTAGCTCTGATATCTGCTACTGCTCTGAACCTGAGGCATTCCAAAGACAAAACACCTCAGTAAGAAGAAACAAATGGTGGCAGAAATAAACAAAGGTCAAAGGGGTACCAACCCAAGACCAACAGTACTAAAATAAAGTACAAAAAAAGAACAAGTCATTATCATGAAAAAGAGCTCTTATGTGATTCGTCACGTACAACAACAGTACACCAGACGCACAAGGCAATAAGGTGACAACATGAATAGTTCGTAAGGAAGAAATATAAATCCTTTATTAGGCACATGTGGTCGACTTTACCCAACCACATGTGCGAAGTGTTCACTCGTGGAAACACTACCCAAAAACACGGGCGAGGTGGTCACTCTTGGACACACCAACCAAAACACGAACATAAAATCCGTCTAACTTCGAGGGAGTCTCATACTGTAAGACCCCATTTTTTTTTGCAACATCCACCGGGGTCTTAGGCCCAGAACCGCCGTTTTTGCGGTGACATCATCCACCGGGATGATCGGTACCACAAAACGCCGATTCTGTCGGCCATCTCGATCACCATCGACAGAATGTATAATGAATGAAAGTGTAAGCATCCAAGTCCACAATAGTATAAAGGAGGAAATCATGCAATAAATCAAGTCAACACCAGAAGAAAGTCTAGGTACCAACACCAGAAAGTAAATACGGGCTTAAGCCCGGTACATGATAACCTCACTACAATCCACTCATAAAAGTAAAACTACTAATACTCGGCTCCACTCACGGATCCGGATGCCTGTCCACCCGAGCTACACTGGCCCATCTCCATCTGCACCGTACCCTGCTGGTGTTGCGTCTCCTATGGCTGTTCCCTGTCTCCCATCCGGAGCACCTAAAATATGGTGGTCAAACGACCGTCAGTCAAACTAGACTCAGTTAACAATCCCCCACCCCTCTACCCGTGGCTCCTAGGCACCGGGCGGAAAAGGGTGAAAAGGAGGACCAAAAGCAAGGCGTAATCAAGCAGGTGACATCTACCCTAAGGATTAAAATAATAAAGTATGGCAGGGGTATCACAAAAATTAAACATGAGTGAACAAGTATGCATCAAAAGTAAACAGAAAGGAGTAGCAAAAAGAAGCAATAAAAAAGTGAAAGTAAGAGCAACAAGAAATATAACCATTGATTTATAGGGGTTACCCCTATAGACCAAGGGGTCGTTTTGCAGGGCCTATCGTATAAAAAGTCCCATACCATTTTATACGATAGGTGTCAGGGGTTAAATGAAATGACTATGCTATGACGTGCAAGTATGCTATGGTATGTACATGCAAGTGCAACTCACACACACGACTCTATGCGCACAGACCTTTAGTTCCCCTTTTTGGAGTTAGCTAAACTCTCAGGAGCCTCCGCCGTGGCAAAACGGAGACAGTGGGTTGGGCCTCTCCACTCCTAGATTGGTAAACACACTACACAATCTAGCCCCTCTCGTACGTTCCCGTACTATTCCTAGCAAACCAGCTAGTCTCCCCGAGTCAACGTACCGACGACGGTGTGTTCGATCGTCCAATACCGAGGACCCACCACTGTTATGCACATGCAACCATGATAGTTTGTTTCTAATTAAAATACCGAGCCCATTTAACTCTACCAGTAAGCCCTTAGGCCATGGGCCCACGCTATCCCTTCACTACTAATTTATCTCCCTACGTGTACAAGTGTGAGTGTAAGGTGAAACTATTATTAGGGTTACTCTTGCCCATATTATTCCTAAGGTTTAAGGTTAACCCTGGACTTCCCGAAGTCTACCCGGTGAGGGGCTCGCAGCGGTACTAGGAACTACAATGGGATGAAGCCCAAAGTTCTCTTGCCAAGGCACTTAATGTTATTAATTTCTACCCTTGATCAAACCTCTCTTTTATTTCAGTGTGAATACCCGTAAGTGTGTTTGAGCTCTCCGAGTTAACTTATCTCTGACCTATCCACTATATGCAAACTATGCTAAGTTACATGGTGCTCTCATTAGGGGGTACCCTAATTACTCTTCCTGTAGATCCATAATAATTACTGGGAGTCTATCATGACCTATTAAGACTAAATCCAGAGTCTCATAATTTTCCTAATTAAGTGGGCACTTAATTTAATTAATCCTAGACTCCAAATGCCCTACTTTGAACATGAAGTGCTCTCCAAAGTCAGGAACAAATCACAACAAAATTATGATAAATACTAAGTGACATTTAAACAGTAAATCCAAGGTTTGAGAATTTTCATAGGTGATTAGACCTACCTTTCGTAATTTAGAACTTAAGGTCAATAATATCATCTACAGATAAAAAGGCCAGCAATATTATTCTAAAAATTATAATAAAACTCCAGTAGGAATATCATAGCCTAAAAACACCCTAGAAGTAGTCTCATAATTTTTATAGTGAATAGTAACCCCTAATTTAATTTATAACCATTAATTCCATAATCCTTGGTTAGTGAAGCAAGTACTGTAAAAACTCATCTAATAATTATAATAAAATTCCACAAGTCTTATTAATATCTAAAATCCACAGTAGCCAAGTTTTACAATTTTTATCACAAATGAAGGGCTCTAAATCTAATTAAATGTAAACATCCAAATTTACAGACTTGTGAAGTAAGTACTGGTTTTATCCATCTAAAAATCATAGGAAAATTACAGGACAATAATAATGGTCAAAAGCACTCTCTGACCTAATTTCATAATTTTTTTGATAATATTGTGGCTCTGTTTCTATTTTTGATCATAAACCACAAATCATAATTTAATGAAGCAAGTACTTGAAACAGACATCTAAAAATTTAAACAAAATACAGAGGGCTCTATCATTATATATAATATCCTATTCCAAGGTTTCACAATTTTCCAATAAACAAAAACTTCACTATCAACATAGTAAATTTTGAGGGCACATCTATGGTTGAAAAGGAAATACTGATTTTAATGGCCCAAAAATCCCACCAAAATTAATTTAGGAATATTTCTACCATAGAACTGCCCCTGCCCAATTTCAAGTGATTTTAAAGTGATTTGGTAGCCTAATACTACAAATTAGGTTTGGTGCCCTAAACTAGGGTTAGGATTTTGAGGGGGTTTAAGGCTTCCAAATTCCCTAAAATTTTAACCAGAGTACTATACTAACCTTATGGTCCTCTCCACCAAATTTTAAGTTATTCCAAGGTCATTTGACCCCATGACCTTCAAACCCTAAAAATCCCCATTAAGGGACCTACCCTAGGGTTCTAGGGCTACCCTACTCTAAACCACCCCAAATTACATTGGAGGGTGTGTCATACCATATAGAGTCAGTGGACAAAATATCAGCCTCTGTTGAGGTGATTTGACCACTCAAAACCCCAAGGGGTGCTTTGACCTAATTAACCCTAGAAGGGTCAACCTGGGGTTGGATAAAACCTAATCAAAACATCTTCAAAGGAGATGAAACTTTTATCAGAGCCCTAACATGCTCTGTAAGACCACCCACCAAAATTTGGGGGGATTTTGAGGTGTTTATGACACCTAATTAATTTATACTTGATTTATTAAATTTTTCTAAAAACTATAGAACAATATTTCCCAAAAATTCTGATTTTTGGATATGTCCTAGATATAGTTAAAAATAGCCCATTCCAGAAATTTCAGATTATTTGGATGTCTGGTTTGGAGTGGGCACTTAAATTAATCTCTGGCAGCCCTTTGGGTAGACCTCACCAAAATGAGTGCTGCGGTCTAACCCTGACTCCAAATTGAGTGAAATCAATTTTAAATTAAAATAGACATCAAGGGCTACATTTTATATGTTGACCACGTTTTCTGTAGTGGGGCATAAGTATTTTTAAAAATTATTTCTATGCACTACTATTATAATCACAGAAAATAAAACAATAATTATAATAGGTTTTGCACGAATCTTAAAGCAGCATCCAAGGGATGCTGCTCATCTTCAAGCTCCAGCCAAGGGACGGGATTATCCCGACCTGGAGCTCATTCCAGCCCACTTTCCGGCCACCCCGACCACCTCCCTGGCCGGCCACCACCACCACCACCTCCGTTGAGGTGGTGGCTAACGTTTGGCGGCGACCATGCCGCCGGAGGCGGCGGTTTCCGGCGAACTCAACACCACCATTTTCCATGAAAAATCCGAAAATTCAAGCTCTCAATCAGGCTCAATTGAGCCCGATTTCTCTACCTAAATCCATCTAGATCTAGCACTAGGAGAGGGGAAGAGGATCGGACCTCATTTGGGGCGTTCCTTTGCTCCATTCGCCGGCCGCCATTGCTCCTCCTCGAAGCTTTGGGTGCCATCCGATTTCTTGCAAGGATACCTCCAAACTCACGGGAAACGGGGGGGGGGGGGGGGGGGTTTCACTGCTCAGAGGTTTGTGAAGGTGATAGGGGGGTTAATTGTGGGTGGTAGTGGTTTTAATCACATATGCCATTAATGGCCTCTTCACCTCCCCTCCCATGGCCGACCCTATACATCCCCCCTGCCCTAATTGCACCTAGAAACAGCTGGAAACTTCTCAAATTCATCAGAGAAGATGAATGAGAGTGTAATGGAGGGATGCCAAGGGGTGTGTCACCTTAATGGCCATGAATGGCCACTTTCTCTCTCCTCAAAATTGGGGAAAACCCCCATTTCTCTCTCCTAATCACCATGAACGAATTTTCACTCCCTCCCATGTTTAATATCAGCCTACTAGGCTGGTTGACCACTCAAATTGGGCCTAGCCCAAAGGGATTGGGCTAGGTCTAAGTAATATGACCTAGTTAGCCCTAGTTTCACTTTTGGTCAAACTGGGCCCTAGGGTTGACCGAACCATGAAATTTTCGTGCCATTGGGTCCCTTATGAGGTTATGACCCCATGAGTGTGGTCAACTTGAAGTTGTGGTGGTCAATAGGGGTGTTTAATGGAAAATCACCGTTTTGACCTAGTACGGGTATTTTGGTCATTTTGCCACGTGGTGACCCTAGGATGGTGCTTTTTGGTCTAATTAGTCTTTTATGATGTGTTAGACCTAAAAGTGAAGCTACTTCCACATGTGATGGTCAGTTGGGCCATTTGATGGGGAATTGACCATTTTGCCCTAATTAGGGTTAGGGTTGACCTTGGGTCAACTTGGCCTGTTTGGCTGGCCCCAATGGGTCTTCTGGACTCCTTGATGGCCTAGGGGTGTTGGGGTGGGGTTAAGGAGTCGATTTGGAGCCCTAAAGTCAAGCCCTAAGTTGAGTATTTAAGGTTTACTATTTGCAGACCATGGTGTTTTATCACCTTTTTGCCTAGGTCTACAAGGGTTTGTAAGCTCCCTGGATTTTGTCATGACTTAGTCATGACAAAATTACTCTCGGGGGTCTGGCTGTTTGGGGGATGTTACACATACTCTCCACCATACACCGCAGACATCCAAAAGCAGGGTAGACTTCCACAGGGCACTAATGAAGGAAACAACCACTGTGGAGGTGGAATTGTCCACTAACTACCGCAATCAAGAAACCCTAAGAAAACATAACACAAATATCTCGGGATTTGGCTCGACAAATTCTACTTGATATTACCAGATTCAAGACACGGTTGATCAACCTCTAGGAGCAATTTACAATCCTAGATAAACTCTAACACGTTTAATAACAAAACCAGACAATATCGATCTTACCATGACAAATCCTTACAACACCATATGATCGTTGAAATGGTTAATTATAACAGTAATTTGAAGAATAAGCGCAGAAACTTTCAAGACATGAAAATACAGCCGTTACCATCAAATCGGACAAGGAGAAATGAGGGGAAACCACCACTTGCCTTGGTTTAATCGAAAAAGTCCACCAAATCACTCCACGTCGTAGATCGGGGCAAAAGGATGTGGGAGCAGTTGAAATCTGAACAAGAACGACCGAAAAGGAGGTTAGGGCCGAAAAACCCTAACGGGAAATTTATAAAAACGGGGAAGATATTACCACGATGGCATAGCTCTCAGCGAGAGCTTTCCAGATCTATACTCGGTTGAAGATTTTGAACACCGGAGAACCGTCGGCGGCCACCAGAAGAGGTACGGAAGGACGACCTATTTCTCACATGCCGCTCTGGTTCGGGAAGAAGAAGAAATTATCTATCAGTTTAATGATGAAGAATAAGAAGAAAGTATTTAAACTCAAACAGCAGAAATAAACCAGGTTCAGCTAAAACCAGTTTTCCGAGACAGAAGGAACGTGCCACTCGAGTACTAGAAAAGGACTACTCGAGTCGTAAGGTGACTACTCGTGTACTCGAAAGGAACTACTCGAGTAGTAAGGTAACTACTCGAGTACTCGAAAGGAACTACTCGAGTAGTAAGGTAACTACTCGAGTACTCGAAAAGAACTACTCAAGTAGTAAGATCACTACTCGAGTACAAGAAGGGACCTACTCGAGTACTTAATGCAGCTACTTGAGTACTCGAAAGGAACTACTCGAGTAGTAAGGTAACTACTCGAGTACTCGAAAAGAACTACTCGAGTAGTAAGGCCCCTACTCGAGTACAAGAAAATACCTACTCGAGTACTTAAGGCAGCTACTCGAGTACTCGGAAGGAACTACTCGAGTAGTAAGGTAACTACTCGAGTACCCGAAAAGAACTACTCGAGTAGTAAGGTCACTACTCGAGTACAACCGATTATTTGCATGAACAGTACACCTACACGAGACGCAGAAATTTCACTCGAGTCAAGCCTTGCAGGAAAAACAATTTCTTTGCAAATGTAACCTTTTGATCAAACTATACGAATGAATAGTAAAAGACATTTTTGAATAGTACTATAATATTAAAATAATCATAGTTATATATTTTTGAACAACGAAACTTCGAGATCAAAACGGTGGCCCAAACGATCGTCGAATTAAATGAAACTCACGCCGTAGGAGAATACTGATTCTACGAACACAACGACGAAGTCAAAACCAAAATCCGACGAGCCATTCCCGATATATTAATCATCAAAGTATACGACGAACATAAATAATCCAAAACTTAAATCGCGCGCCGAGACTCCAAAAATGCTCGGATTGTGACGAAACTTGACGAGTAAGTTCAAAATTACTTAACTTAAATTCCAAAAGCAAAATTTTTCCATACAACAAGAATTCGGCCGACTCGACCGCACAGATGCGAATATGCCTTAACGGCATTGCGCCGTGAACTCGACGTTAAAAGTAACACCATGACGTCATAAATATGGCGTTGCCCATTCAAACAAAATCATTGAAAAATCCGGGGCGTTACAAAACCCACTAGATCTGGTGGCAGCTCCAGTCTATAATCCAAGGGTTCGATCCGTTCCAGGATACTGTAAGGCCGCATTTATCTCGGGCTAAGCTTCTTCCGACCACGCACCCGCGAGACTCCATGCATCTGTCAGATCTTCAAAAATACCAAGTCTCCTACCTTAAACTCTACCTGACGATGCCAAGCGTTATAATACTTAGCCTACCTGCTCTGGGCCTCCAACATCATGTCTCGTATCAATCGCACCTGAGTATCGTTATCCTCGACAAACTCTGAGCCCAGTGCCTTCGGATCCTCATCTTGGATCTAAGACAAAGGAGTCATGCATCTCCGCCCGTATAAAGCCTCATAAGGGGCCATGTCGATGCTGGAATGTTGGCTGTTGTTGTACGAGATTTCGATCAATGGTAGTTGCTTCTCCCATGGCTCTCCACGGTCCAGTATGCAAAGATGTAATAAATCCTCCATGGTCCGATTGGTGCGCTTTGTCTGTCCTTCTATCTAAGGGTCGAAGGCGGTACTAAAAGTCAGCCTTGACCCGAAATAAGCCCGAACCACCCTCCATTCCTTAGACGTGAATTGTCCATCACGATCGGACACTATCGTCCTCGGCACTCAATGATATCGAACGAACTGCTCCACAAACTTCCCTACCAAGTCACCACTGGGGCGTCATTCCTGATTGGTAGAAAACTGGGCACCTATTTCAATCGATTGACGATCACCCATATCGAGTCATTCCCTGCATGAGACCGAGGAAGACCATGTATGAAGTCCATGACGATGTGGTCAAACTTCCACTCCGGCACCGGAAGTGGCTGAAATAATTCGACCGGGTTCATACACTCCGCCTTCACCAATTGACAAGCCTCGCAGTGGGTCACGAAGTAGGTGATATCCCTTTTCATGCCCGTCGAGTACATTGTCCTCTTCAGGTCGGCCGCCATCTTTGTGATGCCTGGGTGCATCGAGTACCTGCTGTAGTGAGCCTCAGTCATGATGTCCTCCCGAATTATGCCCCCAGCCGGTATGTATACTCTACCTCTGAAGCATAGTAGCTCGTCTCTCTCTGTATATTCCCCTGCCATTCCTGCCTCCAAGGTCCTGAATAAGTCCTCCAGCTTGTCATCCCTTCTCTGCTGAGCTCTAATACGATCCCGAATGTCATCGGAGGCAACCATCGATGACAGGTACTCTCGGTATAACTTTGGGTGATCCTCAGACACCAGAGATATCTCCATCTTATCTAACATCCGCACCAAATCCATGGCCATCAGCTGAGGTCCAGCTCCAGAGGTAGTAGCCTTCCGGCTCAGCGCTTCTGCCACCACGTTTGACTTCCTTGAGTGATAGTGTATTGTGTACTCATATTCAGATATAAACTCCATCCATCATCTCTGGCGAACATTCAACTCCTTCTTCATATCAACATATTTCAGATTCTTGTGATCTGAAAATATGTCCCAGTGCACACCATAGAGGGAATGCCCGCCAGATCTTTAGAGCAAACACTACTGCTCCCATCTCCAAGTCGTGAACAGGGTAGTTCTGCTCGTGCTTCTTCAGTTGCCATGAGGTGTATGCTATCACATGACCATGCTGCATCAGTACAATACCCATCCCCTGAAAAGAGAAACCGGTCGAGGTACGGCTCGAACACATTGACCAATGAGTTGACCACCTTGACCCACGAGTTGACTTTGGTCAACTTGACCATTTGGGTTGACCCCAAGGGGTCCTTGGTGACCTATTGGCTTCCCCTAAGGGCTAGGAAGGGTTGTATATGGTTGACTTGGCACCTTGGTGGTCACCTGTCCCTTTATTAGGGCACTTTGACCACTTTAGGGCTATGGTTGACTTGGGTCAACATAGCCTCTAAGGTTGACCCCAATGGGTCTTTGGTGACCCATTGACTTCACCTTAGATCTAGGAAGACCTCGATAGGGTTCGTTGGGCACATTTGGGGCACATTGCCCTTAGTTAGGGCACCTTGCCCAATTTACGACTAGGATGATCCTAGGTTAACTTGGCCACCCTGGGTTGAATCCAATGGACCCTTAGGGCTCTAATGGACGTTCCAATAGGTTGGTGAGGTCTTGTTTGGGTCTTAGAGTCGTGGTGAAGCCCCATGATCATCCTAAGCTAGTGTTTAGAAACCTACTATTTGAACACCATAGTTATCTCACCTACATTCCTAGGTCCACCTGGTCTTCTTGGGCTTCTTAGCATTTTGTCATGACTTAGTCATGACAAAACCACCCCTAGGGATTTAGTTGTCTGAGGGATGTTACAAATACACCAAGAAATCATCTATGAACACAATAACAAATTGGTCCAAGAAGTCCTTAAACACCCTATTCATCAAATCCATGAAAGTAGAGGGAGCATTGGTCAAACCGAAAGACATCACCAAAAACTCATAATGCCCATGCCGCGAACAGAAAGCGGTTCGTGGAATATCTGTCTCATGAATTCTCAATTGGTGGTAGCCTGAACGAAGATCAATCTTTGAAAATACTGAACTACCACGCAACTGATCGAACAGATCATCGATCCTCGGCAAGGGATATCTATTCTTAACGGTCACCTTATTCAATTCTTTGTAATCAATGCAAAGCCTCATCGATCCATCTTTCTTTTTTACGAACAAAACAGTGGCACCCCACGGAGAAGAACTTGGTCTAATAAAACCACACTTCAGCAACACATCGAGTTGAGTACGCAACTCATCCAACTCACGCGGAGCCATACGATACGGCGCTTTGGAAATAGGATGAGTACCTGGCTTGAGGTCTATCACAAACTATATCTCCCTCATCGGAGGAAGTCCTGGAAGACAGTCAGGAAAAACGATCTCCTCAACCTTGAGAGTACCAGGGCTGCTCGAGCCACTCCCCACCCTGCTAAAGATCTCCCTCCTCCACCTCACTCACCTCTAGCCATCCCACCTCAACCTCAGATGGTACAACAACTCCCCTCCATAGTTCAAACCACCATTAACACTCCTACACCTCCCTCATCCCTAGTGAATCTATCTCACACTGAGATAGCTGAGATAGCTGATAAGAAAGCACTGAGATAGCTGAGAAGGAAGAGTTTAGACTGCTGAGAATAAAGCGCTGAGATAGAAGGTTGTCTCAGCAATTAAGAAGAAAGCGTTGCGATCGCTGAGAAGAAAGCACTGAGACAAAAGTTTCTCTCACAAGTTAAGAATAAAGCGCTGAGAAGAAAGCTCTGAGATAGAAGCTTGTCTCAGCTATTAATAAGAACCGCTGAGACAGCTGAGATAGAACCGCTGAGACAAATCCAGAGAAAATTCACAAGTCCAGAAGCATTGAGAGTCAAGATAGATGGCATTGAGTGACTTAGCATCACTCAACACTTCATGGATTTCTGGAATATTTTCTAAGTTCAGATGGTGATTACCATTGCTGACATCATCAAAGTGAACTTACATGTAGCCATTGCAGGAAAGCTGCTATGGCGCTGAAAGCTGCTTTGTCTTTTTCTGAAGAAAATGGGGCTCACCAATACTTTGTTGGGCCCAAATACAATTGCGCGGTTGATTTAAATCAATGCATATAAAAAGGAAAAAAGAAAAGTGATTAGGGCAACGAAAGAGATCGAAAAGAAAAGAGGAAAAAATGTTGAAAATACAGAAAGAAATCTAGAGGCAGCTGGACATCTTCTTCACCATCAAGCTTGAAAGCTGAAGTCCAGCAGAGACAGCCTGAAAGGCAAGGAAAGTTAGCTGAAGTTCTTCATTTTTAGCAGGATAGTTCTTTCAATAACAATGAAGCTGATTCATCCATTCTACAAGCTGATAGTTGATCATCTGTGCAACAAAAAAGTTTTAGCTATAGAACAGGACTAATTCCTTCTACAGTAAGTGTGCTGGACTGATATCTTCTCAGTCTAGCAAGGTAGACTCAAAAATTTATCTCTAAGTCAGTTGTTTTATTTTTTTCCTTAAACATTCTGTATTTACTTCCTATAGGATTCAGTTTATCTGAATCTGAGCGCAGGGCACTTTATGCCTGAGGTAGGTGACTAATTAGTCATTGAGGTATGTGTCATGTTGGGGTACTGAGGTAGGATCCAAGTGTGGATCTGAGCTATATGACTTAATTGCCTGAGGTAGGAGAGTGTTGATCGCAGAGGTAGGATCCAAGTGTGGATCTGAGGTCGGCCTATCTTCCCAAATGGAGTGTAGGGCATTGTGCTTGAGGTAGGTGACTGTAGGGTCACTGAGCTGTAGGTGACAATAGTGTCACAGAGTTGTAACCCTCTGAGGATGCTGAGATGTAGGTACTTGGAATGGTACTGAGTTGTAGGAGTGCTGCAACACTCTAAGAGTAGGGCTGTGTGCCTAAAGCTGTATGGCTGAAGAGCCTTAGTTGTAGTCCTTAGAGATAAGGCTGAGGTAGGTAATCAGTGGATCACTGAGCCGTAGGAGCTCTGCAGGGCTCTGAGGTAGGAACCCTTGCGGTTCTGAGTTTGGATTCGGTGAAGAATCTATGTATAAGGCTGAGTGCCTGAGGTGTAAGCTCTGAGGAGCATAATGGTGGAGTTTGTGACTAGTCCAACAAATAAGTTGGATAGGTGGGAGGGAAAGTGGATGTACCCAATTGAAGAACCACTATAAATCTTTGTGTGTTTGCTATGTTGCGTGCTTTCATTCTTATTGCAGGATCTAAGAACAAGCTCTAGATAGATTAAGTCGAAATCAGCAAAATGACCAATAAAATTTCAAAGACCTATTCACCCCCCTCCCCCTGTAGGTGATTAGCTAACCTTCAGTTAAACAACTTTCACAAAGTACTGAACTCTTCAAAGTTTGGGTATCGAAGGTGGCACAAGAATTCCAAATCTTTTATGCCATCTCCTTTTATTGCTTCTGGATCTACTTCTAGGTGAGGCCAAATTATTTGTTATACTTGTGTAAGATGATATACATAGCTTGAGATTTTGTGAATGGCCATTTGAAGATGAGTGTGACTTATACGAAAAAAGGGAAGGCATATTGATACTCGTGATCGCAAAGGTGGAGAAGAGGGGTTAAAGAAAAGAGTAGGTGAATTGTGGAAGTTGATAATGTTCTTTGATTCTATATCCGATAAAAGCGAGTGTACCTAATCGTTTATACTATAGGATACTAAACATTAATATCAAGGTCGTATTTCCCGGGGGGTAATGATTACTTCTACTTCGAGGAGATCGCTATTATTTTATCAAAATGAGTTTTTCGATTAATTTAATAAACAAAAAACAAGAACTAAATTTCTAAGCGAAAAAGAGAACTAAATTAATAGTAGAAATGAAGGGTTAGATCTAAAGATAATAAGAGAGTACTCATTCTTGAATCACTTTGAAATAAGAAAATCAAAATGAAATAACAAAATAATTCTAAATAAAGTAAAACACTTGGATCGCGGAGGTTCCTAAATCGTGAACACGCTTCTCTGGAGGTCAAGTCCACCCGAGTTTAAGAAGGTCCAACCGAACTCTCATCCAAATCGGAGGCCTAAAGCTCGCTTTACGCTGTGAACAACGCTATTGGATTTCACTCCAATTCCGGAGATTTAACGTCTTCCTCTCTCGAGGGGTGCATGCAACTCTCTTTACTCTTAGGTGATCGATTCAATCTACGAGCCTCTCGGCTAATTAAGATTGAAAACCCAAATGGATACTATATACCGGCAATATAGTCCCACTAAATAAAAACCAAGAGTAAATCAAAGGTAATTACTTTAAGAAGAAAAAGAAAGCTAAAACATCATAACGTGATCAACTCATTCTCAGATCATCGCGATCGAGTACAAATGAGGATTAGTTATTCATGGTAATAGTGAAAGAGGGGTAAATAATAAAGGTGCATGAAAACTAAAGAGAGAGATATAGAGAAAGAGAACGCTAACTACGATTTCATTAAACACAAAAAGGGATTACAATTAGGAATGGAGATTACAAGTTCATGCATTATAATGAAAGTACATTGCATGAAGAATAAAACTAGAAATGGAGGGAGAGAGAGAAAAAAACATGAAAAATAAAAACTCAAAAACCTAAGAATAAAACTAGCAACACCTCCCCTCTCCCCAATACTTCTGTCTTTTTTCACATGGGGGAGGTCTGAATTTATAGAATTTTTTTGGGAAGGTCATGCCCCCCTGTCATGCCCGGGGAGGGCATGCCAGTGGGACGTGATAGGTATGGGGAAGTCCTTGTTATGAATATCTGGCAGGAAATGATGATTTATTTAGTATGGGTGACCTGCATTTATTGCGGCAACATGTTTTGTGAAAAAGGCTGGACTTGTTTTCGGAAGCAGGATTTTGACAAAAGAAGGAGAGAGAGCTCGACAAAATCAGAGGAGAAGGAGGGAGAGCTCGACAAAATTGAAGAAAAAAAGATGGCGGAAGGGAGCTCTACGATCGTCGATCGCAGAAAGCGAGATCGACGAAATTGGCGGAGGAAAGAGTCAAACTTAGAATATGGAGGGGAGTTCGACAATCATCGATCATAGAAAGAAGGAGGGAGTTCGACGATCGTCGAACGAAGAAAGTGAGCTCGACAAACTAGGCGATGTTCATCGAACGAAGAATTGAAGGCGTGGTCGCTTAATTCGAAGGAGATCATCGAACGCAGCACTGAATGCTGAGGTCGACGAATTCTGCTGAAGGCGAGGTCAACGGAATTGGAGGAGTTCGACGAAATTGCTGAGCTTGATGAAAATGCCGAGCTCGACGAATCTGCTTAGTTCGATGAAAGGTGGGGTGAAGGTTGAGGTCGACGATATGGCTAAGCTTGACGAAATGAGCTCGACGAAGTAAGCTCGACGAAATGAGCTCGTCAAAATCTGCTCGACGAATTTGCTGAGCTCGACGAAATCTTCTCAACGAAATGGTTTCTCGCAGTAATCTTCCTCGGGATCAGGCTACATGCCCGGTGACACGGCCAAGGAGGGCATGTAAGGGGGGCGTGTTGGGTCATTTTGGCCGAAAACTGAGAAAATCGGCAAAAATAAGAGAAAACATTAGTGGTATTAAAATATATACAAAATGAGGTCAAAATAAAACTTTACAAACATGATTTATATATTAAAAACCGATAACTACCCTTGTAGTTTAGACTACAAAACGTATTATCAAATTCCCCCAAGCTTAATCTTTGCTTGTCGTCAAGCAAAAATATAAAAACTAGCTAACATAAAAGTGACTAATCAGAAATATTCTAATTATGCTAACACAAGTACAATGCGATATTCTATATAGGGAGAAGGTGAAATGTAAATCTAAAACAGTTACTTAAATATGGTTCAATAATTTATAAATATTACTAACGAAAATAAATCATCCAAAATGTTAACAAAATTTTTTAAATAAATTTAAGCAAAGCAACAAAATGAAAAAACTCACTGAGTTGTTACTAGATCCAAGAGACAAACTTTAACTATATCAATCAAATAGCAAAAATCTAAATTTAAATCCAAAACTTTACTATTTTACTTTTCTTCTTTAGTTAGCTAAAAAAATAAAATTCAAAAACATGAATCAAAAGGGCTTATTAGGAACGAAATGTTTGTTTTAGGATTACGATTAGGAGTGGAATTCAAAGATAAACATGAAAGCTTTAAAATCACACTAAACCAAAATAAAGAGTTTCAAAAATTTTAATCATAAATAATTTTTTTAATATTCATTTCTTTCCTTTTTATATTTTTCTTTCTTTTTTTTCAAAACAAAATAAAGGCCATAAATAATTTTCTTTTCATTTTGAAATTGTCCAAACAAAAGTAAATATTTATTTTGAGCACCCTTTTTCAAAAAGCTCTCCAAATAAATCACTAAACAACCCTATGATAATCATGAAAATTTTTAATGAAACTTAAAAGGTTAGTGTGATTAGATAGGTTGGAAATTTTAGCCATGTTGAAAATGAGATGATTAGTGGAGCTAACAATTGAAATCGGAAAAAGGCTCAAAAGCGGCTAACTAGAGATAAATATTTTTAGGTTGGCAAGAAGGCTCAAACAAATACAAAAATGGCCTAAATCATTTTCATGTTTCTAAATTTATCTAAAGCATAAGCATTGAAATATTTCAAAAGGAAAATCCTAGATAATAAATGAAGACTAATGAAATTATCTTGAAAATAGAAATAATAGGTGACTAAGATCGTTAAAATCTACAACACTAATCAAAAGTTGACATTACAAAAATTATTCAAAAAACAAAAAGGAAAATAGTGGATGAAAGATTTTTAAGAAAGTAAAAAAAATAAAGAACGAAACACCAAAATAGAAATGCGAGTTCTAGAAAAACATTTCACGTTAAAATACTACCATGAATTAGAAAAACAACATGACCAACAATTCACTTGTGAAACATAACTAAAAAAAATGATTAGAAAAATCATAATTAGCTAAGTTGTTATAAGGAATTTTGAAAAAAAAAAACAATCAAAAGAAAAGGGTACTATTGAAATACCAAAATTTGTTTAAATTATTAAAATAAAAACAAGTAGTATATATATATATATTTGATTTTGAAATATTTTCTATTTATTTGGATTTTTAAGATATTCTCTTTTTTTATTATTTTTAAGATATATTATCTTTTTTTTGTTTTGAAATATTCTCTTGTTTTTATTTTGAAATATTCCCTTTTTTGTTTTGATTTTTAAGATATTCTCTTTTTTTGGATTTTTTAAGATATTCTCTTTTTTTTGTATTTTTAAGATATATATAAAAATTTTTGATTTTGATTTTTTAAAGGAAACAAAATAAAGACAAGAGAAGGAGGAAATCCTTCCCCAAGCATAATAAAGACATTGTCCTCAATGGAGAATAGAGGGGAAGGGGAGAGAAAAATTAAAACATAAATGAAAGTACAGAATTGAAAAAGAAATGCAAATAAATGGAAAAGATGCTTGTCTAGCGCTTGATGCCCAGACGTTGAAAACTGCATCCCCATGAACTTGATCTAAAGACCAGCTCGAGTCCAAGTTGAGAGGCGAGAAGCGGCAAAAACACACGAGAGCTTATTATTGCACAAAACAAAACAAAAAAAAACAAAAAAAAATAACAACAAAGAAGATAAGGAAGGAGTGCCTCCCAAAAGCGTTCTTTGTTTAAAACGTCGATGAGCTCGACGTTATTGCTTAGTTAAATGGAAAATAGAAAGAGAAATTTAATGGCAATTCGCGTAATATGAGTTGGGGCGCGAGTGCCAAAACATTTTTTAAGAAAATAAAAATATTTTTTTCGTAATTTTTTATTTTTTAAATAAAACAAAAAAGAAAAAAGATTTAGAAAAAGAAAATTTGTTAGTAAAAGAAAATAAACAATTAGAAGGGGTAAAGGAAGAAGAACTAGAAACTAAATTAGAAGGAAAAATAAAAGAAGAAAAAGATGAGAAATTTTCGCAAGGAGGGGAAGAGAAGAAAAAGAAGAAGGTGGCGACGGTTGATCACAAGAAAATTTTTGGATTAAAAGAATCGGTTGCTCCACTTAGATATCAATCATTTACGTAGATTGGGAGCAAAAAGAGATATCCGAAAAATCAATCTCCTCGAAAGATCGAACACAGGAAAGTTCATCTTCCTCGGAAAATTGGAAAACAATCGGGATATCAGGGGAAATCTCCTCCTCAAGAGGTTATAAGCAAAATGGAATTTCTGAATAATAGTCTTCCGCGAGTGATTGAAGGCACTGCAGAAAGTCTGAAGATTCATCATTCGAAAGATAAGTAGGAGGAGGAGGAAGAAAAGAGAGAATTGTGGCCTGAGATGCTAAAGCGACAGAAATTATTTTGAAATGAGCATTGATGTTTGCATCAAATACTGCATAATCAAAAATGTTTTCATTTTCCCTAAAATCAAAAACAGGAGGCGCGCAAACTTGCGGAGAAAAAGTGGAGAAATATTGAGATGGATGGGTTGATGATCACCATGGCCCCAAGAATGATCAGGGTGTTGCCACCCTGAGTAGTTCAAAGTAGGGCTAGGATCAAAATGTCCATTCAAGAAATCTCTAGAAAAATTAAATTCAGAAAAATTTGGAGGAGAAGGGTAGGAAGGTGTTTGAAAATCATCGTAACCCCATGAAAAAAAATTCACTGATGGATCAATTTTGCCAAATTGGTCCAATCCGGAAGGAATAAAATCAAGGGTAGATGAAGGATATCTAACCAAACACTCCTCGCAAGTGTGACCGAACTCTCCACACGAAAAACAAAATCTATTCATAAAAAAATAAAATCAACCGCGAAAGAGGCGAAAGAGAGAAAAGAAGAGATAAAAATAGTAGATATCCTTTTTTCAAAATATCACTTGGTGATTTAATTATGTGTTTATGACCTTGTGTAATTTTCTTGGTATTTTTGGATGTTTCTATAGATTTAAAATCCAAATAATGGCATTTTTGTAATATTTGTCATTTGATGTTTAATGAACCAAATTACTGTCTAGAGCCATGAAATCTTATATTTGGTATTATTTTAGCACTTTACATCTGCAGTAATGTTATTAGAAGTTTTACAAAAATATTTAATGTACTTCATTTGTAAAGTGGCCAATCCTTGGATATTAACTTTAAATATAATTAAATGGAAATATAAATGGGAAAATTACAATACTTGAAAACTAGTCATAATTAGCCTGGATGATCATCAGGAAAATTTATTAGACCAATGAGATCACTTAATATAGTACTTCATGTATAAAGTGATGTAGGCCTACCATCCATGATTTATGATTAGGGTCACTTGGCCAAGAAAATTGGAAGTCGTACTATATGGGTGGTACTAGGTCATGGGTAGTGACTAACACTATTAGCCTAATCCACTAAGACTACAGGGGGATATGATTGACCATTGAGGTGAGAATTGCACTAGAGGAATAAGCCCTGACTGGTCTCCTATAGGTCATTACTGGATCACGAGGGGTGTAGTGTAAACCATAAGGACAATGGTAAAAACGGAGATCGACGGAAGACCGCCGATTTCCCCGGTAATATCTTAAGACATTAAGAGTGTTCCAGAGCAACAACGAGAGCTGTGGGTTTGGGCGTAATCCCATCATAGTTCCTAGTGCCCCCGAGAGCCCTTCACCGGGTATACCCTGGGTAGTCCTGAGATTAACCTTAAATCATTAAGCATAATAACCCGTAGACAAGAGTAGTCTAATAGGTTAAGATATTGTGGTTCATTCTCACCCATGATGGGTTTGAGGGATTTTTGAATAAAAGAACTCTATGCAATCTCACCCGCGATAGGTTGGAGGGATTCAGGACGGGTTGGTCTTGTGAGCTGGAGGCTCGTGTTGGAATATCTTGCATGTTCATAAACTGTGGCAGGTCATGCGGTACCTGACCAATCGTCACACCGATGGCAGTACGGCGGCTCTGGCGAGGTGTGATGGTTTGAGGGGCCAGTGGGTTGTTTTACACTGTGGTTTGGAGGACGATCCCCGAAAACAGACACTCGACAAAAAAGACTGGTCGGTAGCCAGCAAATAGTACATAGATTCTCTAGAGTGCACCTAGGACATGTACAGAGGCGTATGGGAGGTCTAGTCCTGGTAGTGTGATACCCGCCTAGGATTGGAGATGCCTGCTCCACTACTGCCATAGCCACAACAGTTGTACCAGAGATTGATGCTAGCTCCAAAAAGTGGGAACTAAAGGCCTGTGTACACAGAGTCATTGTATGTGAGTTGCACTTGCATGACTCAAAAATAACTGCATGCATTTATTCATATTAGGTCATACGCTTCATGGATCCTTATCATATAAATTAGTATGGGCTCTTTTGTATAATAAGTTAAATTTTGGAAATTCTAACTTATATGTTTGTATGAGCACTCATATAGGTTAGGGTACTTCTGTGATGTATAATAGCAGTAGATTTTTATACTTTATTTACTGCACTTTACTTACTTCTAGTTTTTCTTACTTCTGTATTGTACCTGCTTTTACATTTGGACTATATACATAGAACTATTAGTGTAGATTTACTGCTTACATTCATACTTGGTAGCGTAGAATCCTTGTCACCTGCTTCCTTTTTGTTACCCCTTATTGTCCTCCACTTCATCCTCTTGTATGGTGCCTAGGAGTTGCGGGGCGAGGTGCGGAGGAAATGACTTACTATTTTTTTTACTAATGGTCGGTGACCAAACTATTTTTAGGAGCTCGAGGAGATGGAGCACCAGCACGACTGGCAGGACGAGGTGACAGGATGTGAGGAGCTACTTCGACCACCACCACCTACTACTACAGCGATACCTCAGGTGGGATGAGTTCGAGGAGATAGATTTGCTTCCACATTTTATTTTGTGAGGAGAGTTGTTATTCATGTATAGGGCATAAACCCTTTTTACTCTTTTTATTATTTCTTCTCATTGTGGACTGGATGTACTTTCATTTCATTATATGATATGTACTGTGACTATGGACTGGTTTGTAGTTATTTTTACATTACTGCTATATACTTATGTTTCTCATATTGGCCTACAGGTTTATGATTGTGCTAGCCGGCAGAATCGGCGTCTTGCAGTATCGACTAACCCGTGTGTTAGTGCCACCGTAAGGCGGCGGTTCTGGGCATAAGACCGGAGTCTCCTTGGTAAGGGGAGGGCTCTTACACCCTATTGGGGGTACTTAGGTAGGATCCAAGTGTGGATCAGAGAGTAGGGCTATACTCCCAGCCTGATTAGTATGGCCTAGTGCTTGAGGTAGGTGATTGTTGAGTCACTGAGCTATATGTGACAAGTGTATCACTGAGTTGCAGGCCTTGGAGGAGGCTGAGCTGTAGGTGCCTGGAATGGCACTGTGCTAGGTACCTAAAGGGTACTGAGCTGTAAGAGTGATGCAGCACTCTAAGAGTAGGTCCTTGTGCCTGAATTTATAGGGCTGAAAATCCTGAGCTATAGGCGTTAGAGATAAGGCTGAGGTAGGTGGTCTGTGGACCACTAAGCTGTCGGAGCACAGCAGGGCCCTGAGGTAGGAACCATTGTAGTTCTGACTAAGTGTTTTGAAGAGAACCTGAGTGTAAGGCTGATGGCCAGATGTGTAAGCTCTGAGGAGCATTTTGGAGGAGTTTGTGCTTTGGCTAACATAAGTTAGAAAGGTAGGAGGGAAAGTGGATGTACACAATTGGAGAACCACTATAAATATCTGTGTGCTTTGCTGTGTTGCTTGTTCTTCATTTATATTGCAAGTACTAAGGACATGCTCTAGATAACTTAGTAAGAAAATAACGAAAAAGATATAAGAAATTTTAAAGACCTATCCCCCCCCCCCTCTAGGTGCCTAGGTAACCTTAAATTAATAACTTTCATGTGGTATCAGAAGGAGGTTCATCAAAAAGTATTTAACAATTTGAGTATACCTCTAAGGTTAGGTATAAGACATAAGAATGGGGTCTGGTGTAAACTATAAGGAACTAGGGGCCATGAAGCTTCCAATCTATAGAAAGGAATGCTTTGGCCTCTAGAAGGAAAGGGTTAGACTATTCATGGAAGCTGCTGACCCTAGGATATACATCAAAGTTAAAGTGGTACCCTTCGTACCTATGAAGACCTAAGTTCTGGATGCCAACATTCAGACACCTAAATCTTATTTTCAAATGAACAAAGATTTGCTCCTACTTGCCTCCATGGGCAAGAGAGCTCAAAACAGTATTGCCAGTGTAATACATGATTCAACCTTCCATAATCTGGAGCACTGCAAGACCTCCGAGGAGATGTGGGACACCATAGTTGTGTTGATCGAGGGTTCAGAGGACGTGAGTGATAATAAAAAATTCATGCTCAACAAGGAGTATGAGTCCTTCAGACAAGGAAAGTCTGATGGCTTTGCTGAGAGCTTTGAGAGATTTTTCAGAATAGTGAATGAATTGAGAATATATGGAAGGGTCTTCAGCACCTATGAGCTGAATGACAAATTTCTCCGGTCCCTCACAAAGTATTGGGACAGAAAGATTTGTACCATTAGGGAAATGGGCAAGTTAGCTAACAATCCTCGTCCAACTTTGTTTGGAAAGCTACTGTCATATGAGATGCAACTTGCTACAAGAAAGGAAGAAGAGAAGAGTAGTACATCACAGGACAAGGAGAATTATGTGTCCTTCAAAGCTGATGCCCCAACCATGAGCAGATGGAAGAACGCGCCACTCAGGAAAATTACTGAGTCAGATTCTGAGAGCTCAAAGACTAGCACCTCAGACAGCCATATGTTTTATGAGGACTTTGCTGTCTTCTCCAGGAAGTTTCAGCAATTCATGAAGAAGGAGAATTGGAAGAACAGCAGGACTTCCTATTCCTCACATCATAGAAGGTAATCCTCTAAGGAGGACAGGTATGCTCCTAACTCTATCAAACAAACTTCTTATAATGTTATTTGTTTCTACTGCAACAAACCTGGGCATATAGTTACTGGCTGCCCAGTTAAGTTGAAAGATCAAGTGAAGATTCACCAAAAGGGAAAGAAGAAAGAGAATTCCCTTGTGGCAAAGAAGGAAAATACCTTATCTGACTCTTCCTCTGGGTCAGATATTGAAAAAAAGAAGCCTACATTGGGCTAATGGCTGTTAATGATGGAGAACAAGAATAATATCCTGCTGCTAGGATAGGCATCATGACCCCTCTGTCACATTAAGATAGTGACTCAAAGGTGGATAAAGATGAAGAAGAAGATGTTCAATGCAATGCATTGATCGAAATAACTGATGAAGAGAGCAGCCAGCATCAGCCTGGACAAGCTCAGGTAAATTCTAAATCTCAGCCTTCTATTTAGAGTCATGAGGCTAGCTCAGATTATGAAGCTCAATCATGAAGAGGTGAAGGGGATTCTGATTATGAGGATGATGTCAACTCTATAATTGACAAGTATGGAGAACTTCTTGAAGAATTCAAGAAGTGCAAGCTCCTTGCCAAGAGACAGGCAAAAGAGCTTCTCAGTCTTAGGAGCAAGTCTGAAGGCCAAGAAAAGGCTCTCAATGATATGGCTGCACAATCAGCCAAGCTCAAGGAGATCATTGATATGTAGTATGTGGTAAGAATCTCAAATGATAAAATTATATAAAAATTTGAAGATGATCTCCTACATGAGAAATTGCTAGTGACCAAGTTTTCTAAGCCAAGCACTATGCTTCCCTTAATTGACACCCTCCTTACCTAAGTGGGTAAGAAAGGGTTAGGATTTAAGGGACCTGCTAGACCTCCCAATCCAAAAGGAAATGGAAAGGGGAAGGCACCAGTAGTTCCTCTAGCCTTATTGCCTCCAATTTCTTTTCAGACAGTCTTGTTTCCTTCTAATAGGTATGACCATGAAAGCTGTTATGGTAACTAGGGGAATGGGAAATCCACTGGTATGGACCAATGTGGCCATAACCAAGGTGGAAGATACAACTATGTGAGGGCCCTTAAGGCTGCCCATGAGGAAATTCAAATGGCCCATCCTGAACCAATTGTTTTGGTGCCGCAGCCCCAAAACTGAAGGATAATGCTGCTGCAGGAAATCTCAGTCATCCAGCAAAAGTAGTGACTCAAGGTGAGTCTTCTGGTAAGGCTGGAATGGCAGTTTTTGATTCTCTCAGATGCATGTTAGCTAAAAAGAGACATGCAGCTGGTAGCACTCAAAAAAGACCAAAACAATCAGCTGAAAAACTTACCTTCAGTCAAATGGCTGCAGAAAGAAATTAGAAATATACAGTAGCATATCTTCCTAATGTTCAGGGATCTATTGTAACACCCCCTATCCATCGCATAGCATATAACAGTAGGTCCGGTCGGGGCCTGACACCATATACCACAGACAGACCGGGTGGTTACTCATGGAAACCATCAAACCAATCCAACGTCCTACACAGAGCATTGTAGCGAAAGCAGTTTATATAAGTTGCAATTAAGAACCCAGCACAAAGAGCGCGTATGTCCACTAATATACCAAATAGGAATGTAGTACATACACAAGTACTGGCCTTAAGGCCTTATAAAATTGTTTACTTAATATTACATGATTTACAAACCACGACACGCAGGCCGGTCAGACATGAATAAAAGAAGTAAACACTCCAATTAGGCCTTCAAGGGCCGGCTTCGCAATTTGGGCTTCAGCCCGCTATTGAGCGCTTGGTACAGCATCACCTGCAAGCAACAAAACCACTACACGGTGGCAAACAAAGGGCAACGGTCAGCAATGCTCACCAAATTATAACGATCCTGCCCCGACTCGGGGCGGCGATGCTCCTTCCCTGCACTTATTAGCATAACCAAGCAGTATATAAATATATATTGCATCACAGGAGTTGGCACGCACGGCCACACGCCCCGTGCTCTCAGGGCACATTCTCGTTGAACCGGTCGATGTCACGTCAATTTAAGCCATAGACATTCCGATCACACCACCGCCACTTTGACGGCCACACTATGAGCATTTTGTCTTCTTGGCATGGGTCACGTCAATTTAAGTCATAGACCGCCGAAGACCCTCATCTATGCCAATGTCAAGTGCCATGTACCCTTAGGTCTCTTTAACCGAACGATATAGAACTGGTACGGTTCCATCTAACCCGTGCTCACATCGCAACGACAATTTAAGCCATATGCGCGGGTCAAACTTCTCCCGAGTCCCGTTTCCATCACAAAATCACATAACCAGGTTATGTTCAAGTTGGCTCTCAGGCCACCAAGTTGGCAAGATCAAGCATCCGCCCAGTTTTTCGGGTGCACCTTTGGGTTAATCCCCAAGGCTCCCTATTGCAATCTACCACATAGAAAACCCGAAAAACAAACAATCGCACGGAATCTTCTCCGGCATTTATGCAATGCAACATCACCGCTCTAGACCAACATGTTCGGGTAGGCTTCACACATCATGCCTATGTCTGTTCTCGTTTACGGACTCTACACAACGGGGACTTTACATATCTACCCGAAGGAACTCCTCCAACTCACCGCAAACTCACGAGAGCGGGCTTCCTATGCAAAAGATGGAGAGCTTCACATACAGTTTTGCCAACTTCTCCACCGGATCATACTTCTTATGCGGAATGAAATGCGACACCTTCGTTAGCCGATCTACGACCACCCAAATGGTGTCGTTCCCCTTTTGCGACCTTGGCAAATCGTGCACAAAGTCCATAGAGATGTCGTCGAATTTCCACTCAGGAATAGGCAAGGACTTCAGAAATCCTCCCGGCTTTTGGCATTCCGCCTTCACCAAGGCGTAAGTTTGGCACTTAGCCACGTAGAGCGCCACATCCTTCTTCAAACCCGGCCACCAAAACAGTTTATTTACATCACGGTACATCTTTGTGCTCCTCGGGTGAATCGAGTACTTGGTATGGTGTGCCTCGTACAACAATTCCACCCACAAATTGTCTACACTTGGGACGCACAGACGACCGTCTTTCCAATGCAATCCGTCCTCCACGATGAATTGGGAATTTGACCCGTCCAGAGCCTCTACCATAAACTGTTTCATATGGACATCCAAATCTAAAGCCTGCCGAATCCGATCAGCCAGGTCATATTGGACTTCAGTCCAATTCAGTACTTCTTCAGCACTTGATTGCTTATCCACACAAATAATATCCAACGCCTCCAACTCCCGAATCAACCGCTCGTCATGGATCGACAGCCAATTGGCTTGAGCTGGGTCCCGACGACTCAGCGCATCCGCAACCGCATTACCCTTACCAGGCACGTAGTGGATCTTGAATGTATAGTCCCCTAGGAACTCCATCCATCTACGCTGCCGCATATTCAGATCTTTCTGATCAATCAGATACTTCAGCCTCTTATGATCTGTATAGATATCAATCTTCACACCATACAAATAGTGTCTCCACAGCTTCAAGGCAAAAATCACGCCCGCTAACTCCAAGTCATGGACCAGATAATTCCTCTCGTGAACTTTCAGCTGTCTCGAGCCATAGGCTATCACACTTCCGTGTTGCAGTAGCACACAACCCAAACCGCTGCCCGAAGCATCACTATAAATCTCATAACCTTCGGTCCCACATGGCGAACTCAGCACAGGCGTCGTGGTTAACCGACATTTCAACTCCTCAAAAGCTCGCTCTTATTCCACCGTCCAAACGAACTTCTGCTCCTTCCTCGTCAAAGTAGTGAGATGTAACTCTATCCACGAGAAGTTCTCTACGAAGCGCCTATAATAGCCGGCAAGCCCCAGAAACCTCCGAACTTTCGCTACCGTAGAAAGCTCAGGCCACTCCCGTATCGCAACAATCTTCGCCGGATCCACAGCAATACCCTCCCCACTCACTATATGACTGAGGAACGCCACTGAGGATAGCCAAAACTCGCACTTCGAGAACTTGACATAAAGTAGATTCCCCCTTAGCGTCTCCAAAACCAAATGAAGTTGCTTGAAGTGATCGTCCTCACTCTGCGAGTACACCAATATATCATCGATGAAGACGATAACAAAATATTCTAAGTACTCCCTGAAGGTCCTGTTCATCAAATCCATGAACACTGACGGCGCATTAGTCATCCCAAACGGCATGACCGTAAACTCGTAATGCCCGTATCTCGTACTGAACGCTGTCTTCGGGATATCACTCTCCCTTATTCGCAGCTGATAGTACCCGGACTTGAGATCCAACTTTGAGTACACCGTCTACCTGACCAACTGATCAAAAAGATCATCGATCCGGGGGATTGGGTACTTGTTCTTCTCCGTCAACTTGTTGAGCTCCCGATAATCAATACATAGCCTCAAGCTTACATCCTTCTTCTTAACAAAGAGGACCGGCATGCTCCAAGGCGAAGAACTCTGGCGCATATACCCTTGCTCCAACAACTCTTGCAGTTGAACTTTCAGCTCCGCCATTTCCTTAAGCGCTAGTCGATATGGAGAGCGTGACACAGGCTTTGCACCTGGTACGAGCTCTATCGTAAAATCTATCTCCCGTTGAGGCAGGGCTCCAGGAAGATATCTAGGAAACACATCAGGGTACTCCGATACCACTGAAATACTATCCAATGCGGGCTTCGGCTTTGCAACCTCCACTAGTGTAAAGAACAGTTCTGCATCGGCACGAACCGCCTTCACCACCTGAAGAGTAGACATCAATGTCTTGCTCGACACCTTTAAGCCCGTAAAAGTCGTCTCACTACTTGCTCACAACTTGACTTCCTTGCGACCACAATCAATATAGGCTTACTGCTTCGAGATCCAGTCCATGCCAAATATAACGTCGAACTCCACCAACGGTAGTAACGACTCTTGCAGATCGAACTCCTGATACCCAATACGAATCTTAACATCGCAGATCCTATCCGCGCGCATCGAACACCCATTGGGCAACAACACATCCAACTTATCCTTCGCCATCGAAGAAGGGACTCCGATGCGTGATATAAATCCCTCAGACAAGAAGGAGTGTGAAGCTCCTGTATCGAAGAGTGCTCTTGCCAGATTTTCACAAATCAAAATAAATCCAAAACAAGCAGTGGTAAGGTAATAGTGCATAACAAGTATTTAAAGAAATTAACTTGCTATAAATTAAACCGTACCTGTCACCACATCCGCCTGTTTGATGACCTCCTTTTACAACCTTGGGCTCACGAGAGGTGACCCAGCAAGCAAGGAAGGAGGACTGGCGAGATGGGAGGAGCACACCTGCAAGAGGCGAGAGGTATGGACAGCCCACGGAGATAGGCGAGACCTCTTTAGGCGAGACCTCCAGGTGGGGGGCAATGGCCCAGCAGGCGAGACCTCTTTAGGCCTGACGGATCTTTCCCCACTCGCCACATGTGAAAAGGGGTGTCTTTACCTTTTTACCCCCAAGGGGGGTTTTACCTTTATGCCCCAGGTAATTTTACATTTTTACCCCTGGAGGTCTGCATATAGCTCTCCAGAACAGCGGAGTTTGGCTGTTGGCAGACCCAGCCCAGGGTGTTTTGGTCCTTTCAGGATGATTCAGAAATATTATTTGCAGATCAGATTTAGAGGCCTATAAATAGACCGATAAAGGTGCCTGAGAAGAGAGGTTTGAACCTTTCCACTATCTTTCTCACAGGCACCTAGCTCAGCACTGGCTAGGGAGGGGAAGACCTTCAGTTCTTCCGGGTAAGAGGTGAGACCTCCGAGTTGAGCCCCCTCGGTCTGATTTCAGGTCTCCGACTCTTGTCAGGAGGGTAGCGCAGGGGGAGTAAGTGTGGGCTGCATCCTGTTTCGAACGTTAGGAGGGATCAGAAAGCTGGTTCCAACACTCCATGTGGCCAAGATTATACACCCTTTGTTGGGCCGGAGCATAGTGGGACGTGGTCGAATCCACCGCCTTGCCCTTCTCTTCATAAGTAGCTCGCGACTTTATTTCGGACTTGGGACGTCCGCTCCAACAGTCACGGGCAAAGTGTGCCGGCTTCCCACAAGTAAAACACTAACCCGGGGTCCGACCCGTAGTCGCCCCAGAAGCACCAGAAGAGGGAGCTGGACCCGAAGTCCTATGCTTCTTGTGGAATCTTCGATAGCCGGACTTTGAAGTAGTCGGCACTTTGAACTCAGATTTGTTATCACCAATGCTCTTCTTTGCCTGAACATTCTTCATGTCCTTCTCCAAGGACCGGGCCGTGTTGACCAAGGTCAAGAAACCCAGCGTCATCGGCCCCGAGAGTAGTAACCTCAACTCATCTCTCAACCCTTCATAGAATCGATTCGTGTTGTGCTCCTCATCCGCAATGGTGGAGCTAGCATATCGACTCAAACGAGTAAACTCGTGGAGATATTCATCCACGCTACTGTCCCCTTGTACCAACTTCAGTAACTCATTCTCCATCGAAATCCTCTGAGTAGAAGGGAGGTACCTTACCAAGAACAGTCCTGAGAACTCCTCCATCGAGACATCAACAAGTTACCTACCTCTCAAATGATGCAGCTCCAATCCTTCCCACCATAATCTCGCTTCACTGTCCAAAAGGAACGTAGCAATGGTGGTCATTTTCCACTCCTCCGTCTCCGTTGCTGTCATGACTCTCTTCACCCTGGAGAGCCAGTCTTCAGCTTGAGATGGGGTTCCCAACCCCGAGAATACCGGAGTATTAAAGCACTTGACATGCTTGAGCTGTCTCTCGGTTGCCGTCCTTGGCACCAGCGGCTCCACTACTACCTGTTCCACTCTCCTCGGCTCAGCCGCTTGCAGCGGTACCTTCTCCATCGCAGGAGCGGGTTGCTGCATTTGCCTTGTAGGCTGCGCATTAATCATGGCCAACACTGCTTCGGCCACCAATCGTATGGTCTCAGCCGATAGAGGTGTTGCAGGAGCTTCATTAGGAGCACTGCTCGACTCAGAAACTCGACGTTTCGACGACCCAGCACCACTTCTGGTCACCTATAGTGGTACGAAACACCGTTAAGCAACCAAATAAAATTGCAAACAGCAATTATAGGAACACGCAGGTTCCCCAAACATGTGTATTTTCATTCCTAAGTGGACATTCATGGGTTCTTTTACTGTTATAATGATGACGCACACACATGTGCTCACTACCCCTTAAAAAGAATTCGGCCACGAATTCATTTTAAGCCCGACCAAAACCAGTAGTCTGATACCAAATTGTAACACCCCCTATCCGTAGCATAGCATATAGAAGTAGGTCCGGCCGGGGCCCGATGCCATATACCACAGACAGACCGGGTGGTTACTCATTGAAACCATCCAACCAATCCAACGTCCTACACAGAGCATTCTAGCGGAAGCAGTTTATATAAGTTGCAATTAAGAACCCAGCACAAAGAGCACGAATGTCCACTAATATACTAAATAGGAATGTAGTACATACACAAGTACTGGCCTTAAGGCCTTACAAAATTGTTTACTTAATATTACATGATTTACAAACCACGGCACGCAGGCCGGTCATACATGAATAAAAGCAGTAAACACTCCAATTAGGCCTCCAAGGGCCGGCTTCGCAATTTGGGCTCTAGCCCGCTATTGACCGCTTGGTCCAGCAGCACCTGCAAGAAACAAAACAACCGCATAGTGGCAAACAAAGGGAAACGGTCAGCAATGCTGACCAAATTATAACAATCCCGCCCCGACTCGGGGCTGCGATGCTCCTTCCCTGCACTTATTAGCATAACCAAGCAGTATATAAATATAGATTGAATCACAGGCGTTGGCACGAACGACCACATGCCCCGTGCTCTCAGGGCACATTCTCGGTGAACCGGTCGATGTCACGTCAATTTAAGCCATTGACATTCCGATCATACCACCGCCACTTTGACGGCCACACTATGAGCATTTTGTCTTCTTGGCATGGGTCACGTCAATTTAAGCCATAGACCGCCGAAGACCATCATCTATACCAACGACAAGTCCCATGTACCCTTAGGTCTCTTCAACCGAACGACATAGAATGGGTACGGTTCCATCTAACCCGTGCTCACATCGCAACAACAATTTAAGCCATATGCGCGGGTCAAACTTCTCTCGAGTCCCGTTTCCATCATAAAATCACATAACCCGGTTATGTTCAAGTTGGCTCTCAGGCCACCAAGTTGACAAGATCACGCATCCGCCCAGTTTTCCGGGTGCACCTTTAGGTTAATCCCCAAGGCTCCCTGTTGCAATCTACCACGTAGAAAACCCGAAAAACAAACAATTGCACGGAGTCTTCTCCGGCATTAATGCAATGCAACATCACCGATCCAGACCAACATGTCCGGGTAGGCTTCACACATCATGCCTATGTCCATTCTCGTTTACGGACTCTACACAACGGGGACTTTACATATCTACCCAAAGGAATGCCTCCAACTCACCGCAAACTCACGAGAGCGGGCTTCCTATGCAAAAGAAGGAGAGCTTCACATGCTCAAGAAGAGAATCATTACCCTAGCATTCTTCCTTGACACCATGGAAAAGTAAGCGGATGAAAAGCACCGCACTCTCTTTGCCTCCGTAGATCCGAAGTCGGCTCGCGATTTGGAGCTTCGAAGCTCCTCCAATGGCCGGATCTAGCTTCTTCTTCTTCCTTTGCTCTCCTCTCTCTAGACTTTAGAAAGGGAACCACTCAAGTGAAATGAGGGTTTTAAGGGTCCATTCCCGTGTATATCCCATTAGGAACAACCCCCAACCGTTGGATCTCAAATTAAAGAAACGAACGGCCTTGATTCGGGCCTGAAATATTAAAACTGGGCCGAACACGGCCTAGCACACGCCCGTGTCCAGGGCCGTGTCCATCATTCGCCATCAAAATCGACGCGCCTGGAACAACACACAGGCATCCAACACGCCCGTGTTCGACCTGACACGCCCGTGTTCCAACTAACACGGCCGTGTGGTCGGCCGTGTGCCCCCATCGACACAGCCCCGAAAACAACCCGAGACTCACACGGTTATTGAACATGCCCGTTTCCTAGCCCGTGTCTACTCGAACACGCTTGGGCTCCAGGCCGTGTTCACGGTCACGACACTTCATCGAGCGAAGTTCGTCGACATGCTGACACGGCTTTGGACATGCCTGTGTCCTAGGCCGTGTGCCTTGTCTCGATACATCGTCGAGCGAAATTCATCGACTCCCCGGGCCGATCGTCGAGACGGGCTCGACACGCCCTAAGACACGCCCGTGTCTCAGGCCGTGTTCTCTGCTCGACGATCATCGACTCCAAAATCGTCGACCTCTCGACCAAATCGTCGACTCCAGCCTGACATGCCCTGGAACACGCCCGTGTCCCAGGACCTGTGCCTCCTGCCAGATTCCAAATCTGGCCCAAAACGTCTCCCGTCGCTCTTTTGAGTTTCGTGGCTTTACAGCTGTCAAGCCAAATGATGGTCCTAAACAGAAAAGGAGATATAATGTCCAAGAGTGCTGGTGTTGTGGCAAAGTGGGCCACTATGTTGAATATTTTTGACAAAATCCTTTATTGTCCAGAGGTAGCCAACCTATCAAGAATACTGCAGGATGGCAGGCTTATTTTAACACTTATGTGAACCTAGGGCCCAACAGAAATTGGGGTCCTAAGGTGAGATGAATTGTTTTTTTCAGGTTAGGTCAAGTATCAATTCCCCTAAATGGTACTTGGAAAGTGGATGTTGCAGGCACATGACTAGAACAAAGGAGCTGTTGAAAGAGTTCACTACAATAAATAATGGACCTAAGGACATCTTTGGATGCTCTATCAAGCGAATAACCAGACTTTATGGTAAGATCTCTAATGGCATAATCATCATCACAAAGGTAGCTTATGTAGAGGGGTTGCAACACAACCTCATAATCATATACCAACTATGTGACCTTGGTTATGGCAATTTCTTCCACAAGGATAAGTGTCACATCAAGAGGTTAATTGTACAAAGTGTCATCTTAATAGGCACTAGGAGTGGGAATGTTTATTATTTGAACTTTTCTTGCTTAGATAGTAGTTCCCTTATATGCCTAATTGCAAATGACAAAGTCTCATATTGTGTCCAATGACAGAAGAGACTGGTTCATTTGAATTATAAGAACATTGGTCAGCTCTACAATGATGAGCTAGTTAGAAATTGTCCCAAAATAAAATGCTCCAAGGAGGGTATCTGTGCTTCTTGCCAAAAGGGTAAGCGACTAAGACCTCCTTCAATAGCTTAGGGACCAAGGACTCAGTGAGATGCTTATATCTCTAGCATATGGTCTTGTTTGGTCCTTTGCCTGTTCGTAGTCTAGTTAAGCAGATCTACACTCATGTGGTGGCTGATGACTATTCCAAGTTTTCTTGGGTGTCCTTCCTTAGAATAAATGATGAAACCCTTGATGTCTTCTTGAAATTTGTCAGGCAGATTCAGAATTAACTTGCTTGCTCAGTGGTCAAAATAAGAAGTGACCATGGAACGTACTTTCAGTCTACTGCCATGACTACTTTCTATGAAGAGAGAGGGATTCATTAAGAATTATACTCTCCAAGAACGCCGCGGCAAAATGGGTTCGCTGAGAGGAAAAATAGGACTCTCATAGAAGCTGGGAGAACATTGTTGAGTGACACTTCTATCGCTGAATATTTCTTGGTTGAGGCAGTTAACACTGCATGTCATGTTCGCAATAGGTCTTCTATCACCAAAGGCTACAAGAATACTCCCTACGAGATCTTGAAGGGAAAAAAACCAAACATATCCTATTTCAGGATCTTTGGTTGCAAGTGTTTCATCTTGAATAATGGTAGGTCAAAAGTGACTAAGTTTGCTACCTAATACTATGAGGGGATCTTTGTTGGGTACCATAATAATCGTAAGGCATATAAAGTCTATAACTTCACTAATCATGTTGTAGAAGAATATGTCCATGTAGTGTTTGATGAGTCAAGAATGATTGGCAGAGAGTTGTCAAGCTCTTTTCCTAATTCTGCAGGTATATAAGTCATGATTGAAAAGCTCTCCATCAAAAATAAAGAACTAGCTATGCAAGAAGAATGTGGAGAGGGATGCTATCTAGAGGAAGCACGGGACAGTATAGCTGGATATGAAGACCAACCAACTGAAGAAAATGGTGCTCAGTAAGAAGCAGTCAGGCTGCCCCCAGCAGTCAGATATCTGAGAGATCATCCTCCAAATTAGATAATAGGTGAGGGTAGCGAAGGTGTATAGATCAGAATAAGGAGTTTCAACATAGCTCTCTATTCCTGCTTCCTGTCATAAGAAGAGCCCAAGAAATTTCAAGAGGCAATTCAAGACCAATTCTGGATTGGTGCAATGCAAGAAGAACTAAACCAGTTCAAAATGTACAAGGTCTGGAAGCTGGTTCCGAGACTAAATGGACATAATATCATTGGAGTCAAGTGGATTTTTAGAAATAAACTTGATTAAAATGGCATAATAATAAATAATAAAGTTAGACTAGGGGCCAAGGGGTACAGAAAGGAAGAGGGGATTGATTATGATCGGACTTTTTCCCAGTTGCAAGGTTGGAAGCCATCAGACTGTTCCTTGCATTTGCAGCCTTCCAGGGATTAAAAGTCTTCCAAATTGATGTGAAGTCAGCCTTTCTAAATGGATACTTGAAAGAATAGGTCTATGTAGAGCATTCTCTAGGTTTTGTAGATTCTAACTCTCCAACTACTGTGTATAGACTCAGGAATGCACTATATGGGCTCAAGCAAGCCCCAAGAGCATGGTATGAGACATTGTCTACCTTCCTCATTGAGAACAAATTCTCAAGTGGGAAGATAGAAAAGTCCCTATTCCTAAGGGAATCTAAGGGCAAGATCATCCTAGTCTAGATTTATGTTGACGACATAATATTTGGCTCTACTGATGACAACCTCTACATGATGTTTGCAAAACTTATGCAGGAGAAGTTTGAGATGAGCAGTATGGGTGAACTGAAGTTCTTCTTGGTACTCCAAGTATTACAGACTGATGATGGTCTATCCATATTCCAACCAATGTTCACCAGGGAGTTAGTCAAAAATATGGTATGGAGAATGCTTCCACCAAAAGAACTCCCATGAGCTCAAGTATGACCATAGGCAAAGATGATCCAGGGAAACCTGTTGATCCAACTTTATATAGAGGTATAGTTGACTCCCCTCTCTACCTCACTATGAGTAAGCCTAACATTATATATGCAACATGTGTCTGTGCTAGGTATCAGGCCTGCCCTAAAGAGTCTCACTACACTGCTGTGAAAAGAATCTTGAGATTTCATAAGGGCACCCCAGATCTTGGCTTGTGGTACCCTAGGAATGGGGACTTTGAACTAATAGGCTATTCAGATGCAAATTTTGCAGGCTGCAAGGAGGACAGAAAGAGCACTTCTATCTCCTGTCAATTTTTAGGTGGAATGCTTATCTCTTGTAGCAACAAGAAGCAAAACAGGTGTTGCAATCTCAACTGCTGAGTTACAGTATATTTCAGTTGGGAGCTACTATGATCAGTTGTTGTGGAACCAACATAAACTTCAGGACTATAATATTCAGATAAGTAGAACTCCACTATATTGTGATTCTTGTAGTGAAATTTCTATAGCTAGGAATCGTGTATCCCATGGCATGTCTAAGCATATAGAAATTAGGTATCATTTCATTAGAGAACATGTGGAAAGGGAAGACATCAACCTTGAGTTTGTCTCCATAGACAAGCAAGTGGTTGATATCTTTACTAAGCCACTAGATTAGGCCAAGTTCAACACGTTCAAATTTGAATTGGGTATATTGAATATTTTGTAGCTTCAATTCTATCCTCTACCATATGTAGTACTGTCTATTTTGTAGATAGTACAAGTCCTTCATCGAGATAATGAACCTAGTGTGAAACTGTTGATGGGGAGCAAGCTCAACGCCGTAATGGGATTGAGTAAAAGTGGGGAGATCAACCACAGATAGATAGGGGGAGAAAAAACTCCACAACAAATATACCTATAATAGAAGTCAAAAAGGGAGAGAGTAGTCACGGGGAAAGAAGAATAGACTTGATCAAGACCTAACCAAGACTTGACCAAGGCAACATGCAGGAAGCTCAAAGCCAGGTGGTGCTTAAGTTGCTTCAGCACTAGAATAGTAAGTGTGGCTCACCCAGGAGAAATGCGGCTTAAGAATGGCAACATGCCAGGGGGAGTAAGTAATTCTCCACAGGCTGGCAAAATGTGGTAACATTTCCAACCTCTAATGATGTTACACAAGTTTTAGTTTTTATGTTGAATATGTTGTGTATGTCATTGACCTGTATTATTGATCAAGAAAAGTTTTGACTTCTTCAAATAGGGGGAGATTGTTGGGTCAATAGATCCCACAGTCCTAAATTTGTAAGAAGTCAAAGTGGTCAATGACATACACACATAGTTGTATTTGATGTGTGCTTAAGTTCATGCATGCAAGTTGTCCTTGATTGGAGAGGTGAACAAAAAATGTTAGCTGGAAGTCAGATAATTTGACCAAGGCAAAAGTGTTGAGACCGCTGAGACAGCTGAGAGAGCTGAGGAGAATGTCTCAGCATAACCGCTGAGACAGCTGAGAAGCTCAATGCAAAGCATTGAGAGAAGTGTTGGTCTCAGCAAAACCACTAAGACTGGAGATAGTCTAAGCTGTGAATAATGAAGCATTGAGATAGTTGAGAAGAAACCACTGAGACAGGAGATAGTCTCTACTTTGAAGAAGAAATCACTGAGACAGCTGAGAAGAAATCATTGAGACAGGATGTAGTCTCAGTTGTGAAGAAGAAAATGCTAGGACAGTTGAGATGGAACTGCTGAGACAAAGCCAGCAGAAATTCTCTAAGTATAGAAGCATTGAGTGAAGCAAGTTCACTCAATGCTTCTAATGAAGAGCCAAGTCAACTTACGTTGAGTGACTTAACATCACTCAATGCTTAATGAGTTCTAGAATTTTTCTAAGTACAGAAAGTGATGGCCACTGCTGACGTCACCAGAAGTCAACAAGTCAAATTATTTCATGTCGTTGCGGGAAAGCTAGAGCATCACTGGATGACCACTACTGACGTCACCAGATGTCAACAAAGTCCAAGTAGTTCATGTCATTGCTGGAATGATGTAGTAGCGTCGGAAGCTACTATTTGTCCTCTTCTGAGGTAGGTGGTTCTCACCATCCTTGGTTGGGCCCAAACTCAAATTGTGTCGTTCATTCAAATCAACAGATATAAAAAACAGAGAGAAAAGGGGATCAGGGTTACGAAGAAAATACGGAAAATAGAGGTGGCTGGAATTAATCTTCTATGACGAGCTTGAAAGCCAAGTCCAGCAGTGCAATCCAGCAAGACAGAGAAAGATTGCTGAAGCTTTTCAGGTTCAGCAAGTTTTTTCTTTGCAGAACAAGGTGGCTGATTCATCTTGTCAGCAAGGAGATATAGATGTGTGAAGGGCCATCAACCTTCAACAACAGATAGCTATTTTTCAGTGTAGTAGAGAAGTAGTTAGCAGTAGAAGATGACTAATTCTTTCTACAGCAAGAGGGCTGGGCTGATATCAGCTCAGTCCAGCAATGTAGACTTAGAGATTTATATATGAGTCAGTGTTTTACATTTATTTCAACTTCTTGATTAAATTCTTGTAGGATTCAAGTTGTCTGAATCTGAGCTGTAGGGCCTTTTGTGCCTGAGTTATAGGTGACTAATTAGTCACCCAGGTAAGGGCCCTGCTGGGGTATTGAGTTAGGATCCAAGTGTGGATCTCAGAGTAGGGCTGTCCTCCTAGCCTGAGTAGTAGGGCCTAGTTGTAACACCAACGATTTTTTTCGATGTCTTTATTTGGTTTGTCGACATCATTATCTCGACGTCAGCATGTTACCCTTTTCGTTTTGTTGGCAGCACTGCACCGTTTGTGCGTTTTCGCATCCGTTGAGCTTGTTTATCCTTATTTTGGGATTCTGATGGGATGGAAGGTTTTCCTTGGTATTAAGGTTGAGGTTTTGAGGACTTGGACATGCCTGATTTTGTTGCGTTCTAAGCATTTTGCATTCTCGGCGCGTGTTTGGATCCTCGGCGCATTTTTGGATCCTTGTTAGGATTTTCTTTGATTGTGTAAGCTTTTGATGATAGTGTTTCAGGAATGGTACGTTAGATTCTATGGTTGTCATCGCGGTTTAATTCATTTAATTCAGCACGTTTGGGCCTCTGATTTCAACTTATATTTCCCTGGTTCAACCATTTGATTATGATAATTATTATATCAAAGCCTTATGCTTATTTTGATTCTCAGGAAACCCTCCTGAGGGGGGTTGGTTTTCGCCGAACCCTTTTTCCTTATGAATTTCAGGGCACTGTGCCGAGCTCAATGATCATAGAGTGGAGCTGGATGAAGCGTCGAGCTGAGCTCGACGAACGTCGAGCTGAGATCGATGAATGTAGATTTGAGATCGACGAACGTCGAGCGGTTCTGGGTCCTAGGTTCTGGGTTCGACGATTTTCATGCGTAGTTCGTTGAACAGAATTTTGTTCCTTTGCATTCGATGAATTATGAACTGACTTCGTCAAGCGGGTTTTTACTTTGCATTCCACGATCTTCGAATTGATTTCGTCGAACGGGTTTTTTGCGTTCGACGATCGGGATTGTTCTTCCTATATATTTTAGAGAATCTGCTTTGTTCTCGAGAAAGCTCCTTGTTCTCGAGAATTTTTTCTTGTACTATTGAACAGTCCTAGTTCTCGAGAAGTCTTTTTTCTGTACTCGAGAACGACCCTTCTGGTTCTCGAGAATTATCTTATTTCTCAAGAAGGTATGTTGTTCTCGAGAGGCATCCTCATGTTCTCGAGTAATAGTTCCTGTACTCGAGAAATATGTTCTTCCACCAGAAAAATCCACACACAATTCTCAGGAAATTCTTCTCGGTTCATGGGAATTTGCCTTCTTGTTCTCGAGAACAGTCTCCTTGTTCTCGAGAGCTGTAATTTTGTTCTCGAGAACAGCTTCCTGGATCTTGAGAACTATTTTTTTTCTCGAGAATAGCTTCCGGGTTCTCGAGAACCATCATTTTGTTCTCGAGAACAGCTTCATGGTTCCCGAGAACTGTCATTCTGTTCTCGAGAACTCTCTTTTGTTCTCGAGAACAGCCTCCTTATTCTCCAGAAAACCCTTCTTTCTTCTCGGGAAGCCCGGTTCAGCCAACCCTAACCCTTTTCTTAATTGTGGTTATCCTGATTTTTACCCTAGGTATATATATATACCTACTTATTTCCTCCTCCATTTTGACTGGACATTTTGTTCATCTTCCGAAACAGTGGCGTGAGCGAGAGAGAGTTTTTCTGGAATCCTTCCGGTAGATGCTGATGGTGCTCCGGTGCTCGAAATTTTCAACCGAATATAGATCCAAAAAGCTCTCAACGAGAGCTACACCATCGTGGTAAAATTTTCCTCATTCTTTCAGATTTTCTTGCTTGGGTTTTCAGCCCTAACTCCTATTTTTGACCATACTTGTTAGATTTCGACTTCCCTCGTCGTCTTTAGCCACAATCAACACTGTGGTGCGAATTGGACGTCTTTCTCCGATAAAACCAAGGCAAGTGATGGTTTTCTCCTTCCCTTCCCTTCTTAATCCAGATTTGTAGAAGTTTCTAACTTCTTGCTATCATTGTTAATAAATAACTTGCTGGTTTTAAATGTTGATGAGATTTCTGTCTATTTTCCATTTTACTTTCCATGTTCTTGATCTTGGTTACCTAACCTTGTAGTGCTATATGTTTAGATGATGAGAATAAATATCACTTTTACTACCGTACCCTAACTTTCTCGTATAAAGCATTGGAGGTTGTTTAGGGTTGTAAATTTCTCCTAAAGGTTGATCAATCGCTTCAAATCTATAATTGTTTAGTAGAATCCGATGTGCCATGGTTTTCTTGAGGTTTCTAACTTTGTTTTTCTACGTGGCAATGCCATGTGGCGAGACAAGCTGCAAGTTTTTGTGGGCCTCTAAGCTCTAAAGTTGCGGTGTTTTTCTTCCCTATTAGTACTTTGTGGCACTATACCAGGTGATTGGGGCTTTTGCGGTGAATGGTGGAGTGTTTAGTGTCCCTGGTATTTAGACGGATAATTGTCTTTGGGTTTATGTCCAGCTGAGTTGACCACCCTGCCCGTTTCGGATTATTTGGTGGAGTTGACCACAGGTAGTTAATAAGGGTTAGTCACTTTCTGGATGATTTAATCATGACCTTTTTTCCCCTTATAGTCTTCTGCATTTGGTGTGCTTTGCGGCACGTGATGCTTCACGTAAGTGTTTCTTTTTGGTTTCTGTACATTTCTACTGTACTTTAATTAAGTATTTTCCTTTGGTCTTGGGTTGGTACCCCTCGACTTTGTTTACTTTTGACTTACTTTCCTCCATTACTTGTACATTCTTGCTGAGGTATTCTGTCTTTGGAATGCCTCAGGTTCAGAGTTGTAGTTGGTAGCTATGCTGATTTTGGAGTTTCTGAGCAGCAGTGTTGGTTGTGTTCTTTGTCTCGCCGTAGTGAGGTAGTTTGTTGTTTTTGTTTATTCACTAGTTCAGACATACTTTACTTTTGTGGGTTCGTGTCAGTTTGTTGACGCCCACATGATTGTTATGTTATTTTTGGATACTTGCTAGCTGCTTATCTTTCTTTCCGTGTGTTTGAGATACTTACTCTCTGGGATATTATATGCTAGGAATGCATGGTAGGTATTTTCAAGTATAAAATAAAAGTACTTTTATTACCTCATGCATTGCACGCTTTTAGAATGTAAAGTCACTATATTTAACGATCGTACAAATCTACTTTTATTGCTATTATAAACTTAGAACTTGTATATCTTGAGGTGCCCTTTGGGAACCTCTAAGATTTTGTAGGATTTCTATTCTGATAAAAGAAGTATTTTTCCGCAGTGTTTAACTTCTTTTCTCATGGACTAGATGAGCAACTAAGCCGAGGGATATCGCTATCTACTATACTTAAATTGATTTTAACTCTAAATAACATAAAGAACCTTTCTTCATGGTTAAGTAGGAGTTTTGCCTGAGTGTCCGCAATTATCCCTTGCTGACGTGGCATCATGATGTACATTTTTCCCTTACTTTCACATAGTTATTTGGCGGTGCAAAATACGGGTTGTGACAGTTAGTATCAGAGGGAGGTTGGTTTGACGATTTGGTCGAAGAAGCCAAACTCGTCTAGTTTATTTCCCTTCATTCATTTGCATACACACACCGATGTGTCATTAGTACGTCTTAACCGAAGCATCGACACTACACTCATAGCGTGACTAGAATTATACGGGGCCTATTATGTAGTATGGGATGCATAATATGTGTTTGTATATGAATCTGATGACCACTTTTAGTCATCATTTTTGGTATAGTTTAGTTTAAGAAATTCCTAAGATTATTGGTATTTTTGCTTACTTTATCCGTGTTATGTTTATTTTCATACTTTATTTGTTTTGTTATGAATATAATATTTTTTAGGTTCTGTTATGTTTATGTTATGATCAATTTTATTTTTATTTTATGTTATGTTATGTTTTGATATAAATTATGTGTCTAATTTTTTATATTATATTTGTTTTGCAGCCCATATCCGAGCCTTCTTCATTGGTGAAGCCCTCAAGTCATGGTGCTGCCCTCCTTCATTGATCCAAACCTTGCAGCCTACATGATGCAGCCCGGCGACTTCAACATCCATGCAGCCCGGCCATTTCAACACCCATGTAGCCCTTGAAGTTTGGTGCAGCCCGGCCTCCCACCTAGCAGCCCATGCACTACCCGAGCCTCCTCCCCACTTCAAGCATACAACCCACAAAGAGCAGCCCGCCCCCTTCAAAGTGCAGCCCACTCTCTCTATTCTTTGGTCCATTTGAGGCCCATGCATGGTCGGTCCCCTCCCCCTTTTTTCATCAACTTATTTCCATATTTCTCTCCCCATTCATGCATGGCCGGCCACCTCATGCCCTCTCTCCCAGTCCTCATTAATTTCCATATGCATGCACCTTACCACTATACATGGCCGACCACTTTTTTTCTCCCCTCTTTATTTCTTATTCATTCCCCTTTTCTATTTTATATTTTCTAATTCATTCCCTTAAAGTCCATGCATTGAACCCACCTCTCTCTCTCCACCTCATTAAATTTCATGCATGAACTTCTCTCCCTTTACATGGCCGACCACCCCCCTTGCCTCCTCCTCTTCATTCCCATCTAGAATCTTCCCTCCTGATCTATAAAAGGCACCATGGTCTCATGCTTTAAAGAGTTAGATTTTGGAGAGATCAAGTGGAGAGTATAAGTCAAGAGAGCTTTTGTTGTAATTTTATTTCTTAGTTTACCTTGTTGCAATCTTATTTCGTTTAAGTAATTTAGTATTATTTTATTTTTGCATTGTGTACTCTTTCGTTTAGTATCAATAAAAATGAAATTTTCTTCTCTTTACATTGTTATTTCCTTTTCCAATATGCGTAGCTAATCTTCTCTTAGCCTTCGATCATGAGGATCCATAAAATGAGATGCGGGTTTCTTTTATTTCATAGTTTTATTTTTGCTTAATTTTACTCGATCCTTCTTTGATTCTTATTTTGTCGACTCCATATTTTCGGTATACGGTAGTAGGCTTGGGATCTCATATTTGAGTAGCCGAGAGGCTCATGAATGTGAAAGATCACTCAAAGAAGTAAGGAGTTGAACGCAACCCTAGAGATAGGATGACATAAATCTTCCGGATTGGAGTCAAATCCAATAGTGTGGGTCACCTCAATAATGCGGCTTTAGGCCTTTTTGACTTGAAAGAGATTCCTGTCGAAACGTATATAAGCTAGGAGACTTAATGCTCTAGCGAGATTTTGTCTTATTTTCGGATCCATCATGGTCAAGTATGAAAGTGGGGATAAGATCTACCTTAACTCTAGAGGGGGGGGGGGGGGGTGAATAGAGTATATTACAATAATTTTCAAGTAAAAATTATTTTGCAGTGGAAGACTTAATTTAAATATATGTGTAAGGTGCTTGCAGTAAATAAAAATTATGAAAGAAAGAAATAAAAACACAGCACACAACAAACAAAATATAGCAACCCGAAGATACAAGGAGTTATAGTGGTTCCCCAATCAATCTGGGTACATCCACTCTTCTACCACCCTAGGTAGGAATCCACTGCAGGATGAGTTGATCAGGTGTCCTAGGCACCGATGAGCTTTTGATAAGGTGCTTAAAAACAAAACTAGATTTTTTGATCAGGTGTCTTGCCACCACTGAGTTTTGACAAGGTCTCAGAAACCAACACAAAACTTTTGAAGGGAGATTTGAGAAACCCTTTTACAGCAGAAAAAGAAAGAGGTTAAATGTTCTTCTCTGTCAACAATCAGAGAGAAGACTAGTGGATGATGTTGTCAAAGCTCCCCCTGAGATCTGTAAGTTGTTCAGGAAAAGAAGCTTTGCACTAGGGTGATAGGCCTTCAGTAGATGAGATCTCCAGCAAAGGATGATTCCAGCAGTTGCTGAAATATGTAGTGTCTGGAGTCTTGATGGATGAAGCCTCTGAACACTTGAGTCAATAGAGATCTAGAAAATCTTCTTTTCTGTATGTTGATCTCCTTCAGTGGTGTGTGTTCTGAATGAATTCTGTCTGTGTGTCTGTCTGTGACTGTTCTCTTTTTGTGTGTAACTGTTTTGAGTAGCAGAATAATATCCTCTTTTATTTCTTAGATCTGAGAAGAATGAATTGATTCTCTGTCTCCAAGATAGCCGTTAGACACTCATTAATGACTTCCTTCAATGAATTTTGTCTCTGGAGGAAAGTCCTAGAGAAAATTCCTTTAAATCTCCCTTGAAACTTGCTCCAGGTTAATTGAAATGGCTACAAGATCCTTGAAATAAATGCTGGGAATAAATAAGATAGAATTCCATAACTGTCTGAATTTGAATCTTGAGAATCGTCGATCTCTCTAGAAAATCGTCCACCTGAGCTCAACTACCGTCGACATGAGCTCAGAGACTGGAACTAGACTGAAAACAGAAATCGTTGATCTGAGCTCAACTATCGTCGACCTGAGCTCAGAGACTGGGAAAACAGCTAGAGACAGAAACGTCGATCTGAGCTCGAAGATTATTGAACGACATTCGACGACTTGTTGAACTGAGCTCAGAGATAGTCGAACTGAGTTCGACGATTCGTCGACCTGAGCTCGGCGAAAATGACTTAGTCTCCTGAATTTGAATATCTGATCTGAGGGTCTTGGGGGCAGCTTTCAAGCCTAAATTCTAACCCTTAGACTCAATCTAATTTGACCTTAAAAACTATACAAGGAGGTCAAAACAATTTTCTTATGGACATAGTGATGCTTGCCCAAATCAGAAATAGGGTGTTCCAACAATCTCCCCCTATTTGGGTTAGGATTACTATTTACATGACATAGGAAATAAAAGCATACAATGCAGATATAAAATCAAAAACAGCATTGCAGAAACACAAATAAAATCACATCACAAAGTCATAATAGATAACACTGTCAGCTTACATAATCATTCCTTTTCCTTAATCTTTTTGAGAACTATTTCTCTGTTAGGGTTAAGAGTTTCTTTCTTGGATCTTCTGTCATCATCTGCACCTAGAGAAGTTTGATGTTTTGTCCTGGGGACTACAACTTCTGGGTGCAGCTTCATATATCTTTATGAGTCAAAGAATTTGCGGGAAGAATATCTTTCAAGTTCTTTCTTTCTCTATTCTGATAGAGTGGTGAAATTTGATATATCTCTTCCTTGTTCTCTTTCCTTTTTAATTTGATCTAGTGCAAGCAACTCTTTCATTCTTGCTGTCCAAAAAGTAGGATTATTCTCTGGGTCTTCAAATGGAACAGGAGGTTCATATCTCTTAGATGAATCATCAGGAGTAGCTCTAGAAGAAACTAGATCTTTTAACTTATAAAGGAAAGGAGCAGATGTAGAGTTAGTGGGACCTTCTCCTTCCCTATGATAAGGATGCTGCCTAGTATAACCTTTGGAATAAACTCTGAATTCTCTTTGATTTCCCCTATATTTTCCTCTTCTGGACTGGTAGTCTCTTGATTGACATCCTCTTGATTGAGATCTTCCTTGAAACTGAGAGGTGCTTTAACTTTTAGCAACAGATGACTAATAAGCAGAGCTTCCACCAGTACCTGCATATGGTGAAGGAGGAGGAGGAGGAGGATTGAAGTGAGATGATCCTTTATCATATTTCCTCTTTTTCTTCATTGCCTTTAGTTGATTCCTGGAAAACTGCGTCCATGGTTCTGAAATTGGACAATCATGCAAAATATAGTATGGAATATCATTTACATCTTTAATTTTCTCCTGGGGAACTCTCTTTAGGGCCTTGCTTCAAGCTTTCCTCTTCCTTGCAATGGTTGCAGAGGAATCATCAGAATCAGTTCTAAATTGGTTACTTTCTGAGCTCTGAGGATTGTCATATAGTTCATCAAGACTTTTGATGCAATCTCTTTGTTATTGGGATTGAACAGAAGAAACAACAGCAACAGCAGTAGTAACAAAAACAACACTAACAGATGTAACTGGAGCAACAGATTCAGAAATAATAACAACAGAAACAGCAGGCTCAGAGTCATTAGCCTCTGTCATAAGCACATCATCAGAAACTGAAACAGCATCAGCAGCAGCAGCAGGAACAACAGAAACTGAAGGAGCACTGTCCACAGCCTTGAAAGAATTTATATAAGTAGATATTATGCTGGGCTCACAGCTAAAAATAGGCACAATGGCCTTAGTAAGATCTTCACTTTTCTGATCTGGGAGACAACTGAGGTAAACATTATCAAACTCTGACAGTAGTAAGATCTTCACTTTTCTGATCTAGGAGACAGCTGAGGTAAATAGTATCAAACTCTGACAGCAGTGACCTGAGGTCAACTGTTATAACTGGAACTGGAGCTGGAACGGGAATCTCTGAAGCAGGCAATCTCTCTACTTCATATGGCATCTCCCCCTGCCTAGATTTAGTAGTTACTGGATCAAGGCACCCAACAGAAGGGATTGCCTGATGAGGTTATAGGGAAGAAAGCCTGTCATATAACTCCTGAACTGATTTCAGAAGTGGAGCTAGGGAGGTGTCCAGCAGGAGTGATAGCCTTGGAGCTAACATCTCATAGAGCTTATCTGCTATGGCTGAGAGATCTACTTGCTCAAGTGATGCTTAAGTAGAGGTAGAGATGAGTGTGGCAGAGATGGATGTAGGAGGAGCTGTAGATGTGGTTGGAGAAAGTGTTAATGTGGATGGTAGAATTGATGGTAGAGATATAGGAATGGTGGAGATGGAAGTTAATGGAATGGAGATAGATGGAGTGAAGGATGGTTGAGCAATGATTTCTTGTAGTAGTTGTTGATATGATGTAGAAGAAGATGGTGGCTCAAGGGGTGAGGAGTGAGAGTAATCCCTATAGGAATCATCTAAGAGAGTGAAGGATGGAAGGTGAGATGATGAGTCAATGGTTACGTGCGGATAATGATGTAATGGATGGAAAAGATCTTCAGTGGATATTGGTGTTGGTGAAGGAATTGAGTTTGGAAATGTAATGGACATGGGGGATGAAATTGAGATGGTTATGGTGGATGTGATATTTGTTGAGGGAACAGTAGGTGGAGAAACAGGAGATGAGGAGGCAGGCAGTTCTTCTGATGGGGCAGTTGCCTGAGGGGAAGTGACTGGATCAGTCCTAGTTCCTGAAGATGAGGTGACTACAGAGGCTCTCCTTGGCTTTGTAATTTGCCTGTCCTATTTGCCAAAAAGGGCACAGGTTAACCTCTTAGAGGCATTGATATGCATCCCACTTGAAACAAGCAGCTCAGGGCATCTGCTATGAATAAATAGCCCTAGAATCCTTCAAAAATTGACAAAGTTCTTATTTACTTTCTTCTTAATTAGGTCAAAGAAAACTTCTCCCCAATTCAACTGTTTCTTATCCACCAAATCACCCATTAAACAGAATTGATACCTGGATATGGTCTCATGGGCAGAATGTTTTGCTAACAGTACCTTTCCAACAACATATGCTAGAAACTTGTATTCCACTGACAGATTTTTCTTAAGCAGCTTGTTAGGGTTTGTTGCTGAATGACCCATCCTATCAAGCATACTTGCAAACTCTTCTCCAGATAACTCAAGAGAATCTTGACCAGTACTTAATTGAAAAACTTCTGTTAATATAGCAGGAGTAAGAGATACCTGATTTCCTTATATAGTTCCAATCACTGTATTTTGATCTTGATTGTGAGCAGTATACACCCATTCTTTGATTTCATCTGCAGCCAGTTTTATCCTTGTGGTCATAATGTGTACTAGCTATTGATCTTTGAATAAATCCAGAATATCCTTGAAAATTTGATCACTGTTCTCAAACGAGTCCATATCGATATCGAATCCAGTGTCAAATTTCATTGTTGCCAAAACTGTAACAGAAACGACCATTTTTACCTGCAAAAATGAACAAACAAAAGACCAAGTGTAGAAAAGTTTGGAGGGAAAGGGAAATTCCGCAGAGAGTATGAAAGCGCAAAGGGAGAACGACGGCCGAAAAATGAATTTTATATTAGGGTTCGACACAGAAAAGGAAAGATCGTTGAACTCCGTTCGACGATCTGGGCTTCTAAAGGAATCTGAAAGGTCTTCAACATCGTCGATCTCCGTTCGACGATATTGGAGAGCGTCGAGCTTCGTTCGACGATCGCTGATCGGAAGAAGATAGCTTAGCACTATCTGGAAAGCGCTGAACTCCGGTCGACGATTTCTAAGAACGTCGATCTCCGTTCGACGATCTTGGGGAAAAACGTCGAGCGCAGTGCAGAGACCAGAAACAACCTATAGACACTAGAAAAATCAAATTGTTTCCCTAGTCTTGGTCAATTTTAGAGTTTTAAAATCTTGGATCTTATTTTAAACTTCCTCCATCTAACATTCATAACTGATTCAGGAAGAATGTATGTTGCTTTTCATCCAATGGTTTGGTGAAAATGTCTCCCCTTTACAAGTCAGTTGGGATATATTGAAGTTCAATTTTATTTTTCTCAACATTGTCCCTTAAAAAGTGATGCCTAATTTCTATATGTTTTGTCTTACTATGGAGGAATGGATTTTGTGCAATAGAAATAACACTAGTGTTATCACAGGATATTTTTGACTTCTCTAAGTTGTAGCCATAGTCTAGGAGCTGATTTTGAATCCACAAGATCTGTGAGCAACAGCTACCTGCTGCCATATATTCAGCTTCAGCAGTTGATGTGGACACAGATGTTTGTTTCTTGCAAAACCAAGAGACAAGTCTGTCACCAAGAAACTGGCAAGTTCCACTGGTGCTTTTCCTGTCTATTCTGCATCCAACATAATCAGCATCTGAAAATCCAGTTAAGTCAAATGCTGAGTCTTTTGGATACCAGAGACCTAGATTTGGACAACTTTTCACATACCTAAGAATACTTTTTACTAAGGTTAAGTGTGACTCTCTAGGGCTTACTTGGAACCTAGCACATATGCATGTAGCAAATATTATGTTAGGTCTACTAGCTGTAAGGTACAATAAAGAGCCAATCATTGCTCTATATGTTGTCTGATCAACAGGTTTCCCATGTTCATCAGCATCTAATACAGCATTAGTAGGCATAGGTGTTTTCATACATGATGCTTCAGACATACCAAATTTCTTAACCAGTTCTTTTGCATACTTGGTTTGAGAGATGAATATGACTTCAGCATGCTATTTGACTTGCAATCCTAGAAAGAAGGAAAGCTCACCCATCCTACTCATTTCAAATTTAGAATGCATTAGGTTGGAAAACCTTTTGCACAGATTTGAATCAGTAGAACCAAAGATAATGTCATCTACATAGATTTGTACTAGTAAGGTATTGGACTTATGAGTTTTAATAAAAAGAGTTTGTTCTACTCTACCCCTTATAAAATAATTTTTCAGAAAAAAGCATGCTAGGGTCTCATACCATGCTATAGGAGCTTGCTTTATACCATATAATGCTTTATGCAATTTGAAAACATAATCAGGATGAGTTGGAGAAATAAAACCTGTGGGTTGTCTAACATAGACTTCTTCCTTGATGTCTCCATTGAGAAAAGCACACTTTACATCCATTTGATATACTTTGAATCCTTTGTGTGCTGCATAAGCTAAGAAGATTCTTATGGCCTCTAACCTTGCAACTGGTGCAAAGGTCTGGTCATAGTCTATCCCTTCTTCTTGAGAGTATCCTTGAGCAACTAGCCTTGCCTTGTTCCTTACAATGACTCCTTGATCATCCAATTTATTTCTGAACACCCATTTTGTTCCAACAATGGAGTGATCCTTTGGCCTTGGCACTAGTTCCCAAACTTTGTTCCTTTCAAATTGATGTAATTCCTCTTGCATTGCAATGATCCAGTGTGGATCTTGTTCTGCATCTTGAATGGATTGATGCTCAATTTGAGAAAGAAAGCAGGTATGCATCAGGTTTTCGTTGACTTGATTTTTGGTTTGCACACCAGCTGAGATGTCTCCAATCACTTGGGAGATTGGATGGTCTCTTGATGTTACTAAATCAACAGGGGGTATTGATTGTTCACCAACCTGTGTTGTTGTTTCCTCTTATGGAACAACAACTGGCTCTTCAAGAAGATTCTCTCCAAGATGTTGAATATCTTATTTATCTTCACTGCTTTAATCATTTTGTATAATATGTAACCTGTCCAAATTTTCAGTAAGAGAGTGTACGTGCAAAGATTCTATGGTAGAAGCATTCTTCTCCTTAAAAGACATGTTAGATTCATCAAAGGATACATGAACAGATTCTTCAATTTTAAGAGTGGATTTGTTATACACCCTATAAGCTTTACTGATCATGGAGTATCCCAGAAACACTCCCTCATCAGCTTTAGCTTGAAATTTTGCTATGTATTTCTTGTCATTATTGTGAATGTAACAAATGTAACCAAAAATGTTAAAATAATCTACTTTAGGTTTCTTCCCTTTGAGTAATTCATAGGGAGTCTTGCCCTTCAGCTTATGTATCAAACTTCTATTCAACACATAGTTGGAGGTGTTCACTGCCTCTGCCCAAAAGAGTAGAGGAAGGTGAGCATCTGACAACAATGTAGTAGCAGATTCAATAAGGGTTCTATTTTTCCTTTCAGCTACCCCATTTTGTTTAGGAGTTCTAGGAGTTGAGAAAGTGTGTATGATCCCTTCACTCTGACAGAACTATTTCATAAGAAGAGAATCAAACTCTGTCCCACGATCACTTCTAATCAGGGAAATGTGAGTATTGTACTCACTCTGTATGCATTTGAGAAACTCTGTCAAACACTTAAAGTTATCAGACTTCTTCCTCAGAAAGAACACTCATGTGAATCTAGAGAAGTCATCTACAACTACTAAAGTATAAGATTTCCCTCCTAAGCTTTGTACTGTAATGGGTCCAAAGAGATCCATGTGTAATAGATACAAAATCCTAGGTGAATCACTCTTATTAAGTGACTTGAAGCTATTTTTGGTTTGCTTGCCTAATTGACAAGCGCTGCAAAGTCCTTTCTTCTTGTAAGGGCCAGAAGGTAGTCCTCTAACAAGGTTGTCCTTGGATAGCCTAGCAATGGTTCTAAGGATTATAAATCCTAATCTTTTATGCCATAGTTCATTAGGTCTAGAAATGGAATTGAACAAGCATATATCTACCTTAGTTGAAAGAAAATCTACAAGATAAATGTTACCTTTCATTTTACCTGTCAACACAGTTGTATTGTCGTCTGATTTGATTTTGCATGAGGATTTGTTGAAAGTCACTTAGTAGCCTTCATCACATAGTTGACTGATGCTGATTAAGTTGTGCTTCAGTCCTTCCACATAAGCTACTTTCTTGAATGTGACTGAGCCAATCTGGACTGTACCATATCCTTTTGTTAGTCCAAAGTTTGAATCACCAAATATTACTTTGGGTCCAAGTTTGGCTTTGAAGGATGTGAAATTCTCCTTGTTTCCTGTCATGTACTTTGAGCACCCATTATCCAGATACCATTGCTGGTTTGATGTTGGATAGGTCTTCACCTGCACATAAAATAATTTATTTGTTTTTGACCCAGTTTACCTTGGGCATAGGTTGATAACCTTTAAATTCTGAAATAAAATACATCCCTGGTTGACTCTTATAGCCTTCAGGATGATATCTCCTAGGTGGTATTATCCATTCAGTATAAGGGTTAAACCTCTGAGATGTAGGACCTCTAGGATTGAAGTTTGATTTATCTTTGAAAGATTTTTCAAAATTCTGAGCTCTGTTCGACGATCTCTGAGCTGAGTTCGACGATCTTGGGTCAGATCGTCGAGCTCCGTTTGAAGATCGACTTTGCCAGAGTTCAGGGTTCAGAGATCGTCGACCTGAGTTCGACGATTCAGCCTGAGATCGTTGAGCTCCATTCAGCGATCATCGAGCTCCGTTCGACGTTTTCTGTTGAACTTTTGTTTTCTTATGTAAATCAGAATTCTTCCTAGCCACCTCTACAACTCCCTTACCTTTATCTGAGATAAACTTGATTGGGGTTGTTAATACTATATGTTGGCTGGATGAATCACCCAAGCCCAGTATACTATTGAATCTTGAGTTTATTGTGCTTGTGATGTCCATTAGTTTGATACTTCTCCCATTGAGGGATTCTTCAAACTTCTTGGCCTACGATAGTTCACTTTTCATTGAGGCTATCTGCTCCCTACAGCATTCTAACTCCTCAGAGAGTTCGAGGTTATCTGGTTTTAAGGTGCTTTGTTCAGACAGTTGATTTCTGAGAGAAATAACTTCTTTCTCATATTTTAATCGATCTAAATAAAGTGCCTTAAATTCATATTTGAAGTCCTCTGAATTAAAATCAAATGTGTCTATTACCTAATCCTCTTCAGATTGAGTTTCTGATTCAGACTCTGACTCTTGTTCTGTATCAGTATTATGTTGAGAGGCATTGATAGCCATCATGCAGAACTCCTTTTCTTCAGCATCATCTCCATCATCACTTGAGCTGGATGAAGCTTCTGATTCTTCTTCTGTTTCACTCCAAGTTTTAGCGACAAAGCCCTTACTGGTATGTTTGTTCTTGCCGGAGGAGGGTTTGTCATTGCTAGTTTTCCTGAAGTCTTTTTCTCTTCTCCTTTCTTTCCTGTCCTTCTTGTCCTTATTCTGATTTTCTGGACAGTCAGCATAATGTGGCCTGGTTTCCTGCATCCAAAACAAATAATTTCTTTGTTATTGGACTTATCATACCTTGGCTTTTCATGCCCTCTAAATGACTTTTTCCTGAAGTCCTTCCTGGCAATTTTTTAAACCTTTTGGCCAGTAAGCTTAGCAGCTCTTCATTGCCTGTGACCTTGTCTTCAGGCTGATCCTCAATAGCTTTGAATGCTATTGATTTTTCTTTTCTGATTGCTGGTGAAGCAGCCTTCTACTCTTCTTCTTGTTCTTGATGAGCAGCTCATAAGACTTGAGCTTGCCCAAAAGAGCCTCAGTGGTGATCTCATTTAGACTTCTGGCATCCTTGATTGGCCAGATCCTTGAGTCCCAAGTGCTGGGGAAGAACATTAGGATTTTGTCATTGAGTTCAGTCAATGAGATCTCCTTGTCCAAGGTTTTCAGTTCATTGACTATAAGACTGAGTCTGTTATACATATCAGCAACTAACTCAGTTTCTCCTTTCTTGAAGTTCTCATATTGAGTTACGAGATGGGATATTCTGTTGGGTTTCTCTATGAGTATGGCACAGCACTTGTGCACGCAGCGGAAGAATAAAAACTTCAAGAAAAACCCAAAAGAGATGGGATCGGGCCATGGTAGTTGAATCAAGAAGTTAACATACAACGAGACAAAAATTACCTCGATGGCGTTGAGTCACAACTCAACGGAGATGCTCCAAGCTTCGTGTTCTTGCTGGTGGCGAGTTCTACGTGGAATGATATCCACGTCTCTGCAGAAATCCACACGAGCGGTAGAACACCGATTTTTCCATCGCACGGATAATCGGGAAGGAGAATGACCACACCTTGCTTTTCCAAGGACTGCTAGGTCTGCGGCAGGGATAGCAACACCAGCGACAATCGCCGGAGACGAGGAGGTCGACGGAGCGAGCACGGCGGCGGAACACTTCCGTCGGCGGGATTCGGGATCGGCGGAACGAACGAAGAACAGCGGAACAATCATCGATCGATCAGACAGCATTCCCGAAAACCCTAAGTATCTATTTATACCAAAGGCATAAACAGACTTAGGAATATCGCAATCCGCAGACCACCCAGAAAATTAGGGTTCCAGAATCGGCGAGAATCACCTAGCAGATTCGTTGAGAATCAATCGGCGAGAATCACCTAGGATCGACGAGAATCAACAAGGATCGGCGAGAATCAGAGTACAATACTCGATGATTCACGTCGAACGTGGGTTGACGATACTCGTCGACCCGCGGTCGACGATACACGTCGACCCGCGGTCGACGATCGTCGACCTTCGATCGACTATCGTCGACCCTCGGTCGACTATTCTTACCAATCCTTCAAGTCAACATTTGCCCAACCCGACGATCCTTTAAGGCAACACTTTGCCCATAACCCCATTCAGGTCGGTGATTGGTAACCTTTACCAACACAGTCAATCATCCAACTTCTCCACATCTCTTATGTGCGACCCTGTAGGCTCATATCGCGTTGGCAGTGAGATTACATGTTTGACCGTTTCTAGATCACCATGGTAACTCCAACAGTCTCCCACTTGATCTTGAAAGTATCAAACCAAAAACCTCACAAACAATGAGCGGAATCTAGCAATGCATCATTGCTCTCCAAGCAATAAGAGTTTATAACTCATAAGCCTTTATGACCAATGTATCAGCGTTGTCTTTATCCCTTTGTCCCTTACATCCGGAAAAAACTAGAGGCATGGACTGTGTCACCCTCGTAATAGCTCAATCCAAGTTTCTTGATCTAGGACGGACTTCCAGAGAATGGTGAGTCCAATATCACATATTGACTCAACCAAGAATGGCCATGCATTTCTCAGTCCAGTTCCATCAAGGGGCCCATGGATGCAACTCCTGTCATACAGGAGGACAAATCCCATATCTGCTCATACACAAACACCCAAATGATTCGTAACATGCCCAACAACCACCCTTATCATCAACCTTTCTCAAGGAAGACTTTAGATGGCATCAAAGCACGCTCTTCCTCACTTGATGAATACTGTGACTTCAGGTCAAAGGACCACAACACCATTGTCAATTGAGACCTACTCGTGACATGATTGGATGACAATCCACAGAGTAGTCTCAGGTTGGGTCTGTCCAGTACAACCTGTTCACTAACAAGTACCCACCTGATGACTTGATATCACAATATCATGACCTGTGAGAACCGGTCATCAGTCAACGCACGTGCTAGCCTTCATGTACCATCATCACCCTTAAATTATATGATGATACTCGACCAGGGACTTTTTAAGAATGAAGCTTCAAATAAATCATAGGCTCTCACATTCAAGTCACGTACTTGATGTCCCATGGAAGCGAACATTCTAAGGGTATCTATTATGTTAACATTTAACTATCATATAGAAAAACTCATAATAAAAGAACTTGTCATTAATTGTAAGAGAAAAACTAGGAACACTGTAAATCATATGAACAAATGGCCAACAAAATACATGTTTACATGCAATCCACAAGATTCTCACTAGAGTTGATCATTTAGGTATCGTATACCCATCGATCTAGTATGACCATCATGCTTTCTTTGCGCGAGAGGCTTTGTTAGTGGATCCGCAATATTCTCCTCAGTTGGCACTCTGCAAATGTTCACATCTCCTCGTTCGACAATCTCACGAATAAGATGAAACCGCCGAAGTATGTGCTTGGAGCGCTGATGGGATCTAGGTTCTTAGATTGTGCAATTGCACCATTGTTATCACAGTAGAGAACTACGGGACCAACAATGCTAGGAACTACATCAAGCTCGCCGATGAATTTCCTAATCCATACAGCCTCCTTCGCCGCATTAGTTGCGGCGATATACTCGGCCTCTGTTGTAGAATCAGCAACTGTCTCTTGCTTGGAACTCTTCCAGCTCACAGCTCCTCCATTCAGGCAAAACACAAAACCTGACTGAGACTTGGAGTCGTCTCTATCAGTTTGGAAGCTAGCATCCGTGTAACCACTTACAACGAGCTATTCCTCTCCACCATACACCAAGAACACATCATTAGTCCTTCTCAAGTACTTCAGGACATTCTTGACTACAATCCAGTGACACTCACCTGGGTCTGACTGATACCTGCTAGTCATGCTCAAAGCAAAGGAGACGTCGGATCGAGTACATAACATCGCATACATGATTGATCCAATTGCTGAAGCATATGGAATCAACTTCATGCGGTCCTTATCTTCACAAGACTTTGGACACTGGTCCTTAGAGAGATTCACACCATGAGACATGGGCAAAAGTCCTTTCTTGGACTCAAGCATGTTGAACCGCTTCAACACCTTTTTGATGTACGTACTCTGGGTCAAACCCAGCAACGTCTTCGATCTATCTCTATAGATCTTAATACCGAGTATGTAAGTCGCTTCACCCAAATCCTTCATTGAAAAGCAGTTCCCTAGGTTGTTCTTAACAACTTTCAGGGTAGGAATGTCATTCCCAATCAACAGTATGTCATCTACATACAGTATCAGGAAGACAACAATGCTCCCACTGATTCGCTTGTAAACACAAGGCTCATCTTCATTCTTGATGAAACAAAACTCTTTGATTTTCTCATCAAAACGAAGATTCCAACTTCGAGAGGCCTGTTTCAGTCCATAGATGGACTTATTCAGCTTGCATATTTTAATGGCTTCATCTGGGGATACAAAACCCTCGGGTTGTGTCATATACACTTCCTCAAGGAGGTTTCCATTAAGGAAATCCATTTTGACATACATCTGCCAGATCTCGTAGTCATAATACGCAGCAACAGCAAACACTATCCTTATGGACTTTACCATAGCAACAGGGGAAAAGGTCTCATCATAGTCAATACCATGAATTTGCTTGAAACCCTTACCCACCAGTCGCCCTTTGAATGTCTGTACATTCCCATCCATGTCGGTCTTCTTCTTGAAGACCCACTTGCACCCTATGGGTCGTACCCCTTCAGGTGGTTCCACCAAGTTCCAAACTTGGTTTGCATACATGGAGTCCATTTCGGATTTATAGCCTCAAGCCATTTGTCGGAGTCCGGTCCATTCATAGCCTCTTGGTAGGTTTCTGGTTCATCATCATGATCCATAAGCAACACATTACCTATTTGAGACACGAGAAATCCATATCTCTCAGGCTCAAACCTTGGTCTACCAGATCTACGTAGGACTTGTATTCCTTGAGCAGGTTCTCTAGCTACAACATCTTGTAGTCCTGTCTCAGAATCCAATTCCGGTTCATTCACTACATGTGGTTCTTGAACTTCTTCAAGCTCTACCTTTTCAGTCTTTCTTGATAAGAACTCTTTCTCCAAGAAGACACCAGTCCTTGCGACAAACACTTTGCCCTCAGACGGTAGGTAAAAGTAATACCCTTTCGTTTCCTTAGGATATCCCACCAGATAAAATTTATCCGATTTGGGTTCCAGCTTGTCAGGCATTTGACGTCTCACGTATGCCTCACAACCCCAAATTTTAATGAACGACATACTAGGACACTTCCCAGTCCATATTTCATATGGTGTCTTCAGAACCATTTTCGTTGGAGCGCGATTCAATGTCATTGCAGCAGTCTCTAAAGCAAAACCCCAAAAGGAAATCAGGCAAGTCTGCATGACTCATCATCGAACGTACCATATCTAACAGAGTACGATTTCTCCTCTTAGACACACCATTATGTTGTGGTGTTCTAGGTGGAGTGAGCTGTGATACAATACCACACTCTTTCAGATGATCACGGAACTCATGACTCAGGTATTCGCCACCTCGATCAGATCAGAGTGCTTTAACCCTTTTACCCAATTGGTTTTCTACTTCATTCTTGAACTCTTTGAACTTTTCAAAGGTCTCGGATTTGCACTTCATAAGATACACATATCCGTATCTACTGAAATCATCAGTAAATGTTACAAAGTAGAAATACCCACCTCTAGCCATGGAACTCATAGGTCCGCATACATCACTATGTACAACACCCAAGATATCCTCAGCCCTCTCAGTATAACCAGTGAAAGGAGCTTTAGTCATCTTGCCTAACAAACAAGATTCGCATCGCTCAAATGATTCATAATCAAATGAGTCCAAAAGTCCATCTTTGTGGAGCTTGGATATGCGCTTCTTGTTAATATGGCCCAAACGACAATGCCAGAGAAATGTAGGGTTCGAGTCATTTGTTCTTAGTCTTTTATTATTTTCTACATTACAGATCAGATGGTCCAAGTTCAAAACATAAAAACCATTAAACAATTGGGCTACAGCATAACAAACATCATTCTTAAATATAGGACAACAATTGTTCTTAATTATAAAAGAAATCCAATCATGTCCAAACATGAAATAGATATAATGTTTTTAGTTATGGCCGGAACAAAATAACAATTATCTAGTTCTATTACAAGCCCACTGGGCAAAGAAAGACGGTAAACCCCTACGGCTACAGCAGCAACTCTTGCTCCATTGCCGACGCGGAGGTCCACCTCCCCTTTACTCAGCAATCTTCTCCTTCCCAGTTCCTGCACATTTGTACAAATGTGAGAACAACATCCGGTATCCAATACCCAAGATGAAGGAGCAGAAAGGTTTATCTCTATAACGTGAACATTTGAAGCGGAAGTCATACCTCCCTTCATTTTCTGCAGACCTTCAATGTACGAAGGACAGTTCCTCCTCCAATGACCAGCCTTGCCACAGTGGTGGCATTTCCCTTCCTTCACCGTGCTTTTCTTTTTCATCAGTGCAGAAGACTTGGGCTCAAGATATGATTTAGGTCCCACCTTCGTCTTCTTAGAGCCCTTGGCCTTGCCCTTGCCCTTATGCACCATCAGTATGGGGCTAGCAGGCTTGGCCTTCTTCATATTGATTTCGGCAGTTCTCAACATGCCTAGGAGTTCGGGCAGTGTCTTGTCTATTTCATTCATGTTGTAGTTCAAGACGAACTGCTCATAACTGTCCAGCAACGATTGCAGGATTAGATCTGTGGCCAACTCTTGACCAAGAGGAAAATCCAGCCTTTCAAGGTTCTCTATATACCCAATCATCTTGAGTACGTGAGTCCCTACTGAGTCTCGAACTCCCATCTTGCACTGAAACAACGCTGTTGTGACGTCGAACCTCTCTTGACGAGCCTGCCCTTGAAACATTTTCTTGAGATGCTCGTCAATCTCCTTGCACCCCATGTTCTCATGTTGCTTCTGAAGCTCAGAGTTCATAGTGGCAAGCATAAGGCATTCGACATCTAAAGCATCATCAGTATACTTCTTATAAGCATCCTTCTCAGCACGGGAAGAGTTCCCGGTCGGCACCTCGGGGGCTTCTTCTTCCAAGACATAGAGCTTTCGCCCTTGCCTGAGAACAATTCTCAGGTTCCTGTACCAGTCCATGTAATTAGTCCCACTGAGCTTATCCTTCTCAAGGATGGCTCTTAGAGACAACGTGGAGTGTGAAACACTTGCCATGGAATTCTACAAGAATTTATGCAGAATAAAACCAGTACCAAAATTTTAAATACAATTTATTTTAATTTGGACTTCAATTAAAACACTCCCACTATTTTATTCGAAATGATAGCCCTCACTAACAATTCAGAGAGTTCATGCGAGCTACTCTCTTAGTGGACAAGATCCGTATTTCACCAACACAATGAGTCAGCTTTGGCTTTCCTCTCACGATGCGGTTATTTAGGTAGGCAACGCTTGCCAATTGCATCCTCATGCAATTCTTGTATGGTTGGTGAATAACTCCTTACTCGCATCCATCATATGGTGCATGCCAACCCTATGCCTCTAGGCCCTCAACGTTTGAGGTCACCTAGTTAAGCTGGACCCAATGTCGACAGTGGGATATCACAATTATCCGCTCGCACCCTTACCAAGATAGATTAATGCACCTTGCTTTGGCAAGCCCACACTTCATCAATCGAGGCAGGAAGAGTGTCATCCATCGGAAGGCATCCGAACACTTAATATTTGATGAAGGGATTTTGATTATAGGTTAACAGTTAACCATGATCAACATTTGATCAATGTGCACATCCAAAGAAAAATAATTTTTCTAAAACCACATGCATCCCTTATGTGCACAACCTGACACCATCAACATTTGATAGAAGGAAGGGCTAAATCTGAACATCCGGAAACTTCCAAATCCTCAGATTTACATGCATTGGACAAAAGCAAAGACAACTCAACTTAAAGCAGTAGACAAGCTCATCTCTCTATGTTGGATTCAAAATCCAAAACAATCTCGAGGGATGGTTACTGCTAAGGAGACTACAATTTCTAACAATTAGAAATTTCCACGAAATCCCAGAAGTTCTTGGCGGGGTACTAAGACTAAATCTAGATATTTAGAACACTTCTAAATCCCTAGGTTTGCACACACTGGAATAACAAAACCTCCAATACAACAATCATTGCCGGAACCTGGCTCTGATACCACTATTGGGTTTCTCTATGAGGATGGCACAACACTTGTGCACGCAGCGGAAGAATAAAAATATCAAGAAAAACACAAAAGAGATGGGATCGGGCCATGGTAGTTGAATTAAGAAGTTAACATAAAACTAGGAAAAAATTACCTCGGTGGCGTTGAGTCACAACTCAACGGAGATGCTCCAAGCTTCGTATTATTGCTGGTGGCGAGTTCTACGTGGAATGATATCCACGTCTCTGCAGAAATCCACACGAGTGGGAGAACACCGATTTTTCCGTCGCACGGATAATCGGGAAGGAGAATGACCACACCTTGCTTTTCCACGGACTGCTAGGTCCGCGCCAGGGATAGCAACACCAGCGACAATCGCCGGAGAGGAGGAGGTCGACGGAGCGAGCCCGGTGGCAGAACACTTCCGTCGGCGGGATTCGGGATCGGCGGAACGAACGAAGAATGGCGGAACAATCATCGATCGATCAGACAGCATTCCCGAAAACCCTAAGTATCTATTTATACCAAAGGCATAAACAGACTTAGGAATATCGCTATCCGCAGACCACCCAGAAAATTAGGGTTCAAGAATCGGCGAGAATCACCTAGCAGATTCGGTGAGAATCACCTAGGATTGGCAAGAATCACCTAGGATCGGCGAGAATCAGAGTACAATACTCGACGATTCACGTCGAATGTGGGTTGACGATACTCGTCGACCCGCGGTCGACGATACTCGTCGACCCGCGGTCGACGATACTCGTCGACCCGCGGTCGACGATACTCGTCGACCCGCGGTCGACGATACTCGTCGACCCGCGGTCGACGATACTCGTCGACCCGCGGTCGACGATACTCGTCGACCCGCGTCGACGATACTCGTCGACCCGCGGTCGACGACGATCGTCGACCCGCGGTCGACGACGATCGTCGACCCGCGGTCGACGACGATCGTCGACCCGCGGTCGACGACGATCGTCGACCCTCGGTCGACGATCGTCGACCCTCGGTCCACTATTCTTACCAATCCTTTAAGGCAACATTTGCCCAACCCGACGATCCTTTAATGCAACACTTTGCCCATAACCCTATTCAGGTCGGTGATTGGTAACCTTTACCAACACATTCAATCATCCAACTTCTCCACATCTCTTATGTGCGACCCTGCAGGCTCATATTGCGTTGGCAGTGAGATTACATGTTTGACCGCTTCTAGATCACCATGGTAACTCCAACATCTTCTATCTTTCCTTTCATCTGCAGATCCTGACACTATTTCAGATAGTTTGTCCCATATCTCTTTTGCTGAGTTGCACTCAGCTACTTTTTGAAACATTTCATCAGACATGGTTTGGCCAAAATGTTCATTGCTTTGACATCTACAACTTTCCATTTTATGATTTTTGTATCTGTTCCTGAAGGAGGTGGAACAACACTTGTACTTGTATTTGCTGGGGGTCTTGGTGTAACGCCCCGAAACTCTAAAGAGCGACGGGGGAAGTTTTGGGCCAGATTTGGAATTTGGCAGTAGGCACACGGCCTGGGACACGGGCGTGTCCCAAAGCATGTCAGACAGGAGTCGACGACTTGGCCGCGAAGTCGACGAATGTCGGTCGACACTGTGTCGAGACAGGGCACATGGCCTGAGACACGGGCGTGTCTGAGGGAGTGTCGAGTCCGTGTCGACGATCGGCCCGGGGTGTCGACGATTTTCGCTCGATGAAGTGTCGAGCCCGTGTCGACAACCGGCTCGGGGTATCGACATTTTCGCTCGACGAAATGTCGTGACAAGGCACACGACCTAGGACATGGGCGTTGTAACACCCCCTATCCATCACATCGCATATAGCAGTAGGTCCGGCAGGGGCCCGACGCCATATACCACAGACAAATCGGGTGGTTACTGATGACTTATTTTAGTCATCGATTTTGGGGTAGTTTAGTTTGCAAAATTCCTAGTTTAATTATATGTTTTAAGTATTTTTATGCATGTCTTGTTTTATTTCTTCTTAAAGTCTTGTTGTGTTAGGATACTATAATTCCTAGTTTTATTATAGTTTTATTTGCTCATTATGTTGCAATTTTATTTTGTTATGTTTTGATATAAAAATCTATAGTTTTATTATAGGTTTTATGTTTACTAGTGTTTTGTTTTTGAATATAATTAATTAATAGTATGTTATGTTTGTTATGTTTAGTTTAGTTTTAAACTAATATTATGTTACTTATTTGTGTTATGTTTTCTTATATAACTAATGTTATTATGCGTTATTTTTTTTTGTAGGTTCATGCCCAAGCTTCAAGCCCATGCAGCCCTTGAATTATTTCACTCAAGCCCACATCAAGAGCAGCCCGAGCTTTCAATTTGGTGCAGCCCTCAAGCTCAAGTCCAACCCATTACATGTGGAGCCCGAGCCCATGCAGCTCCTAGCCTCTACCCGAGCCCATGCAGCCCCTAGCCTCTACCCGAGCCCATGCAGCCCCTAGCCTCTGCCCGAGCCTATTTAAAAGCCCAAAGCAGCCCACCTAGCCTCTACCCGAGCCCATGCTGCAGCCCCCTCTTTCATATTTTACCATGCATGAATACATCCTACATGGCCGACCACCTTTCAATGACATTCATGCATATCCACCCCTCTCTCCTCCATTTAATGCAATGCATGAACATGCACATTAGAGACATCATTACCATGCATTCCTTCCGCATGGCCGGCCCCTCCACTCTCTTTCCCCTTTATTATTTTCTCTCCTTTCATATTTCTCATTCATCCCTTTTTCCCTCTCTCTCATTCTCATTTAAACTCATACATTCCCCTTTCTTTTTAATTATTCTCCTTTTTATTTTCCCAAAAGAAAGTGCATGCATTTGGCCCTTTTTCTCTCTCCCTCATTAAATAATGTTCATGCACCTTCTCCATACTACATGGCCGGCCACCCCCCTTGCCCCCTCTTCTTCATTTCATTCTAGAACCTTCTCCCTCATCTATAAAAAGAGCCCATATCCCATGCTTTTGAGAGGAGGATTTTAGAGAGCAAGTGAGATAGCTAGTTCAAGAGAGTTTTTTTTCCTTGTTGTAGTTTTTATTGTAATTTCCTTTTTGTAGTAGAATAGCATTGTCATATTGTAATTTTTGTGTTTTTCCTTTTCTTAAGCAATGCAAATGACTTCTCTTTCTTCTATTTTATTTTCTTCTTCTATTATGCTTAGCTAATTATATTTTATGCCCGATCGCGATGAGCTTTGCGATAAAATAACACATCTTTAATTATATGTTTGCATTTGTATTTTTTCTATTTTTGATCCTTCTTTGATTTTTATCGTGTCGACTCCGTATTCCGGTATACGGTAGTAGACAATTTGATATCATTTCATAGTAGTCGAGAGACTCGTTGATTTGAAATATCACTCAAAGAAGGAAGGAGTTGAACGCTACCCCAGAGATAGGATGACGTAAATCCTCCGGATTGGAGTCAAATCCAATAGTGCGGGTCACTTCGGTAATGCGACTTTAGGCCATTTTGACTTGTAAAGAGATTTCGGTCAAAACGTCTATACGTTAGGGGATTTAATGCTCTAGCGAGATTACTTCCTAATATCGGATCCGTCACGATCTTAATAGTATTGCAAATGCTAAACTAATTTATTTCGTTATTTTATTTCAAAGTGAATCGTCGATCGAGCACTATTTCGCAATATTTTATTTCTCTTTTAATTAAGCTTAGTTCATTTTAATTTTCAAACCCATCAATCGTTCGGTAGGATAATAGAATCGTTGTGAGTAATAGTACTTGCCTGCCCCGAGTTTTTATACGACCTTGATATATTTTTATCACTATACTATAAAACGATAGGTACACTTGCCTATTCGGATTGTAGTCCGTGAGACGATTTTTAGTCCATCAAGTTTTTGGCGCCGTTGCCGGGGACTATTTTGGCAATATTACGAAAGCATTCGAGTTTATTACTTCTACTAAAATTTAAAGAAAAACAAAAACATTTTTTTTAACAAAACAAAAAAAAAATCAAAATATTAAATTTTCTCTTTTTTGCTAACGGTTTTTTTATGGAATCATCTTCTTTTGGCGCTTTTTGTAATTTTTGCGGGTCGCCCTACCACTTTTATTCTGAATGTATTTTGGGAACCCCTCCCTCTTTTGATTTCAATTTTTCTGGAGCATGTCAAAGTGGCCAATTTGACTCTTACTCCAATTTTTATCCTACTTGGGAGATGGGGAACCCGTCTTATTTTTCTTATGATTTTGCCCCGCAAAGCGCCGTGCCTCTAAATTTTACTTCAATCGATAATGCGTATTTTGAATTGCAAACTTCTCTTGATAATATTAATTTGCATTTGAAAACCATTCTCGATTATTTTTCTCGTGAGGCCGCTTCATTTTCTTCGTCTTCTTCTCCGTCTCCTCCAATTTCATCGTGTAATGAGTCACCGGATATCCCGGCTTATCTTTTTCCTCTCGAGGGGGATAACTATTCGGATATTCCGGATTGTTTCCTTCCTCCTTTGGATGACGACCCTATGGATACTCCGGCATGCTTCTTACCTTTTGAGGATGACAAGACGTCTCATCATTCTCTTTCTTTTTCTGAAGACGTGTGTGATTCCTTTTCTCTTCAAACTTTAACTGTTCCAACTTTTTTTAGCGAGTCTTTTTCTTCTTCTTCTTCTTCTTTTATCTTAGATAATTTTTCCTCTTCTTTAGTCCTCTCTACCCCTTCTTCTCCTGAAATTTCACAAGTCTCTCCTTCTCCTTGTGAAATTTCCGTTGGTGAACTTTCTTTTTCTACCTCTTTTATTCCTCTTTCTATTTCTTCTTCTTTTTTTTCTTCTTCTTTTGACGACCCCTTCTTTCCCATTTTACATACGGCAGAGTTCTTCTATAACTCCGTCCGTTCATTTCCGGGCGTCCTTCCATTGAAGATTCCACCCCATGTCGGTGCAATTCTTCAATTTTTCTCTTTTTGATGTACTTTCCTAAGCGCATACTTAGGGAGTTACCCCTTCACTTTAGTTTTTATTTTCCATTTAGCTAACCAATAACGTCGGGCTCAGACGACGTTAAACAAAGAGCGCTCTTGGGAGGCACCCCTTGCTTATCCTTTTGTTATTCCTTTTTTTTGTTTGCTTATTGTGTTTTGCAGGAATAAGACCTTCGGCGGTTCATTTGTCTTCATCATTTTTTTTCTCTTCCTTAGGCCTGAGCCGGTGTCCAGCTTAAGCATGGGGGAACGAAATCAGCATTCGGCCTTACGAATTAGGGGAAGTCGTTTTCTTTTTAAGTCTTTACTTTATTGCCCCCCCTCCCTCTTCTTCTTCTTTTTTTTTTGTTTTTCATTGAGGACAATGCAAAATCCAAGCATGGGGGAGGGCTTCGCTCTTTTTCCTTTTCTTTTTAATTTCTCCTTTTAAAATATATATATATTTTCTTTTTATGTTTTTCAAAAAAAAAATGTTTGTTTTTAAGTAATTTAGCTTTATCAAAAATAAAAAAAAAACTAGAAAAAAAAAACCCACAAAAAAAAATCAAAATCCAAAAATATAATAAACCCTTTGCTTAGTCTTTTTGTTGTTTTCAGAAATTTTGTTTGAGTTTGTTTATAAGCATTTTTACTATTTTTGATTTGCTAATCTTTTGTTTCATCATGTTTAGTTAAGTCTAATATTTAGTGATTTTGTTTTGAGAATTATCTTATGGTTTTAATTTTCTTAGAGTAATTTATTTAGCACTTTTTCTCTTTTATTTTAAATAGTTTCAATTTTGTAGTAATTTTGCTTAACAATTTTGGATTCCAATTATTATTACCTCATGCTTTTAGATTCTTAGGAAATCTCAATCTACTAGTAGTTGCTCTCTAGTATTTTAGTTTATTTTCTAAAATTTTGTTTAACTCCTTCCTTTTTATTTTTATTGTTAGATCATATGTCATGGGAATAAGGAGATGTTAGTTTCTTATTCTCTGGTAAACATATGCAACCCAGATGAAGAGAGGAATTAAAAGTTCATATATGTCGTGGGAAGTGATAGGATGTTAGTCTATCATTTTCTGGTATTACATATATATTTAAAAAAAAAAATTGGTGGGGTGTGAAAAAAAAATAATGATGATCACCTCCAATCAAAGACCTCTTCATGTTGATTTTCCTCCCCAAACCCCTTAGCCAATATTATTGTCTTAGATTTTAAATTAAAATATTGGGAGAGCATAAGTAGTAGGTTGCATTCTTCCTTAAGTTTCTTTTAAGTTATGGTTTTTATAATTTTAATTAAATCTTGTTTGCAATTTACTCAATTTTGAGTGCTAGTTAATTTATTAGAGAATTTTTGGCTAAATATTTCTCTCTTTTCACTTTAATCCCATAATTTAGAACTTAATTTGTAAATCCCTAAATTTTATTTTTTGCTTGACTTTGGTGTAAATAAATTTTTAGTTTAATTGAAAACTTTTTAAATGCCTTATAAATATTTCTCATACTTTTGCTCTGGAATTGCAAAAGCCTAAGCATGGGGGAATTTGATGACTTATTTTAGTCATCGATTTTGGGGTAGTTTAGTATGCAAAATTCCTAGTTTAATTATATGTTTTAAGTATTTTTATGCATATCTTGTTTTATTTCTTCTTAAAGTCTTGTTGTGTTAGGATATTATAATTCCTAGTTTTATTATAGTTTTATTTGCTCATTATGTTGCAATTTTATTTTGTTATGTTTTGATATAAAAATCTATAGTTTTATTATAGGTTTTATGTTTTATGTTTACTAGTGTTTTGTTTTTGAATATAATCAATTAATAGTATGTTATGTTTGTTATGTTTAGTTTAGTTTTAAACTAATATTATGTTACTTATTTGTGTTATGTTTTCTTATATAACTAATGTTATTATGCTTTATTTTTTTTGTAGGTTCATGCCCAAGCTTCAAGCCCATGCAGCCCTTGAATTATTTCACTCAAGCCCACATCAAGAGCAGCCCGAGCTTTCAATTTGGTGCAGCCCTCAAGCTCAAGTCCAACCCATTACATGTGGAGCCCGAGCCCATGCAGCTCCTAGCCTCTACCCGAGCCCATGCAGCCCCTAGCCTCTACCCGAGCCCATGCAGCCCCTAGCCTCTACCCGAGCCTATTTAAAAGCCCAAAGCAGCCCACCTAGCCTCTACCCGAGCCCATGCTGCAGCCCCCTCTTTCATATTTTACCATGCATGAATACATCCTACATGGCCGGCCACCTTTCAATGACATTCATGCATATCCACCCCTCTCTCCTCCATTTAATGCAATGCATGAACATGCACATTAGAGACATCATTACCATGCATTCCTTCCACATGGCCGGCCCCTCCACTCTCTCTCCCCTTTATTATTTTCTCTCCTTTCATATTTCTCATTCATCCCTTTTTCCCTCTCTCTCATTCTCATTTAAACTCATACATTCCCCTTTCTTTTTAATTATTCTCCTTTTTATTTTCCCAAAAGAAAGTGCATGCATTTGGCCCTTTTTCTCTCTCCCTCATTAAATAATGTTCATGCACCTTCTCCATACTACATGGCCGGCCACCCCCCTTGCCCCCTCTTCTTCATTTCATTCTAGAACCTTCTCCCTCATCTATAAAAAGAGCCCATATCCCATGCTTTTGAGAGGAGGATTTTAGAGAGCAAGTGAGATAGCTAGTTCAAGAGAGTTTTTTTTCCTTGTTGTAGTTTTTATTGTAATTTCCTTTTTGTAGTAGAATAGCATTGTCATATTGTAATTTTTGTGTTTTTCCTTTTCTTAAGCAATGCAAATGACTTCTCTTTCTTCTATTTTATTTTCTTCTTCTATTATGCTTAGCTAATTTTATTTTATGCCCGATCGCGATGAGCTTTGCGATAAAATAACGCATCTTTAATTTTATGTTTGCATTTGTATTTTTTCTATTTTTGATCCTTCTTTGATTTTTATCGTGTCGACTCCGTATTCCGGTATACGGTAGTAGACAATTTGATATCATTTCATAGTAGTCGAGAGACTCGTTGATTTGAAATATCACTCAAAGAAGGAAGGAGTTGAACGCAACCCTAGAGATAGGATGACGTAAATCCTCCGGATTGGAGTCAAATCCAATAGTGCGGGTCACTTCGGTAATGCGACTTTAGGCCATTTTGACTTGTAAAGAGATTTCGGTCAAAACGTCTATAAGTTAGGGGATTTAATGCTCTAGCGAGATTACTTCCTAATATCGGATCCGTCACGGTCTTAAAAGTATTGCAAATGCTAAACTAATTTATTTCGTTATTTTATTTCAAAGTGAATCGTCGATCGAGCACTATTTCGCAATATTTTATTTCTCTTTTAATTAAGCTTAGTTCATTTTAATTTTCAAACCCATCAATCGTTCGGTAGGATAATAGAATCGTTGTGAGTAATAGTACTTGCCTGCCCCGAGTTTTTATACGACCTTGATATATTTTTATCACTATACTATAAAACGATAGGTACACTTGCCTTTTCGGATTGTAGTCCGTGAGACGATTTTTAGTCCATCAGTTACTCATAGAAACCATCCAACCAATCATAACGCCCTACACAGAGCATTCTAGCGGAAGCAGTTTAATAAGTTGCAATAAAGAACCCAGCATAAGAGCATGAAAGTCCACTAATATCACATAGGAATGTTGTACATACACAAGTACTGACCTTAAGGCCTTACAAATAGTTTACTTCATATTACATGTTTTCCATACCACGACACCCAGGCCGGTCATACATGATCAAAAGCAAGTAAAACACTCCAAATAGGCCTTCGAGGGCCGGCTTCGCAATTTGGGCTTTAGCCCGCTATTGACCGCTTGGTCCAGCAACACCTGCAAGCACCATCCACCGCACGGTGGCAAATAAAAGTAACGGTCAGCAATGCTGACAAAATTATAATGATCCTGCCCCCAACTCGGGGCAGCGATGCTCCTTCCCTGTATTTTATTGGCACAACCAAGCAGTAAAGAAATACATTTCATCACAGGCGTTGGCACGCACGGCCACACGCCCCGTGCTCTCAGGGCACATTCTCGGGGATCACAGTCTAAGTTTGCCGACTCACCACCGTCCCCGGGACGGCAATCTCTCGTGAGCATTTGGCCTTTCTGGCCACTGCCTAAGACCCTCCATCTATGCCAACATTAAGTGCCACGTTAACTTTAGGTCTCTTGAACCGAACGACATAGAGCGGGTATGGTTCCACCTGACCCGTTGCTCACACCGCAACGTTAATTCAAAACATATGCGCGGGTCAAACTTTCCCGAGTCCCAAATCATTTCCAGACAACACATAACCCAGTAATGTTCAACATTGGCTCCCAGGCCTACAAGTTTGGCAGGAACACACATCTGCCCAGTTTTTTGGGTGCACCTTTGAGTTAATCCCCAAGGCTCCCTATTGCAATCTACCACGTAGAAAAACCCGAAAACAAACATTCACACGAAGTCTTCTCCGGAATTTATGCAATGCAACATCACCGATCCAGACCAACATGTTCGGGTATGCTTCACACATCATGCCTATGTCCGTTTTCGAATACGGACTCTAAACAACGGGGAATTTACATATCTACCCGAAGGAACGCCTCCAACTCACCGCAAACTCGCGAGAGCGGGCTTCCTATGCAAAAGAAGTAGAGCTTCACATGCTCAAGTAGAGAATCGTTACCCTAGTGTTCTTCTTTGGCGCCATGGAAAAGTAAGCGGATGAAAAGCACCGCACTCTCTTCGTCTCCGTGGATCCGAAGTCAGCTCGCGATTTGGAGCTTAGAAGCTCCTCCAATGGCCGGATCTAGCTTCTTCTTACTCCCTTGGTTCTCCTCTCTCTCTATACTTTAGAAAGATAACCACTCAAAAGAAATGAGGGTTTCAAGGGTCCAATCTCGTGTATATCCCATCAGGAACAACCCCCAGCCATTGGATCCCAAATTAAAGAAACGAACGGCTTTGATTCGGGCCTGAAAAGTCAGACCTGGGCCGAACACGGCCTGGCACACGCCCGTGTCCAGGGTCGTGTCCCCCTTTCACCGTCAAAATCGACGCGCCTGGAAAAACACACGGGCATCGAACACGCCCGTGTTCGACCTGACACGCCTGTGTTCCAACTGACACGGTCGTGTGGTCGGCCGTGTGCGCCCATCGATTTATCCTGAAAACAACCCGAGAACTACACGGGTTCATGGCCACGCCCGTGTCCTAACCTGTGTCCACTCGAACACGCCTGGGCTCCAGGCCGTGTTCACGGTCTCGACACTTCGTCGAGCGAAGTTCGTCGACCTCACGACACAGCCTTGGACATGCCCGTGTCCTAGGCCGTGTGCCTTTTCTCAACACTTCTTCGAGCAAAAATGTCGACACCCCGGGCCGGTTGTCAACACGGGCTCGACATGCCCTGATACACGCCCGTGTCTCAGGCCATGTGCCTCGTGTCGACACTTCGTCGAGGAAATATCGTTGACACCCCGGGCCGATCGTCGACACGGGCTCGACACGCCCTAAGACACGCCCGTGTCTCAGGCCGTGTGCCTTGTCTCGACACAGTGTCGACCGAAATTCGTCGACTTCGTGTCCAAGTCGTCGACTCCAGCCTGACACGCCCTGGGACATGCATGTGTCCCAGGCCGTGTGCCTCCTGCTAGATTCCAAATCTGGCCCAAAACGTCCCCCGTCGCTCTTTTGAGTTTCGGGGCATTACAACTCTCCCCCACTTAAAAGAATTTCATCCACGAAATTATATAAAGGAAAGACAAGTACCAAAAATAAATTGTACCTGAGCGGAACAACTCCGGATACTCGTCAAGCATAGTCTGCTCTCGTTCCCAAGAGAGCTCCTCATGACCGCAATTGTCCCATCGGACCTTGACCATCCTGATCTCTTTATTGCGTAGCCGCTGGACCTCTGAGTCCTCAACTCGTACGGGGTTGACTTTTGTCATCTACCCACTATCCACCGGCACTTGATCAACTGCAATCAATTGCGAAGGCTCTTGCACCACCTTCCGTAACACCGAAATATGGAATACATCATGTAAACCACTAAGCTCTACCGAAAGCTTCAACTGATAGGCTGCTTCACCAACCCGCTCCAGAACCTCAAACTGCCCAAGGTACCTCTGGCTTAGCTTTTTCAATCGCCTCACTCGCGAGACACCCTTGAACGGCTTGATTTTCAAGTACACATAGTCTCCCACAGCGAACTCCACGTTCCTGTGCTTGGCATTATAGTACTTCGCTTGTCGGTCCTAAGCGATAAGCAACCTCTCCTGAATGGTACGCACCAACGAAGTAGCATCCTCCACTTCTAATCGCTTATACAACTTTGACTCACCCATTTCTAGCCAAGACAACGACGTGCGACACTTTCTACCATATAGGGCCTTGAAGGGCGCCATGTGAATACTCGCCTGGTAGCTATTGTTGTATGCAAACTCCACCAAATAAAGGGGGTCTTCCCATTGCTTTCCAAAGTCCAAGACACACATGCGGAGCATGTCTTCCATAGTTCTATTGACCCACTCGGTATGCCCATCCGTTTGCGGATGGAAGGCTGTGCTGAATTTTAGCTTTGTTCCCAACATGTGCTGCACAAGCCTCCAATCATTTGACGTGAACCGCCCATCTCGGTCACTCACGATGCTGCGGGGCACACCGTGAAGCTGTATAATGTTATCCACATACGGTGTTGCCAACTTCTCCACCGGATCATCCTTCCTATGCGGAACGAAATGCGACACCTTCGTTAGCCGATCCACGACCATACAAATGGCGTCGTTCTCCTTTTGCGAGCTTGGAAAACCGTGCACAAAGTCCATAGAGATGTCGTCGAAATTCCACTCCGGAATAGGCTAGGACTTAAGAAATCCTCCCGGCTTTTGGCACTCCGCCTTCACCAAGGTGCAAGTTTGGCACTTCTCTACATAGAGCACCACATATTTCTTCAAACCGGGACACCAAAACAGTTTCTTTACATCGCGGTACATCTTCGTGCTCCCCGGGTGAATCGAGTACTTGGTATGATGCGCCTCGTACAATAATTCCACACGCAAATTGCCCACACTTGGGGCGCACAGACGACCGTCTTTCCAAAGTAATCCGTCTTCCACAATGAATTGGGAATTTGACCCATCCAGAGCCTCTACCATGAACTGCTTCATAAGGAAATCCATATCCAAAGCCTGTCGAACCCGATCAGCCAGGTCATATTGGACTTCAGTCCAATTCAGTACTGCTTCAGCACTTGATTGCTTATCCACACAAATAATCTCCAACGCCTCCAACTCTCGAACCAACCGCTCATCATGCACCGATAGCCAATTGGCTTGAGATGGGGCCCGACGGCTCAACCCGTCCGCAACCGCATTACCTTTACCAGACACGTAGTGGATCTTGAATGTATAGTCCCCCAGGAACTCCATCCATCTACGCTGCCGCATATTCAGATCCTTCTGATCGATCAGATACTTCAGGCTCTTATGATCGGTGTAGATATCAATCTTCACACCGTACACATAATGTCTCCACAGCTTCAAGGCAAAAATCACGGCCGCTAACTCCAAGTCATGGACCGGATAATTCCTCTCGTGCACTTTCAGCTATCTCGAGCCATAAGCTATCACACTTCCGTGTTGCAGTAGCACGCAACCCAAACCGCTACCCGAAGCATCACTATAAATCTCATAGCCTTCGATCCCAATCGGCGAACTCAGCACAGGTGCCGTGGTCAACTGACATTTCAAAACATCAAAAGCTCGTGCGCACTACGGCGTCCAATCGAACTTCTGCTCTTTCCTCGTCAAAGTAGTGAGAGGTAACGCTATCCGAGAGAAGTTCTCTACGAAGCACCTATAATTGCCGGCAAGCCCCAGAAAGCTCCGGACTTCCGCTACCGTAGAAAGCTCAGGCCACTCCCGTATCACAATAATCTTCGCCGGATCCACTGCAATACCCTCTCTGCTCACTATATGACCGAGGAACGCCACTAAGGATAACCAAAACTCGCACTTCGAGAACATGACATACAACTGATTCCTCCTTAGTGTCTCCAAAACCAAATGAAGATGCTTGAAGTGATCTTCCTCACTCTGCGAGTACAACAAAATATCGTCGATGAAGACGATCACAAAATGGTCCAAGTACTCCCTGAATGTCCTGTTCATCAAATCCATGAACACGACGGCTCATTAGTCAGCCCAAACGGCATTACTGTAAACTCATAATGCCCGTATCTCGTACTGAATGCTGTCTTCGGGATATCACTTTCCCTTATTCGTAACTGATAGTACCCGGATTTGAGATCCAACTTCGAGTACACCGTCGACCCGACCAACTGACCAAAAGATCATCAATCCTTGCGATTGGGTACTTGTTCTTTTCCCCTATCTTGTTTAACTCCCAATAATCAATACAGAGTCTCAAGCTCCCGTCCTTCTTCTTAACAAAGAGGACCGGTGTGCTCCAAGGCGAAGAACTTGGATGCACACACCCTTGCTCCAACAACTCTTGAAGTTGCACCTTCAGCTCCATCATTTCCTTAGGCGCTAGCCGATCCGGAGATCGTAACACAGGCTTTGCACCTGGCACTAGCGCAATCGTAAAATCTATCTTCCGCTGAGGCGGGGCTCCAGGAAAATTGACGGGAACACATCAGGGTACTCAGCTACCACTGAAATACTATCCAACGTAGGCTTCAGCTTTGCAACCTCCAATAGTGTAAACAACAGTTCTGCACCAGCATGAACCATCTTCACCACCTGAAGAGCAGACCCCAACGTCTTGCTCGACCCCTTTCAAGTCCGTAAAAGTCATCTCACGACTTGGTCCCAACTTGACTTCCTTGCAACCGCAATCAATATAGGCTGGCTGCTCCGAGAGCTAGTCCAAGACAAATATCACGTCGAGCTCCCCTAGAGCTAGTAACGACACTTGTATGTCAAAGTCTTGGCTCCCTGACCGCACCTAAGCACAATATATTCTACCAGCGCACAATGAGCACCATTGGACCATAACGCATCCAAAATTTCTCTTCCCGTCGAAGGAGGTACTTCGACGCGCAATAGTTCCTAAATAAAGGAATGTGAAGCTTCGTTTACACGAACGGTGCTCTCGCCGGATAAACGAAAATCAGAGCGAAGCTTAGCACAAGTAGTTCTAAGCTAATACGCACAAGGGCGACTAGTATTTAAGGCTAAGCTGCTATAACTTGAAACCATACCTGTCCTCACGGCGGCATGCATTCTCCCGGGCTTTAGGAACCACGGGCATAGTGCCCCGACTCCCCGCAGTTATAACATGCGCCCAGGGTTTGGCCTGTAGATGCCCCCGAAGCACCGAAAGGAGGGACTATACCCAAAGTCCTAGCCTTCTTATACCACCTACGATAACCAGACTTTGAGGTGTTCAGCGTTTTGAATGTCGTTTCCTTTGCACTAAAGTCCTCAACTGCTCCTGACATAGATTTCATAGTCTTAGGAGCACCATTACAACACCTTCGGGCAAAGTGCCCTTTCTTTCCACAAGTATAATAGGTGGAAGTAGCTTTGCTAGTCGATGTCGTAGCCCCCTTCTCCAGCATTCTGTCGGATGCAACTACTATGGGGCTTGCATAGTTTGATAACATGGCCACTGGCATCGGTAGAGTCTTCCTCAAATCTGCATCCAAAGATCTAGCTGATTCCACCAAGGCACGGAATCCCAATAACCTTGGTCCTAGCAATAGAACTCGTAACTCGGCGCGCAGGCCATTATAAAATCTATCGACTATATCTTTTTCAGTATCCAACTCAAAGCATGGGTAGCGGCTTATCATAAGAAATGCTTGCAAATATTCATCAACTGTGTGCGCTCCCTGCACTAAATGCATATTTAGCTGCTGCCCCGATGGTCTACCAAAAGTCATCTGCTCCATCACGCCACCCGGCGTTGAAGCCACAAAAGGGGCACAGGGTTGTACATTTCTTTCATGTTGTGCACTCATCACAGCGAACACCGCTTCAATGATCCTTCTTACGATTTCATATGAAGGAGGAGTCTCAAACACCTCACCGGGTGCACTATACTCCTCAGAAACCGGACATTCTGGCGGCCCAGCACCGCTTCTAGTCACCTATAGTGGTACAAAACACCGTTAAGCGACCAAATAAAATTGCAAATAGCAATTATAGGAACACTCAAGTTCCCCAAACACGTGTATTTTCATTCCTAAGTGGACATTCATGGGTTCTTTTGTTGTTATAACGAATTCGCCCACGAAATCAGTTTAAGCCCGACCAAAACCAGTAGTTTGATACCAAATTGTAACACCGCCCTATTCGTCACATCGCATATAGCAGTAGGTCCGGCCGGGGCCCGGCGCCATATACCACACACAGACCGGGTGGTTACTCATAGAAACCATCTAACCAATCATAACATCCTACACAGAGCATTCTAGCAGAAGCAGTTTAATAAGTTGCAATAAAGAAACCAGCACAAGATCATGAATGTCCACTAATACCACATAGGAATGTTGTAAATACACAAGTACTGGCCTTAAGGCCTTACAAATGGTTTACTTCATATTACATGTTTTCCATACCACGACACACAGGCCGGTCATACATGATCAAAAGCAAGTAAAACACTCCAAATAGGCCTTCGAGGGCCGGCTTCGCAATTTGGGCTTTAGCCCACTATTGACCGCTTGGTCCAGCAACACCTGCAAGCACCATCCACCGCGCGGTGGCAAACAAAAGTAACAGTCAGCAATGCTGACCAAATTATAATGATCCCGCCCCCAACTCTGGGCAGCGATGCTCCTTCCCTGCATTTTATTAGCACAACCAAGCAGTAAAGAAATACATTTCATCATAGGCGTTGGCAGACACGGCCACACGCCCCGTGCTCTCTGGGCACATTCTCGGTGATCACAGTGTAAGTCTGCCGACTCACCACCGTCCCCGGGATGGTAATCTCTCGTGAGCATTTGGTCTTTCTGGCCACTACCTAAGACCCTCCATCTATGCCAACGGTAAGTGCCACGTTAACTTTAGATCTCTTGAACCGAACGACATAGAGCGGGTACGGTTCCACCTGACCCGTTGCTCACACCGCAACGTTAATTCAAAACATATGCGCGGGTCAAACTTTCTCGAATTCCAAATCATTTCCAAACAACACATAACACAATTATGTTCAACATTGGCTCCCAGTCCTACAAGTTTGGCAGGAACACGCATCTGCCCAGTTTTCTGGGTGCACCTTTGAGTTAATCCCCAACGCTCCCTGTTGCAATCTACCACGTAGAAAAACCCGAAAACAAACATTCGCACGAAGTCTTCTCCGGAATTTATGTAATGCAACATCACCGATCCAGACTAACATGTCTGGGTAGGCTTCACACATCATGCCTATGTCCGTTTTCGAATACGGACTCTAAACAACGGGGACTTTACATATCTACCCGAAGGAACGCCTCCAACTCACCGCAAACTCGCGAGAGCAGGCTTCCTATGCAAAAGAAGTAGAGCTTCACATGCTCAAGTAGAGAATCGTTACCCTAGCGTTCTTCTTTGGCGCCATGGAAAAGTAAGCGGATGAAAAGCACTACACTCTCTTCTCCTCCGTGGATCCGAAGTCGGCTCGCGATTTGGAGCTTCGAAGCCCCTCCAATGGCTGGATCTAGCTTCTTCTTCCTCCCTTGGCTCTCCTCTCTCTCTCTATACTTTAGAAAGATAACCACTCAAAAGAAATGAGGCTTTCAAGGGTCCAATCCCGTGTATATCCCATCAGGAACAACCCCCAGCCGTTGGATCCCAAATTAAAGAAACGAACGGCCTTGATTCGGGCCTGAAAAGACAGACCTGTGCCGAACACGGGCTGGCACACGCCCGTGTCCAGGGCTGTGACCCCCTTTCACCGTCAAAATCGACACACCTGGAACAACACACGGGCATCGAACACGCCCGTGTTCGACCTGACACGCCCGTGTTCCAACTGACACGGCCGTGTGGTCGGCCGTGTGCGCCCATCGATTTATCCCGAAAACAACCCGAGAATAATACGGGTTCATGGACACGCTCGTATACTAACCCGTGTCCACTCAAACACGCCTCGGCTCCAGGCCGTGTTCACGATCTCGACACTTCATCGAGCGAAGTTCGTCGACCTCACGACACGGCCTTGGACATGCCCGTGTCCTAGGCCGTGTGCCTTGTCTCAACACTTCGTCGAGCGAAAATGTCAACACCTCGGGCCGATTATCGACACGGGCTCGACACGCCCTGAGACACGCCCGTGTCTTAGGCCGTGTGCCTTGTCTCAACACTTTGTCGAGCGAAAATCGTCGACACCCCGGGCCGATCGTCGACACGGGCTCGACACGCCCTGATACACGCCCGTGTCTCAGGCCGTGTGCCCTGTCTCGACATAGTGTCAACCGAAATTCGTCGACTTTGTGGCCAAGTCGTCGACTCCAGCCTGATACGCCCTGGGACACGCCCGTGTCCCAGGCCGTGTGCCTCATACTAGATTCCAAATCTGGCCCAAAACATCCCCCGTCGCTCTTTTGAGTTTCGGGGTGTTACAGGCGTGTCCAAGGCCGTGTCGTGAGGTCGACGAACTTCGCTCGACGAAGTGTCGAGACCGTGAACATGGCCTGGATCCCAGGTGTGTTATAGTGGATACGTGTTAGGACATGGGCGTGTCCATGAACCCGTGTTGTTCTCGGGTTGTTTTCGGTATAAATCGATGGGGGAACACGGCCGACCACACGGCCGTGTCAGTTGGAACACAGGCGTGTCAGGTCGAACACGGGCGTGTTCGATGCCCGTGTGCTGTTCCAGGCGCATCGAATTTGACGGTGAAAGGGGGACACGGCCCTGGACACGGGCGTGTGCCAGGCCGTATTCGGCCCAGGTCTGACTTTTCAGGCCCGAATCAAAGCCGTTTGTTTCTTTAATTTGGGATCCAACGGCTGGGGGTTGTTCCTGATGGGATATACACTGGATTGGACCCTTGAAACCCTCATTACTTTTGAGTGGTTATCTTTCTAAAGTATAGAGAGAGAGAGGAGAGCCAAGGGAGGAAGAAGAAGCTAGATCCGGCCATTGGAGGAGCTTTGAAGCTCCAAATCGCGAGCCGACTTCGGATCCACGGAGGCGAAGAGAGTGCGGTGCTTTTCATCCGCTTATTTTCCATGGCGCCAAAGAAGAACGCTAGGGTAACAATTCTCTTCTTGAGCATGTGAAGCTCTCCTTCTTTGCATAGGAAGCCCGCTCTCACGAGTTTGCGGTGAGTTGGAGGCGTTCCTTCGGGTAGATATGTAAAGTCCCCGTTGTTTAGAGTCCGTAAGAGAGAACGGACATAGGCATGATTTGTGAAGCCTAACCGGACATGTTTGTCTGGATCAGTGATGTTGCATTGCATAAATGCTGGAGAATACTGCATGCGATTGATTATTTTTCGGGTTTTCTACGTGGTAGATTTCAACAGGGAGCCTTGGGGATTAACCCTAAGGTGCACCCGGAAAACTGGGCGGATGCATGATCTTACCAACTTGGAGGCCTGAGAGCCAACTTGAACATAACCGGGTTATGTGAAATGTGTGACGGAAACGGGACTCGGGGGATGTTTGACCCGCGCATATGGCTTTAACTGTCATTGCGATGTGAGCACGGGTTAGATGGAACCGTACCCATTCTATGTCGTTCGGTTAAAGAGACCTAAGGGTACGTGGCACTTGTCGTTAGCATAGATTAGGGTCTTCGGCGGTCTATGGCTTAAATTGTCATGACCCAGGCCAAGAAGATAAAATGCTCATAGGTTTGGCCATCAAAGTGGCGGTGGTGAGTACGGAATGTCTATGGCTTTAATTGACGTGACATCGACCGGTTCGCCGAGAATGTGCCCTGAGAGCACGGGGCGTGTGGCCGTGCGAGCCAACGCCTGAGATCTAGAAAATCTTCTTTTCTGTATTTTGATCTCCTTCAGTGGTGTGTGTTCTGAATGATTTCTGTCTGTGTGTCTGTCTGTGACTGTTCTCTTTCTGTGTGTAACTGTTTTGAGTAGAAGAATAATATCCTCTTTTATTCATTAGATCTGATAAGAATGAATTGATTCTCTATCTCCAAGATAGCCGTTAGCCACTCATTAATGACTTCCTTAAATGAATTTTGTCTCTAGAGGAAAGTCCTAGAAAACATTCCTTTAAATCTCCCTTGAAACTTGCTCCAGGTTAATTGAAACGGCTATAAGATCCTTGAAATAAATGCTGGGAATAAATAAGATAGAATTCCATAACTTTCTGAATTTGAATCTTGAGAATCGTCAATCTCTCCAGAAAATCATCGACCTGAGCTCCACTACCGTCGACCTGAGCTCAGAGACTGGAACTAGACTAGAAACAAAAATCGTCGATCTGAGCTCAACTATCGTCGACCTGAGCTCAGAGACTGGGAAAACAGCTAGAGACAAAAACGTCGATTTGAGCTCGAAGGTCGTTGAACGGTGTTCGACGACTCGTTGAACTGAGCTCAGAGATAGTCGAACTGAGTTCGACGATTCGTCGACCTGAGCTCGACGAAAATGACTTAGTCTCCTGAATTTGATTATCTGATCTGAGGGTCTTGGGGCAGCTTTCAAGCCTAAATTCTAACTCTTAGACTCAATCTAATTTGACCTTAAAAACTATACAAGGAGGTCAAAACAATTTTCCTAAGGACATAGTGATCCTTGCCCAAATCAGTAATAGGGTGTTCCAACAGAGTACGATTTGCAAATTTAAAACTATGCCTTTTCATCCCTCTCATTTCGTTTTATGGTGAATCTTCGATCGAATGCTAACTTTTAATTATAAAGTTTTTCGTCTAAAAAAAATTATCTTTCGTTTTAGTTTAAAAACTCTCAAAACCCATTTTCTTTCGGTAGAATAACCCCGTGTTTAAATACGACCTTGATACTACAATTCGACAGGTACACTTGCATGTTCGGGTTTTAGCCCATCAGGATCCACCATAGGAGGCAACATGTGACGGTTATGTAGTATCAGATGAATAACCATCACCACATGGGTGCCCATTAACACGTTTTATTTTCTCATTGCATGTGATGTTATGTACTATGGGATGGATAACATTTCATGTGTGCACCGCTCATGCTTGCATTAAGGCCTTTTAAGAATGTATATCACTGCATACATAGCATATCATCGCATAAGAACGTGTGCTAAGTTATGGTTTACATGATGACACATGAACACACATGATTTTTAAAGGAGAATAAAGAAATCATGCATTCATATTATAGGCACATGAGTAAATAGGATGAGAGGATATCATCCTAAGTAGGACATAGCATCATAATAAAATCCCAGAGCAAGATGCAGCATAAGAAAGTGTCTAAGTATGGTCTGAACTAGTTGTGTGGCCTAGTTGTGGACTGGGATTGTTTTTGACGAGTCGTTCGCTACCTTTTCTAGAATGTCAAGACGTCCTACGATGAGGTCGACTCCCCTGTCAGAGGACAAGTCGTCTGGTTCTCAGAACGAGGCCGTGATTGAAGAATTGCGACAGAGAAATGAAGCTTTCTCTAGGCAAATGTTGGAGATGCAGTCATAGATCCAAACCTTGTTGACTGTCATTACAGGATAGCTGCTTAGAGTTCAGGACCCGGCCATGGGTCAAGGCATTCCAGTTCCTCCTGCTCCTCTGCTGCCCCAAGCTATGCTGCCACTAGAGATGAACTCCATCTCGCACTTCCAGCGATTAAGACCCCCTACCTATGATGGTGGACAAACATTATGGCTTTGGATGACTGGATTATATCCATCGAGGAGATGTTCTCTTACTCCGAAGTTTCAGCGGACCATAGAGTAATGGTTGCTGCCAACCAGCACAAGGGTTTGCCAAAGAGTTGGTGGCTAAGGGAGAAGGAAAACTTGAAGGATGGATGTTCTTGGGAAGTCTTCAAGGAGCGTTTGTTGAAGAAGTTTCTGTCGTCGGTCTAGCGAGACCGTTTGGTAAATGATTTCCTGCACTCAAGGCAAAGACAGGTCAAAGTGAGTGAGTATGAGGTGGAGTTTAGCAAGCTAAGCTGGTTCGCCCCGGATTTAGTAGTTTCTGAAGATAGCAGAGTCAAGCATTTTTTGGGTGGTCTGATGAGTGACATCCAGCAATTAGCGAGTGCTTATAAATCGGGGAGTTATGATGAAGCAGTCGAAGCAGCTCTTAAGGTTGAGGCAATTGACAACACCAAGAACCGACGATAATAAATGAGAAAGGATTAGAGGAAGACTGGTGAGAGTAACTGTTTCCAGGAATCCGCTGCTGCTTTGAGGAAGAGGGTCAAAGAAATATGCAGTTTTTATGGCCGGCCAGGCTACTCGTTTGAGAAATGTTTCCACAGGCTAGGAGCTCAGAAACAAGAGCAGGTCCATGCGATCCAGGGTGCTCCTAACGGAGATTTGGTTTGTGCTTCGTGCAAACGGTAGGGGGATGATGCTGCCCCATGTTGGGATAAGGTTCGAGTATTCTTTTAGTGCGGACAGAAAGGTCATATCAAGTCAAAGTGCCCGCAGTCTCAGCCTGCACTGCAGCCAATTCCGCTTTAGGCCTTGCCACCGCCGCAGCCTATAGACAAAGGGAAGGGAAAGCTGAACGTGCTATCTTAGGAGGAGGCCCAGACTTCTACCCAAGTGATTTCAGGTTTGTTTCTAACCTGGTATTGTTTCTGTTTTAGCTTGTAGCTGTAGTTTCGATGTAGTTCAATTAGTTTTGTAAGCATTATTATAGGGAAATTTAAAGTAAAGACCCGTTGGCCGCGTGTTCTCTTTGATTCTGGTGCTACCAACTCGTTTGTGGCTAGGACTTTGTTGAGTGTCATCGTTTGACTCTCGATCAAGTCGGCGATGCATTTCAAGTCAAGTTTCCTTCCGGTGACTCGGTGGTGTTGGACCAGGGTATCCGAAGTTGTCCGATTTTGTTAGGCGACTTTCTAGCAGTTGCTGATTTGAAGATGATAAACTTGGAAGAATTTTATGTGATCTTGGTCATGGACTGGTTGTCCAAATATGATGCGGTTATCCAGTGCATGGTTAAGCGCATGGACTTCAAGTTGGAAAATGGTCAACCCAGGAGTGTTTATGGTTTTCCGCATCAAGTTTCTTCGATTATATCTGTGGTACGTGGTCGGAAGATGGTAAATTCCGGATGTTTTGCTTGTTTTGTTTCAGTTTTGGAGACCGTTGTTAGCTTGCCGTGTATAGAGGAGATTCCGGTGGTGCGTGAGTTTCCGAATGTTTTTCCAACTATTCTTCCTGGTCTCCTGCCTGACAGGGAGATGTAGTTTGTCATAGATTTGGAGCCAGGTACCCGTCCTATTGCTAGGGCGTCGTACCGTATGGCCCCGCAGGAGTTGGAGGATCTGCGTACTCAGTTGGATGAGTTTCTCCTGAGTGGTTTTATTAGGCCGAGTTCTTCACCTTGGGGTTCTCCCGTCCTGTTTGTAAAGAAAAAGGACGTATCAATGAGGCTGTGTATTCACCATTGAGAGCTGAATAAAGTCACCATTAAGAATAGATATCTCCTGCCTAGGATTGATGATCTGTTTGATCAGTTGCATGGCATATCTGTGTTTTCAAAGATCGATCCTCATTCAGGCTACCACCAATTAAGGATTCGTGAGGTAGATATTCCATGGACTGCCTTCCATTCACGGCATGGGCATTTTGAGTTTCTGGTAATGTCCTTTGGTTTGACCAATGCTCCCTCTGCCTTTATGGATATGATGAATGATGAGTTGTAAATATACGTATTTTTACGTAGTTTTTTAAGTCATTTTAGTTCATTTCTGATATTTTTAGTTAGTTTTGTTGAATAAATTGCTTCTATTTTTTGTAAATATTTCTATCCTAAGTTTATATTATTTTTCTAAAACTTTTCAGGAAATGTCAAAATTTGTCAGGTACACGCCCGTGTACTTCAGGTCACGCTCGTGACCTGGGCGTGTACCTTCAATTCCAAGTGAAATCAGCCAACTTCAAAGATTTGCTGAACACGCCCTGGTACACGCCCGTGCCAAATATAACATGGCTGTGACCATGCCCGTGTCACGCCAGCATGATGATTTTGTGCTCGAAGATCGTCGACCCACCGACACACCCGTGTCAAGATACGACATGGGTGTGACTTCCCCTCCTGGTTGGACAAGACGTCATCGGTGACTTGTTGATGCGACGTCGTCCCCGGATCAACCTTCCTGACATGCCCGTGATAAACAGAGTCACGCCCGTGACCGCCACGTGTACAGCTGCAAAGTCAAACCAACCGTCAGTTCTCTGGATCACATCATGAATAGTGCTTACATGCCCCCCTACACGCCCGTGACCTAGGGCGTGTACATTGAAAATTTTGCCTATAAATAGAATGTTTCTGTATAGCTGCTGTTCAGTTTTTTTGAACCATTTTGGTTAGGGAGGTGCTGTTTAGATGTATTTCCAAGGCTATGTAAGGGACTTCTCCCCCTCTCTTTTATTTGTTTTTAGCTTTTTGTAACACTCATTTTTGCTTTATAAAATGTTTAGATTTTTGTCTCCTTATGTTGTTTTGGAATGGATCTAAACCCATCCTTAAGCAATCTTATTTATCTTTATTTTATCTTTTTTTTCTTGCCTTTAAAATGGTGTGTGTGTATGAGTATATATTTATATTTTTATGTTATCTTTATTGTTACTTAGCTTTGGTTAGTGTTAGGATTTTTCTGCACTTTTATGCTCATCCTTATAAATTTATAAAAATGATTTAAAAGTGGTTTTGTTCTTCTTTTTTACTTAGACTTTTTAGTTTTGTAAAACTTTTCATTCTTTTACCTTTTCTTATACTTTTTAAGCGTTTTTATAGAGTTATAAGAATGGATTAGCTGCCTTTTTAATTTTCCAAACACCTTTATTTTGCTTTTATTTGCAAAACTTTTTGCTCATTTAATTTTTCTGTCTTCTTTTTATACATTTCTACCACATTCTAGCAGTATAAATGTATTGGTTTTAATTTTTCGAGCACTTTAATTTTCATATTATTTTCAAAAACTTTTGCTCCGTTAATTTTAATTTCTACTTTTTACGCATTTCTATCACATTCCACCGGTAAAAATGTAGTTATTTTAATTTTTAGAACACTTTGGTTTTCGTATTTTTCGTATGTGTGTGTGCGTGTATGAGATAATTTTTATAGTTTTTTTTTCATTTTAGTCGAGTGTGTGTGTGCTTTACTTTATGTCGACTGTGTACGTTTTACATTCAGTAAAGTGTTTGTGTGCGTCTTTCATTTTCAGTTGAGTGTGTGTGTTTTATTTTCAGTAGAGTGTGTGCGTTTAATTTCTGTCGAGTGAGTGCGTGTGTTTTCATTCTAGTAGAGTGCGTGTGTGTGTTTTTATTTTCAGTAGAATGTGTGAGTGTGTTTTCATTTTTATAGAGTGCATGCGTGTGTGCATTTATTTTCTCCTACTAATTTGAGTAGGACTCGCTTTCATTTCCCGCATACTCATTTGAGTATAACTTGTAATTTTCCTGCTTTCATTTCCCCCTACTTGTTTGAGTCGGGCTCGCAATTTATTGCTTTATTTACTGCATTCATTTAATCGCATTCTTTACTATTTTATTTTCTGCTTTCATTTTATCGCTTTCTTCTCGCATGCCATCCCCATTCCGATGAGTGGCTAACTACTCTTAGCCCTCAGTATCGAAGAGCATTGGGACAGATAAAATCACTTTAAATAATTAAAGGTCCTGTTTTTATAATAAATTAAATTTCTTAAGATTCACCCCGGGTTTACGACGCGTAGAACCACATATCGATGTATGAGCTCTATTTCCGTAGTCCATACCCTAGCTAGCCGAGAGGTCGTGCGTATGGTCCGATTTCCCCTTAGTAAATGGAGTTCCGCACTAACCCTCGAGAGAGGAGCCATGGAACTCTACCGAATTGGGTTCTTTGCCCAATAGCGGGGTTCTTAGCATAATGCGGGCATTTAGAGAAATCCTTCATCGGACGAGAGCTCGGTTGAATAGTTTTAATGTTCAGGTGAGCAATAGTCCTAGAGATAGGTGAGCTCATTTTAGTGGAACCTTCACGGCCAAGTCTCCGCCTTAATTTATTTGAAATTTAGGATCTCTTTTTATTAAAAGTTTATTTTAGTTCAAATCCTTTTAGATACAGTTACGCTAATATATTCATCGGCTCCATTTTTAATGCTTTTGTTTTCTGTTTTTTATATATATATAAAGAATATCACGACAAGACAAAATTTCACTAAAATAATAGTCCCCTCAAGGGAATAGTAAAAATAATCAACCCGACCCCGAGAACAATACGACTTTGATATTCCACACTGGAATATCATGTACTACACGTGATAGGTGCACTTGCCTCCTTTCGTTGAAACTCGGTTTCAACTATTTTATATCCAAATAATAAATCTGTGCGCACCGTCTTCCTAAATAAAACCAAATCCACTTTTTCTAAATAAACCACCTAGGGCAGCACGTGTCCTAAATAATTTTTGGAGTTTTAACCCCCATCAAGTGTTTGGGGCCGTTGCCGAGAACTTGGTGGGAATCAATCAAGTTTTTGACGCTGTTGTCGGGAACTTGATGGAACCAATCAAGTTTTTGTGTTTTCTTATTTTTCATATTCTGCACTTTTTATATTCTGCACTTAGCAAAAATTTACAAAACCTTACAAAAACTACAAAAAATTTAAAACTTCAAAAAACTTTTTCTAGGTTTTATAAACATAAATTCAGCAAAAAAATTCATAAAACACAAAAAATCACAAAAAAAAACTTATAAATCAAAAATTCAAAAAAATTGTTGTTTTTACTTGGTTTTATAAAAAAATTCAAAAAATTTGTTGTTTTTACTTTGTAAAATCTTTGTAAAAAATCTTTCTCTATCCACGCTCTTTTCTTTGTAAATAATCTTTCTCTTTCCCTCATCTCTTATTTGTAAATAACATCTCTTTCTCTCCCCTTCCTTGAAAATAAATTGATAAAATAGTTTAATAAAATAAAAAAAAACTAGAAACTCAAAATATTTTTAGAAAATCTAAAAATCCAAAAAAGAAAATTACTTTAAAAATAAAAAAAAGATAATAAAGCAAAAACACAAAAAAAGATAAAACCGCTAAAATCCCACAAAAAATTGTTTATTATGAAATAAATAAATCGAATGTCTCATTCTTAACCCCTTTTTGCTCTCCAAATATTTTGTTGCGAGTTTATTTATAAGCGAATTTTATTAATTTTTTGTTTACTATTCGGTTATTAATTGGAGATCGATAGATTTAGATATCTGGGGTTAAGTTTTAAAAAATTTCTTATGCTTTATTTTTTTTATTTAGATAAGGTACCTGTTTTCAGCACCACTTCTAACTCATCTAAATAGTTGTACTTTTATTTTGTTAGAAAATAACAACCTTAGATTTAAATAATGTTTACTCGAAGCTTTCTTTTGAAATATAGGAACGTTTAATTTATAAAGCTTGCTCTCAAAATATTTTTTATTAAACCTAGTTTTCTTTCTAAAAAACCTATTTCCTTTTTTTCATGTCATACTTGACATGATTTTGATCCTTAAAAAGATCCCAAGTCAATGGGAATAAGATTTTATTCCGTAAACATTGGCATCCAATATTTAAAAAGATTATATGTTACGGAGTAAGTGGATAAAATTCATTACTCCTGTACACATACATTGGGTTATTATAAAGTTGTTAAAAATGTATATATTATGGAAAATAAGATTTCTTTTTCCGAAACATCCACATTCAAACCAAAAAATTCTTTTAGTGGTTCGAGCGAAAAAATATACCCTCACCTCTAAATAAAAACCCTCTTCATAAACCTCAACATCCCCCTCCGCCAATTTCAAATGATGCTAGAATTAATTTAAAATCTTTTTGAGAACACAATTCTTAAATTGAATTATTTCCTTTAATTCTTTTAAGCTAAAGTTTTCATAATCAAATCTACTTTTGTTAACCTAACAAATAAAAGTTTTTGCTATCTATTCGATTATATCAGAGGTCTTTAGCTGAAACTCTTCCTTTATTTAAATTTTTCTCATAATTTAGGATTTAACTCTTATACCCTGGATGTTTATTTTGATCTTTTTTCAATTAATTCAAGCGGTAGCTAAATTTAGGAATTCATTAATTCCTTATAAGTATATCTCCAACTTTTGCTCTAGAATAGCAAAAGCTTAAGTATGGGGGTATTTAATGAGTTGTAAATATACATATTTTTACGTAGTTTATTTAAGTCATTTTAGTTCATTTCTAACAAATTTTTACGTAGTTCTACACGCCTAGGTCACAAGCGTGACTTGAAGTACATGGGCATGTACCTGACAAATTTTGACAAATTTAGTTCACTACTGTTATTTTTAGTTAATTTTGTTCAATAAATTGCTTCTTTTTTTGTAAATATTTTCTAACTTAAGTTTATTTTATTTTTAAGGAAATGTCAAAATTTGTCAGGTACATGCCCATGTAGTTCAGGTCACGCCCGTGACCAGGGCGTGTACCTTCAATTCAAAGTGAAATCAGCCAACAGCGCCAAAAACGTGATACGCGTGATCGCAAAGGTGGAGAAGAGGGGTTAAAGAAAAGAGAAGGTGAATTGTGGAAGTTGATAATATTATCTGATTCTATATCCAATAAATGCAAGTGTACCTTATCGTTTATAGTATAGGATACTAAAGATTAATATCAAGGTTGTATTTTTCCTGGGGCATAATGTTTACTTCTACTTTGAGGAGATCGCTATTATTTTATCAAAATGATTTTTTCGATTAATTTAATAAACTAAAAACATGAACTAAATTTCTAATCTAAAAAGAGAACTAAATTACTTGTAGAAATGAAAGGTTAGAGCTAAAGATCATAGGAGTGTACTCAATCTTGAATCACTTTGAAATAAGAAAATCAAAATGAAATAACAAACTAATTCTAAATAAAGTAAAACACCTCGTTGGACTTTCCAGCTATTGTAGGAGCTTCAAAGAGAACTTTTCGAGGATTGCTTTATCTCTCACTACGTTGACAAGGAATAATAAGAAGTTAATTTGGACGGCTGAGTGCACGTGAGGTTTTGAGGAGATGAAGAGCCGTCTGACCACGACTCCTATTTTGAGTTCACCATGTTGTGCAGAAGCCTAATGATAAGTAAAATATTGGGATAATTTAATTTGAAAAGAAAGGTGGATGTGTCAATTAGGTGTTTGTGTGTTCTATCTCTTTTTACTTATATACTATAATTAAGGGAAGCGTACCTATCGAGTAATAGTATAGTATTTTAAACTATCAAGGCCGTATTTTTCCATGAATCTGTGTCTAGTATTCTACTTTAAGGATGGAACTATTATTTTATGGAAAAGAGTTAATGGTTTTAAAAAGTGAAAACAAAAGTAATATGTAGGGTTTTGCCAATAGATAAGGGAAATAGCCCCCAATTTGGACTTATTGTGTAACATAATTTTCAAACATGAAAAACTCTACTTTTCTACTAATTAACATACTTGACTTTGGAGGTTCCCTAAATATGAATGTTCCTCTTTCGGGGATATGCCAACCTGAGAGTAAGATATTTTGACCAAAGTTTCGCCCTCTAATCAAAATACTTGAATACATGCTTTACATTGTGAACCCCACTATTGACCTTGATGCGTTGGACAACAAGTGTATCAGTCGAACAAGTAATATAAAATGGGAGAACGTCCCCAAGTATCGATCTCTCAAGGAACACAATATAATGTGAAGTTAGGGTTAGATCTGATATACTATATTGGGGGGGGGGGGTGGGAATAGAGTTTCTTGAAACTTTTAATGCTTTTTTCTGTAAATAAAAATTAGTCCTAAGATGAAATAATCTACCACAGGCACAACAAATATAATCTAGCTATCATAGACACAGCAACCTAACTAGCACAGCCACAGTAAGAACAAAAGAAAAAGATGGCAACAAAACAACAGAAGAATTTTATAGTGGTTCCCCAACCTGGGTACATCCACTCTTCTACCACCCCGGTAGGAATCCACTAAGGTTTTTGATCAGGTGATTGCCACCAATAAGCTTTTGATCAGGTGCTCAAAAACCAATCTCAAGACTTTTGATGAGGTGACTTGCAACCAGGAATAACTTTTGAAGGGAGTTAAAGAACCCTTTTTATAGTGGGGGTGAGAGAGTGATGATGTCTTCTCTATATCAAATACAACTGAGAAGAATTTAGTGGATCTTTTATTTTAACAAAGTCTCCCCTGAGATATTGAATTATTCATGAAGTTTGGAGCTTTGTTGTAGGGTGAGTAGGTCTTCAATGTTTCAGCGTTGACCAGACGGTATCCAGGAACTTCTTGACTGATAGAGTATTTGATGTCCTCTAAAGAATCCTGGAATGAATAAAGAAAAAGACTCTTGATTTTGAATGGCTGTTCTTCTCCTTCTTCAGCTTCTATGATTTCTCTGGTCTAGGGCTTCTTGTTTCTTGACTGTGTTATTGCCCTGTGTGTTGCTTTGTCTCTTTCAAAATTCCTAATCTCTTTGTTCCTGAATGCTACTGAGAAGGAAGAAGAAAACAAATCCTCTTATATTTTCCATGTAATCTTCCTTCTGGATTTTGAATTTCTTCAGCATTGATTACTAACGGCCTTGAGAATGTCTGCATTGATTGATTTTCCCAACTGTCCCATTGAAAAATGATAAGTAATAATCCTGATGAAGAACATAATCAATGCTCCTTCTAATGGTAATATTCAGAGAATATTAAGCATTGATTACTCAGGAATTATCGCAATAAAATAAGGACAGAGGGAGGAAAAGTCCATGTCTGGAACTTCACAGAAATCATCGAGTGAAGAACAGAATTCGTCGACCTGGGTCCTGAGTTCATCGAGCTGAGAAGTCATGTTCGTCGACTAGATAATTGCTGTTCGTCGACCTGAGATCCAAGATCATCGACCTATGAACAGATAACTTCTTTTCTCTAGAACCTTGCCAATTCTGTTCATCAAGATCGTCAAGCTGAGATTCTAACTTCGTCGACTGGAGTTCAGTGAAATGTTTCTTGGACTTAAGAATGTAAAAGTAAAGTGTACAGAAATTGTTGACCTGAGAATTAAGTTCGTCGACCTGAGAACAGCTTACAGCTACTTGATACAACCTATCGAGACTGTGGTCCAAGTTTGATGGCGGAGAACATGAATTCGTCGACTGGAGTATGATTCTGGACTTAGAATATTTTAGATGTTTCTGGACTTTAGAATGTTGAGGTAGAGCATCCAGAGATCGTCGACCTGAGAACCAAATTCATCGAGCTCAGCTTAGATAATTTTCTCTGAGTTCGTCGAGTTGAGCATGCCTTTCGTCGAGCTGAGTTCAACGAACGTCGAACTCATTTTCTGTGTCTTTGAAATTTCTCTAAGTCCTGAGTATTCTACAGTCTGTTAATGGCTGGTCACTGCATTATTGACACTAAGGACATGGCCTAGACTCTAGGGCACAAACATGACCCTGGCTATACATGTTGGGTTAAACATCCCAGTTTAGTGAACCTAGCCCAAATACATCTAGGGACCAAACAATCTCCCCAAATTTGGGTAAGGTTACTAATTACAAACACAGAAAAATTTACAATGCAAGAAAACATATATCTGGAAGGAAAATTTTAAATGTGCAGCAGATATATATATACAGTAAGCTTTGTCTAAGGAATTAACCAGACAGTTTTAGAATAATAGAAAGACTAAAGGCAGTTCAAAATTTATTTCTTCTTCTTTTGCTCCGTATGCTTCTCCTCTTTAGCTTTTTCACCAGGCTAAGTGAACCTGATCTCCCTATTTGGATCGGCTGCTTGTACTTTTGTCATTGTTATATCAGCAGCCCTAATGATTTAAGGGAGGTGGCCCTTGGCACCATAACTTCTGGATGCAATTTCATGTAGTCATCAACATTAAAAAATTTGTCAGCTTTAGCAAACCTGTTGAGTTCTTCCTTCCTGTATTTGGACATGGTAGTGTATTCAGAAGGATTCTTTCCATCAGCTTTTGCTTTGTTGATCATGGATAGGCCAACCAATTCCTGGAATCTATCTATCCTTGAAGTTGTAGTTGTTTCTGGATCTTCAAAAGGTACAGGAGGGGAGGTAGGTCTCTTTGGGCTTTCAACTTTCTGACGTTTAGTGACTTGTTACTGTTTTCCTGATGAATAATGCCTCTGCTGGCTGCTTCCTGAAGAAGGAGATCTACCTTGTTGTCTTTGAAATATTTGATATTGGGTAGTCCTCTGAGATGAAGTGCCTGAAGAACTAGCAGGAGGTGGAGGATGAGTAAGAGGGTCTTTTCTGAATCTTTGAGTAGGAGGTGAGTACTTCCTTCTTTTCTTTCTTTCTTTCTGCTGGTTCATAGACAGCCACATCCATGCTGGCATGCCTTTGTAAGGTGTGATTTTCTGAAGTACATAATATAGAGTATCATTTGTTGGATTGTGTTTTGGAGCAGGAGGTGGAGAAGCTTTCCTCTTCTTGGAGACTTTATTCTTAGGCTCATCATTAGAATCCTCTTCAACATCATCATCAGAAGAATCTTGAGAGTATCATACAGTGCATTTATTTATTTTAGAGCCTCTGCAGATATCAAGGGCTTTTCTGCTTGGGAAGGAGCTGGAGGAGGAGGAGCTGGAGCTGGGGCTGGAGAGCTATACTCAATAGTGCTTTCAGCAACTATTTTATTCTCTTCTTCTATGTCAGCCATGATCAATTCATCAAGATCAGGCATTGGGGAGTCATCCATAACAAAAGTTGGAGTAGAAATATCTCTAGGATGGGATGAAGTAATGAGGGGAGCAGCTTTTGGTGGAGATGAAATAGCTGGAGCCACTATAATAGCAAAACTAGCCTTAAGTTTCTTGTCAACCTTGCGGCTTATTGGTGAGGTGTAGGGTACTATAGCCAAAGATGGCTTTATGCAGTCTTCTGGCAGAAAGTTCAAATGAGATGTATCAAACATGCTCAACAATTTCAAAAGATCAACTGTGGGATTTATTAATATAATCACCAACAGTGTCTATCTCAGCCATAATAGGCTCATCCATATCAGTATCTAATTCTATTAAATCTATTATATCAGAAGGATCTGCATCTTTGGAAGAATCAGTCATGAAAGAATCAAGCTCCACTACTGCTGCTGCTGCTTCTTCTCCTACTGCTGCTTTTTCTGCTGCTTCTGATGTTGTTTCTGCTACTGCTGCTATTGTTTCTGCTTCTATATTCACTGGAACTTCTTCATCATGAAGCATCTCCCCCTGACTGGCTGCAGAAGGTCCTGGAGCTAGTTCCCCAGAAGAAGAAGGGACATAGGATAGAGCAGCAACAGTGGCAGAGAGATTTTTGATGGAAGCAGTGAGAGGAGCTAGAGAATTAGTTAGAAGATTTTGAAGAGTGGGAGAGATGAAAGCAAGCAAATCCTTAGCAATATCAGAGAAATTTAATTAAAGGGATTCTGGAGAAATGGAGGAGTAGGGATTGTGGTGACCATAATTAGAACAAAAAGAAAAGGCACTAGACATATCTTGGTGTGTGTGGTCAGGTGTAGAAGATGGAATTTCAGTTATGGGGATGGATTCTTGATGTGGGGATGATGGTGGAATCACGAGATTGAATGTGTAGGAGGAGAGAAAGGTGTCAGGATCTGTGGTAGTTAAATGAGGTGGAAGAGGGGATTGATGTGGGGATGGTTGTGGTGATTGGGAAGGAGAATGTTGTATGGATTCCTGAATGGGGGAAGATGGGATGTCAATTGATTGGATTGCAGGGAGATTTATTTGAGGAGAGGACGGAGGTGGAAAATTTTTAGGAGATGGAACTAGTGTAGAAATGTGAAGTGGTTTTTGTTGTCAATGTTGAGGAGAAGAAGGAATGTTGGAGGTGGAGGGGGACTCTTTTGGGGTTAGAAGAGTGGTTGTGATAACCCTAGTTCTTTCATAAGTCCTGGAGGAGGAAGAAGCCTTGGAGGGCTTGGTGATGTTCCTCTCCTACCTGCCAAAGAGGGCACAGGTGAGCCTATTGAAGGCATTTATGAATATGGTCGGGGTGACCAGGAATTCAGCAGCCTTTTCTTTAAGGAAGATTCCTAGAATGCTTCCTAAGCAAACCTCCTTTTTAGTATTCTTTATCTTAATCAGTTCAAACATGATTTGAGAATAATTCACTGTTTTCTTATTCACCAGTTCACACATTACCAGAAATTGATGCCTGGTTATGTAATCATGGGCAGTGTGCTTGCCCAGCAGCACTTTCCCCACAACATCTGCTAGAAATTTGTACTCAGTAGACATATGTTTCTTCAGTAGTTTATTAGTGGTTGCTCCAGAATAACCCATTTTATTCAGCATTTCAGTAAATTCCTCACCATCAAGTTCCAATTCCTCTTCACCATTTACTAGTCCAAAAATCTCTGTTAAAACTACGGGGGTAAGAGAGACGGCGTTACCCAATATTGTGTCGGTCATGGTATTCTCATTTGTTGTGGAGGAAGTGTAGACCCACTCTCTTATTTCAGCACCGACGAGCTTGATCCTGGTGGTCAACAAATTTTTCAATTGTTGATCTTGAAGCAGTTGTAATATATTCAGGAAGATGGGGTTTGAATGTTGAAACGATTCAAAGTCCACATCAAAGCCGGTATCAAATTTTATGGATGCAAGGCTGCCTGCTGGAATCACCATTAGTTCACCTTCAAGATAAAAACGAAGATCAAGTGCAAGGGAACTGAAAGCGCAGGATGGAGGTCGAAGAAAATCCTTATATAAGGTTTTTTTTAGAATATGAACTGCCAAACTCTGTTCCACGAAAAATAAATAAAATTCTTCGATCTTAGGTTGACGAAAGAATTTGTAGTTAAATAATTCGTCGAGCTTTATCTGAAGATTTGACAATATTTCGTCGAGCTCTGTTCGACCAATGTTTTTTGAAGCAGAGTCGTCGATCTCCGTTCGACGAAAACAACTTCACTCACTGAGAGTTCGTCGATCTCCGTTCGACGAATATCTCAAGAACTTTACCCATTTCGTCAAACTCCATTAAACGAACTTTGAAAAATTTGTCGAGCATAGACAGAAATTAAATCAAGGATTCTCCATTTATCATACCCAGCTAATTTATAAAGAATAGATGTTTTCTTTCATCCAAAGGTTTGGTGAAGATATCTGCTCTTTGTAAATTAGTGTAGATAGAGACAAGTTTCATTTTGTTTCTGTCTACACACTCTCTAATGAAATGATGCCTAATGTCTATATGCTTACTCCTACAGTGTTATACTGCATTTTGTGCTATGGATATAGCACTTGTGTTGTCACATAAGGGAGTTGAATTATTTAAGTTGAACTCATAGTCTAGGAGTTGGTTTTGAATCCACAACATCTGGGAACAACAACTGCCAGCTGCAATGTATTCTGCTTCTGCAGTTGATGTAGACACAGATGATTGTTTCTTGCAGAACCAAGACACTAATCTCATACCAAGGAACTGGCAAGTCCCTGAGGTACTTTTCCTGTCAACCCTGCATCCAACAAAGTCAGCATCTGAGTATCTAGTTAACTCAAATTCTGACTCAGTAGGATACCAGAGTCCTAGACTAGGACAACTCTTTATATATCTCAAAATTATTTTTAGAAAAACTAGATGAGATTCTTTTGGGTTCACTTAGAACCTAGCACAAAGATATGTGGCAAACATAATGTCAGGTCTACTTACTGTAAGGTATAGTAGGGACCCAACAATGCCCCTATATAATTTTTGATCAACTGGTTTGCCATGTTCATCAGTGTCTATTACAACATTAGTGTCCATGGGTGTTTTCTTTGCTGAGGCATCAGCCATCCCAAACTTTTTAATAAGCTCTTTAACATATTTAGCCTGCGAGATGAAGATGCCATCAGGTAGCTGCTTCACTTGGAGACCGAGGAAGTAGGAGAGCTCACCCATGCTACTCATTTCCAACTTTGAATGCATGAGGTCAGATAACCTCTTGCATAGTTTAGAATCAGTAGACCCAAATATAATGTCATCTACATATATTTGTAATAACAAAGTTTGATCCTTATGGTGCCTAGTGAACAATGTTTTATCTACAATGTCTCTAGTGAATTTATGCTCTATCAAAAGCTAGCTAAGGTCTCATATAAAGCTATTGGAGCTTGCTTTATACCATAAAGAGCTTTATGCAATCTAAAAACATATGAAGGATTGGTTGGAGAGATAAAACCTGAAGGTTGTTCAAAATAAAGCTCTTCTTTAAGTACTCTATTCAGGAAGGCACTCTTTACATCCATCTGATAAACTTTGAACTTCTTGTATGCAGCATAAGCAAGGAATATTCTGATTGCTTCTAACCTGGCAACTAGTGCAAAAGTTTGGTCTTAGTTTATCCCTTCTTCTTGCCTATAACCTTGAGCAACAAGCCTAGCCTTGTTCCTCACAATTACACCATGGGCATAAAGTTTGTTACTGTATACCCATTTAGTTCCCATGATTGGGTAGTATTTGGGTCTTTGAACTAAATCACAAACTCTACATCTCTCAAATTGGTTGAGTTCCTCTTATATTGCAATGATCCATTGTGGATCTTGCTCAGCATCTTTTATGGATTGAGTCTCAAGTTGAGAGAGAAAATAGGAATGCATCACATCTTGGTTTAATTGATGTCTTGTCTGTACACCTACTGATATGTCTCCAATCACTTGAGATCTGGGATTTTCCCTTAGTGTAACAAGATCAGTGGGTGGAGTTGGTTCAGCAACAGCATTTGGAATTAATTACTCTTGTGGAATTATGTCTATTGTTGAATGAAGTTCAACAACTTCTGTGCTTTCTTCTTCACTGTCTTCATCAACCTATGGAGGAGATGGTTATGTAACCTCTTGTGGAAGGTTTAATTCACCCAATTTCTCACACTAGTGAGGTACCTGCAAGGTGCTATTGGTAGAAATCTCTTTCTCCTTGTAAGACATGTTAGTATCATCAAAAGTAACATGAATTGATTCTTCAATTTTTAAAGAGGATTTGTTAAACACCGTATAAGCTTTGCTTACTTGGGAGTATCCTAGAAAAATTCTATCTTCAGCTTTAGCTTTAAACTTTCTAATATATTTCTTGTTGTTATTATGTATATAACATATGTAGCCAAAAACTTTAAAATAGGTGATTTTAGGTTTCTTTCCTTTAGGTAATTCATAAGGAGTCCTATTCTTAAGTTTATGTATTAGACTCCTATTTAGTACATAGTTTGCTGTGCTTATAGCCTCTTCCCAAAAGGATAGGGGCGTGTAAGCATCTGTAAGTAATGTGCCTGCAGCTTCAATTAGGGTTCTATTCTTACTTTCAGCTACCCCATTTTGTTGAGGAGTTCTAGGAGCTGAGAAGCAGTGCCTGATACCCTCCTCCTCACAGAACTCATGCATAAGAAGAGACTCAAACTCTGCAACATGATCACTTCTGATCAATACAACATGAGTAGAGTACTCATTCTGTATGGTCCTGAGAAAATCTGTAAGAACTTTGAATGTATCTGACTTAGATCTCAGAAAGAACACCCAAGTGAATCTTGAGAAGTCATCTACAATAACTAGAGTATAGGATTTCCCTCCTAGGATTTGTACAGCAATAGGTCCAAATAGGTCCATGTGTAGCAAGTACAAAATCCTAGGTGAATCACTTTTGTTTACTGATTTAAAGCTAGATTTAGTTTGCTTGCCTAGTTGACAAGCCCTACAGAGGCCTTCCTTCTTGTAGGGACCGGAAGGTAAACCTCTCACAAGGCTATCTTTAGATAGCCTAACAATGTTTTTCATGTTAACATTTTCTAGCCTTTTATGTCATAGTTCATTTTGATTGCTAACTATATTAAGTAAACATATATCTGAAGGTGCTGAATGAAAATCTACTATATATATGTTAACTTGTCTATTTCTAATTAAAACAATTTGTTTTTCTTTATTAGAAATAATACAAGATGTTGAGTTAAAATGTACGTGATAACCTTCATCACATAATTGGCTTATAGAGATGAGATTATGCTCGTGACTACTTACATAGGTCACCTTTTTGAAAGTGACTTCTCCAATCTTTACTTCTCCAAAGCCCTCTGACTGGACACACTTTGAATCACCAAAGATCACCTTTGGTCCCAGCTTGGACTTATAGTTAATTAAGTTGTCCTTGCTGCCAGTCATGTGCTTGGAGCATCCACTGTCCAAGTACCATTTTTGATTAACCACTGGACAACTCTTTTCCTATAATGAAAACAGTTAGTTATTCTTTACCCAGGTTACCTTGGGTCCTTTATATTGTTGATAAGAAAAACTAGATATTACTGAAAATTCAGGTTGTGATTTATAACCTAAGGGGTGATATCTTCTAGGAGGAATTATCCAATCAGTCAGTGGATTAAAAGGTTTCCTAGATTTATTAAAGTTGCTTTATAGTTATGACTTTTATTAAGTCTTTCTGGCTTTGACGAAATGTTATTAGTTCATCGACCAGAGTTCGATGATATGGGATGAGATCATCGATCTCTGCTAAGAGAATGGACATACCCTTTTTTTGTGCCCCGAGTTCGTCGATCTTTGCTCGACGAACCATGCACAGTCCGTCGATCGCAGTAAGGCGAATGATTATTATATAGATTTGTGTTCAGCGTTCGTCGACTTGAGTTCGACGAACTGGCCACATTTCGTCGATCTGAGTTCTACGAAATCTGCTGAACTTTGTATTTATCTATGGTTTTTTGGTTTCTGTTATTGTGATTTTTAAAGTTAGTTACTTCTTCTGTGGTTTGGTTGTTGTTCATTACTTCTTTACCCTTAGCTGCAACAAATCTGATCGGGGTTGATAATATGTTCTTCTTGAGAATGAGGGGGTAAACTTGATGATGCACCCAAGCCCAGTTTGCCATTTAGTCTTGCATTGACTGTGTTTGTGATGTCCATCAGCTTAAGACTTCTCCCATTGAGAGATTCATCAAGTTGTTTGGCCTCATATAGCTCTATTTTTAAAGAAGTGATTTGTTCATTAGCTAATGTTAGTTCTTCTTTTAACTTTGTGTTTTTAAAAATGATGTTTTCCTGATTTTATAATTTTTCCCTAAGTATTTTGATTTCCTTTTCTGAGTTTATTAAATCAATGCACATAGTTTTAAATTCAATTTTAAAACTATCAGATTTATAGTCAAAAGATAACAATCCTGATCAGCTTCTGATTCTGAAGCTCCTTAATTTTCAGATTCTTCCTCTTCTGATTGACTTCTGGAGGCATCAATGGCCATGAGGTAGACTTCCTTGGCCCTTGCCTCTTCTTTATCTTCACTGAACTGGAAGATGCGGATTCATCTTCAGTGTCACTCCAGTTTTCAGCTACAAAGCCCTTCTCCTTCTTCTTGTATTTGCTAGAAGAAGGTCTTGAGCTTTGTTGTCTTCTGGAGTCCTTTTCTCTTCTCCTTTCTTTCTTTTGATTCTCTGAACACTCTGAGATAAAGTGTCAATGTTTCCTACAGCCAAAACAAACTACTTCTTTAGTGGGAGTTTTGTCATACCTTGGCTTATCATCCTGCATGTATGATTTTCTTCAGAAGTCTTTCCTCGCCATTTTGTAAAATCTTTTGTCAAGGAGACTCATTAGCTCTTCATTTATTGTTGAAGCTTCTGTCTTCTCAGCAGCCTTGAATGCCAAGTTGTGCTCTTTCCTTGCTCGTGGAGGAGTCCTTTGTTCAGCTGCTTCTCTGGACTTTATTAGTTGCTCATAGGATTTGAGCTTTCCCAATAGAGATTCCGTGAAAATCTCATTTAAGCTCCTGGCAACCATGATTGGCTAGATCCTTGAGTCCCACGAGCTTGGGAAGCACATGAAGATTTTGTCATTCACCTTAGTGAGGGTGATGTCCTTATCCAAGGTATTCAGCTCATTGATGATTGAGCTCAGCCTATTGTACATGTCTGCAACAGATTCTGCTTCATCCTTCTTGAAATTCTCATACTGGGATATGAGATTTTGTAACAACCCCATCCGTTCATATGATATATTCTAGAAGGTCCGGCCGGGGCCCCACAGGATATATCACAAAACAGTCGGTGAAGGTACAGGATGATACCAGAGTCGCGCATCGCACTTAGCACAAAGCATTCTAGCGGAAGCCTAGACTACAATTTGAACTCCTCATGAATGTCCAAACATAAAACTCCACATTTTATATCATATAGGAATGTCTTACAACAAGTCAAAAGAGTTGGCCTTATGGCCTTACATGGCTATCACACAGTGGCCTAAACAAATTGGCGCGCAGGCCGGCCACAAGAAAAGAAAACACACAAAAGAACACAGCTAGCCTTCGAGGGCTAGCAGCAGCAGCAGCAACACCCGCAGGAACATCAGCCTCTATGCGATCCGCTCGGCTCTCCAGCACCTGGAAAGGGACAATCCACCCACCGGTGGCAAACAAAAGCAACGGTCAGCGTTCAGCTGACCAAATTATAACGACCCTACCCCTTCTCTCGGGGCAGCGGTAATCTTCCCTGCAGGCATATCAGATCACAAGTATGGCAAGCTATATCATCAAAATGTGCTTTCACGCACACAAGCCATCACAACCGTTCGCCGCCCGGCCCAACGGTCCGTGCACTTAGGGCACATTGTTGGTGTTCTGGCAACCTCTTGCCCACCACCGTATCAGGGTTATCACCCAACGGTAAATCTCTTGAGCATTTACTCCATGGCGTGCAGCCGGAGTTAGTCTTCGGACACCGGGATGGCCCGTAGCCCCCCGTTGTGTCATGGCGCGCAGGCCGAAGACTCTTGCTATGCGCTCCAACAGACCGCACTTTTTGGTCTCACGTCGGACGGACATAGCGCAGGTCGGATCCTCCACCCCTCGTTGCTCAAATCGCCTTGCCTTCTCCGAGTACAGCGTACTCATGGCTATATCAAAGGCGCGGGTCGGTCTCACCAATCCTGTTCTTGGCATTCAAGCCTGGGTATTTCTCTATACCCATTTCCTCACAGCAACAGCGGGTCTTTCCTGGGCACACCAGTACTTCCTGTGACTCTCTCCACAGGTGGACACCGCGCAAGCACAAATGTCAGGGGTCTTTCCTGGGCACACCAGTACTTCCTGTGACTCGCTTCACAGGTAGACACCCTATGACATCAAGCATCACAAAAGGGCCTTTCCTGGTTCCACCAGTACTTCCTGTGCCTCAATCACAGGTTGGACCCAAACCCATCACATGGCTATTTTCCTGGGCTACCACCCCAGTACTTCCTGCTACTCCTTTTCGCAGGCATAACCCGTAGACTCCTTACACTACAGGTTTACCACGGAGTCTTCTCCGGTTCGTATGCAACATCACCAATCCAGACCAACCTGTCCAGATGGGCTTCACACAGCATGCCTATTCCGTACTCCATTTCCGGATCTATATGCTAACAAAAGGGGATTTCAAGTATCCACCCAAAGATTCCCAAAATCAGCCACCTCTTGGTGGGGGAAATCACAAGATATGCCAAAAAGAAAGCCTTCACATGGCTAGGAAGAAAAGTCGTTACCCTTGACGACCGCTTCGGTGCCATGGCCTCCAAGCTTGCTTGCAAGACTCACAAGATCGTTACCTCCGCAACGCTGGCTTCGGATCTCTCGTCTTTAAACCGCAGCACCACCAACAGCAGCCCCCTTTCCTTCTTCCTCCTCCTTTCTCTCTCTCTTTCTCTCTTCACTTGAAGAAAGTTCAAGGCCAAAGAAATGAGAATTCTTTCTCTGATTTCGGCCCTTAAGGAAAAAGAAGAAGAAGCTTCAGCCCTTGGATCTAGACTGAAGGAATGGACGGCCACGATTCTGCCAAAAACACAAATTTTTGACCCGACACGGCCTCGAACAGGGCCGTGTGCCAGGCCGTGTGCCTCAAGCGGTGGTCAACCGACTTATCCAAACTAGTGACACGCCCATGGGACACGCCCGTGTCATGGGCCGTGTCACCAACACGCCTTCAGACACGCTCGTGTCTGTGGCCGTGTACCTGGATGAAAAAAAATCCCAAATCATCCCGAGACTTCACACGGCCTGTGACACGCCCGTGTCCCAGGCCGTGTGCCCAGACACGGCACAAAGACACGCCCTGTCGAAACCTTTGGCGGGCTGAGTTCGTCGCCTGATTTGACACGCCCTGTGACACGCCCATGTCACAGGCCGTGTTCAACACTCGACACTCACTTCTCGACACTCGACGATCGTCGAGAAAAATCATCGAGCATGCGACACGGCCGTGGACACGCCCGTGTCCTGGGCCGTGTGCCTCCTTTCGACGCATCGTCGAGAGAAAAATCGTCGAGACAAAGGCCGATCGTCGACACAACCTCGACACGCCCTGCGACACGCCCGTGTCGCAGGCCGTGTCAACTGACACGCCTTGGGACACGCCCGTGTCCCAGGCCGTGTCACCCAAAAATTCCTTTTTCAGAACTTTGGGCTGTTACAATCCTCCCCTCCTAACAAGAAATTTCGTCCTCGAAATTCCGAGACAGGAAAGCAACAGAATCAGCAAGAAAAATGTGACAACATATATAAAAGTTTATGTTACAACATTCTTGCTACAGATTACACAAACAGCTCAGGGAACTCTGTTCGCATGGTTTGCTCGCGCTCCCATGTCAGCTCTTCACGGCTGCAATTGTCCCATCGGACTTTTACCATACCGACCGTCTTGTTCCGTAACTGTTTCTCGGCTTGATCTTCGATCTGAATGGGTCTAACTCTCGTTGTTAGCCCATACTCTACCGGCACCCGATCATCCGCGATCACTTGAGCTGGATCTTTCACGGCCTTCTGAAGCACCGAGATGTGAAAGACATCATGTAACCCACCCAAGTCCGCCGACAGAGCTAGCCGATAAGCCGCTTCGCCAATTCGCTCAACCACTTCAAAAGGACCCAAATATCTTGGACTCAACTTTTTCAATCGTCGAATCCTGGAGACACCTTTGAATGGCTTGATCTTCAAGTAGACCAAATCGCCAACCGCAAATTCGACGTTCCGGTGCTTGGCGTTGTAGTACTTCGCTTGTCGATCTTGAGCAATCAGCAATCTCTCTCGAATAATCCGAATGGTTGAGTTTGCTTCATCAACCTCATTTGGTTTAACAACCCGGGCTTCACCCGCTTCTACCCAAGCCAAGGGAGACACTTCCTTCCATATAGAGCTTCATATGGTGCCATCCCAATGCTTGCCTGGTAGCTGTTATTATATACAAACTCGACCATATAGAGATGATCTTCCCATCTCTTTCCAAAGTCAAGGGCGCACATTCGGAGCATGTCCTCCATTGTTCTGTTGGTACGTTCAGTTTGGCCATCCGTTTGGGGATGAAAGGCCGTACTGAAAGTCAACTTCATGCCCAACAGTCGGTGAACTAGCCTCCAATCATTTGACATGAATCGCCCATCTCGATCACTTACGATGCTCCGAGGAACACCGTGAAGACGCACAATCTGATCAACATATAATTTTGCCAAACTTTCTACTGAATCATCCCGCCTGTTCGGGAGAAAATGTGCTACTTTTGTTAGCCGGTCAACAATCACCCAAATGGAATCATTTCCTCGCTGCGATCTTGGCAACCCATGCACAAAATCCATGGAAATATCATCAAATTTCCACTCTGGGATCGGCAGTGACTTCAAATAACCGCCCGGCTTTTGGCATTCCGCCTTCACCATCGCACATGTTTGGCATTTGGATACATAAAGGGCAACATCTTTCTTGAGCCCTGGCCACCAGAAAAGCTTCTTCATATCCTTGAACATTTTTGTGCTCCCGGGGTGAATGGAATACTTGGTATAATGCGCTTCATACATCAGTTCTTCCCTCAATTTCCCCACATTTGGGACGCACAAACGACCCTCTTTTCGCAAAAGACCGTCATTCCAGGTGAATTTGCCTTCTGGCCCTTCATTCACATAGCGCAAGAGATCGTTATCCAACTCCGTTGCCCGTCGAACTCGGTCTGCAAGGTCACATTGTACCTCGGTCCAGTTCAAACATGCAATGGCGGTGGAATTCTTATCAACACAATAGATCTCCAATGCCTCCAACTCCTGGATAAGATGTTCATCATGCCTTTGTAACCAATTTGCTCTAACCGGAACTCGCCGACTCAAGGCATCCGCGACAACATTCCCCTTCCCGGGTGTATAGTGAATCTCAAAAGTGTAGTCCCCAAGGAACTCCAACCACCTTCGTTGTCGCATGTTAAAGTCTTTCTGCTCCAAAAGATACTTTAGGCTCTTATGATCGGTATAGATCTCCACCTTCACTCCATAAAGGTAGTGTCGCCACAACTTGAGTGCAACCGCCGCTAATTCTAAATCATTGACGGGATAGTTTCGCTCGTGCACCTTTAGTTGGCGTGAGCCATAAGCAATCACCTTTCCGCTCTGCAGAAGAACGCAGCCTAAGCCGCTCCCTGAGGCATCACTATAAATCACAAAGCCATCGGTTCCACATGGCGAAGACAATACTGGTGCCGTGGTCAACCGAACCTTCAGCTCTTCAAAAGCTCGTGCGCACTCTGGCATCCAAACGAACTTCTGATCTTTTCGCGTCAGTGTGGTTAGCGGCAAAGCGATCCGTGAGAAGTTCTCCACAAATCGTCTATAGTAGCCCGCAAGTCCAAGGAAACTCCTGACCTCGGCTACGGAAGATAATCTTGGCCACTCTTGTATGGCTCTTATCTTCGCTGGATCCACTGCAATGCCCGCTCCACTCACCACATGACCCAAAAATGCCACTGACGATAGCCAAAACTCGCACTTCGAGAACTTGGCATATAGCTGATTTTGCCTCAACGTAGTCAACACCAACCGCAAGTGAATCTCATGCTCAGCTTTGGACTTCGAGTATACCAGGATATCATCAATAAACACTATCACAAACAGATCCAGGTACTCACGAAAAATACGGTGCATCAGATCCATAAACACTGAAGGCGCATTGCACAATCCAAAGGGCATGACTGTGAACTCATAGTGCCCATAACGCGTTTCAAATGCGGTTTTGGGAATGTCACCTTCCCAAATTCTTAACTGGTAATAACCAGACTTCAGGTCCAACTTCGAATAGACGGTCGAGCCCACCAGCTGATCGAATAACTCATCAATCCGGGGTATCAGATACTTATTCTTCTCGGTCAGCTTATTCAGTTCACGATAATCGATACACAACCGCAACCCACCGTCTTTCTTCTTTACAAAAAGCACAGGCGCGCTCCAAGGTGACATACTTGGGCGGATATAACCTTGCTCTAGCATTTCTTGTAGTTGAACCTTCAACTCAGCCATCTCTTTAGGCTCAACGCGATATGGCGAGCGGGCCACAGGTTTCGCACCTGGCACCAACTCAATTGTGAAGTCAATCTCCCGCTGGGGTGGTAGCCCAGGGAGATCCGGGGAAACACATCTGTAAATTCTGCCACAATCGGAACCTCGCACAAAGTGGCCTTAGGCTCCACAGCCTGAATTAGTGCAAAGTAACACTCCGCACCCTTCCGAACAGCTTTGACTACTTGGAGTGCAGACATCAACGTCCCGCTCACTCCTCGCATACCCGCAAACTTGGTCTTTTGTTCGGTATTCTGGCCCAACGTGATTTCTTTGGACTGGCAATCAATCATAGCATGCTGCTCTGCAAGCCAATCCATCCCAAAAATCACATCGAATTCCGATATTGGCAAAACAAATGCGGTTAAACGAAAATCCCGACTTCCTAACTGAACCGCCACATCGCAAGCTTGATCCGCAAGCATCCAACATCCATTCAGCAACACCACTCTGACGCTATCTGTCTTTGCACGACTGGGTATCCCAAGCCGCGTAAGAAACTCACGAGACAGAAAAGAATGCGATGCACCTGTATCAAACAGTGCTCGCGCCAGCGTGTCCCGAATCATCACATAGCCTATGACAAACATGTCACACACACAAACCACAAACATAGGGGTACTAGGCTAAGCATACAAACAATAGCATATGCAAAACTAACTCATACCTGTGACCACGCCACTCTGCTTGATGGCCTCTCGCAGGCCAAGATTGTAGACCCGGGGTTGCGCCTGCGAGGCAGAAGAATCCACCACCGCCTTTCCTTTCTCCGCATAAGATGCACCCGCCTTCTTTTCACTCTTTGGCGGCATCCGACAATCTCGCGCAATATGTCCCATCCAGCCATAATTGAAGCAGGTATGAGTGTCTGGCTTGGAGGTTGCCCCTGATGTTGCTCCCATTGCAACGGATGAAGGAGCTTGTCCACTAGGCTTGGACTTCTTGCCCCATCTCTTCTTATAAAACGGTTTTCCTGATCGGGGCGCCTTCCACTCCGGTTGCGTCACAGCCAAAGCTCTCTTCCCTTGCACCCTTTTCATGTCCTTTTCCAACGCGGTTGCGGTGTCAACCAATGCCTGGAAACCTTGGTTCACAGAACTTGACACAAGGAACCTCAGCTCGTCCCTCAGTCCTTCATAGAACCGATTCGTCTTCCTCTGCTCATCCGCAAATATCGAACCCGCATACCGCCCCAAGCGAGTAAACTCATGCAGGTACGCGTCAACACTGCTATCACCTTGAGTTAACCGTTGGAATTCATTTTTCATGGCTATCCGTTGAGCCACAGGAAGGTGCTTCGCAAGGAAGAGCCGGGAGAATTCTTCCATCGGCACTTGGGTTAACGGACGACCCGCCAAATGATGCAACTCCATCTCATCCCACCATAAACGAGCTTCTCCTTCAAGCAAGAAGGTGGCTAAGGTAACTTTCTGATGCTCCGCCATTCCTATCGCCGTCATCACTCGCTTGACGCGCGATAACCAATCCTCAGCCTGCGTCGGGGTTCCCGCTCCCGAGAACGTAGGCGGATGGAAGCTCATAAACCGCGTTAGCTGCTTCTCAGCCGCTCGAGGAACCACATCCATAACAGGTTCAGGCCTTGCCGCCACCTGTTCTGGCCTCACAGCCGCTTGCTCCTGCCTAAGTGGCTGGCCTTGGATCATGGTAAATAAGGCCTCCGCAACTAAACGCACATGTTCCGCAGACGGTGGAGGTGTAGGCACCGCGGCTGGTGCCGTACTTTCATCAGAACGCTGAGGCTCAGACGGCCCAGCTCCACTCCGTGTCACCTAAAGGTGGACAAGACACACACATTAGCGGTCGTACCCAAGCAAACAACACAAAATAGGAACACGCAGGTTCCTCAAACATAGTAAGTTTGCATTCCTATCATGGACATTCAGGAGTTCATTCGTAAACTTTGGTGTGCACAAACACGTGCTCGCCACCCCACAAAAGAAGTCGGCCACGACTTCGAGAGGGAAAGACCAAGACAACCGATACCAAAAATGTAACAACCCCATCCGTTCATATGATATATTCTAGAAGGTCCGGCCGGGGCCCCACAGGATATATCACAAAACAGTCGGTGAAGGTACAGGATGATACCAGAGTCGCGCATCGCACCTAGCACAAAGCATTCTAGCGGAAGCCTAGACTACAATTTGAACTCCTCATGAATGTCCAAACATAAAACTCCACATTTTATATCATATAGGAATGTCTTACAACAAGTCAAAAGAGTTGGCCTTATGGCCTTACATGGCTATCATATAGTGGCCTAAACAAATTGGCGCGCAGGCCGGCCACAAGAAAAGAAAACACACAAAAGAACACAGCTAGCCTTCGAGGGCTAGCAACAGCAGCAACACCCGCAGGAACATCAGCCTCTATGCGATCTGCTCAGCTCTCCAGCACCTGGAAAGGGACAATCCACCCACCGGTGGCAAACAAAAGCAACGGTCAGCATTCAGCTGACCAAATTATAACGACCCTACCCCTTCTCTCGGGGCAGCGGTAATCTTCCCTGCAGGCATATCAGATCACAAGTATGGCAAGCTATATCATCAAAATGTGCTTTCACGCACACAAGCCATCACAACCGTTCGCCGCCCGGCCCAACGGTCCGTGCACTCAGGGCACATTCTTGGTGTTCTGGCAACCTCTTGCCCACCACCGTATCAGGGTTATCACCCAACGGTAAATCTCTTGAGCATTTACTCCATGGCGTGCAGCCGGAGTTAGTCTTCGGACACCGGGATGGCCCATAGCCCCCCGTTGTGTCATGGCGCGCAGGCCGAAGACTCTTGCTATGCGCTCCAACAGACCGCACTTTTTGGTCTCACGTCGGACGGACATAGCGCAGGTCGGATCCTCCACCGCCCGTTGCTCAAATCGCCTTGCCTTCTCCGAGGACAGCGTACTCATGGCTATATCAAAGGCGCGGGTCGGTCTCACCAATCCTGTTCTTGGCATTCAAGCCTGGGTATTTCTCTATACCTATTTCCTCACAGCAACAGCGAGTCTTTCCTGGGCACACCAGTACTTCCTGTGACTCTCTCCACAGGTGGACACCGCACAAGCACAAATGTCAGGGGTCTTTCCTGGGCACACCAGTACTTCCTGTGACTCGCTTCACAGGTAGACACCCTATGACATCAAGCATCACAAAAGGGCCTTTCCTGGTTCCACCAGTACTTCCTGTGCCTCAATCACATGTTGGACCCAAACCCATCACATGGCTATTTTCCTGGGCTACCACCCCAGTACTTCCTGCTACTCCTTTTCGCAGGCATAACCCGTAGACTCCTTACACTACAGGTTTACCACGGAGTCTTTACCGGTTCGTATGCAACATCACCAATACAGACCAACCTGTCCAGATGGGCTTCACACAGCATGCCTATTCCGTACTCCATTTCCGGATCTATATGCTAACAAAAGGGGATTTCAAGTATCCACCCAAAGAATCCCAAAATCAGCCACCTCTTGGTGGGGGAAATCACAAGATATGCCAAAACGAAAGCCTTCACATGGCTAGGAAGAAAATTCGTTACCCTTGACGACCGCTTCGGTGCCATGGCCTCCAAGCTTGCTTGCAAGACTCGCAAGATCGTTACCTCCGCAACGCTGGCTTCGGATCTCTCGTCGGTACACCGCAGCACCACCAACAGCAGCCCCCTTTCCTTCTTCCTCCTCCTTTCTCTCTCTCTTTCTCTCTTCACTTGAAGAAAGTTCAAGGCCAAAGAAATGAGAATTCTTTCTCTGATTTCGGCCCTTAAGGAAAAAGAAGAAGAAGCTTCAGCCCTTGGATCTAGACTGAAGGAATGGACGGCCACGATTCTGCCAAAAACACAAATTTTTGACCCGACACGGCCTCCAACACGGCCGTGAGCCAGGCCGTGTGCCTCAAGCGGTGGTCAACCGACTTATCCAAACCAGTGACACGCCCATGGGACACGCCCGTGTCATGGGCCGTGTCACCAACACGCCTTCAGACACGCCCGTGTCTGTGGCCGTGTACCTGGATGAAAAAAAAATCCCAAATCATCCCGAGACTTCACACGGCCTGTGACACGCCCGTGTCCCAGGCCGTGTGCCCAGACACGGCACAAAGACACGCCCTGTCGAAACCTTCGGCGGGCTGAGTTCGTCGCCTGATTTGACACGCCCTGTGACACGCCCGTGTCACAGGCCGTGTTCAACACTCGACACTCACTTCTCGACACTCGACGATCGTCGAGAAAAATCGTCGAGCATGCGACACGGCCTTGGACACGCCCGTGTCCTGGGCCGTGTGCCTCCTTTCGACGCATCGTCGAGAGAAAAATCGTCGAGACAAAGGCCGATCGTCGACACAACCTCGACACGCCCTGCAACACGCCCGTGTCGCAGGCTGTGTCAACTGACACGCCCTGGGACACGCCCGTGTCCCAGGCCGTGTCACCCAAAAATTCCTTTTTCAGAACTTTGGGCTGTTACAGATTTGACCTTCTGTCCTTCCTTTCATTAGTAAAGCCAGCCACCATTTGTTTGAGAGAGTCACAAATGGCCTTGGCTGAAGTGCATTCAGCCACTTTCTGGAATATGTCATCAGATAATGTTTGGGCCAGAATGTTCATGGCTTTAGCATCAACAACCTTTGCTTTCTTATGAGCATCAGTCTACTCAGGTGGTGGAACTACTTGATTGCTTGTAGTTGTTGTAGATGTAGAGGCAGTTGCTTGAGGAGGACCTATCAAAATAGAATTGTAGATGTCCTCATCAATTGAGTTCATATACAGTTTTATTCTTGCCTTCTAGATGGAAAACCTATTTAGGTTACACACTGGAGGTCTGGTGCTTGCATAGTCTTTGTTCTGTGTCATGCAGTGAATATAATCCTAATAGAAGTTAAAAGTCAAATCTAACAAAGGATCTTTTGGTTCAAGGGTTAGCTTGTACAACTAAGGAAACTTGCTTTTATACCAATTGAAAGTTAGGGTTAGATCTGATATGCTCTAGAGGGGGGGTGAATAGAGTATCTTGAAACTTTTAATTCTTTTTGCTGTAAATAAAAAATCAGTCCTAAGATGAAATAATCTACCACAGGTACAACTAATATATACTAGCTATCACAGACATAACAACCTAACTAGCACAACCACAACAAGAACAAAAGAAAAAGATAGCAACCAGACAACACAAGAATTTTATAGTGCTTCCACAACCTGGGTACATCCACTCTTCTACCACCCTGACAGGAATCCACTCAGGTTTTTGATTAGGTGACTGCCACCAATGAGCTTTTGATCAGGTGCTCAAAAACTAATCCCAAGTCTTTTGATCAGGTGACTTACAACCAGGAATAACTTTTGAAGGGAGTTAAAGAATCCTTTTTACAGTGGGGGTGAGAGAGTAATGATGCCTTCTCTATATCAAATACAACTGAGAAGACTTTAGTGGATCTTTGATTTTAACAAAGTCTCCCCATGAGATATTGATTTGTTCAGGAAGGTTGGAGCTTTGCTGCAGGGTGAGTAGGTCTTCAATGTTTCAGCATTGACCAGAAGGTATCCAGGAACTTCTTGACTAACAGAGTATTTGTTATCCTCTGAAGAATCCTGGAATGAAGGAAGAAAAAGACACTTGATTTTGAATGGTTGTTCTTCTCCTTCTTCAGCTTCTATTATTTCTCTGGTCTAGGGCTTCTTGTTTCTTGACTGTGTTATTGCCCTGTGTGTTGCTTGGTCTCTTTCAAAATTCCTGATCTCTTTGTTCCTGAATGCTATCTAGAAGGAATATGAAAAAAAAAATCCTTTTATATTTTCCATGTAATCTTCCTTCTGGATTTTGAATTTCTTCAACATTGATTACTGACAGCCTTCAAAATGTCTGCATTGATTGATTTCCCCAACTATCCAACTGAAAAATGATAAGTAATAATTCTGATGAAGACCATAATCAATGCTACTTCTAACGATAATATTCAGAGAATATTAAGCATTAATTACTCAGGAATTATTGCAATAAAATAAGGACAGAGGGAGGAAAAGTCCATGTCTGGAACTGCACAGAAATGGTCGAGTGAAGAACAGAATTCGTCGACCTGGGTCCTGAGTTCGTCGAGCTGAGAAGTCATGTTCGTCGACCAGATAATTGTTGTACGTCGAGCCGAGATCCAAGATCGTCGACCTAAGAACAGATAACTGCTTTTCTCTTGAACCTTGCCAATTCCGTGCATCAAGATCGTCGAGCTGAGATTCTAACTTCTTCGACTGGAGTTCAGTGAAATGTTTCTTGGTCTTAAGAATGTAGAGGTAAAGTGTCCAGAAATCGTCGACCTGAGAATTAAGTTCGTCGACCTGAGAACTACTAACAGCTAATTGATACAACTTGTCGAGACTGTGGTCCAAGTTTGTCGAACAGAGAACATGAATTCATCGACTGGAGTATGATTCTGGACTTAGAATATTTTAGATGTTCTGGACTTTAGAATGTTTAGGGAGCGCATCTAGAGATCGTCGACCTGAGAACCAAATTCGTCGAGCTCAGCTCAGAGAATTATCTTTGAGTTCGTCGAGCTGAGCACGCCTTTCGTCGAGCTGAGTTCGATGAACGTCGAACTCATTTCCTGAGTCTTTGAAATTTCTTTAAGTCATGAATCTTTTGTAGTATGTTGATGGCTCGTCCATGTAGTGTTGACTCTAAGGACATGGCCTAGACTTTAGGACACAAACATGACCCTTGCTGTACATGTTGGGTCAAACATCCTAGTTTAGGGAACCTAGCCCAAATCCAGCAAGGGATCCAACAAGGTGGAGTTAAATTTGAGGAGGACTTGAGATTGAAGTCCTTAGGTCGGCATTTACGAAGGGGTATTTTGATTGTTGCGGAAAAAGAAAGTAAAACACTATAAACTACTCATATGCAACACCGTAATGCGATACTTCGCCAGGCGGGATGAAAGACTACATGCGCTGCTATGCACCGAATCGCTGGGCGGATGGATGAGTAGGCTTGCGGATGAGGTGGTGAGGATGACAGAATGATGGTCGTGAGCACCTCTTCGATACGCACGCCTCTAGTAATCACTAGAGTGGCAGAACGGATGTGGAGGCGGATGGAAATGGCGCACCTCAAGAAAATAATGTACATATAAAATAAAATAGACATGATGGTATAGAAACGTATATTACATTAAACATACTTCATCACATAGAAAGAGATCAACTACCTATCAACTACAAAATAAGAAGAGAGGGTGCAAAATTGACCGAATCTGAAATCTTGCAAAGGATTCACGAAAGGAATCGCCGAGTTGTCAATCCGCATCCTAGCTCGGTCCTCAACTGTGTCAAGGGTAGAGGAGGCTGTCACTAACTACCAATGAGCCCGTCTTCTTCGTGTCAGGATGCGGAATAAGGATGGCACAAACTTTTCCTATCTTGATGGAGCAAGCTATATCAAACTATTCTTGAAGCTCAAGGATGAAGGAGGAGGCCGAGAGGAAGCTCCGGCTTTAGTTTGGCGTTGAAAGCTTGCCTGGAGGCCTCTCGAAGGTGGAGAATGATTAAAAATGGCGAAACTTTTCCATAAAACTACGGATGGATTTGCTCATGTCTGTCTTCCCAAATGGCAGAAAATCTGCGCTTAAATAGAAGCATGTCAGAAAATTAGTCAAGCACAGTTTGGCGCACAACTGTGCACTAACTGTGTGTTATTAAATTCCAGGCCAAGATTGTGGAAGAAGATGTGTTGACCCGTGCATTTTACTCACGCACGGGCGCTTACGCCCGTGCATGAAGGAAATTATAAGGGTAAACACAGAGCGCAGGAAAATTGGGAAACACAAGGGAACCGTGTGTTTTACTCACGCACGGGCACTTCTACCCGTGCGTGAACAAATTGCACGATTAAACATAGAATGAAACAAAAAATAAAGTCACAGGAAAACCGTATATTTCCTTCGCACACGGTTCCGAAGAAATCGTGCATTAACCATACGTGAAGATCGTCGGGCTCAGCTCGACGAAATTCGTCAAGCTCCACTTGACGTTTCTCCTACACAAACAAAACGCACGATCATAAAGAACCGTGTGTTAAGAAAACGCACGACCGTGCGTTTTCCTCAAACCTGCATTCCAGCCTTGGGAAAAATGCACCACGTGCATACAAACTAATAAAACTAAAGAAGATCCTCCAGCAAAGTAGAAATGCAAAAAAAAAAACAATTGGAAAGAGCCCCTGGGGAGCGCCATGTGCATACCCGCAACAATAGAATGTACAATTGCACACCACAATGGCCAAAACAATGCACTTACCGCGAAACCTGTATAAATGAAATATCAACGATAGCATACTAAAAGTGAAGTGCAAGTGCGTGAAAACTAGCCAAGATGAGTCCGAAAAACCATATGTGAATCAGACTCATCACACCACCAGACTTAAACATTTGCTCATCCCGAGCAAATCATCACTAAGTAGAGTATAAGAAAGCTAGATGACTAAGCAATTACATAAATGGAATACCATGTGAAGTCATACCCTCATGCACAAAAAGTAATAGTAGAAAACTCTTCCATGCGTGCATAATCATTTCTAATTCCTGTAAATGTAGAGAAGATATTACAAATACTCCTAAAGTGAATCACGATGAATCATTCGGCTGGGCGTAGAACGAAAGCATGCAGACAATGAGGTGAGCATTGTCAAAGATCAGGTCTCGGGAAAATCTCCAAAGGAATCCACCAATGTCGGTAACCATATGCTCGCCCGTTCACACTCTCTCCACAGTACTAGTTTGACTCAAGCACGAATCCGTAGGACTTGGAGTATAATATAGGCTTAGAAGAAGGCGGGGTATACAAAGAAAACAAGACGGGCACGCTCACCCAAAATGAGATCGCACGAAAACACTCGCATCTAAACTCAACAAACAAACACATGTGGCGCACCACCAGACTTGGACTTTTGACGTTGTGTGCATGCCCATAACGAACACAATACAAAAAAATTTTCAACTCAACAACAATATTTTTATTCTTTTCTCTTTTATTCCACATTGGGAATTTTTTTTTAAATTCATTTCACTTATTTTTTTCATCTTATCTTTTTATTTAACCAAATAACCAAAACAAGCCAAAAAAATGACAACACCACAAGCTGCTCAAACACCCACATAACTGTCACACATAAGGGATACAAACTACAACAAAAGAACTAACCGAGCGACCACATTCAGATGTGCGAGTAGGAAAGGCTATATGGCTCAAACTAGACAAAGTGACGGCCTACATCACGTGTGCACTTGACTAACCATGTACCCATGCTTCGAGAGTAGCTAGGGGAAAGTTCTTAGCCACCGAGAAAGACATCCCTTCCTCTCAACACGAGCAATAAGAGGCTATTGAACTCCCACACACAATCCTACACCTCCGTTTGATTCACAATCAGATTCACAACTAGAGTACCGTAAACAAAATCTACGCAAATAGAAAAATAGAAACTATAAGAATATAAAGAATTTTAATTTATACAGACTCTATGTGATCATGAGTGCACGCCTAGGAGCACTCTCGGAGTCAACATTTTACTCCATCACGCAATCAAAAACCAACAAATCATTCTTTATTCTACGCACAATTGAAAAACAAGCTCGGCGCATGCAAGTGCTTAAGTACGCTTTCTCAAGTGGGTGTTGTGGAGTGCAATGCAAATGCAAATGATATAACAATAAAAGCTTCTAGTATGCAATTGGAATGTGCATGTGAGCGGATAACAACTCGAGTCTCTCCCCCCACAAGACTTAATCCATGCAACATATCACAAGATTCACAATAAAAACAATGAAATATAAGTCGGTGGAGAGGTTACCCCATGCTCAGCAAATGAACATACCAGAAGACGCGAGAAAGCTCGAAGCCAAACCTGTAACAAATATACTCCTCCACCGCACAAGGGAAAAACACCCTACAAAATACCTCCAGCAAAAAAAACTGTATACACAAAGACATAAGAAATTTAATCTAAGCAATGCTGGCGAGTTATTAAACTAAACACAATCATCACATATATAGAACGAAGCTAAACACAGTAACACAAAAACGAAAGGTACTGCAAACAAAATATCTACTAACTACCATGGGGACGAAGCCCCAGCTGAATAAGGTAAAGTACATAATCAGTCAAATCAACAAAAACACAAACTAAGAAGAAAAATAGCAAACAACCCCAACCGAGGAGAAAAGCAGCACTCACTCAGGATGATCTGGAAAAGATGGAGGCGGAGGCGGAGTACGTGCATGAGAAGTAGAAGATCAAGCAAGGGCACCAGGGGGCACTTAAGGATAATCAACAATGCATGTCATCATGTCTTGCTGCTCGCGCAACAGCTACTCCATCTGCATATGCCGCGTGTAGAAGTCGGGATAATCCTCCACGAAACTCCTATGTTGCAAGGCTTGGGCAAAAGAAGGCGCTAGGCCCAAGGGTACGTGATGAACTGGAACGACATCGTCGGGCCAGTGGGACTCCGAAGAGGATCCCGCATCCGCAGAAGAAGCCCTAGCTGGTAGCTCACGCTCCACAGTACGAATAACGCAGCGCCACGAACCGCTAGAGGAAACGCGACGCGCCAATCTGAAGGCAGTCATCATGATGGGCAAAATAAAATCGCCATGGAAAACGGGAGCCATGGTGGGCAAAGTGCCAAAAACCCCAAATCCCTCGGCGATTCGCGTAATAAAATGTGACCAAACGATGGACTTCAGAGGCACGTACGTGTCCTGGTGAAGGAAGTAATCTGCAAGAACCCGGCAGAGGTGGATAGGGATGTCATGATGCATGCTGTAAAGGTAGAGAAGATCCGACCACCCTGCTACAATCTAACTCATCGAGCGGCGTTGATGCTGTGCCTGATCAAGTGCTAAACATAGCGGAGCGCAGGCGAGATGATATGGGACAACTTGGCAGATCACGTCTACTACTGCTGTGACAGCCCGGTGATCTCCTGCCAGAATGTGTGGGGATATGCATCGGTTGGGAACTCAAAGGGTTGGGAAAGAATGTACGACTCCATGAGTTCTTCAACCGCGTATACCCCCGTATAAACAGCAACCATACGCACACTAAAAGTGTAATTACGTAAGTTCATCCGAAATGTCACTGTAGTGGACTCACCAGTGGCTACAGCACGTCATTCCTAAATGCGGAAGGTGGAGAGGAAATCGAGCGTGAGTTCGCGAAATCTGGTCTCCACAATGGATAAGAGATGACACCACGAACACATGTCCAGTAAACGGTCCACCTCTAGCTTTAGACCAACGACCATGAGCTCCTCGTCCTAAATGAAACGAAAATCCAAAAATGGTTTTTGGACCAAACGATCAAACCTCATGATCATCTCAGGTCGCCCAAAACGAATCATCCGCTCTGTATCTTTAGTATTCACCGGAGCATCTGGAGCATATTTCGGCTCCACCGGAACCGTAGTCCGCATAGAAGAGAAGGAGGCACCACTGAAGCTTCATAGCTTGCTAATAACCTTCTTATAACCCATGACAATGATGAGAGATAGAGAGAAAGGGAAAGAAAAGAGGAATTAGGGAGGATTTGGAGGAGGAGATGAAGATCTCGTCGGAGAAGATGGAGGAGAAGCGGGCGATTGTAGCAGGCACGCGTGAATTATGGCCAGCGTGCGTCAAAATCACTCGGCCGGTGTTTTTATAAATAAAAAACACACGGTCGTAAGTTTTTACTGCGCACATTTTCCCCAAACCGTGCGTGTTGCAAAAATAGCCCGATTCTCCTCATTTTCTCCAGGAAGTCTCCTCCTACAACAACAGGGAGAAAAACAAAATTAAATGGAGCAAAGAACCTCCTGTGCGACTAGGCAATCTTCCCGAAATAGCTGCAAGCACACAAAAATCTCTCCAGTGTGCATTAAGGCAAAAACAAAATAAACAACACGCAAAATTATTTCTAAAATAGAAAATATAAACTAACTAATCCTACTCCTAGATAAGTACTGGGGTTATTGTCATCCCGAGACGACTTATTCAGCTAAGAAAAAGGTTCTAGCTAATTGGCCTATGAAAAGAAAAGTGCACAGGTAACTGTTCCATTATCCATTTCTGTAACGAGTACCAATATGACGATAAAGCAGTTACCCCTCTACCTAAATAATAATACCTGCCCAACATAGGTAGTGGAAATAGGAAATAAGAAGAGGAGTGCTGGTCCTCGCTCATCTCACCACAAAATAAATCCTCGCCCAGCAAGGTATCATCTACAGGGAGATGGCAGGAGGAGAGAGCAATAAATGGAGCAATAACTGGAAGCTCCAATTCCTCCTGAAGCACTTGCGAAGACTCAACCCACACAGAATCAGATAGAGAAAGGGATCAAGAAATAAAGGAGAAAAAAAACTAAAATAATCAGAAATAGGTGGAATGGTCCCGGTCTCACTCTCAGCAGGATACAAGCATAGATCATCGTCCGTATCATACGAGTCATATCGTGTGGAATCCGAGAACTCGAGGTCTATGGTGGTAAGGGGGACGGCCTCGTACAATAAGGAGGTGCAAACCTCCGCATCAGAAAAATGATATTCCTCATCCCACCGGTGTGCGTAAAAGTGTTCCAAAGATCCACCTTCTCCGTCGGAGATAGTAGAGTCATCATCCCACTTTGGCGCAACCTCAGGCACCGAATCATCCAAAAAAATGGCATCATCAGCCGACTCACAAGAAAAAGGAGTAGCACGATAGGGAAAAAATTGCAGAGGGGTGAAACTGCTCTCGAAATCAGGCATTGAATGAACAGGCCCCATCGCAAAATCAGTCGCAGACGCCATCCCGTCGACAAGAACAATCTTTGCGTCCCATACAGGAGCGCCCATGAGTTCATGATCCTCTTTTTGTTGGATAACACTAGAGTGAATGTCATCACTCAAGGGAAGCTCGTAAAATGGGAGTGAGGGACCCATGGAGGATCTGTATGCAACGAGAGATTCTTTGGTAATCTCAACGGGTAAAGAGCGAGCCAGATGAGCGATGTCAGTGTATGGGCCAGGCAACACCTTGGTAGGCCTATCTACAACAGTCTTCCACGAACAGGAGGTTGCTGTGCACATGCCCTCAGAGGGAGAAGGTTCACACAAGCGAGGGAAATCCTTCAACATGTGGCCTATACCTCGATATAGCAAACATCGAATACAATGCTCGACCTTCATAACAGCCATGGCGTCGATGTATCGACGCAAAGTGTCTTAGAGATGGCACTCGGCTACGGAATACATCGCGAAAAAAATATATACGAAAAAGTGTGCTACACAACTAGAATGAAATAACACTGATCTGCTTTCTAAACCAAAAATCAGAAAATGGATACAAAGAAAAGAAAAATAAGCAGCAAATTCTAAAAAGTAAAGCATAGAAGAAACATGCAATGTACAAATGGAAAAGGGCTTCTAACTCTTATCTCCCTCTCCAAAAACTCACACGATTGTGCTCCTCGGCAACGGCGACAAAAACTTGATGCGTTGGACGACAAGTGTACCGGTCGCACAAGTAATATAAAATGGGCGAATGTCCCCAAGTATCGATCTCTCAAGCAACACAATAAGGTGGAGTTAATTTTGAGGACTTGAGATTTAAGTCCTTAGGTCGGCGTTTATGAAGGGGGGTTTTGATTGTTGCGGAAAAATAAAGAAAAACACTATAAACTACTACTATGCAACGCCGCTATGCGATGCTTCGCCAGGCAGGATGGAAGACTACACGGGCCTCTATACACCGAATTACTGGGCGGATGGATGAGTAGGCTTGCGGATGAGGTGGTGAGGATGGAGGAATGAGGGTCGTGAGCACCTCTTTTCTACGCACGCCACTTGTACAACCCCATATTCGCTGAGTCAGACCAGGAGGCACCAATGCTCAAGATTAGGTTACCCAGAGAAGCTCCCGCCCTGAAGAGGGTCTCGGTCTTGCCCATAAGTTCGGCGGGAATGTTTGCGCTTGCGCCAAGCTCTTGCCTTGGAGGATCTCTCGCCTATAAGCAGGCGAGACCGCTTGCGCCATACTCTGGGCAGGAGGGCTCTCGGCTCAGAGTTCTCACCGGGTGGGACCCATGGCCCGGGGTAAAATGATCGAATTACCCTCAGGTAAAATTAACCTTATACCCTCGGGATAAATAGTGGGATTTGGCTATTAGCAGATCAACTAAGGGTATTTCAGTAATCTCAGGTCAGCAAGAGGTTATAAATAGACCCATAAGGGCTCCTTAGAAGGCAAGTTTTCATAATCTTCCAATTTCCAGTACTTTCTGAGGAGCTCCTAGCCCATCTTTTGGCTTTGGAGGGGAAGCTCTCAGAGATCTTTCGGGTGTGAGGTGGGACCACCATGATGAGGATTTTGGTAAGTCTTTGGTCCTTTGAATCTAGTCGAGGGGTGAGGCTTGAGAGAAGTAGGTGTTGGCTGCATCCCTGTTTTGAACTCCCATTGAGGTCATTTTTGGCTTCAACAGTTCTGGTGCGGTGAGCGTGGAAAGCAGCTGATACAAGAAAGCCTTGAGTTTTGTCCCATAGCTGGTGGTGAAGGTGAAGGGTCTGGTTCTGGAGGCTCCCCCACCGGGGGAGAGGAAGCGACGAGGAAGATGTTGGAAGACTTCAGGCGAGATGTCCTGCAGACCATCAGCTTGGCCTTCTCGTTCCGAAGCTAGTTGGCCACACCTTAGGTTCTGATAGAGGAGGTCCCGCTCTTAGGTGAGAACGCCCCTGGACAGCGCCCGGGGAAGGAGGTCCCGATGGAGGCTGGCGAGAGGGACGTAGCAGTGCGGGATCTCTTCCAAGGCTAGCGCCCGGGCAAGGAGGCTTTGAGAGATTTGGGCGAGAGGGAGGCGGCAGTGCGAGAGATCTTCCCTGGGCACGGTCTCGCGTATCGGGCCAGCCAGCCGAGGCCACTGGACGTACCCTCTCGCCAGGCAGGATGCGAGAGCCCATTCAGCGAGCTCATCATCTCAGCTCCGGTACCGGAGGGGTTCCGGGAGCCTAACATGTTCTACTACTCAGGAAAGGATGACCTTGTACAACACGTGTAGTGGTTTGAAGATGTCGTTTCGATAAGGCAGATGATGGATGCCTTCAAGTTCCAGCTATTTGCCATTACGTTGAAGGAGAAGGCTCGGGACTGGTTCCACCAGTTGCCAGCAAGGTCGATCTACTGTTTTGAAGATCTACGAAGAAGTTTCCTGTTGAGGTTCTCAACATCGAAGAAGCATAAGAAGTAGGTGGAGTGCCTGTTTGCGGTGAGGCAGAAGCCGGATGAGACGCTGGGTCACTATGTCGCCCAATTTCAGGAAGAGATCCTCCTAGTCCAGGAGGTCCCAGGGTACGCGTTGATGCTCGCCTTTACCCTGGGGTTGAGGCCTGGATTTTTCAGTATGGAGTTGAAGAGAGTGCCCACCTCTCCTTTGAGGAGCCCATGGAGAGGGCGACAAAAGAGATAGACTTCGAGAGAGCAAACCAAGAATTCTCTAGGAAGTTGGTCAGGCTGGCGGAGGATGATGTGAAAGAACCTGCAGCAGGAAGGAAGAAGGAGTCGAGGGAGCAGAGGGGGCAGAGAGAAGAAAGGAGTAGGGAAGATCCCCTAAGGCAGGGGCAGCAGCAGGGATGGGGGGGCGGGAGCCGAACAACCTTTTGGGTTGGAGGCCCCAGGAGGGTCGCCCCCAGGGCTAAGGAGGAGGCTATCAGGGAAGAGATAATCTACAGGAACCTAGGAGGTTCGACCAACCGGCGTGGAGGCAGGAGCCAAGGGGTCGTGTCCCGCCGCCGCAAGAGGCCATGGAGGTGGGTAGAGGAAGAGGAGCGAGGAGAGGAGTTCGAGGAGCAGGGATAAGAGGAGGAGGAGAAGGAAGAAGGTGTAGGGTGGCGTTGCTCTTTTGTGACTTCCACCAGGAGGAGGGTCACGCAACGGCCACCTGCCCTGAGTTCTTGGAGATGAGGGAAGCAAGAGATGCAGGGAGGCAGGATCTGCCGGTTAGGATCGTGGAAGTACAGCAGGGGGAGATGGAGGATAGGTGTGAAGATCGGGTAGACGTGGGGACCCGGGGGGAATCTGGGTGATCCATGGCGGAGTAGGGATTGAGGAAACTCGCAAGGGGAGACTTCAAACCATATACCGAAGGGGGGTCGCCTCTACCTCCTAGGCTCCCCCATCGGAAGAAAAGATCTCCTTCTCGTCAGCAGACATGCGGGACTACGAAGATCGACGCCCTGGTGATCCAGACGGCGGTGGAAGAATTTCACGGTCTCGAGGATACTGGTGGATAACAGGAGCTCGGTAAATGTTATCTTCAAGAAGGACTTCGATGAGATGAGGGTGGAAGGGAAAAGGATCTTGGCTTCTGATAGACCGCTGTTCGGGTTCTCTAGAGAGAGGAAGGAAGTGGAAGGGGGAGTAGGGCTGCACGTGAAGTTGGGGGGCATGTCACGGAACTGCAGGTTCATGATCGTGGACGCCCCAAGCAGCTATAATGCCATCTTTGGGCGCCCCCTCATCAGCGCCTTTCATTGCGTCCACTACTCGTTTCATCGGTGCCTTCAAGTTCAACAATGGAGGGGTGCAAGTTAGGGTCAGAGGGGACCCAATGGTGGCAAGAAAGTGATACGTTACGGTAGTCAACACCATATCTTGGATGACAGATGCGGAGGAGTTGGAGAAGGAGATGGCGGCACATGAAGAGGTTGTCGGAGAAGAGGAGGTGAGCCTAGAGGAGGCGAGAGAGGTAGCTGAAGAGGAATTCAGAGTGGAGGAGATTGAGGAGGAGGAGCAGGGAGGAGATGCGTAGGAGGTCCAGAGGCACAAAGAGCAGGAGAGCCTGGAAGGGGAGATCGAGGTAGAAGAGCAAGAAGCAGGAGGAGCTGAGGGAGAGGCCCATAGGGGCGTGGAAGTCGAGTAGCAGCAGGAGGGGTCCGAGGAGGCAATGGAGATCGAGGAGGAGGTAGGAAGGGAGGAGCTGGAGCTGGGGGAAGAAGCAAAGGTTGGCTGGGAACAGTCGTGGCTGGAGCTGGCCGAAGAGGTAGTGGAGATGGAGGTCTTCACCAACGCATGACAGGTGTAGAGGGTGCGGGTCAGCGGGGGCTTAAGTCCCGAGGCCCGGGAGCGGGTGCGGGCCTGCATTCAAAGTAACATAGACATCTTCTCTTGGAGCGCGGTAGACATATCGGGCATCGACGCGTACGTGGCCTTCCAATGCCTAAACCTGGACCCCCGCACTCGCCCCATACACCAAAAGATGAGAGCCATCGCCACAAAGTTGGAGGAGCCCATCCGCGAAGAGGTCAGGAAGCTCCTGGAGGCCGGCTTCATCTCAGGGATCCAGTATCCAAGCTGGATCTCCAATGTGGTAATGGTTAAAAAAAGGGTTGGTAAATGGAGGATGTGTATCGATTTCTCTTTATTTAATAAATCATGCCCTAAGGATTGCTACCCCCTGCCTCGGATCGACGCGCTGGTTGATTCAGCCGTCGGTTTTTCTATTATGAGCTTTTTGGATGCTTTTTCAGGTTATCACCAGATCCGGATGCACCCTCCTGATGTTAAGGATGTTTCCTTCATCATGAGGGAGGGGTGCTTCAGTTTTAAAATGATGCCCTTTGGGTTGAAGAATGCAGGGGCTACATACCAACGCATGATGGATCGGGTCTTCCGAAATCAAAGGGGGAGAAACTTGGAGGTCTACGTTGACGACCTAATGATCAAGAGCAAGTGCGTCGATTCACACCTGAAGGATCTAGAAGAGACGTTCGCCACCCTGAGGAGGTTCAATATGAGGGTGAACCCCTTGAAGTGTGTCTTTGGGGCCATCCGCGGGAAGTTCCATGGGCACCTCTTGACTCCGGCAGGGGTGGAGCCTAACCCGGACAAGGTGAAGGCCATCCTGGATTTGGAATGTCCTCGCGATGCCAAGGAGGTCCAGCGCTTGACAGGCAAGCTGGCGGGGCTGAGCAGGATCCTCTCCAGGTCAGGAGATAAGTGTTCTTCATTCTTCAAGGTGCTGCGAGGGAACCAAAGGTTTGAGTGGACCGCCGAGTGTGAAGAAGCCTTCCAAGGGCTGAAGAGACAGCTCTCTCAGGCTCCTCTACTTCAGAGCCCAAAAGAAGGGGAGGACCTGACCTTATACCTTGGAGTAGGAGCGGAGGCGGTGAGCTCCGTCCTAGTAAGGGAAGAAGGAAAGAAGCAACTGCCAATCTACTATGTCAGCCGGATCTTGAAGAAGGCAGAGCTCCGCTACCCAATCCTTGAAAAGTTGGCTTACGCTTTAGTCATCTCTACAAGGAAATTTCGGCCATACTTTTAAGCACACTCGATTATGGTGGTGACCGACCATCCTCTTCGCAAGATCTTTGAAGGGGTGGAATAGTCAGGAAGACTTGCCAAATGGTACATTGAGCTAAGCGAGTTCGACATCTCTTTTGTTCCGAGACACTCCATCAAGGCGCAAGCGGTGGCGGACATTCTGGCAGATTATGTTGTTGAAGTCGAGGAGGGAGAGCAGCAACCATAGGAAGCGTGGAAGATGATGGTTGATGGGGCCTCGGGAAAGCATTCCCTCGGGGGAGGAGTGGTGCTGATAAGCCCCCAGGGAGTTGCATAGAGCAGGTGGTGGCTAACAACCAAGCAGAGTATGAGGCCGTGATCGCCGACTTTCGCTTGGCAAAGGAGCTTGAGATTTAGGATGTGGAGGCCTTCACCGACTCAAGGGTAGTAGCGTCGCAGATCCAAGGAGAGTTTGAAGCTCGGGAACCTACCCTCATAAAATACCTCTCCTAAGTAAGGGATATCATCGGTGGGTTCCGGTCATTCTCAATCCAGCATGTCCCCAGGGAGGAGAGCGCGACCACCGATCGATTGGCAAAGTTTGGGCCTCGGGGAGGAGGGACCCTGACGGAACTTTTTCGGCCAGCCATTGAGGAAGGGGAGTTGATGGAGATAGGTTGTCGATCCTCGTGGGTGGACCTGTTGGTACCCTTCCTGACCACAGGCAAGCTGACAGGGGAGGTCAAAGATGCAAAGAGCTTCAGGCGCAAGGCAGCTCACTACTTGATGATAGAGGGGGAGCTGCATCGTAAGATGTTGTCAGGGCTCCTAGCTAGATGTGTGACCAAAGAAGAGATCCCAAAGATCTTGGGAGAGGTGCACTCGGGCGAGTGCGACAGTCATTCTGGAGGTAGGATGTTGGAGGCAAGGTTGGTCATGCAGGGGTACTTCTGGCCCACCCTAAGGAAGGATACCGCGGAGTTTGACAGGAGTTGTCAAAAGTGTCAGCTTTGCGCCCCCCTTCAGCTCATTGCAGCTCAAAGGCTCCGAAGCATCACGGCACCGTGGTCGTTCGCCATCTGGGGGATGGATTTAGTTGGCCTTTTCCTCCAGCTAGTGGATAGAGGAGGTTCCTCTTGGTCATGGTTGATTATTTCTCAAAGTGGCTGGAGGTTAAGGCCTTGGACAAGGTCACCTCGCAAGTCATAAGAAACTTCATCTAGGGGGAGATCATATGCAGACATAGGATGCCTCAAGCGATAGTGACAGATAACGGTCCCTAGTTTGCCAGTGAAGAGTTCATCAGCTTCTGCGCCCAATTAGGGATAGACATCAGATTCGCCTCTGTCCACCACCCCCGGAGCAACGGCCAGGTGGAAGCGGAAAACAAAATCATTGTAAACCTACTAAAGAAAAAGGTGGAGAACTTAAAGGTAAATTGGGTGGAGCAGCTCCCCTAGGTCCTATGGGCCTTGCGAACGACCCCGAACACGGCCACCGGTGAGACCCCCTTCAAGCTTTCTCACGGGTGTGAGGCGGTCCTACCAGTGGAGTTCGAGGTTCGGTCCCCGCGGATCACAGCCGCGGTAGAAGGAGATGAGACTTGGAGGTTGGAGAATGAAGAGGGGCTACGCCCCTCGCTAGACATAGTGGAAGAAATATAGGACGTTGCAGCTATCAAGTAAGAAGAGATCAAGCGGCAGATGGCCAAGTATTTTGATAAGCATGTCAGTGTCAAGCAGTTTGTCGAAGGTAATCTGGAGCTGAGAAAGGTTGATGCGGCAGGAAGGTCGGCTCCCGTCGGCAAGCTCAACCCGAATTGGGAAGGGTCGTACATAGTGAAGTAAGTCTTTGGAACAGGAGGTTACTACCTCCACGACATGGAGGGGAGGGCCTTAAGCCACACTTGGAGCGGCGATGACCTGAAACGCTTCTACCCATGAAATGGGAAGGATATAATTATGTATCCAAAATTAAACTTATTATACTGCATCAGTTGACTTGATTTTCTCTTGCCTATTGTGAAATTTTTATAATAGGACGTAATTATGTGCTTTGTAATACCCCGAGTTCGGCTCGGCCCCAGGTAGACCCGCTGCACAGGCTCTCCTATAGCTGGAAGGTCCGAAGGCTCGCCTGTGGGGGATAGGTTTGGTTTGAGAACTTCATCGGCACCCCGATCTCGGCTCGGGCCTAGGTATACCCGTTGCGTAGGCTCTCATCTAGCTAGCAGGTCCGAAGGCTCACCTGTGGGGGATAGGTTTGGTTTGGTAAACTTCATCGGCACCCCAAGCTCGGCTCGTCCCCAGGTAGACCCACTGCACAGGCTCTCATCTAGCTGGCAGGTCCGAAGGCTCACCTGTGGGGGATAGTTTTGGTTTAAGAACTTTATCGGCACCCTGAGCTCGACTCGGCCCCAGGTAGACCCACTGCGCAGGCTCTCATCTAGCTGGCATGTTCGAAGGCTCTCCTGTGGGGGATAGGTTTGGTTTGGTAAACTTCATCGACACCCCGAGCTCGGCTCGGCCCCAGGTAGACCCGCTGCGCAGGCTCTCATCTAGCTGGCAGGTCCGAAGGCTTGCCTGTGGGGGATAGGTTTGGTTTGAGAACTTCATCGGCACCCCGAGTGCGGCTCGGCCCCAGGTAAACCCGCTGCGCAGATTCTCATCTAGTTAGCAGGCCCGAAGGCTCACCTAGGGGAGGGAAGTTTTTGATCCTAGGAGACGCTCCGACTCGGATGCTCTGAGCAAGGCAAGAAACGCACCCGTAATATGGAATGAAAAAGAGGTAAAGGCAGGAGAGGTCTCAGCCAGAATAGATCTCGGCGGGGAGGTCTCCGCCAAGGAGATCTCGCTGAAGGAAGTTCTCGGCGGGAAGGATCCTGAAACTATTCTTGGTTAGACAGCAGGAGGCGTACGGTGAAAGCTTCGGATAGTTCCTGCAGGATAAAGAGGGACGACCTCATCCTGAAGGGCACACGAGCAACGTTCCCACCGGACGGTTTTCGGCAGAGCGCGGAAATGAAACGTCTAAGCCCTTACCCCTTTCGACAACTTCCCGCCTATCCATCACTAAGGGAGACTACCCTAGGGAGGCCAAGGGCCTCGGTGGAAGCGTGCTTGAAAAGCACTCGGCCACAACAATTGTATCAAGCGCATTTGCAATAAAAGAAAAATGGCAATACATACAAAATGTTTACAATGTATAATTACAAGTTTAGAGTTTCTCGCTCTTTACAACGAAAAGAAAAGAGAAAAGGGGGGCCCCTCAGGGAGACATGCTATACCCCTTATAGCTCTCGCTTGAACTCCCGCTGGAGCTCTCGCCTGAGCTCTCCCCGGATGTCTCGCCACTCGCAGCAGGGGATTTCGGGACATCCGAGGGCGGGGAATCGGGCGCGCCTGGGGGCTTCGGGACAGGCTCGAAGAGCCAGGGGACGAGCTGATGAGCGGTAATGGTCTTGCCTCTCCCATCCAGGCAGCCTACATCCCACAGCGTCTCCAGGGTCAGCACTGTAGCTTGCGCGTTGGCCTGGAGGAGCTTGTAGATGTCATAGACGGAATATTAGCCGCTCTTCAGCCTTTCGTCAGTGTAGGGGGTGTATTCTCCTCCAGGCAAAGGATCTGGTCCCTCAGTAGGATGTTTTTGTATCGCGCCTGGGCCAGCTCCAAGCGAGGCGCCACGGCCTGGGCGGAATCCTGTGAAGCGAGAGGTTAGCATGAAAAAAATGAAGTCGAAATCTATAGTGGCTAGAGAGAGTGTCGTGAAAGGTCTCGCTTACCACTTCCGCCCGGCGCGAGGACAGCTGTTGCTTGGTGTCTGCCATCTCTTTCTCCAAGGCAGCTGCCTGAGCCACCGCCTCTTCCCTGGCCTTGAACATGTCCTGGAAGTTGCGGTCGATGGTGATACTCCGGCGAGTGCACATATGTGCAAGCTCAATCCCGCGCATCAAGGCCCGGGTGGAGTCATAATCTATGAGCTTGGTGGTCATCTTGTCATAGATGCTGGTGTTCTCCCAACTGTAGAGGCCGTAGCCCAAGGAGAAGGCCTCGCTGGTGACCTCATCTTGCTCTGCCCAGCTCGGTAGAAGAGATGAGATTGAGACCCTATTGGTGTCAGGGTCCCATTGAAGCAGCGGCTTATTTTCTGCATCCAGGCACTTCGTGCCGAGACCAAAATTGGGGTGACCCCGCGACACCTCACCAGGCGGAGACTGAGCGGAGGTCTCGGCGGCGGCTCCCTCGCCACCTACTCTACCGGGGCCTGGGGGGTTCTCGGCAGGAGCCTCGGCGTCACCCCTGGAAGCCGTGATCTCGCTGGCGGCCTGCAAGATCTCTTCGAAGGAGCGGCCAGCAGCGGAAGGTTTGGAGGATGGCACCGCAACGGCTTTAGCCTTCTCGGCGGCAGTTATCTTGGGCCTCTTGAGCGGTGGGGGCAGAGGGGTGTCGGGCTTTCGCTTCCCGGCGCCGGTCGAAGTAAGCGGGGCCAGCTCGTCCCGGTAAGCTTGAGCCACGGCCTTCGCGAGAGACAACGGGTCTCTCACAGATTGGCTCTCGGCAGCGTGAGCCTCGTTGAAGGGTTGGTGCAGGGGGATCTCGCGCTCTACTGCGGAAGCGACAACACTCAGTTCTAATCTTAAAACGAAAGGGAATAGCAAGACCAAGGCGAGACCGTACCTTCGCCGGAGGCACGAGGAGGAGTGAGTCGACGCCCCGCCGGAGGAATTGGACGTCGAAATCCTTGGTCCCGAAGAACTCAAGGGGGCGCTCTCGCGCGAGCCCAAGGAGGGCTGCTTGTAAGCGACATCCTCATTTTGAATAGGCGCGAGAGGCACGTTCCCAAATTTGCCGGAATCGAAGACGAACTTCTCTCCCCAGTGGTGGTGCTTGTTGGCGAGAGCAGTGGTCTTGAGCAGCTGCCCTGAAAAGAAGACGACCCCTCCCTTGGTGTGGAAGGTGAACAGCTTCCGGAAGATAGGGAGGCTGAACTCGATCCTCTCGGATCTCATATAGAAGATGAATGCCACCAGGATCGCGACCGAGTTTGGTTTCAACAGCGCGGGAACCACTCCATAGTACCGGAGGGCCTGGCGCATCTCGGGCCAGAGGGGGAGGCGGAAGCCCACCTCAAAGTGCTCAAGGGGGATGGCGAGATCCCCCTCCCCTGCACTGTCTACTTTATCATGGTTTCCGGGGTTTCGCGCGGTGAAGCAGGCTGGAATGTAGCGAGTCTGGGTCAGTTGGAACTCCTCCATAGTCAGGCTGCTGGAGGGGAACAAATGCTTCTGGAAGGCTTCCGCACAATTCGAACGTCCCTCGCTTCTGCCCAGCATCGTGCTTGAGAGGTTGTGAGCGAGGACTTCAGAAGAGAAGTGAGAGCGAGAACTGTGGGAGAACGAGAGGATGAGGCGTAAGCAAGCGAGAGCTTTCAGAAACTGCGAGAGCAACAAGAGAAGACACGGGATTCAGATCGTAGAAATAAATATGGTAGGTGGACTTCTCTATTTATAGAAAACCGTGATCATCATGAATATTCCCAAAAAGGCGGCGGGGGTACAACCGTCACACCCTAAGTCGGTGGCGCCTCGTTTTCCCTCCCAAAATTGACAGCGACTGACAAATCTGATAAGCGCAAAACATTTTGAGATGACGCGCGACAAGTCAAACAAGCGGAAACAGGGTTACTCTCGCCAAGCGAGAGCGGAAATAAAAAAAATAATAATGATAATAAAGACAGTCAGGAGTTACTCTCGCCGATCGAGAGCTCAATAAAGGTAATAACAATAATAGCAAAGTTATTACAGACTGATGAAAATAAATATGGGTACATTGGGGAAGGGGAAGGTCGGGGGCAAGAGAGGGGGAGATCTCGCGAATCAATAGGGTTCCCAACGCCATCGTACTCGTTCCCGCTGCGTAGTCCTCGGTGGCGCCTGCGGGTTGAATTAGAAAGACAAGACGGTGCATACTAGGTTGATCCGGCGAGACAGGTCTCGGATCCACGCAATGCATCTTTCGGGAGAGGACCCGACGGTAGGCCCACCTAGCCGATCCGTCTCGCCGATGAAATTGTCCCACTCCAGAGCCTCCAGCCTCTTCTCCAACGATTGGAGGAACTCTCTCGCTGCGGAGTCATGGGCCCGCTCCCGCCGGATAAGCTTCGACAGGATGGAGGCAACCTTCTTCCCCCGTCTTTTAGCACTCCCGGCACTGGTCAAGATTTCCTCCATCTCGTCAGATGAAGGGAAGGGGGAGCTCTCGCCGTCCTCCCCCTCTCTATCTTCATCTTCTTCATCTTATTCATCCTCTGTGTCAGCTCCCGACCGCGAGCCCGGATCCTGATGAGTCCATGTTTTATACCTATTTTCGGACTCATCTGGGCTAGTTTTCACGCTTTTGCACTTCACTTTTAGTTATATATCGTTCATATCTCATCTTATCTTTATTTCCATAGGAAGTGCACATTTATGCTCGTGGTTGTGTATTTTGTTATTTTTATAGTTTGTACTCCCTTTTGTGATTGTTTGGAATGTCTGCACAGATTAGTGATTGGTTTTTCCTTTCGGTACAGGGGTCGTGTGCGTGTTCCGGGATGGTGGTGAAACAGGAATACTGCGCACGATCAAGGGATTCAATGCGCACGACCACTGGTTGTGCGCCCCCGATCGAGTGCACTACTCTTCGTTTTCTAGAATCAGCCTGGGGTAAGCGCACGATCACTGGACATATTGCGCACGACCACCGGTCGTGCGCCACTGATCGTGTGCATTGATTCCTCTTTTCTGGAGTCCTGTCTGGGTAATCGCACGATCATTGGACTTAGTGCGCACGACCACTGGTCGTGCACCACTACTCGTGCGCATTATTCCAGTTCTTCTTCCTGATATTCCCTACCAGTGCGCACGAGCATAGGACATAGTGCGCACGACCACTGGTCGTGCGCCTGTGATCGTGCGCATTGTTCATTTCTGCTTTTGTATAAATAGTGCAGGTCTCGCCCTAATCGAAAAGATCCGCAGATCGCCCATTTCCTCCGCCGTTTTCCGCCTTCTCCCCCGTTCCCCTTCATCTTCCACCCTAGGGAGGTGCTCCGGGCAAGCTTTCACCGCCAAATCCGAGCCGGAGCTTCCTCTCGGCCTTCTCCTTCATCCATGAGCTTCAAGTAGGGTTTGACACCATAGCCATCAAGCAAAGGAAAGCTAGCAAACTTCATCCGCTCTCGTGAGACGAAGAAGACGGGCCATTGGAAGGTAGTGACAGCCCTTCTCTACCCCGGAAGCAGTTGAGGACCGAGCTTGGACGCGGAATGACAACCCGACGATTCCAACCGTGAATCCTCAGCAAGACTTCGGATTCGGTCGATCTCTTGACTTGTACTTGCTTTATTATTGAATATTGGTGTTTAACTTTATTTATATTGATGAAGTATGCTTAGTTTGTAAACGTTGTGTACAATTATATCTTTGTGATTGTATGTTTTCGTTATATTTACTTGAGTTGCGCCATATTCCATCCACCATCCATCCACCCTTGTCGCACTAGCAGTTGCTAGTGGCGTGCGAAGCGAAGAGGTGCTTTCGACCCTCATTCCGCCGTTCTAACCACCTCATCCGCGAGCCTACTCTTCCATACGCCTAGCGATTCGGTGCATAGCAGCCCGACTAGTCTTCCATCCCGCCTGGCGAAGCATCGCATAGCGGCGTTGCATAGGAGTAGTTGATAGCTTTTTATTTTCTGTTTCCGCAATATCAAAACCCCCCCTTAGTTAGCTCCGACCTGAGGACTTCAATCTCAAGTCCTCCTCCAAATTAACTCCACCTTACTGTGTTCCTTGTGAGATCGATACTTGGGAAAACCCCCATTTTATATTACTTGTGCGACCGGTTCACTGCCGTGATCTTACGCATCAAGTTTTTGGCGCCGTTGCCGGGGAACATAGTCGTGTGAGTTTGTGGAGAGGGAGATAATAGATTGAAGCCCTTTTCCATTTGTGCATATCATTTTTTTTATTTATTTATTTGCTTTGGTTTTTAGAATTTTTATTTTGCTTTTTTCTTTTTCCCCATTTCTGATTTTTGATTTAGAAAGCAGATCCGTGCTATTTTCATTTTAGCTGTTTAGCACTTTTTCAGCAATTATTTTTATTCGTGATGGATCCTGATGCTGAGTGCTGTATCCTTGACACTTTGCGCCAATCCATCGATGTCATTGCTGCTATGAATGCTGAGCATTGCATTCGGTGTTTGTTATGTCAAGGTGAGGGCCACATGTTGAAGGATTGCCCTCGTTTGTGCAAGCCTTCTCCCTCTGAGGGCGTGTGCAGAACAACCTCCCGTTCGCAGAAGACTGTTGTGGACAGGCCTACCAGGGTGTTGCCTGGCCCATACACTGATATAACGCACTTTGCTCATTCTTTACACGTTGAGATTACTGAAGAATCTCTGGTCGCATACAGCTCTTTCATGGGTCCCTCGATCGCTTTTTACGAGCTTTCCTTGAATGATGATGATCACTCTGGTGTTAGCCAACAAAAGAGGAGCAGGAACTCATGAACGCTCCTATATGGGACGATGAGATTGTTCCGATCATCGACGGGGTGGCGTCTGCGAATGACTGTGCGAGGGGGCCTGCTCATTCAGTGCTTGATTTTGAGAGCAGCCTTGCCCCTCCACAATTTTTGCCGGATTGTGCTATTACTCCATTTTCTTGTGATTCGGTTGATGATGCCGTACTTGTTGATGATTCGGTGCCTGAGGTTGCGCCGAAGTGGGATGATGATTCCTCTATCTCCGACGGAGAAGGTGGATTTTCGGAACCCTTTTACGCACCCCGGTGGGATGAGGAATACCCTATTTCCGATGCGGAGGTTTTCACCTCCTTATTGGATGAGGCCGTTCTTCTTACCACTGCGGACCTCGAGTTCTCGGATTCTCCTCGGTACGACTCGTATGATACCGACGATGATCTCTGCTTGGATCCTGCTGAGAGTGATACCGGGATCACTCTCCCTATTTCTGATTATTTTAGTTCTTCTTCTCTTTTATTACTTGATCCCCCTTCTTTATCTGAGCCTGTGCAGGATGAGTCTCCATAGGTACGTTGGGATGATGATGAGCTTTGTGCTCATGCCATTGCCATCGCCTCCTGCGGGCCTGTGATAGACGATACCTTGCTAGGCAAGGATTTATTTTGTGGTGAGATGAGTGAGGACCAGGCCTCCTCCTCATCCTACTTCCTATTTCCTCTGCCTGCGAGGAGCAGGTATGATTATTTAGGCAGAGGGGTAACTGTTCTATCACCGTATCGGTACCCGTTACCGAAACGGATATTGAAACAATTACCTGTGAATTTTTTATTTCATAGGCCCATTAGCTAAAATTGTTTAGAATGTAATAAGTCGTGCTGAGATGACAATAACCCCAGTACTTATCTTTCATTTTCCTGCATTTTTATTTTTCATGTCTATTTTAGTTTTAGCATTTCTTTTTGTATATTTTGTTTTGTTTTTGCGGAGCTCACCCCTGCAGGTATTCTTGGAAAATTGCATTGGCAGGGTTGTGATTCTTCATATGGCGGGCCTACTTCAGATTTCCACGCATCTTCTGGTATGCTCACTGGCTGAGCATTGGGTAACCTCTTCCCTTAGCTCTTTATGATTTTAATTTCTATATCATCTGCTGTATTGCTTAGTTTAAGTCTGGGGGAGAGCTAGTTTTGTTACCTTTTCCACGTGCACATCTCATGTGCATACTAGAAGCTTTTATTGTTTTATTTTGCTTAGTTCATTGCATCACACACCACTGCACCCACATGAGCGCGTGCTTAGCTTTTTACGTGCTGCGAGTTAAACTCATTTCTTCGTTAGATTTGGGAAAATTATGGTGCTGACATAGGATTGTGAGACGGAGTAAAATGTTGGCCTTGTTGTGATCCAAGTCAACTGCTCTCGTCTCGTGTAGAAATTCGAGTAGATTTAATTTTTCTGTATGCTTATAGTTTTATATCTTTCTATTTGCGTAAAGACTTTTTATTCTACTCAAAAGTTGGTGAATCCGGTGTGAATCCGACGTTAGCCTAGGGATGTGTGTAGACGGTCGTTAGTTTTGTATTGCTCGAGTCTGCATGATGGATAGTCTTTCTCGTTGGCTAAGAACTTGCCCCAAGCTATTCTTGAAGCATGGGTATAGGTTAGTCATGCATGAGCGTGATGTAGGCCATCATTTTGGCCCGGTTGAGCTTTGTACCATTTCTAACGTCTTATCCTCGCTAGCCCCATTGTGCCTACCCATTCTTTTGATTCAGCTCCACCTTTATTTCACCAAAGCCTCAAAGCCAACCCTAGTCGCACTCCCAAGTTGAGCTTTAGAGTTTTATATTTTCATGTTGGGATGTGATGTGGTGTTATTACATGTGAAAATGTCGATGTGCTCCAATGTTATATTTGCTGAAATTGCAAAAATAAAAAGATGATTTGAATAAAGAAAAAGAAAAAAAAAGAGAAAAATATTTGTAAAGAAAAAAAAAAGTGAAAAGAAAAAGTTTTAATTGAAAATCATTTTGGAAATGTGATTATATGTGGAGTAGGCGGTGCACACACCCATTTGTAAAAGTTAAGTCTGGGGGTGTGGTGTACCCGCATATATTTTGGTTAGCTGATGGATTCCCTTCTTCTAGCTCCTTTGGGTTAGGTGCATAGCCTTCTTGTTTATCCTTGTTTACCTCACCGAAACCCAAGCCCCATCTCTTCACCTAAAGTCCTACTAATTCGTGTGTGAACCAAACCAGTGTCGTGGAGAGAATGCGAAAGGGCAAGCATATGGTCACCGACATTGGTGGATTCCTTTGGAGGTTATCCCGAGCACCGATCTTTGGCAATGCTCGCCTAGCGATTAGTCTACTTTCTCCCTACGCGTGACTGGATGATTCACCGTGATTCTATTTTTGAGTAATAATAAAATTTTGTTACGCATTGTGAAAAGTATAAACTATTTTGTATACTTAGAAATTTCTTCTATTATATTTTTACGCGCGCGAGCATGCGACTTCGCATGGTACTTCGTATCGCAATTTCTTTGTTAACTAGTATTTTTCCCTATCTGCTTAGATTTTGTTTGCTCGGGATGCGCAAATAGTTAAGTCTGGGGGTGTGATGAGTCCATGTTTTATACCTATTTTCGGACTCATCTGGGCTAGTTTTCACGCGTTTGCACTTCACTTTTAGTTCTATATCGTTCATATCTCATCTTATCTTTATTTCCATAGGAAGTGCACATTTATGCTCGTGGTTGTGTATTTTGTTATTTTTATAGTTTGTACTCCATTTTGTGATTGTCTGGAATGTCTGCACAGATTAGTGATTGGTTTTTCCTTTCGGTATAGGTGTCGTGTGCGTGTTCCGGGATGGTGGTGAAACAGGAATACTGCGCACGATCATGGGATTCAATGCGCACGACCACTGGTCGTGCGCCCCCGATCGTGCACACTACTCTTCGTTTTCCAGAATCATCCTGGGGTAAGCGCACGATCACTGGACATATTGCGCACGACCACCGGTCGTGCGCCACTGATCGTGTGCATTGATTCCTCTTTTCTGGAGTCCTGTCTGGGTAATCGCACGATCATTGGACTTAGTGCGCACGACCACTGGTCGTGCACCACTACTCGTGCGCATTATCCCAGTTCTTCTTCCTGATATTCCCTGCCACTGCGCACGAGTATAGGACATAGTGCGCACGACCACTGGTCGTGCGCCTGTGATCGTGCGCATTGTTCATTTCTGCTTTTGTATAAATAGTGCAGGTCTCGCCCTAATCGAAAAGATCCGCAGATCGCCCATTTCCTCCGCCGTTTTCCGCCTTCTCCGCCGTTCCCCTTCATCTTCCACCCTAGTGAGGTGCTCCGGGCAAGCTTTCACCGCCAAATCCGAGCCGGAGCATCCTCTCGGCCTTCTCCTTCATCCATGAGCTTCAAGTAGGGTTTGACACCATAGCCATCAAGCAAAGGAAAGCTATCAAACTTCGTCCTCTATCGTGAGATGAAGAAGACGGGCCATTGGAAGGTAGTGACAGCCCTTCTCTACCCCGGAAGCAGTTGAGGACCGAGCTTGGATGCGGAATGACAACCTGACGATTCCAACCGTGAATCCTCAGCAAGACTTCAGATTCGGTCGATCTCTTGACTTGTACTTGCTTTATTGTTGAATATTGGTGTTTAACTTTATTTATATTGATGAAGTATGCTTAGTTTGTAAACGTTGTGTACAATTATGTCTATGTGATTGTATGTTTTCGTTATATTTACTTGAGTTGCGCCATATTCCATCCACCATCCATCCACCCTTGCCGCACTAGCAATTGCTAGTGGCGTGCGAAGCGAAGAGGTGCTTTCGACCCTCATTCCGCCGTTCTAACCACCTCATCTGCGAGCCTACTCTTCCATCCGCCTAGCGATTCGGTGCATAGCCGCCCGACTAGTCTTCCATCCCGCCTGGCGAAGCATCCATAGCGGCGTTGCATAGGAGTAGTTGATAGCTTTTTATTTTCTGTTTCCGCAATATCAAAACCCCCCTTAGTTAGCTCCGACCTGAGGACTTCAATCTCAAGTCCTCCTCGAAATTAACTCCACCTTACTGTGTTCCATGTGAGATCGATACTTGGGAAAACCCCCATTATATATTACTTGTGCGACCGGTTCACTGCCGTGATCTAACGCATCAGATCCCCTGACAAAAGAATTCCAGTCATGGCGAGAGCTAAGAGATAATCGTGATAAACATACTGAATACCTGCAGTATGGATAGAACCACTGGCAGACGGCAGGCGAGAAGGCCCAGCCCCCCCCCCCCCCAGTTCCAAAGAGTAGGTGGATCGGCTTTCCTTTTCCCGGGGGGAAGATTGTGCGAGTGGTGGTCCTGGCTTGGCCGGAAGCGAGGGGGGCGGGGAGGTCTCCTCTCCCACGGGTTGGGTGTCATCCTGTGGAGCTGCAGAAGATTCGATAGCCACTCCTCCCGCCAGAAGGGAGGGTTCAACCGCAGGGGCAGGCCGATTAGCGACCCTTACTTCGTTCTCCCTGGTAGTGAGACCTGGTTGGACGAAAGCTGGTGCTGTGGGAAGACAATTCAGCATTTTGAGACTGAGTTAAGAGCGAGAGTGGAAAAGATAACTGCGGTTCTCGAGGAGTCAGGCGGAGGAGCGACCTCCGAGACCCGCAGTTGGTTCTCAGGAGGATGAGATGATGAGTTCAAGGGCTCCCATGGGGACCTGACGTCGTCGGGGACCATTTCCTGCGAGAAGTATCACGTCAGCCACAAATCCTCCCGCATAAGCAACTAGTGGTTTCAATGGTTAGCGAGTCAGACATACCTTCTGCGGAGAGGGATCATCCGCGCGGCTTGGGGTCGGGGTATGCGGGCTCCTGTTCTCGTGAGGCAGGTCTCGCTGGACCACCTTCGCCTTCTTCTTTTTCTTCTTTGGTTGAGAAGGCTCAGCAGCTGACGACTTTCTCGCCAGCCAGGGGGCAACCAAGGTGCGGTTAGCCTTGGCTCGCGCCTGTGCCGCATCGATGTGGTCTTGAAGATCCTACGGAAGCGGTTTGTCAGCTCGCTTGGAATGCATTGCGAGAGGAGGCGAGAACTCAGGCGAAGAATGACGATTCGAGGGCAGAATTATGGCCATCTATCAGCACATATATATATATATATCTACGGTATGGCCCACCAAAAGATTCCCTGATGTTGACACGTGCTCAACGAATATTTACGGGTTGGATGTGTCTTTTCGAGCGCAGAGCTACATTAAAAAGAGCGGGGATTGTGTACAACCCCATATTCGCTGAGTCAGACAAGGAGGCACCAACGGTCAAGATTAGGCTAGCTAGAGAAGCTCCCGCTCTGAAGAGGGTCTCGGTCTCGCCCATAAGTTCGGCGGGAACGTTTGCGCTTGCGCCAATCTCCTGTCTTGGAGTAGCTCTCGCTTATAAGCGGGCGAGACCGCTTGCGCCAGACTCTGGGCAGGAGGGCTCTCGGCTCAGAGTTCTCGCCGGGTAGGACCTAGGGCCCGTGGTAAAATGACCTAATTACCCTCATGTAAAATTACGCCTATACCCTCGGGATAAACATCAGGATTTGGCTATTGGCAGATCAACTAAGCGTATTTCAGTAATCTCAGGTCAGCAAGAGGCTATAAATAGACCCATAAGGGCTCCTTAGAAGGCAAGTTTTCATAATCTTCCAATTTCCAGTGCTTTCTAAGAAGCTCCTAGCCCAGCTTTTGGCTTTGGAGGGGAAGCTCTCAGAGATCTTCTAGGTGTGAGGTGGGACCTCCCTGATGAGGCTTTGGGTCAGTCTTAGGTCCTTTGAATCTAGTCGAGGGTTTAGGCTTGAGAGAAGTAGGTGTTGGCTGCACCCCTATTTTGAACTCCCGTTGACGTCATTTTTGGCTTCAACACCACTAGCAATCGCTAGAGCAGCGGAACGGATGTGGAGGCGGATCGAAATGGCACACCTCAAGAAAATAGCGTATATATAAAATCACATAGACATGATGGTATATAAACATATATTACATTAAACATAGTTCATGACATACAAAGAGATCAACTACCTATCAACTACAAAATAAGAAGAGAGTGTGCAAAATAGACCGAATCTAAAGTCTTACTGAGGATTCATAGAAGGAATCGCCGGGTTGTCAATCCACGTCCTAGCTCGATCCACTACTGTGTATGGTGTAGAGGAGGCTGTCACTAACTCCCAATGAGCCCATCTTCTTCGAGTCATAATGTGGAAGAAGGATGGCATAAACTTCTCCTATCTTGATGGAGAAAGCTAGATCAAACTCTTCTTGAAGCTCAAGGATGAAGGAGGAGGCCGAGAGGAAGCTCCAGCTTTAATTTGGCGTTGAAAGCTTGCCCGGAGGCCTCTCCAAGGTGGAGAATGATGAAAAATGGTGGAACTTTGCCATAAAACGGCGGATGCAATGGCTCAAGTCTGATCTTCCCAAATGGAGGAAAATCTATGCTTAAATAGTAGCACGTCAAAAATATAGTCACGGACGGTTTGGCGCACGACCGTACACTAATCGTGCATTATTAACTTCCAGGCAAAGCTTGCGGAAGAAGATGCATTGACCTGTGTGTTTTACTCACACACGGGTGCTTCCGCCCGTCCGTGAAGGAAATCGCATCGGTATACACAGAGCGCATGAAAACAGGGAAACACAGGTGAACCGTGCGTTTTACTCGCGCCCGGGCGCTTCTGCCCATGCGTGAACAAATCACATGATTAACCACAGAATGTAACAAATAAGAAAGCTACAGGAAAACCGTGCATTTCCTTCGTACACGATTCCGAAGAAACCGTGTGTTAACCGTGCATAAAGATCGTCGGGCTAAGCTTGACGAATTTCATCGAGCTCCACTCGACGTTTCTCCTGCACAAACAAAACGCACGATCGTAAAGAACCGTGTGCTAAGAAAATGCACTAGTGTGTGTTTTCCTCAAACCTGCATTCCAACGTTGGGGAAAACGCACCACCGGCATACAAACAAATAAAACTAAAGAAGATCCTCAAGCAAAGCAGAAATGCAACAAAAGTAACTGGAAAGATCCCCTAGGGAGCGCCATGTGCATACCCCCAACAAAAGAATGTGCAATTGCAAACCACAAGGGCCAAAACAATGCACTTAGCGTGAAAAACTGTATAAATGAAATATCAATGATAACATACTAAAAGTGAAGTGCAAGTGTGTGAAAAAAAGCTTATACTGATATTCGAAGGTTCAACTCGGAAGGCTTACGTTCATCTCTTTTGAGAGTCGTTCGTAGTTTCTCTTTACTTGAGAGTGATCAATTCATGGACACGAACCTTTATGCTACTAGCTACAAATACGGAAATGAAAAGCATATATCGATATGTATGGTTCCACTCAACTTAATTCTTGGGTAAATCTGAAGTTTTTATAAATTGAGAAAATAGTGTTTTAAATTACAAAAATAATAACCTTCCCTAATCAGTTTTCAATTTAGTGTTAAAACATTCTTAGCCTCACATCAGGATGGGGATGGTAGTATAAAAAGAAGAAAATTATTTTTAAAAAGTAAGGATTTAAATTGGAAAAATATCTATCCTTCACAACGTATCTTGGTTGAAAGCTAAAAAGTTCTTAGACTCTCAATCGGGATAGGGGTGGAAGAAGGAAAATTGAAAGACTTAATAAATGTTGAAATAATATCCTTTCCAACTCATCTTAATGAAGGCTAAAAAGTTCTTATCCTCTCATTCAAGATGAGGGTGGTAGTAGAAGCTTGAATTATGAAAAAAAAAATAATTATGCACACATCCAGTGTCAACTGAAATGGAAACTAAGTTAAAAGAAATAAAAGTTAAATAATAACATAAAAACTGAAATTTTATAACTTCAAAAAGTGTTACACACTTAATAACCCAAACTATGGTTTGGAAAATATCACTTAAAAGCTACTCATAAACATTAGATAGAACTATGTGGAATGTTGAAACAGAAAACTCAATCTCTATGGAGTTCACCCATGGGGAAGGGGTTATCGCACACTTACTTCTCTCTCGCGAGCTAAACAACTAAGTAAAGAGAACAGGGGACATACCAAAGGGCTCAGCATGGATGAATAGCCACACACCCGGAAGATCTTAGAGTGCTTCCCCTCCCTATCCAAATGCCGAGCTAAGGACACGTCAGAACACGCTAGAAGACCGGGACACGAGTAAGCATGCCTTTTGAGGTACATCCTTGGGTCGATTTATAGATTTCTGAAAACGCCCTACAAATAGCCAACATCCGCTGTTTTGAACAGCTATGTGCAACCCAACTAGGTCTACCAACAACGTAACTCCGCTATTCTAGAAGGATATAGATAGACCAGCTATGGAAAATTGTAAAAACACATCATAAGAGACTGGGCGAGTGGCGCTCTAGAACCTCCACTCACTGGGAGCGGCGAGTGGTCGATAGAGCTGGCACTTTTCGCCTCTTCGTAGCCTTGGGCGAGTACGGGCCAGGACTTCCCCACTCGTAGGCTGCTTGTCGAGGCCCCTTGGGCGAGTGGGTGCCGACCTATCCCACTCGCACGCTGCTCGTCGAGCCCCTGGGGTGAGTGTAAGATGAGTTGCTCTACTCGCCCCTCAAATGGTCCACCACACATTGGCGAGCCGGACTACTGGACTTGGCCGATCTAGCTCCTGTCGACCACTACTCACCGTGGTATTATGCACAATGCCCGCTCTTTACGAGGTTGGCCCAAGCTCGGAAAGAAACATCTAACCCCATAACATGAGGCGAGTGCGATAGGGTCCAGATAACCTTTTGCTGGGCTCCACCAGCGGCTATAAATACATTCCCACATACCTGGATGGCCTCCACCATTCCACTTACTTAAGTCTTGCCAAGATGCCTCTCTGCAAAGAGCTCCAAGGGCAGCTTATCTGCGCTTGTGAGTTCAATACCGCTCGCGTTGACGCGCTAGTCGACATGTCTCAAAAATGCTGCGTTGTGCGAGCCGACGAAATCTAATATTTCCAAGAAGGCTAAGTCCATCACAAAAGATGCTGAATCATTTACCGCAACCTAGAATCTACCTTGACTCCCAGCCTCGCGTCCTCTAAACCGTTCCCCGAACCCAAAGGAAAAATGGTCGCCGACATTCCAGCCAACCCCGAGAACCAACAGACCAATGAAGAGACTCCACGCCGTGAGTCCATACCCCACACGATGACTCACGACCTCAGACTCCCCCCGACACTCGCCTGTAGACTAAATAAACTCCCCTCGGGCCACAGGGCTGGATCATCTGACGTCCAAGTTGCCAGCTCGCACTCCATCTCAACAACCCTCACCTACTCCTGCACTCACGGGGGAATGGACTGGAGACATCCCGGTTCCCAGCTTCAACCTCATCTCCCCAAGAATCCATCCTCCCGGTCGCGATAAGAACTTAGCCTTACCTCCTTCGTACATCACCCCCAGGATTGCCGATCTCATAATGTAAGCTCCACTTTTACTAGAACATTTTACCTAAACATCTTTGTTGCACTCATACCCTATTTATACCGATTGATTCTTTTTTGCAAGGCTCCCCGCTCCGTCTGAAGTCGAGGAATCATCAGAAAAAGCTCGTCACTCGCCCTCCCCTAAGCCTGGGGTGGAAAGCTTCTTGGATGACTAGCTGGATCCTGCCAAGCTAAGACGGTGAATGTTGGATGTGTTGAAGAAGTAGGATGTCGCCTTCCGCCAACTTCGAGCGGACAACACATATGGCGAGCAGATATTGCAGGCACTCTAGTAGGACTATGTGCTGCTCGCGGATAAGATGTAACGAAGCTCGGCGTGCGAGATGATATCCCCCAACCAAGTTTTGGAGAGAATTGATGAAAACCTGCAGACCATTGGTCGGAACCTGGACCTGGTCCGAGAGTTCCTTAGCCCGCATAGACCTCCGACGATGGGGGCGCGAGGCCGGGGTAGATGGAAATGGCTCCCTAGCTGAGCATACAGGCCCTCTCCCCCAACACCCCCAGCTCGCACGTGTTGACCGAACATTCATCTGTTTGTTATGAAATTCTTCCTTCTTGGGGCTGCAAATGTCCCTGTCCGTAATAACTTGAATAATTTTTTAAAACTCAATATGCTATTTGAAATAATAGGATGTGCCATCTAGGTTCGTCTCATACTAGGATAGGCCAGGTCACCGGGTCGGTGAGCTGGAGTCGATGTGTCGGGGCTAGCGAGCTGGACTGACCTGCCAAGTCGTCCATATATCCGGTTTTCTATAAATAAGCCCCCTCACAAACCCCCTGGGCCATCGCCTTTATTGCATTCATACCGCCCTTTGTTGCTCTTCTCGTTACATGCTTCTCACCCCAACTCCATTCCGAACATGGGCAAGATGCAACCTGATACCTATTGGCAGTCCAAGTGCGCCGGGCAGTTTGCCGACCACCTCTTCTTTGATGGAAATACGACCGAGCACTAGCTCGCTATCTTCAAAGTCGAGTACATCCCCCCTGGCTATGAGGCGTGCCGGCCTGCAGAGGGCGAGGCCCTTAATTCCTTCTATTGGGATAAGCTCGCATTCCCCATGTTGCACTATGAGGTGCGGTTACGCTTGCCCCTCTGGCTTGAAATCCGGTAGATCCTCAAGTATTTCGGCGTGGTGCCCGCATAACTGAACCCAAATGTGATCTATATGTAGTCGCATTTGCCTTCTTATTCCGTCGGAAGCGGATTGAATTCAACCTCGATGTCTTCCACATGCTTTTCATCTACATCGTGACCAGCAACGAGGTTGCCTTCCTGATGGGCTCACACATCAAGGTTCGTGAGACTGCGAACAAGAATCACAACTGGGTGTCCAAGGTCATCTTCATCAAGGGCGACCTGGGCACCATTCTGTTCACCCATAGCAGAAGAGCAAAGAGGTATATCGACGTCCAACGCTATCCGACGACGACGCTGAGCTGCACAAGTTATTCTTGGGTAAGGACTTCAAGGTCGCTTTCCTTCGAAGGGGCCTCGAATAGCTCCTCCCGGTCCTACCCGACGAAGGAATACCTTTCCCTTTTCTCCTTACAGGCTTGCCTATGGTTATCGCTTTCTAACTCCAAGTTATTTCCTGCAGGGGAGCAATCAATTCCCAAGCATCCGCCCCATGCGAACTCGAAATTCTACCTGGACACGATCGTGCACGAGCGAGCAGCCACGGGGGCCAGCTGAGGTGAGATGTCAGGTGGACATACCACTAGCATGAGGCGACATAACCATGCCGGATCCAGCTTACGTCGCCACCCCCGCCGCCAAAAAAGTTGAAAGCTTTGGTGGTTTCCAGGAAACAACAAGAAATTTACATCAGCTCGATGGATACCACACCCGAAGGGTCTCCAGAGTGTTCTCTAAAGGAATCGCCGAAGAAAGACGTGGAGGGTGGCGGGACATCCACTCCCTCTGCTATAGCAGAAATTGTGGCCTGCGAGCCGGGCCTGCCAAAGAGCCACCCCCTTTTCGGCTTTTTGGGAAAATCAGAAGACTCCGCCGGCAAGCCGATGGTGCGATGGGCTGAGCAGACCCACCGGGTTTCCATCTCATCACTCCTTCCATCCTTATCGGGGGGTCAACCTTCCTCCAGGCATGCCTATGCTCTGTGCTTCATCCTGTATGGGCGTGAGGATGCCGAGGCCTACAAGGGAATGACTCTTCGACAGCTCCGCCGAGAAGGTAAGCATACCCAGATGCGGGCCTTTGAGCTGCATTATGATGGCGACGGCCACCACGACGGCCAACTTGGTGCTGAACACGACGTCCATGGCGGTGTTGTCGTGGCAGAAGATGACGACGATGCTCCTCCAACAAAAGACTTGCGGCGCCGTAGCGGGCACGACTACAATCTTCGCCCACGCAACAAGATTAAGAGATAAATTTATTTTACTAGTGGTCTACATTTATCTTTTATATGTGGTATTTGAAACTATGTTATTTTCTGTCATTTCATTTCGGAACAATATTTTATTTTGGGTTGCTAATAGCCACATGGTTGTAAGCCTTATATAAGGCCAAATTTTCATTTGTTATGGGACTTATATTGAAATCAAAGGAAATTGCTTGCCTAAACCTAATTCTCCTTTCCTCCTCCTCTTAGCCGTCGCCCCCCTCAAGGCTCCATCTCAAGGAGTTCGGCCGCCCCTCTACCTCTTTGCTTGGCCGCCCCTTCTACTCCTGGCTTCCTCTAACAACCCTTCGTTCTCCCACCTCTCTACCTTTCTCCACTGAAATCATATTCAACCCTTTGTCATTTTCGGCCACCTTGGAGGAAAAGGATCAAGTGCAAGGAAGAACCAAGGTTTTGCGGTAATCATCCACGACGAGAAAGCGAAGGAGACGAGCAAGAATCTTCATCCGTGGTGCGTTTCCCGTGGGTTCAAGAGGAAGAGCGGTAGTTCTTTGTGGATCCAAACATCTCGGATCTACGTTTCCGAGTGGGGTAACGAAATTTCTACACAAGAGATTTCCTTCTTTGACTAGTTCTTGCGGTGGACGAATTTTGCGTGATTTCTCGAATCGTTAATTTTTCACGGTGTTACTTGTAATAGATCTGAGATTTTCATTTGGTTTTTTCCGAAAAGATCTATCGAGAGGATTGGCGCTCCTCCCTTTTGTTTTGTTGGGATAGATCCTATCACTTTTGAATCGTGCTTTATTTTTGGTGGATCTATTTTGGTACAACTCCAAGCTCGACCGGAATCAATATTATTCCATTTAGCCGGAAAGGATTTTGGCCTATATCCATTCTCCGTTCCACTTGCGGATCGGCTATCCGTATGTTAGCACAAACGATAAATAAAGCTCATTGTGGTCGCTGTGTTTCGTTTGTGTGCGGGTTAGGGAGCGTTAACGTTGTTAAGGTCGTAGTCACGCCCTCCGTGTAGGATCCCTAAGGCATAACCTACGTCAAATTTGGTATCAAAGCGAGGTTTGTGTTGATTTCTCAATCGACACCATCCTTACGCTTTCCGGTCGTAGGACGTCGACCCACACTTGGTCGTGCACGTCTCGTAGACACAAAATCTGAAATTTTTCACCATCTAGTCTGCATATAACAAAAGTCAAAAAAAAAATTTCTACAAAAAAATTTACCAAAAAAAATTCTGAATTTCTACCTTTTTTTTCTAAGCATAAAAGTCAAAAAAAATATTTTCATTCTCCAAGTCATTAAGCGTATAGAAATCCTGATTTATAAAATTCTTGTCCTAACAGTCTTTTGTATAGGTGAGACACCCTGTATCAGTGTTGTTCATGCGCACTAGGCTTGGTACGGAGTATCCTCCATCCTCCTCACTCATGGCCAACAACCATGATGATGAGCACGCTCCTGCAACAATTGCGGCGCTTAGGGAAGAGTTTAACACCAGGTTCGATGCACTCACTCAGTTAATACAAGGGTTGGTTGTAAATCAGGCGACGCATCAAAACCCCGGCTTTAGGATAAATCGACCGGGGCAGCCACCCCAGCCCGTCAACCAACGAGAAGACCGACAAAATCACCCGCGTGATCAGGACTATGAGTACGCACCTCGATCCCCTTATGAGTTCGACTTAACTAGGGCCGTTAAAATGGAATCACCATCCTACGATGGCATGGGTGAACCTCAAGTATTTCTAAACTGGATCATGGATATTGAGTGCTATTTTGAGTGGCACAACCTGACGGACGTTGAGAAGGTGCGGGTAGCACGAATGAAACTTCTGGGTAGAGCCAAAACGTTCTGGTTGAACGAAGAGAGGCGTCTAGGCACCGTGAATGGAGCACTCCCAATTGGGTGGGCTGCCATGAAGGCACTCCTACATGACCAATATGTCCCGGCGTATCACCGAACCCAAATGTTCGACGAGGTAGCCACCCTTCGTCAAGGGGGCCAATCGGTAGCGGAGTACATGGGACACCTCAAGGATATGATGGTGCGTTGTGATATTCGAGAAATTCCCGAGGTCACACTATCTCGTTTCCGTAAGGGACTTAATACGAACATCCAAGGCAAGCTTTTGCGTTATGGTCACACGGACATTAACACAACATTCAATGTAGCATTGGATATAGAAAAGAACAATGCCAACAAGTCCAAGGGTCGAGCATTCCAGAAAGGAAAATCCATATTAGGACCCCCACCTTCGCCATTCATGCGAGACAAAGGAAAGTTCCGATCGACTGACTCAAGTTCCATAGTAATTACCGCTAGAAACAATAAAAATCCCAATGAAGAGAGAGTTCCAATAGGACGAATTAATAAGACTAATGCTACCTGTTATTCGTGCGGAATTCAAGGACACTACTCTAGTGAGTGTCCCACTAAGAGTAAGCCACTGGCACTATTGGAGTCCACGTCTGAGCCTGTCGAGCTCGTCTATGAAGCTAGCGGTGAATCAGATGTCGAGCCGAGTGATATCGAAGATGAGTCTTATATGATGGTTATGAGGTGTATCTTGTTGAATTTTGTGAAGTGGAAGTGGGTGACGGGACAGGCTGGGCGGCCTGGGCGGACAGCTTTGGGGACTAGGCGGACTGGGCGGACTGTGATGTGCGGCCTGGTGGAAGGTCTAGTGGAAAGCCGGCTATCTTCTGAGCGGCTTGTTCCATGGAGTCCGCGGACTATGCGGCCTGGTTTCTGCGGATAGGGTGTTTGCTGATTGGCTATGCCAAGGAGCGGCCTAAGCGGATGGAGGCTTGCGGACTGGTGCATTGCTCAGTGGCCGCGGGTGCAAGCTTGTGCTGATAGGCGGGTTAGCTCATGTTCGCGGGAAGCTTGCGGACTGGCGTGTCCGCGGTTTGGGATGTTCAGGACTGGGCTTAGAGCTTGGCTGAGGCCTTATCGATCTCTGGTGGCACAGCAGGTGCTTTGCAGTGGAGATCGATTGGCGGATTGGTTTTGGAGTCCGGGAGGAGGCTGCTGTGTTGGGCAGGAGTGCGAGGAGCTCGCGGACTGATGGCGGTCTGTGCTAGGGTGTTTGGCGGACGAGAGTTTGTGTCCGCCATGCTCGCATTGGCCTTTGATTGTTTTGGACTTGGTCATACTTTGTGCCAAGACCATGGTGTCCGCGGTATCCGCCAAGTCTGCTGTGACCGGGCGGACTGTAGCTCTCTGCCTTTGGTCGTGGACTTGTGGCGGATTGAGGTGTGAGTCTTGCGGACTTCCTCGGGTTGGTGCAGACTGCCATTGAAGGGGGTTGCTGTCCTGTAGTAGTTGGAGCTTTGCGGGCTGTTGCCTTGTCCGCATAGCTTGGGTGGACTGGAGAGGGTTCGTCAATGGTTGTCTTGCTCCTGGCGGTTTTCCTTGGTATCCGGCTAAGTCCTTGCGGACTCGGCGGACGGAGTTTTGCTATCGCGCGGGCTGGGGCGGTGTCGCTATCTCTTGGGCGGTGACCACACTCCTCACATTGCCTATAAATAGGACCCCCCTGGCACATCTACAGTAATCTAAGTAACTTGAGTGAACAGTAAGTTGGGTTGAGCGAAGTGCTGCGGTCTCAGTTTGTCAGTCCGCGCGGATTGTTTCAGTGTTGACGTTTGCTGTGTGCAGGTTGCGCGTGTAGCTTCAAGGAGCCAGGAGTTTGGCTGTGACTTCGGTCAAGTACTTGGAAGTGTGCGGTCTCTGCGGACTCAGCAGGAGGTCACTCTGCGGCTTGTCAGTTCTGTTTCATCTTTGCCAGCTTCAATAACATGTCCGCCGGCTTCAGGCGGGTAGGGGTGTTCCTCAGTTCAGGTTCAGCAGGAGGCGAATAACGCTGTGTCCGCGCGGCCTCGCGGCTTCGACGGACTCCATGGATATTCGGCGGATTGCAGCTTAGCGTGTGCGAGCTCAGCGAACTCGGTGACCTCGGCGACCTCGCGGTCTCGGCGGACTCCGGTGCTGTCTGCCCGGCTTGTTTTTTGGTGCTTTCTGTGTACAGCTGTTATACTAGCGAAATCATGTCTCGCTATGTATGCCTCGTGTTGTAAAGAAGTAAATGAATAAAAGACCTGCTTGTGCTTCCATTGTTTGTTGGGTTTAACCTTTGTTCCTCGGTTTCCGCTGGTTCAACGTGAGAACTGGGTAGTTCCGAAGATATTAATTTGGCGTTTGGGCTATCTTGCTGACCACGTTGAGAAAATTTAACATGGTATCAGAGGGATGTTTCTGAGGTTCAGTTGCGTGAGCGGAAGTCAGCCAGTGTTGTTACTCAGTGATTGAGTGGTGATCAACCTGTGTTGTTGCTCGGAGCTGCTGAAAGGTTGCCAACAGGTGTTGCAATGGAAGGGAGCTTTACAAGAGGTCTGGTCATTGAATTCTTAACGCTGACTAACTTCAAGAAGTGGAAGTCGTGCATGAAGAGTTATCTTCTTGGCGAGGAGCTGTGGGAAGTCGTCGGTGGTGACGACAGACAGGAAGTCACTGCTGCTTTCGGTACTGCTGAGCAGGTTAGGCTCTGGAGAAGTGTGGAAACCACCTGTCACCACACATCTTCCCAAAACCCCGAGGTGATGGTAAGGGGGGACGGGGGTACATGAACACAGAGGATTGCCTGCTGCAGGCGATGTGGGACTAACCCCAACAACAGGACCGCGGGGATATTCCGCCACAAAAGGGGGCCCACCGGGGTCAACACCCAGACCTGGAATGCGATGGGGAAGCCCAAACATGCATTCTTACACACACGTGTCCTGCTGGCTAATATAATCTCAACACACCCCCGCAGCAGGACAACCTCGCTTTGATACCATGTGGAAACCACCTGTCACCACACAACTTCCCAAAACCCCGAGGTGATGGTAAGGGGGGACGGGGGTACATGAACACAAAGGATTGCCTGCTGCAGGCGATGTGGGACTAACCCCAACCACAGGACCACGGGGATATTCCGCCACATAAGGGGGCCCATCGGGGTCAACACCCAGACCTGGAACGCGATGGGGAAAGCCCAAACATGCGGTCCCACACAAACGTGTCCTGCTGGCTAATATAATCTCAACAAGAAGAACAAATGCTAAGGCGGAGTTTATTCTGAAGAGAGCCGTGTCTCCGGAACTGTTTGATCACATCGTTGGGTGTGAGTCGGCTGCTGATATTTGGACAACCATTGATGAGTTGTTCAATAGGAAGAATGTGGCGCGGCTTCAGTTCCTGGAGAATGAATTGGCCAGGGCAACTCAGGGAGACCTTTCCATCTCCAAGTACTTCTTAAAGATGAAGAGCTTGTGTGCTGAGCTGTCGGTACTGGATCCTGATGAGCCTATCTCTGAGGCAAAGATGAAAATGCACATTATCCGCGGCTTGCGGAAGGAGTATGTGGCCTTTGTAACATCTGTTCAAGGGTGGGCTACTCAGCCGTCATTGCTGGAGCTGGAGAATCTGCTTGCCTCACAGAAGAGCTTAGCAAGGCAGATGGCTGGAGTGAACCTGAATCAGGAAGGAAGCGAAGCTCTCTTCTCAGGCAAGAAGAAAGGATGGGATGGGAAGAAGAAGAAGGTGCAGGTCGCTAGTGAGAAGGAGACTTCAACCTCATATCCGCCGGAGAGGAGCAATGCTCCTAAGGACTGGAAGAAGAACTTGAAGTGCTACCGGTCTCATCAGCGAGGGCACTTCAAGCGGGACTGCAAGGTCAAACTGCAGCATGGGCATGCTGCGGGAAAGGAGGAAGCTTGCTCAAGAAGTGAAGAAGCTGGATGGGGCGGAGCTTTTATGACAGGCACTTTTGTCCGGGCCTTGTCTGCTGAGGACTTCAACAGCGAGTGGATCGTGGACTCCGGGTGTGGTCATCACCTCACCGGAGACAAATCGATGTTCACCTCCATGCAGACTTACTCAGTTAATGAAGCTATTATCACTGCTGATAATACTGTTTATGCAGTAGAAAAAGAGGGAGTCGTGTCTTTGGGTAGTGATCAGGGGCCACTCACGTTAAGGAGTGTGTATCACGTGCCGGGCATGAAGAAGAACCTCTTCTCGGTGACCAATGCGGTGGACGCTGGGTATCATGTTCTGTTTGGGCCAACAGACGTGAGGTTCCTTCGCAATGTATCAGCGGTAAAGGCTGATGTTGCTCATGTTGGGAGGAGGGTGAAGAACTTGTTTGTTCTTTCCACCAATGCTTATGTTGATAAGATGAGAGCCAATGATAGTGCTGCTATCTGGCATGAGAGGCTGGGGCATGTTGGCATGGACAAGCTGAAGGCGATGGCTAGTAGAAGTCTGGTGAGGGGGTTGCCGAAGTTGCCCTCCTTTGGTGATGGGCATGTTTGTGCGAGCTGTCAATAAGGTAAGGCACATCGCCTTCCATTTGATAAATCACAAACAAGGAGCAAGAAACCATTGGAGTGTATTCATGGTGACCTGATGGGACCGACGGTTACTGCCAGCCTTGGTGTAAGCATATACATTCTTGTCTTGGTTGATGACTACTCAAGGTATACTTGGGTGTACTTCTTAAAGGAGAAGTCGGAAGCATTCCATTTGTTTGTGGAGTTTAAGGAGTTGGTAGAAGGCCGGCATGGCTTGCGGATTAAGAAGCTTAGAACTGATAACGGGGGTGAATTTGTTTCCTCTGAGTTTTCTAACTTCTGCAGGAAGCACGGGATCCAACGGGAGCTTACTTGTGCTCACACTCCACAACAAAATGGGGTAGCAGAGCGGAAGATCCATCATCTGACGGAGACCTGCAAATGCTGGCTTCATGCGAAAGATATCCCAAGGTCCTTTTGGGCGGAGGGAATGTCTTGTGCTGCTTATGTTATCAACCGGATGCCACTCAGCCCTATCAACATGAAGACTCTAGTTGAGCTGTTGCTGAAGGAGAAGCCGAGTGTTGGACAACTTAGGGTGTTCGGTTCAACTTGCTACGTGTATGTCCCGGATGCTTCACGGACAAAGCTGGATACGAATGCAAGGAAACTTGTCTTTGTTGGCTATGATGAGCGGAAGAAGGGATGGAAATGCATGGACCCTGTGACGAAGAAGTTCGTGGTGTCAAGAGACGTTGTCTTTGACGAGCTGACGTCATATGGAGGTGGCTCGGTGGAGCTAACCGGAAGTAGCAATGTTGATTAAGCACCGGTGGTGGTTGCTGAAGGCTTGGAAGAGGAGCTTGTTGTTTCACCAGTAGCTCCTATTGCTTCGAACTTCGAGGCTGAGCCTTTTGGTTCAGGAAGTAGGGGGAGCACTGCTCAATGCTTGCCCCAGGTAGGAGTGGAGCCCGAAGAAGCAACGGAAGCCGTGAGCAAGGAGCCGTGTCTTCGGAGATCAAAGAGGGTGGTTAAGCCACCGGCTTGGTACTGTGATGGGAATGCAGTGAGCTTTGTCTCCTGCTTCTTTGCAGGTCCTCTGGATGAGCGAGAGCCTGCAAACTTCAACGAGGCCACTGGAGTGAAGGAGTGGGAAGGTGCCATGAAGGAAGAGATCGATGCTCTGAATAAGAATGAAACCTGGGACCTTGTGCCCAAGGTTGATGGCATTACTCCGGTTACTTACAAGTGGGTGTATAAGTTGAAGAAGAAGGCTGATGGGAGCATTTATCGTTTCAAGGCTCGCCTAGTCGCTAGAGGATTCTCACAGTAGTATGGAGAAGACTATGAGGAGACATTCAGTCCAGTTGCGAAGATGACTTCTGTAAGAGTGGTGATCGCCTTGGCTGCTAGCAAGGGATGGAGGTTGTGGCAACTCGATTTGAAGAATGCCTTTCTTTACGGAGAGATTGACAAGGACATCTTCATGGATCAGTCGCTTGGTTTTGTCTCTGAAAAGCATCCGGACTATATCTGCAAACTCAGGAAGGCTCTCTATGGGTTGAAGCAAGCTCCTAGAGCGTGGTATGAGAAGATTGCAGAGTACTTGCAATTCTGTGGATACCTTGCTTCTAACTCGTATTCAAGCTTGGTCATCAAGAAGAAGGGGGAGCTACGAGTCTTGGTCCTGCTGTATGTGGATGACATGATCATCACAGGGAATTCAGAGGGGGAAGTAGCAAGGCTCAGAGCAGAGCTTGCTATATGCTTCGAGATGAAAGACTTGGGAGAGTTGCATCACTTTCTCGGTCTTGAAGTGGAGAGGAAGAAGTGCTGGGTTCTCATTAGCCAGAAAGGGTATGCTAATCGCATTGTGAAGCAGTTCGGCATGGGCGAAGGGAAGAAGTGCTCTACTCCACTGGAATCTGGGCTGAAGCTTCGACGAGATGAGGGAAGGGTTCTTCCTGATCCCTTGGTGTTCAGGGCTCTTGTGGGGAGCTTGATCTACCTGACGATTACAAGGCTGGATATCGCTTATGCTGTTGGCCGAGTAAGTCAGTATATGGCTGAACCAAGGCAATCTCATCTAGTGGCGGCGAAGGGAATTCTGAAGTATGTCAAGGCTTCTTCTGATATGGGACTCCCCTATAGAAGGGACGCGGAGTTTGCGTTGCTCGGGTACACGAATGCTGACTATGGCGTTGATTCGGATGATCGAAGGTCTACTTCAGGTTATGTGTTCACTTGCGGTTCAGCTAGCATCTCGTGGTTTAGCAAGAAGCAGGACTCGGTGTCGGTTTCAACCACGGAGGCGGATTATAAGGCTTCGGCTTTGGCTGCTTGGGAAGCGGTTTGGTTGAGGAGGCTTATAGAGGATGTTCATGAAGAAGTGCAAGGGCCTACTTTACTCCGGGGTGACAAAGAGAGTGCTCTCAAACTGGTTAACAATCCAGTGTGTCACGCCAGGACCAAGCATATAGAGATTGATCACCACTTCATCAGGGAGAAGGTGTTGGAGGGTCTCTGCTGATCAGGCATGTTCGGAGTGAAGATAATCTTGCTGACATCTTCACGAAGCCACTGTCGAAGGGGCCTTTTGAACGCTTGCGCAGCTTGTTGGGCTTGGTCACGACTTCCCACTTTAAGGGGGAGTGTTGAATTTTGTGAAGTGGAAGTGGGTGACGGGACAGGCCGGGCGGCCTGGGTGGACAGCTTTGGCGGACTAGGCGGACTGGGCGGACTGTGATGTGCGGCCTGAGGGAAGGTCTAGTGGAAAGCCGACTGTATTCTGAGCGGCTTGTTGCATGGAGTCCGCGGACTATGCGGCCTGGTTTCTGCGGATAGGGTGTTTGCTGATTGGCTTTGCCAAGGAGCTGCCTGAGCGGATGGAGGCTTGCGGACTGGTGCATTGCTCAGTGGCCGCGGGTGCAAGCTTGTGCTGATAGGCGGGTTAGCTCATGTTCGCGGGAAGCTTGCGGACTGGCGTGTCCGCGGTTTGGGCTGTTGCGGACTGGGCTTAGAGCTTGGCTGAGGCCTTGTCGAGCTCTGGTGGCACAACAGGTGCTTTGCTGTGGAGATCGATTGGCGGACTGGTTTTGGAGTCCGAGAGGAGGCTGCTGCGTTGGGCAGGAGTGCGAGGAGCTCACGGACTGATGGCGGTCTGTGCTAGGGTGTTTGGCGGACGGGAGTTTGTGTCCGCCATGCTCGCATTGGCCTTTGATGGTTTTGGACTTGGTCAAACTTTGTGCCAAGACCATGGTGTCCGCGGTATCCGCCAAGTCCGCTGTGACCGGGCGGACTGTAGCTGTCTGCCTTTGGTCGTGGACTTGTGGCAGATTGAGGTGTGAGTCTTGCGGACTACCTCGGGTTGGTGCGGACTGCCATTGAAGGGGGTTGCTATCCTATAGAGGTTGGAGATTTGCGGGCTGTTGCCTTGTCCGCATAGCTTGGGCGGACTGGAGAGGGTTCGTCAATGGTTGCCTTGCTCCTGGTGGTTTTCCTCGGTATCCGGCTAAGTCCTTGCGGACTCGGCGGACGGAGTTTTGCTATCGCGCGGGCTGGGGCGGTGTCTCTATCTCTTGGGCGGTGACCACACTCCTCATCTTGCCTATAAATAGGACCCCCCCCCCCCCTGGCACATCTACAGTAATCTAAGTAACTTGAGTGAACAGTAAGTTGGGTTGAGCGAAGTGCTGCGGTCTCAGTTTGTCAGTCTGTGCAGATTGTTTCAGTGCTGACGTTTGCTGTGTGCAGGTCACGTGGGTAGCTTCAAGGAGCCAGGAGTTTGGCTGTGACTTCGGTCAAGTACTTGGAAGTGTGCGGTCTCTGCGGACTCAGCAGGAGGTCGCTCTGCGGCTTGTCAGTTCTGTTTCATCTTTGCCAGCTTCAATAACCTGTCTGTCGGCTTCAGGCGGGTAGGGGTGTTCCTCAGTTCAGGTTCAGCAGGAGGCGAATAACGGTTTGTCCGCGCGGCCTCGCGGCTTCGGCGGACTCCGTGGCTATTCGGCGGATTGCAGCTTAGCGTGGGCGAGATCAGCGAACTCGGAGACCTCGGCGACCTCGCAGTCTCGGCGGACTCCGGTGCTGTCCGCCCGGCTTGTTTTTTGGTGCTTTCTGTTTACAGCTATTATACTAGCGAAATCATGTCTCGCTATGTATGCCTCGTGTTGTAAAGAAGTGAATGAATAAAAGACCTGATTGTGCTTCCATGGTTTGTTGGGTTTAACCTTTGTTCCTCGGTTTCCGCTGGTTCAACGTGAGAACTGGGTAGTTCCGAAGATATTAATTTGCCATTTGGGCTATCTTGCTGACCACGTTGAGAAAATTTAACATATCTTGGCCACATCGCGTGCACTGGATGAGCACAATCGGACGAACATATTTTCTTTGAATTTTAAATGTGGTGAAAAGTGGTGCAAGTTAATAATAGACATCAGAAGTTGCATGAATGTCATTTCGGAAAACGCCGTCACTCGTATGCACCTAGTCCCCGAACCACACCCCCAGCCATATAAAATAGCGTGGGTGAACAAAACGTCTATCGCGATTTCTAAGTGATGTTTAGTGCCACTTACGTTGAAGATCTATGTCGATAAAGTGTGGTGCGACGTCATCCCCATGGATGTATGTCATGTGCTTCTAGGGTGCCCGTGGCTCTATGATTATGACGTGACCCATTTTGGGCGAGCCAACACTTATGAGTTCAAGTATAATGGTAAGACCATTGTACTGAAACCCACACTGCCCAAGGATCCTTCGGCTTCCCCAAAGACACAATTGTGCCTGCGGAAAGAAAAATTATAAGTTTGATAAGTAAGAAGGAGTTGGAACGCGAGACCTTCTTGGACGGCGTTCTGTATGCCTTAGTATGCCTACAAGCTAATGAAGACTCGTCCATTTTAGAGAATATACCGTTATCTCTATGCACTATATTGGAAGAGTATAAAGACGTCTATCCGGAGGACTTGCCATCTAAGTTGCCACCCATGAGAGATATTCAGCATGAGATTGATTTCGTCCCGGGCTCTTCATTGCCTAACCATCCACATTATCGGCTCAACCCCTCCGCACATAAGGAGCTACAAGCTTTAATTTTGGATTTGCTAGCAAAGGGTTTTATCTGTCATAGTAAGAGCCCGTGCGCCGTACCGGCCCTATTGGTTCCAAAGAAAGATAAGTCTTGGCGATTGTGTGTAGACTACCGGGCCATAAATAAAATTACGGTCAAATATAGGTTCCTCATTCCCCGTTTGGACGACTTATTAGATATGTTATCGGGCGCCGCCATATTTTCAAAATTGGATCTCAAAAGTGGTTATCATCAAATAAGGATACGAGAAGGAGATGAATGGAAAATGGCTTTTAAATCTAAGGATGGGCTCTATGAGTGGTTGGTGCTTGGAGAAGGGCTCACCAACGGACCGAGTACTTTCTCTCGAATGATGACCCAAGTTTTTAAGCCATACATGGTTAAATTCGCAGTCGTATACTTTGATGATATCTTAGTATTCAGCCGTTCACAAAAGGATCATGACACACATCTAAGGACAATCCTATCAACCATGCGCCAAGAAAATCTATATATCAATATTAAAAAATGCGCCTTTGGTGTGATGACCGTAGAGTTTCTAGGATACATAGTGAGTTCCGAAGGCATTCACGTTGACCCAAAAAAGGTCCAAGTGATTAAAGAGTGGCCTGAACCAACAAATATTCGGGAAGTTAGAAGTTTTCACAGCTTGGCCACATTTTATCGAAGGTTCATCCAAAACTTTAGTAGTATCATGGCACCAATCACCGAATGCATGAAGAAAGGAGAATTTTCTTGGACTAAAGCGGCCACTCGCGCGTTTCAAATGATTAAGGACTGGATGTCCGAAGCCCCATTATTACGATTGCAGGATTTTAGTAAAGTGTTTGAATTATCATGTGACGCATCGGGAATAGGGATCGGAGGGGTGTTAAGTCAAGAGGGACATCTGATAGGATATTTTAGCGAAAAACTTGCCGGTCCAAAGTTAAATTATTCCAATTATGATCGTGAGTTCTATGTCGTGATACGCTGTCTCCAGCACTGGAGACACTATCTTATCTCAAAAGAATTTGTAATCTTATCCGATCATGAGGCGTTAAAATTTGTAAACTCCCAAAGTAATATCAGCCCTCGGCACGCCAAATGGGTCTCATACCTTCAGGAGTATACATTCATTATCAAGCACCTCAAGGGTACGTTAAATCGTGTGGCGGACGCCCTTAGTCGAGTCACTCTATTACTATCTACCATGGAGGTATCGGTCATAGGATTTGAAAGAATCAAAGATGAGTATATACAGTGTCCGAATTTTAAGGATATATATTTCGTCGCTCAGGACAATTCCCCTTCCACTATTTCGGCATACTACATCCGTGATGGGTACCTATTTAAGCATACGCAACTATGTATTCACCGCTCTTCGCTACGCCAATTTATTATATGAGAGTTACATAGTGGAGGACTAGGAGGACACTTCGGTCGCGATAAAACGATCACAATTGTAGAGGATAAATTCTTTTGGCCGGCTCTCGAGCCAATGGTCAATAAAATCGTCGGGAGCTGCCGCGTATGTCAATTAGCAAAGGGTAACAAGACCAATGTCGGTCTTTACACACCCCTTCCAATTCCATCTGCCCATGGGTGGATGTTAGCATGGACTTTATATTGGGCCTTCCACTGACATGTAGGCGTCACGATTCCATCTTGGTCGTCGTGGAACGATTCTCAAAAATGGCTTATTTCATCGCTTGTCATAGCACCAACGATGCTTCACACGTCGCTAAGTTGTATTTTAAGGAGGTCGTGGCACATCGGGGTGTCCCCAAAACCATCGTGACCGATAGAGATGTTAAGTTTACTAGCTACTTTTGGAAAACACCTTGGAAGCTGTTGGGCAATCGACTTATGTTTTCGTCGGCCTATCATCCACAAACGGATGGGCAAACGGAAGTTGTTAATCGGATTTTGGGTAGGTTCATTCGTTGTTTAGTAGGCGATCATAAGGGTACACAGGACCTTATACTTCCTCACGCTCAACTAGCCTACAATAATTCTAAGAATAGGTCCACCGGGTTATCGCCAAATGAGATAGTGCATGGATATAAGGCGCCCGTGCCACTTGACTTGATTCCATTACCACCATCATTTAAATCAAGTCAATTTTCACAGGACTTCGCCTCTCACGTTCACACTCTCCATGAGCACATAGGCAAGACGTTAGCTAAACAATATGCTATTTATCAATTGAATGCTAACATACATAAGCGAGCAGTCCCCTTAAATATTGGCGATTTGGTAATGGTACGTCTTATCCCTGAACGGATGCCTTCGGGCAACATAAAAAAATTAGCGAATTGGAGAGCCGGTCCTTTTCGGGTTTTGAAGAAGCTAGGTGAAAATGCATATTTATTACAGTTACCCGCTAATTGGGGAATCTCCCATATTTTTAACATTTCGGATTTAACGCTCTATGTCGCTCCACCACCTGAACTGTCAGTCTCTCTGTTTCATATTTCCACTATACCGTCTAAAGGGGTGGGGGGTGAGAATATTTCTGGACCACTCTCCCTTTCGGATCCTTCGGGAGGTACGTTGCCTATTGATGATGCAACTTGTTTTTCTTCTGCGCCTACGTCACATTATATGGTGGTCCACCGCTGCTTCAGCCTCAACCACCAGCTTCTAAAGACCGAGCAAGAGCGCGACCTCGCCAAGGACAACTCTGTCGACCTGGGCGGGAGACTAAAGGTCGCTGAGAACCTTCTCACAAAAGCTGCCGGCGGGATGGTAAGTGTCGGCTACCCACTTCCTTTCTCCTTTAAGATTTTTTCAAGCACATTGATCTTATCTTGCCATTCTTCCCAGGATGCCGAAGCTGCGAGTGAGCTGCGAGATCACGCCACCAAGCTGGAGGTTTGTGCCACCGAGCTGGAGAATGAGAATAACAAACTAAGGGAAGAGAACAAAGGCCTCCAAAGCGAGCTGTTCCGGCATACTGACATCTTCTTCCCTTAGTCCGGCGGCGAGCCTAGCATTCCTCCAAAATGGCCCAAAGTTTACAGCGATGACGAGGTTGCCGAGTGACTGCGGATCAACTCCATCAACACCGTCGACTACTGCAGATGATGAAATATATGGAGGTGCTGGTGGAGGGATGTGAGGAGATCACGTCGCGGGACCGTCTGCCGAACCTGTTACTGCCGACTACCACCCCTCCCCCAGCGAGAAGGAGGAAAGTTTTGAGTCACTCTTCAAAGATGTTATGGGTTACTGGGATGGCCGCACCTCTAGAGGGGAAGGTGAGTAGGACCATCCATCTGGTGGCGAGGGTGAGAGCTGACTCGCACCTCCCTCTCATTTTTGTTTTTTCCTATTGTAATTTTCTTCCCCCTCTTGCAACCTCGCCTAGGCGAGATCTACATTTTGTAGCATAACATTTGTTAATGAAAAAAAGGATTTGGCCCAAATTTGTATATCTTCTTTTTCTTTGAACTTACTTACTGTGATGCACTCTCCTACGAGCTGTCTCCCTCCATAGTGCGACCTCACCAGGGTAGAGCGAGCTATTAGAATGTATTTGAGGTAGGATTCATACCAGCGGAGAGACATTAGGAGCTCACCAACCCGGACAATAAAGAGGTAGATTACTCGTTGCGCTATACTCGCGACTAACTAGCCCAGCCGTGAGCTCTACTTTTTCGCCAACGTCAAGCTGAAGTTACAAATTTCGAAGTAAAATTTTAGGTGGGTGGTAATGTACCGCCGAGGACCGCCTCCGCTCGACTTTCTCAATAGATGCTGAGACCTAAGCTCGACAACCCCTTTACCTTGCCTTATGATATTAAACCTACGATAGTTGGGCTTGTTGCTTGTCGAGCTGGGTATGCGAATGCCCAGCTCACCTGTAAGGGCTCTTCTTCTCCGAGACTTTGGCAAAAACTAAAAATCTTCCATGTAAAATATGCCAAGACCTTGGCTCGCCCTTGCCAGCACGCCTTGAGAATTGCCAGATTCAACATTCCCCGGCCTTTGCCCCAAGTAACTTCAGATGCCCAGTGTTGATTGGGAAACATGATCTGGGATAGCTCTAGAACCAAAATTGTGTCCAACGCGTACCCCGACCCTGCCAACTAGGTGGAAGCATGACATCGGGAGTGTCTCGAGACCTAACTCCAGGGTCATAATATTTTCCATCAGTCAAACTTCGGGGGCTACCACCGGCCCAATTAGCTTGGTGAGAGCCTGACGGCGATGGTTGAGAATCAACCAGACTCAGCCCTATAGGTTCAAAATGACGTCACTCAAGGATCCGGCAATGGCAGCTAGGTGGAAGCCTTACAGCGACAACGTCTCAGGACCTAACCCCAGAGCGAGAAAACTTTCCTACCATCCACCTCCTCGTGCTACCACTACCCCGATCAGCTAGGTAAGAGCCTGATGGTGGGTGTTGAGCATCAACCAGGCTCAGCCCTCCAGGGTCATAATGACGTCACTCGAGGATCCCGGCCATATAAGCTAGGTGGAAGCCTGGTAGCGGGAGCGTCTCGTCACCTAACACTAGAAATAGATTACGTTTCTTACATCCACCTCCGGGCGCTATAACTGGCCTAATCAGCTAGGTGAGAGCCTGACGGCAGGTGTTGATCATTAACCAGACTCAGCACTACAGGGTCATACTGACATCATACGAGGATCCTGCCCTGCCAGCTAGGTGGAAGCATGGCAGCGGGAGCATCTCGGGACATAACCCAGAGCAAGAATACTTTCCTTCCATCCACCTCCGAGCGCTACCACCAGCCAAATCAGCTAGGTGAGAGCCTGACAGCGGGTGTTAAGAATCAATCGAACTCAGCCGTCCAGGGTCATAACGATGTCAGTCGAGGATCCTAGACCTACCAGCTAGGTGGAAGCCTGACAACTGGAGTGTATCGGGACCTAATCGCAGAGCAAAAATACTTTCCTTCCATCCACCTCCGGGCGCTACCACCAGCCCAATCAGTTAAGTGAGAGCATGATGGTGGGTGTTGAGCATTAACCAGACTCAGCCCTTCCGGGTCATAACAACGTCACGCGAGGATCCCAACACTATCAGCTAGGTGGAAGCCTGATAGTGGGAGCGTCTTGTTCCCTAATACCAGAGCAAGAAAACTTTCCATCCATCCACCTCCGGGCGAAACCACAGGCCCAATCACCTAGGTTAGGACCTAACAGCGGGTGTTGAGCATCAACCGGACTCAGCCATCCAGTGTCATAACGACATCACTCAAGGATCCCGGCCTTGCCATCTAGGAGGAAGACTGACAGCAGGAGCATCTCTGGACGTAAACCTAGAGTGAGAAAACTTTCCATTCATCCACCTCCACGTGCTACCACCAGCCCAATCATCTATGTGAGATCCTGACGGCCGGTGTTGAGCATCAGCTGGACTTAGCCATCCAGGTTCATAATGACGTCGCCCGAGGATCCCGGCCCTACCAGCTAGGTGGAAGCCTGGTGGCAGGAGAATAGCGGGACCTAACCCCAGAGCGAGAATACTTCCCATCAGTCAACCTCCACCTCCCGCTAGCTAGATAGAAACCTGGTGGCGAGAGCATTTCATGACTTAGCTTGATAGATTTGACTTTCCGCAAAATTGATCTGCAAAAGAGTTGAAGCATCAAAGAATTTCACATTCATTAAAGGAACAGACATATATATTTTTACGGATAGAAATGCTTCAAGTCATCACCACTCTATGTGTGATTCAGGGTCTCGCCCTCCACATTTCAGAGATGATACCCCCCCAGACCTTAGAGCTTCCTGGATAATGTACGGGCCCTCCCAGTCAAGGTTTAGCTTCCCCACAACCGCTGATCTCCCTGCCACATCCACCTTCTTTAGCACCAAGTCCCCTTCCGTGAACTGTCTGACCATGACATGCTTGTCAAAGTCCTTAGCCATTATTTGCTTTACCTCTTCCTGTCGGATGGCAGAGAGATCATGCAGCTCCTCCACCAGGTCAAGGGAGAGTCGTTGATCCTCCTCATTTTCAGCTTGCCATTCTTCACTGCCCGCCTCTGCCTCGACTATCCGAGGCGTCCGGACCTCGAACTCTATAGGAATCATGGCCTCGCATCCATGGGATATCTTGAAGGGGGTCTCCCATATTGGCGTATTGGGAGTGGTTCTTAGGCCCAGAGAACCGAAGGTTGCTGCACCACCAAGCTACACTTCAAATTCTCCACTTTCTTCTTGAGAAGGTTGACGATGATTTAGTTCACTGCCTCCACCTGATCATTGCTCCAGGGATGGTGTACCGATGAGAACCTGAGGTCAATCAAGAGATGTCCGCAGAAATTGATGAACTCGGCACTGGCAAACTGAGGCTCGTTGTCCATGCCGATGGCCTGCAGTAAACCGTACCAGAAGATGATCTCCACCCAAATGAAGTTAATAATTACCCTGGATTTCACCTTGTCTAGCGCCTTCACTTCCAACCTCGTAGAAAAATAGTCTATCATCACTAGCAGGAACCTCCTCTGTCTGCTAGCCTGGGGGAAAGGTCCTACCAAATCCATCCCCCAAATGGCGAAGGGCCATGAGACCTTGATAATCCTGAGCTGGTCAGCTTGTTGAAGTTGGAGGGTGCAAACAGTTGTCACCTGTGGCATTTCCTTGTGAACTCTACAGCATCTTGACTTAGGGTCGACTAGATGTACACCTGTCGGGCTATTCTTCCTTCCAAGGTTTTTCTCCACTTGTGTCTTCGACACTACCCTGAATGGACCTCTTCCAAGATCCTCTGAAACTCCCTCTCGGCCACACAACGTGCCAATATCCTCGAGAGAGTCTTCATATACAACTGCACGTCACGCATAAGGTAATATGGTAACTTGTGCTTGAACTTATTCTTACCCATCCCCTCTAGGAACTCCCTTGTGGATAGGAATGTTGCTAAAGGGTCCATCCATGAGGGGTTTTGGTCCACCTCCATCAGCTCCCCCTCTTGGATGGACGGATGGAACAATTCAGTAATGGTTCCCCCACCCGGGGAGCATGTTTTGCTTGCTGATCAACCTGCTCATTCTCCTCCTGCAACACATGTTGGATGGAGAAGGTCCATAACATACCGATAACCCCCTTCACCTCTGCCAAGTATAACTGGAGGGTATGTTCCCCTAACTCAAACTCACCATTGATCTTGGAGGCAACCACCATAGAGTCAGTGAGGACCTCCACATCATGCACCCCAACTACGTGGCTAGGCGTAATCCTGCTATCACGACCTCATATTCGGCCTAGTTTTTAGTGATGGGAAAGTGCAACACCACCATTTGCTTGATCTTCATTTCCTGGGGGCTCTCCTAGATCATTCCCACCATAAGGGAATGCCTTCCAGAAGCACTGTCCACCCTCACCTTCCAAGGGACCGGACGAATGAGTTCCTCCACTGCCACCTCGACCATATAATCAGCAAGGAAGTTGGTCATTTCCTGGGACTTTGTTGGGTACATTGGTCAAATGTACCTGATTTGAAGAAGCCTCACCCAACTCAATGATATACATCATAATGTATTTGATGTATGTTTGAGTTACTTGTGCAGGTTAAGAAATCACTGGACTGAAGCAAAAAGTTTCTAAGTCCATGTGTCGACACCCAGAGGGAAAGTGTCGACACTTAAGAAAGCTTGTGTCGACACCCAGACAAGCAGTGTCGACACTTGGAGTCATTGTGTCGACACCTGGGATGCAGAGTCGACACCAGACAGAAAGTGTCGACACTTGGAGCTGTGTCGACACTCAGTGAAGAAAAGTGCAGACAGAAAGTGTCGACACAAGGAGCTGTGTCGACACCCAGTGAAGCTGTGTCTACACCAGAAAGTGTCGACACTTGGAGCTGTGTCGACACTCAGCAGAAGTCTGCAGAGACTAAGTTAAAGTGTCGACACCCAACACAATGTGTCGACACTATGCAGAAGAGTCAACACTTGAAGTAAGTGTCGACACTCAACACAATGTGTCGACACTCAACTGAAGAGTCAACATTTGAAGTATGTGTCGACACCCAGAACAATGTGTCGACACACAGCTGAAGACTCAACACTGGAAGAAAGTGTCGACACATGGAGCTGTGTCGACACTTAGCAAAGAACAAAAAGAACAAAAAATTATTCTAAGTACAAGTGTCGACACTATGGGAATGTGTCGACACTCAGCTGAAGTCTCAACAACAAGAAGGTGTGTCGACACAATGAGCTGTGTCGACACTCAGCAAGAATCAACATAGAAGACTATGTGTCGACACCAAGAAGCAGTGTCGACACTTGACAGATTCAACACAAGAAGATGTGTCGACACAAAGGAAATGTGTCAACACATAGAAGAATTCAGCAAAAGCTAGAAGAACAAGTACTTGTGTCGACACTCAATTTCAGCGTCGACACATGCAGAAGAATCTGTGTCGAGACATACAAGGATATGTGTAGACACTTTGTAGACTTGTGTCGACACTTACACAACATGTGTCGACACTTGGACTATAAGTGTCGACACTTAAAGACAGAAAGTCTCGACACTTACAGACAGTTAGAGATTTTCAAGAAGTGACTGGATGATTTGACAGATGCCGTTCCAGCCGGTCTACAGCACCTGTCAGAGATATCAGAAGTCAGTTATGGACCGGACCAGCCGGTTACCATGAAGAAGGCCTATAAATAGGCACCTACAGTTTACAGAAACTATGGTTCAGAATTGTTGAGGTTGTTAATCAAGTTGTTAACAGAGTTCAGATTATTGTTGAAGTAATCATTAAAGTGGTATACTTAGTATCAACACAAGAAGATCTTGCAGTCCAAGTGCAGATCTAAGAAGTTGGAGAGAGAGGGCTCCATCCAAGAAATCAGCCTCTGGAACTAGGCTGAGAAGAAGGATTCAGATTCAATTCTGGATCTTAAGTGGCAGAGGTCAAGGAACAACTGCAGAGGATTCAGCCTTATTCAGTTCTACTCAAGAAGCTTTGAAGAAAGCTAAGTCAGGGTGAATCCAGCTGAGTTCTTCCAAGAACTCATCAAGAATCTCTCAACTCCCCTCCTTTAATTCTGAGTTGTAGAGTTATTATTTGTATTACATTTTTAACTTGTAGGATCCATTGGATCTGAGTGATTGTAAGCCTATATTTATAAAGGCTGAGGGTAGGGCTTGTTTGCCTGAGTGTAGGAGATAGAGATCTCTGAGTGTAGGCCTTGTTGGCTGAGTGTAGGCCTTGGTTGGCTGAGTGTAGGCCTTGATTGGCTGAGTGTAGGCTTTGGGATAAAGCTGAGTTGTAAGGCTTTGGGCCTAAGGTGTAGGAACCAATTTGGGTTCTGAGACAGTGCAGGAGTTTGGCCGAATCTAGTACACTGCTAGATAGGAGAAGGGGGAAAGTGGATGTACCCATATCTTGGGGAACCAGTATAAATCACTGTGTGCTGTACTGTGCTGAAAGTGTTGCTGTGTATGCTGTGTTTGCTGTGATAAACTAGTTAGATTGCTGTGATATAACTGATAGCTGCCAATAAAGTTAGAAAAGGATTAGGTCACCTATTCACCCCCCCCCCCTCTAGGTGTTTAGGTACCATATCTTTCAAGTGGTATCAGAGGGAGGTTCCTCAAAACAAGGACTAATAATCTGAGGAGATCCTGTTTGGCAGATTCAGTGTAAGGCATTACACAGTTTCAAGAAAATCAAGAAACTCAAGAAACATGGGTTCTTATGAGAATCACAAGGAATTGGGTTCCATGAAATTACCCATATCCAGAAAGGAGATCTTTGGGATCTGGAAAGAAAGGGTAAGGCAATTTATGGAAGCCTCTGACCCTAGAATCTACATCACAGTTAAGGAAGGGCCTTATGTGCCTATGAAGATTTCAGTTCTAGATGCAAACCAGAGAACTCCAAAGGATTTCTCTGAGATGACTAAAGATGAAATTGTCCTGGCCACCATGGACAAGAGGGCACAGAACATAATAGTGAGTGCCATTGATGATGCAACGTTTCAGAACTTAATTCACTGTAAAACAGCAAAAGAAATGTGGGATACCCTCATTGTCTATATGGAAGGTTCTGAAGAAGTTAGGCAAGATAGGAAGTCCTTGCTAAATCAGGAGTATGAAAGCTTTAGGCAAGGAAAGGGTGATAGCATCAATGAGTGCTATAAGAAATTTTACAGAATAGTTAATGAACTCATGTCTTATGGAAGAGAGTTCAGTAACTATGAACTAAATGACAAGTTCTTAAGGTCCCTAACCAAAGATTGGGACACCAAGATCTGTGCCATAAGAGAAATGGCTAAGTTGGGGGAAATTCCTCCCCCTACACTGTTTGGCAAGTTATTGTCATATGAGATGCAGTTGACAGTAAGAAAAGAGGAGGAGAAATCAACAAGGACTGAGCATAAGGAAAGAACTGTTGCTTTCAAAACAGAAGTTCCCAGAAAGTGCAGGAATAAGTCTTCAACTCCACTTCCAGAGGTTGTTGAATCAGAGTCTGATGAGTCTGTCAGCACAAAGTCTAAGAGTAGTGAAAGTGATGAAGACTTTGCTGCTTTCACTAGACACTTTCAGAAGTTTTTGAAAAAGAAACAGTGGAGGTCAAGGCCTTCTACATCACAAGGAAAGGAAGACTCTTATCAGAAAAAGAGGTCTTCAAAGAATGACAAGAAAAGGACAAAATTAAGCAAGGCAACTCGTTCAAAGATTGTTTGCTATTGCTGCAATAGACATGGCCATGTTATTGCAGATTGTCCAGAGAAGAGAAAGGAATCTGGTGACAGGAAAAAGACTCACTTCAAAGGGAAGAAAAAAAAGTCTTTTGTTGCTAAGAAGGAGAAGACTCTATCAGATATCTCTTCTTCAGAAACTGAGTCTGAGGCTGAAGCCTACATAGGGCTGTTTGCTGAAGAAGAAGAGGAAGAATTCATGCAGATCTTGGAGTCAATTTATGAACAAGAAGACAGTCATTGCCAAGGGCTAATGGCATTGACAGAAAGTGCCAAAATCCTGGAGCAGCCAGGACCCAGTCAGGTACAAAGTTCAAGTTTAAATTCAGTTTCTTGTTCTAGTTCAGAATCAGATTCTTCTTCATCAAGTGATGAGAATATATCTGAGTCTGAGGAAGATATTCATCAGCTTATAGATGAATATAAGGTACTGTTGCAAGCCTACAAGAAAAGCAAGACCCTAGCCAAAAGTCAGGCAAAGGAGATTGCTGATCTCAAGGCTGTTGCAACAGATTTTGAGAAGCAATTTGATCAAAAACTGAATGAGGTAGCCAGGCTGAAACACATTACAGTGATTCAGATGGGAACTATCACCTATAAGAATGATCAAATTAAGAGACTGGAGATCAATCTTCAGAAAGAGAGAGAGCTTGTTGCTAGGTTTTCAAAACCTAAATCAGTGCTACCTTTAATTGATGAATTTGTTCATCATAAAGGCAAGGCTGGACTGGGTTTTGTTAGACCTGCAGGGACTGAGCAGTCCAAGTTCAAGTCCAAGGGCAAAGCCCCAACATTCAACAAGCCTGCTGTATTCAAGACAGCCAAGGCAGTACCTAAGCAAAGGTACAATAAGTTTGAATGCTGGTGCTGTGGCAAAGTTGGCCATTTTGCAGTAGACTGTTGGCACAATGTGAGTGCCAAAGTGAGTTCCAAACTACCTGTTGGAAAGCCAGTAGGTAGGTTTGTCAAATTGCAAACTAACAATCACCAAGGACCCAAGAATACTTTGGGTTCTAAGGTTCATTAATTTGTTTTGCAGGTGAGTCCAAGTGGCCATATCCCTACATGGTACTTGGACAGTGGATGTTCCAGACATATGACTGGAACTAGGGGACTACTGAAGGACTACATTCCAATCAAAAATGGTCCTAAAGTGACCTTTGGTGGTTCTAAAAAAGGAATCATCAAAGGGTTTGGTAACATTTCTTCAAACTTAGTTACCATTACTCAAGTGGCTTATGTTAAAGGGTTGAAACACAACCTAATAAGTATAAGTCAATTAAGTGATGTAGGGTATGACATCTCATTTGTTAAAAATGGTTGTCATATCAAGAGGTCAAGTGATCAAGAGATCATTTTGACAGGATATAGGAAGAGGAATGTCTACTGCCTAGACATTATGATTGAGAACAATGGTTCTCCAGTTTGTCTTGTAGCTGATGAGACAGTCTCTCATTGTGTCAAATGGCACAAGAGGCTAGCCCATCTTAACTACAAGACAATTAGCAAACTCTTTAGCAAAGATTTAGTGAGGAATGGTCCTCAAGTTAAGTGTGTTAAAGATGGCATTTGCTCAGCTTGTCAAAAGGGGAAGCAGACTAAATCCACCTTTAAAAGCATAGAAAACAAAGATTCTGTGAGGTGTTTGTACCTCTTGCATTTGGATCTCTTTGGTCCAATGCCAGTTCACAGCTTAGGTAGAAAGGTCTATACCCTTGTAGTTGTGGATGACTACTCAAGGTTTTCCTGGGTGTTCTTCTTAAGACAGAAATCTGAAACACCTAGTGTCTTCTACAGCTTTGTCAAGCAAATTCAGAATGAATTAAATAGTACTGTGGTCAGAATTAGAAGTGACCATGGTACTGAATTTCAGTCTGATAGCATGACAAAACTGTGTGCAGACTTTGGGATATTTCAAGAATTCTCTTCACCTAGAACACCTCAGCAAAATGACATTGCTGAAAGGAAGAATAGAACCTTGATAGAGGCTGGTAGAACCCTACTAAGTGATACATCACTGCCTGAGTATTTCTGGGCTGAAGCAGTTAACACTGCATGCCATGTTATAAATAGGGCTACCATCACTAAAGGGCTAAACAAGACCCCCTATGAAGTTGTGAAAGGCAGGAAACCAAACCTATCCTACTTCAGGATCTTTGATTGCAAATGCTTCATACTTAACAATGGGAAGTCTTACTTAACTAAGTTTGCTGCCAAGTCCCAAGAGGGAATTTTTGTTGGGTACAGCAATAATAGTAAGGCTTATAGAGTCTACAACTTGACTACACAAGTTGTAGAAGAATCAGTGCATGTAGTTTTTGATGAGACTAAACTTATTAATAATGAGTTGTCTAGCAATGTATGCAGCCCCACAGGTTTGACAAAGACAATGGACAAGCTGACTATAGAAGAAGTGCCTGCTGCAAGACAGCAAGGAGAGGAGAGTAGCTGCTGTCCAGGGGGAGAACTACATGTGCCAGTTGTTGAAGAAATCCAAGGAATACAGCATGATGCAGATGCTGAAGTGGTTCAACCTGAAGTGAGGATGCCTCCAGCCCACAGGCATCTTAGAGATCATCCAGTAGAGCTGATTATTGGAGATCCAAGACAAGGAGTTCAAACTAGGAGCAGAAATCAGGATGCTGCAATCTATTCCAGCTTCTTGTCTCAAGTTGAACCTAAAAGATTTGAAGAAGCAATACAAGATCCACAATGGACTGAAGCAATGCAAGAAGAGCTTAATCAGTTCAAGAGGTGCAAGGTTTGGGAACTTGTTCCGAAACCTAAAGACCACAATGTAATAGGAGTTAAGTGGATCTACAGGAATAAGATGGATGAACAAGGGGTCATCATTAAGAATAAAGCTAGACTGGTTGCTAAAGGATATAGGCAAGAAGAAGGTATTGACTTTGATCAAACCTTTGCTCCAGTAGCCAGACTGGAAGCCATAAGAATGTTCTTCGCCTATGCAACCTATCAAGGATTCAAGGTATACCAAATGGATGTCAAGTCAGCATTCCTAAATGGTAATTTACAAGAAGAAGTCTATGTGGAGCAGCCTTCAGGTTTTGTTGATCCAACTCTACCTCATTATGTCTATAGACTTAGGAAAGCTTTATATGGGTTAAAGCAAGCCCCTAGGGCTTGGTATGAAACCCTATCTAGTTTCCTCATTGAGAACAAGTTCTCAAGGGGGAAAATAGATAAGACTCTATTCCTTAGGGAATCTAGAGGCAAAGTCATACTAGTCCAAATATATGTAGATGACATTATATTTGGGTCTACTGAAAGCAGCCTTTGCAAAAAGTTTGCAAAACTTATGCAAGGTCAGTTTGAAATGAGTAGTATGGGAGAGCTGAAGTTTTTCTTGGGTCTCCAAGTTAAACAGACTGAGAGTGGTTTGTGCATTTGTCAGTCAAAGTTCACCCTAGAACTCATAAGGAAGTATGGTATGGATTCATCCAGTACCATGAAGACTCCTATGGGGTCAAGTATGTCTCTTAGCAAGGATGATGCAGGGAAACCTGTAGATGAAACCTTGTATAGAGGGATAGTTGGCTCCCTATTATACTTGACTGCTAGTAGACCAGACATCATGTATGCTACATGTGTTTGTGCAAGGTATCAAGTCTGCCCTAAAGAGTCTCACTTGACTGCAGTCAAGAGAATTTTGAGATATTTAAAGGGCACTCCCTATCTAGGCCTCTGGTACCCTAGGAATGGAGACTTTGATCTAACAGGTTATTCAGATGCAGACTTTGCAGGATGCAAAGAGGATAGAAAGAGTACTACTGGAACCTGTCAATTCCTAGGTGGGAGACTAATTTCATGGAGCAGCAAAAAGCAGACTAGTGTGGCTATCTCCACAGCTGAGTCAGAGTATGTGGCTGCAGGAAGTTGTTGTGCTCAACTTCTGTGGATTCAACATCAGCTAGAGGACTATGGATTTCAGGTAAGTAGAACTCCACTTTACTGTGATTCTACAAGTGCTATTTCAATAGCTAATAACCCTGTATCTCATAGTAGAATAAAACATATTGAGATTAAATATCACTTTTTAGAGAACATGTAGAAAGAGAAGATATTTCACTTGAATATGTTAAAACAGATGAACAAGTAGCTGATATGTTTACTAAGCCACTAGAAGAAGCTAAGTTCAATAGATTCAAAATTGAACTAGGAATGATAAACTTAGAGTAAGTTTACAGATTTGAAAATGACTAAGTAAAAAGGTGTCGACACATAGACAAGTCTATGTCGACACAGAATAGTGGTGTCGACACTTCAGGAAAAAGGTGTCGACACATCTAGGAATGTGGTGTCGACACTTCAGAATGTTAGTGTCGACACACGTCAAGTAGGTGTCGACACATCCTATGTGGTGTCGACACTTAAGTTTTACTCAGAATTTTTCTAAGTAAAGTCTCGACAATGTGTCGAGTTATGTTGTGTCGACACATAACCAAGTGTCGACACATAAAATCTGTTGACTAAACTTGTGTCGACACATGTGTGTCGAGACATTATAAGTCAGTGTCGACACTTATTGCCAGTGTCGACACACTTTAAGCTAGCTGTCCCGCCTGTTCATCTTCAAAATCAGAAAGGTATAAATAGGGTTCTGTCTTTGTTTGTCGACACGCTTTCAAAGTTTCGAGACCAAAACTCCTGTGTCGACACCTCTCTTTTCTCAAGACTAATTCTCCAAACCCTAATGGCTCCTAAGCTTGAGGAGAACGTTAACGAGGGCTATGAGCTAGTGCGCGGCGCGTTCGACGACGCAGATCAAGAAATCCAGTCGGTGGTAACCCTAGTCGCCAAATCTGGACTAGAATACTTGGTTTCAGAACCAACAAAGATTTGGAAGAAGGAAGTTCTTGAATTCCTTAATGGAGCTGCTGTAGATGACTCTGGATATAGAATCAAATCCAGAGTTCATGGATCTAAAGTCAAGATTTCACCAAAAAGTCTGAGGAAGGTACTCCAGCTACCTAAAACACAAGATGAAGAAGAAGTAACTGCATCCAAGACCAGGGAAGCCCTTATCTGGTGTGGACTTGATCCAAAGATGAAGATAGGATCTGTCTTTAACAGGAAAGGTATGAACAGTCAAGGAAAATTCATGTCTGAGATTGTGGGCAAGGTTATACTCAGTAAGCCTGGAGGGCATGACAGGGTGTCTGCCTCTATGTTTGGAATTATGACTAGAATCATATTCACTCTGAAAACAGACTGGTCAATAGTGGTTTTTGACAAGATCAAGGAGAGCTTGAAGAAGCCCAATCTGGGCAGAATTATAAGTCTCTACCTAGCTGGTACAATACCAGAGGTAATGAGCAATGCTGCTGGAAGTAAGATCAACCACATGAGGAAGATGGATCAAAGGATATTTTCCAGATGGGACAGGGTGTTGTCCAAGGAAGTGGCAACCCCAGAGAAGCCAGTTACTGAGAAGGAGACTCCTCCAAGGAAGAAAAGGAAGACAGCTGCTGTGACACAGGAGTCCTCCAGCAGTTCAGGGAGTGAAGAACAAGTTGTTTTCACTCCTGATGCTCAAGAGGAAGTGGCTGCAGAGAAGACCCCTGCTGCTCAAGATGTAGCTGAGATCCAGGGGGAGCTGCCTCAAGCTAGCCCCATCTATAGGGATCACAGCCAGGGGGAGCATCCAGTTGTAGAGGAACCATCTACACTGGACAGTGAGCAAGCCACCATCTTCATCCAAGAGGTACTCACTGACCTAAAAACCTTAGAATATCTTATAGAAGATGCTGATTTGTCTGATGTTCCTCAGCAAATTCAGCTGCCTAGCCAAGAACCAGATGTTGTTATCAAAGACACATCTGCTATTCCAGTGGTTGAAGAGCACAGAATATCTCCAGCTCAATCACCTCAAGAGTTCACCATGGAAGATCTATTTCTAAATCTAGATCAAGAAGATTTTAACATGGACAAGGATGCTGCTGCTGAAGATAAGACTGCTGCTGCTGAGGGGGAGCTAGTACAAGATCTGGAAGAGCCTATTAGGCTGGAAACTGAAAAGGCACCTGCTGTGCAAGCTGACAAACCTCAAAGCCCTAAGGAAAGGGTTGAAATAGCCAGCACTTCAGAATCTGAAGAAGATGAGGCAGCAAAGGCTAAGAAGAAGAAACTCTATGTCTTCAAGAGGAGAAGTCAGAGTTATAAGAAAGCCTTGCAATCTATAGCCCCACAGCCTATAGTTCAACAAGCTCCAACTGTTGACTATAGTGCTTTACTGATTGCCCTGCAGATAAAAATGGATGAACAAAGGAAAGCTATAGAGGCTTATGTTGATGAAGGGCAAAAGACTTTACAGTTTGACCTGGCCCAAGAAATAAAGTCTATAAGGTTTGAGATGAACCTTAATAAGAAGGAGATGAATGAATGCTTCCACAAGGGTGGAAATGTTGTGGTGTATCTGGCAACACACCAAGAGAAGATAAAGGCTCAGGTAGATGATATAGCCTTAAAGCAAGGATATGTGCTGGAAAACCAAATCAGAATGAATGACAATCTGACTGAGTCACATAATGCTCTACTCACAGAATTGAAGAACAAGGCTGATCAACCTTCTACATCTGCTGCTGCAGTTAAGGCTGACTTTGATAAAGTCTTTCAAGCTGAGATTACTGCTGTTCAGTCTGCTATTAAAGAATCCCAGAAAGTCATCTCTGAACAACTTACAAAGCTGAAACCATTCTTTAAAGAGGGAATCAGGTATTTGGATAGTCAAATAAGATTTCAAAAGGATGATGTCAGAGACCATATGGCCAGAGAAGTCATAAAGGGGGAGAGAGTATTAGTCAAAGCTAGCTCTGACCATGCCAAATGGATATCTAACTCCATCAGAGCTACACTGGGCTATCCTCCACTCTGTGATGATGATAATGTTGCTGAATCAGGGATTCAAACTGCATATCTTGGAGGTGAGCAACCAGAGGTAGCTCAAGTCATTTATCCACCTCCAGATTTTGACATGGTTCAAGCAGATGACCAGACAATGTATAGCCCAACTAAAGGGAAGCCTAATGTTATTCTGGATAAAGTGGTTCAGCCTATTTCTGCAGCTATGCAAGAGGCATTAGAGAAAGAAGAAGAGGCAAGGTTGTCAAAGAAGAGGTTTAGGGAACAAGCAGAACAAAGGCCAGATTTTGAACAGTGGAGCCCTACCTCTAGAAATATAATTTTAACTGCCTGGAAAGCTGCCAAGGACAATGCTCATGAAAGGAACAAGTGGTTCTCTGAAGCAAAATGGAGGAAACATGAAATAAGACAGGAGGCCATTATTCAATATAGAAGAAAGGCAAAGATGGGAAAGCTACCTCCTACTGCAGTGGAGCCTAGCAAGTACTTCCCCAAGCCATATCATTATTTTGAGAGGCAGAAAATCAAAGCAGAAGAGCTGAAGAAGAAGGACTTAAAAGGCAAGAAGCCTGCTGATGCTGCAACTGCTGAAGCCACTGTCAAAGCTCAAGTCCAATCAGGCAAAGACATTGTTATCAAAGAACCAGACCAGAAATAGATTAGGAATTGACTTGAAGATTGTTGTAATCTTTTGAATGAAATACATTTTTGTAAACCATTGAAGATGTATTAAAAAATGTTAGAACAATATTTGATAAATATATTTCATGATTGTTCTGAGAATATGTCTATTTCTTGTTTTTTCTGCAATGTTGAATGTGTATACATGTGTGAAATATTACATGTTTATGTTTACCCTGCTGTTTATAATCTGCTTTACATCATTTTGTAATTTTAATTATGAATGGTGTATATCATTGACTAAGGGTTATGACTTCTCCAAATAAGGGGAGATTGTTGGGTACATTGGTCAAATGTACCTGATTTGAAGAAGCCTCACCCAACTCAATGATATACATCATAATGTATTTGATGTATGTTTGAGTTACTTGTGCAGGTTAAGAAATCACTGGACTGAAGCAAAAAGTTTCTAAGTCCATGTGTCGACACCTAGAGGGAAAGTGTCGACACTTAAGAAAGCTTGTGTCGACACCCAGACAAGCAGTGTCGACACTTGGAGTCATTGTGTCGACACCTGGGATGCAGAGTCGACACCAGACAGAAAGTGTCGACACTTGGAGATGTGTCGACACTCAGTGAAGAAAAGTGTAGACAGAAAGTGTCGACACAAGGAGCTATGTCGACACCCAGTGAAGCTGTGTCTACACCAGAAAGTGTCGACACTTGGAGCTGTGTCGACACTCAGCAGAAGTCTGCAGAGACTAAGTTAAAGTGTCGACACCCAACACAATGTGTCGACACTATGCAGAAGAGTCAACACTTGAACTAAGTGTCGACACTCAACACAATGTGTCGACACTCAACAGAAGAGTCAACATTTGAAGTATGTGTCGACACCCAGAACAATGTGTCGACATACAGCTGAAGACTCAACACTGGAAGAAAGTGTCGACACATGGAGCTGTGTCGACACTTAGCAAAGAACAAAAAGAACAACAAATTATTCTAAGTACAAGTGTCGACACTATGGGAATGTGTCGACACTCAGCTGAAGTCTCAACAACAAGAAGGTGTGTCGACACAAGGAGCTGTGTCGACACTCAGCAAGAATCAACATAGAAGACTATGTGTCGACACCAAGAAGCAGTGTCGACACTTGACAGATTCAACACAAGAAGATGTGTCGACACAAAGGAAATGTGTCGACACATAGAAGAATTCAGCAAAAGCTAGAAGAACAAGTACTTGTGTCGACACTCAATTTCAGTGTCGACACATGCAGAAGAATCTGTGTCGAGACATACAAGGATATGTGTCGACACTTTGTAGACTTGTGTCGACACTTACACAACATGTGTCGACACTTGGACTATAAGTGTCGACACTTAAAGACAGAAAGTCTCGACACTTACAGACAGTTAGAGATTTTCAAGAAGTGACTGGATGATTTGACAGATGCCGTTCCAGCCGGTCTACAGCACCTGTCAGAGATATCAGAAGTCAGTTATGGACCGGACCAGCCGGTTACCATGAAGAAGGCCTATAAATAGGCACCTACAGTTTACAGAAACTGTGGTTCAGAATTGTTGAGGTTGTTGATCAAGTTGTTAACAGAGTTCAGATTATTGTTGAAGTAATCATTAAAGTGGTATACTGAGTATCAACACAAGAAGATCTTGCAGTCCAAGTGCAGATCTAAGAAGTTGGAGAGAGAGGGCTCCATCCAAGAAATCAGCCTCTAGAACTAGGCTGAGAAGAAGGATTCAGATTCAATTCTGGATCTTAAGTGGCAGAGGTCAAGGAACAACTGCAGAGGATTCAGCCTTATTCAGTTCTACTCAAGAAGCTTTGAAGAAAGCTAAGTCAGGGTGAATCCAGCTGAGTTCTTCCAAGAACTCATCAAGAATCTCTCAACTCCCCTCCTTTAATTCTGAGTTGTAGAGTTATTATTTGTATTACATTTTTAACTTGTAGGATCCATTGGATCTGAGTGATTGTAAGCCTATATTTATAAAGGCTGAGGGTAGGGCTTGTTTGCCTGAGTGTAGGAGATAGAGATCTCTGAGTGTAGGCCTTGTTGGCTGAGTGTAGGCCTTGGTTGGCTGAGTGTAGGCCTTGATTGGCTGAGTGTAGGCTTTGGGATAAAGCTGAGTTGTAAGGCTTTGGGCCTGAGGTGTAGGAACCAATTTGGGTTATGAGACAGTGCAGGAGTTTGGCCGAATCTAGTACACTGCTAGATAGGCGAAGGGGGAAAGTGGATGTACCCATATCTTGGGGAACCACTATAAATCACTGTGTGTTGTACTGTGCTGAAAGTGTTGCTGTGTATGCTGTGTTTGCTGTGATAAACTAGTTAGATTGCTGTAATATAACTAATAGCTGCCAATAAAGTTAGAAAAGGATTAGGTCACCTATTCACCCCCCCCCCTCTAGGTGTTTAGGTACCATATCTTTCAGACTTGATCAAGAGGCAAGGAGCAAAGGATATGTCAAAATCTCTCAAATCCACCGACCATTTTGTCAACATCATTGAGTGCTCCACCCCCTTAAAGATGTTGCAGAGGGGATGGTCAGTCATCATTCTGATGGAGTCTGCCTGGAAATAAAGTTGAAACCTCCGAGCCGAGATGACCAGAGCAAAGGCCACCTTCTCTAAGATGGGATAATGGAGCTCTGCCTTCCTTATGACCGAGCTTACGTAGTATTTGGGTATCTGCTTCCTCCCCTCTTCCCGAACTAGGATAGAGCTCAAGGCCTCTGCTCCGACCACGGGATACAAAGATAGGTCTTCCCCCTCATTCGGTCGTTGGAGCAGGAGGGCCTGAGTTAACTGCCTCTTAAAGGACTGGAATGCCTCGTCACATTCCTTGGTCCATTCAAACTTATTGCCCCCTCCCTCAAAGCTTTGAAGAAGGGAGAGCATTTATCCCCAGCTTGGGAAAGGAACCTGCTTAGCCCCACCAACTTTCCTGTCAGCCGCTGGACCTCCTTAGAATACCGAGGCGACCCCATTTCGATGATCTCCTTGACCTTGTCAGGCTTCGGCTCCACCCCTGCGGGGGTGAGAAGATGGACCAAGAAATTTCCCCCTGTTATCCCCGAAAACACATTTCAAGGGGTTCAACCTCATCTTCTATTTGTGCAAGGTGCCGAACGTTTCCTCCAGATCTTGGAGGTGGGAGTCCACCTCCCTGATTTTGATAATCAGATCATCCACATACATCTAGATGTTCCTCCGCTTTTGCTGTTGGAAGACTCGATCCATCATCTTCGAGTACGTCTCCCCTGCATTTTTCAACCCAAAGGGCATTATCTTATAGTAGTAGCACCCAAAATCGGTGATGAAGGAGACATATATTATATCAGGGGGGTGCATCCTGATCTGATGATAACCTGAGAAAGCATTTAAGAAAATCATTACAGTAAAATCGATGGCTGAGTCAACCAGTGCGTCGATTCGAGGCAAGGCGTTTCCAGTGCATCTTCATCTGGGCTTGGTCGGTGGTTGATGTCCGAGGAAGCTTGAAGTGTTGTCACATACTTCAAAGGCATTTTCTCCATCTTCTTCACGATCTGTGAATGCTGGAAGTTGCCAAAAGACGCTTCAATGGTCGCGAGATAGAGCTCCAAAAACTCCTCTTGAGAAGGAGATGTGGAAAACAACAGAAGATCTTCGCTTGCAGTGAAGTTCGGAGGAAGAACAGTGGTTGGATGAGCTATCCATATAGGAGAGAGGAAAAAGCGGTTGGAGGAAGGTTTTCCCGCTCAGTGGAGCGGAAATGGAGGAAATGTCCTCTGCTCCAGTCAACTCCTGAACTTAAATACGAGCAGGTCAAAAAAATGGTCACGCACGGTTTCGCGCCCGACCGTGAGTTAACCATGCGATATTAACTTTCAGGATAAGAATGCAGAAGAAGATGAGTTGACACGTATGTTTTACTCACGCACGGATGCTCCCGCCAGTTGTTGAAGAAAAATGCACGGGTAACCACAGCGCTGAAATTCACAGCAAGCAGGTGGAACCGTGTGTTTTACTAGGGCACGAGCACTTCTGCCCGTGCGTGAACAACTCTCACGATTAACCACGGAGCGTTTTAAAACAGGACAACAACAGGAAAACTATGTGTCTCCTTCGCGCACGGTTTAGAAGAAAACGTGCGTGAAGAAATCGCACGGGTTGGTCAGTCCCCCAAGGAAACCTGCAGAAAACGCACGATTCGGTAGAAAGCGTGCACTAAGGAATTGCACGACCGTGCATATTGCACAAGTCAGATTTCCTGCATTGGGGGAAAACTGACCACCTGCACAGCAAAAACCAAAGCTGGAGCAACAACACCAATATACACATAAAAATAACTAAATCTGCATGGGGAGTACCCCGGTACTTAACCTCGACATCCTAATGCATTTCGCTAACCAAGATGGGCCGAAACAGTGCACAATGGCCAAGTGAAGACCTAATTAAATATACAACATTTCCTACTGAAATAGTATTGCACATGCAAGATAATAAGCGCAGATGAGCTCGAAATACCCTATATAAATCGGACTCATCACACCACCAAACTTAAACATTTGTTCATCCTGAGCAAATCATCCCTAACGCGAACGAGTAAAATAGCATAGCTATCCTAAAACTGCACAATGGAGTACCATGTGAAATCGCATGCTCACGTTCATAGGAACACCGCAGAAGGAGCTTCTAATTATGCACTAATAGACTATATATTTCTAAAGGCGTATCAAAATATTATTACTACTCTACTATAGAATCGAGGGGAATCATTCGGTCACACGCAAAGAGATCCGGATAACCTCCAAAGGATCCACCAATGTTGGTGCCCATATGTTTGCCCGTTCACACTCTCTCCATGGCAATAGTTTGACTCAAGTGCGAATCCGTAGGACTTGGAGTATAATGTAGGCTTAGGAGAAGACAGGGTATACAAAGATAAACACGACGGACACACACACCCAAAATGAGACCGCACGAAAACACTCACAGCTACTCTCAACGACAAACACGTGCAAGCACACCACCAGCCTTGGACTTTTAACGGTGCGTGCATGCCCATAATGAACATAATACAACAAAATTTCACAACTCACAACAATTTTTTCTTTGCTTTTCTCTTTTATTCCTCATTGAGAATTTTTTTCAATTCATTTCATTTATATATTTTTTTTTATTTAACCTAATAACAAAAACAAGCCAAAAACACGGCAACACCACAAGTGGCATAAATACCCACATAACCGCCACACATAATAGATACAAAACTACAATAAAACAAACAACCCAGCGACCACATTCGGGTGTGCGAGTAGGAAAGACTATATGGCTTTGGTAGTGAGGCGTAGGGATATCAAAGGAAGGGACAGGCTCAATGGGGAAAGGAAGGGATAGAAACCGAGAATGGTACAAGGATCAAACTAGAACAAAGTGACGACCTACATCACGCACGCACTTGACTAACCATGTTCCCATGCTTTGAGAGTAGCTAGGGGCTAGTTCTTAGCCACCGAGAAAGACAATCCTTCCTCTCGGCTCGAAAAATACGAGGCTAGCAATGTCGACACACATCCCTACACTACCGTTTGATTCACACCGGCTTCGAAGTAGACGAGTAGAGTAAACAAGATCTATGCCAATAGAAATAATATACGCTATGAGCATAAAAAGAATCTAATTCTACACGTAATCCTAAATGAGACGTGAGAACTCGATTAGGATCACTACTGGAGTCAACATTTTACTCTGTCTCGCAATCCTAGGCCAGCACCGAAATTTTCCAAACCGCACACTAGTGACGATAAACTCACGACGTGCTCCTGTTCAAGCATGCGCTGAAGTGTGGTGCAGTCGTATGCAATCCCAATCATTAAAGACAGCTAATGAAAATATACTTCTAGTATGATAATGATTTAATGCACTTGTGTGAGTATCCCGCATAACTCTCCCCACCAGACTTAGCCTAATCATCCTAACACCACAATGTGATCGTGAAATTAAAAGCAAGTAAAGAAAAGGGGTTACCCAATGCTCAGAGATGTGCATACCGATAGATTGGCGTTAATTTCTGTTGAAAATGAACGACCCGAATGAACTTCACATGTAAAAGAAAATTCCTCCAAGCACAACAATCATATTATAGAATATGCTAAAAAAACAAAAATAAAATAATGGGTTGTCTCCCAGAAGCCACTTTTCTTTACAGTCCTTAAGGTGGACCAAATACACATATTAACAGTTTTATATATAGTTCAAGTACATAAGCGCAGTATGCAACGATAATGTCTACAATTTCACACACAACATTAAGCACAACAAAAGCGTAGTTCTTTTTTTTCGCAATTCTACGGATGGAGATCGCCATGGCGGTACAACCACTCCATCCAATTCAGAGGTAGCTTTAGCTATTCTGTCTGGAGGCATCCTTTACTCACCCGCGGTAGGTTATAGATCAGCCCAAGTAACCCGTTTTACAGTTTTACACACATCATTTTATTCATTATAAGTTTGTGATTCTATTTCATACATGCCTTCAGCAACCATGCTGCGCTCCTTAGTCTCAGCAATGTGCCTTTCACTCAACTCACTACCCTTCTCATCAGTAATTTGCTGCACACCAAGAAACTCTGCTTTGATTTCCCCTTTCTGCAGCACACCTGTCTCAACAACACTAGGCAAACTGTCAGATCACAGAACATTCAAATCTTGGAGTTTTCCGGGCTCGTTCGGAATCATATGGGGATGGTATGGCAGCAAAGACGAATCAACCTTGGATGCCAAGGTGATGCCACTCACATTAAACTATAATGTCGCCCCACAAGCTTTCAAGAAGGGGACCCCTAAGATGGGTTTTAAGGCATTCCCCATTGGTCCCAGCACCTGGAAGTCAGTGACAACCACAACCCCGTTCAATATCACTTCCACCTCCTTTACCTCACCGTTAGTCTTCACTACCAACCCGTCGGCCAGCACTAGTGATTTCCGGACATTTGACTCGATATTTAAATTAATTTTTTTAACATCTTGCGAAGAAAGAATGTTCCAAGAAGATACAGAATCACATAGCGCCACTGTCTCTACCTCATTTATTCCACACTTCACAATCACTTCATTTTTAATACATTCATTCGTCTCTCCAACACACTTCCCTCGCTCACGGGGATTTTTTTTCGTGTCGCTCGGGAGGGCGCCGCGAGTATGCTTAGAGAACCCCAGGGCCAGTTGCCCCAGCTGCGTCTCCAAGTTTCTCATGGAGACAATCTGAGTGGCCATGTTGGATTGGGCCATCTCCACGAATTTTTCCATCATCTCTTCTAATGCACTCTTTCGCGTCCCCTGTGTATTCTAATTATAACCTGATTGTGGCGGTCGCTGCTGGCTATTAGAAGCTTGAGCATCAAACTGATGCTGGCCTCCCTGCCACCTTTGTTTGGGAGCATATTAGTTCTAGGAGAAATTTAGATGATTTCTCGCATGGTGGTTATAAGAATTGTTATAAGGAGCAGCGCGGTTCTGATTATTTATAAAGTTGGCACTTTCATCAGCAGATATACCTAAGGGATCTGCAAAAGCTTCTCCAGCCAGGAACTCATATGTATGATGGTCGGGGTTTCTACAACCTTGACATGAAAAATCCATCACCTGAGCTAGAGTAGGGGTCGATCTGGTCAGTAACATCATTCCATCCTTAATATCATGGATTGCCTCAGCTTGCGACTGCACCACATTTACCTCAAACAAATTTCTCGCTCCCCTAAGTGTGTTTCTTCCAGCATTCTAATACGTGCTATGAGAAGCGGTGTCATGAAGGAGCCGGAAAGCCTTCTCGGGAGTTAGGTTCATGATAGTGCCTCTAGCCGCCGCGTCGGCCCTGTAATTAGGCTCAACAGCAAAATAAATATTTTAACCAAAATCCACAACTCACAGCCATGCTGGGGGCATTGACTCTATAGATCAGCAAATATCTCCCAGGCCTCAGATAATGTTTCCTGGTACAGCTGCCGGAAGGCAGCTATCTCCCTTCGAACGTTCACTATTTTGTCCACCGGGTGGAACTTGGCATTGAACTTCGACGAAAGAGCTTCCCATATAGTCGCAGTCCCTGGGAGCAATCGTGTGGAGATAGGTTTTCGAGTTGTCCCTTAGCGAAAAAGGGAATATACTTAACTTCACCACATCGTCTGTAATAACGGCGAAGCGGAAGGTTCCACAGATCTCCAAGAATTCTACCAGATGGAGCTGCGAATCCTCACGTAACTGTCCCGAAAACTACGTGTTATTGCGGATCATGTTGAGGATGGCGGGCTTTATCTCGAAGTGGTGTTTCACGATGGCCGGGCCGGAACCAGGATAAACACTTCCCGAGGTTGGGGTCGTGAAGTCGCACATTGTCCTAACCCGGGTTCGAACCACCTCCTGGTCCTCACCGACCCGTTCACCAAGGCCATTTCCTTCTTGACCTAAATCTTCCATTCTTTCTGTTTTTTCAGTAGCAGCAGCACGCCAGTGGGCTCGCCTCACTTGTACGGTTTCAAGATCAACTTCAAGAGTTTCACCTCTATCCCATGGGTTTGGATCTGTCATACAACACACAAAAACTGATCAAAATACCAAAAAAATATTTGCAACAACTTTTCCCATTGAAAAAATACACACAACGGTTGCACTCTCCGACAACGGCGCCAAAAACTTGATGCAATCTCAGCAAGAGTACTGATTGTCATCAAGTAATAAACTGGGGGAGTTATCCTCCGAGTATTGAATCTCTCTAGGAGTGCAGATTGGGAGTGTGATCTTGAACTTCGAAAAGTAATTGCAAATGAAACAAAGGATGGGCGAGTTTCAGAACAACTAAAATTAATCACGCAAGTCGCCTTCACTGCTTTGCAATGGTGGAATACTCCGATGAGTATTAAGGCGTGTGGTTGTAACCATTGAGGGTCGAAACACCTCTTAGCCAGGTTAGCGCCTAACACACGTTAGTGCAGCATATCACAAAGCAACAAACCAAAGCTACCTAAGGAAGTAAAGCCCAAACTAAGAACTACAACAACAACGACAAAAATAAACCGTCATGAACATTGTTAAGAGTTCCTAGCAAGTTTAGCAAACATCCAAAGCTTAGAAAAAAACATTCAAATCATATTAAAAAGAAGATTTACAACCCAACGCGTGAAGGCTAGCCACGATTCTCGATAAGAGTAGAAGGTTGTCAGTCTTCGTCCGGTCTCGGTCGGTGGTTGACATCCAAGGAAGCTTGAAGTACTGTCACCTACTTCAAAGGCATTTTCCACGTCTTCTTCACGATCCGTGAAGGCTAGAAGTCACCAAAAAACTCTTCAATGGTGTTGAGAAAGAGCTTTAAATACTCCTCTTGAGATGGAGATGTCAAAACAATGGATGATCTTCTATTGCAGTGAAGTTCGGAGGAAGAATGGTGGCCAGATGAGCTCTCCAAGGAGGAGAGAGGAAAAATAGGCTGGAGTAAAGTTTTCCCGCTCAGAGGAGCGGAAATTCCTGAAATGTCCTCTTCTCCAGTCAACTACTGAACTTAAATACGAGCAGGACAGAAAAATGGTCATGCACGGTTTGGCGCAGGATCATACGTTAACAGTGAGATATTAACTTCCAGGCCAAGATTATGGAAGAAGATGAGTTGACCTGTGCGTTTTACTCGCGCACAGACGCTTCTGCCCGTGCATGAAGGACAATGCACGGGTAACCACGGAGCCTTGAAATTCAAGGTAAGTAGGTGGAACCGTGTGCTTTACTCGCACACGGGCACTTCTGCCAGTGCGTGAACAACTCGCATGATTAACCACAGAGCGCAATAAAATAGGACATCAACAGGAATACCGTGCATCTCCTTCGCGCACGGTTCAGAAGATACTGTGTGTGAAGAAATCACACGGGTTGGTCAGTCCTCCAGAGAAACCTACAAAAAACAAACGATTCGGTAGAAAGCGTGTGCTAAGGATTTGCATGACCATGTGTTTTCCACAAGTCAAATTTCTTGCTTTGGGGGAAAACTGACCACCTGCATAGCAAAAACCAAAGCTGGAGCAACATCTCCTAGCACCAATATACACATAAAAATAACTAAATCTGCACGAGGAGAACCCCAGTACTTACCCCCGACATCCCGGTGCAATTCACAAACCAAGATGGGCCAAAAAGTGCACAATGGCTAAGTGAAGCCCTAATCAAATATACAACATTTCCTACTTAAATAGTATTGCACATGTAAGATAATAAGCCTAGATGAGTCTGAAATATCCTATATAAATCGGACTCATCAATGTCCGCATCGATCCCCGACATATCTGTCGTGCTCTAAGCGAAGATTTCCACGTTCTTTTGGATGCCTGCCAGTATCCTCTCCTGGTCCACCGGGGTCAGCTCCCTGCTGATGTACGTCTTCTCCACCCTGCCTCCAAGCATGAGAACTTCCATCTCCACCACTTCTTCCACAACCTCCAAACGAGACTGCTCTCCCCAATCTTCAATGTCCCCCTCCCATGGTACAATGACCTCCTCTACTTCCTTTACGGGCATTGCCTTGGTCGTCTCTTCCTCAACTCTCTCCGCCACTTCCACCTGGGTGCCGCTCTCCTCCACCTCCATCTCCACTCCAACTACTTCCTGCTCCTCCTCTTCCATCCTTCGATCCATCTCCTCGGCTCCTTCCTGCCAAGATATGGAGTTTACCACGGTGACGTAACACTCCCTCGCAACCTTGGGATCTCATCGGACCCGGACATGGATCCCCTCGGCGTTGAACTTCAAGCATTGGTGGAAGGAGGAGGGGAAGCAGTGAAAGGTGATGATGATGGACCGTCCGATGAAGGCGTTATAATTGCTGGGGGCATCCACAATGACGAACCTATATCTTCGGGAATAACAACCCCCCCCCCCCCCCAGGGTGACATGGAGCCCCACTCCTCCTTTAACCTCCTTACTCTCTCCCGAGAATCCAAACAGAGGTCCATCCAAGGACAACACCCTCTTGGACTCCACCTTCATTGTGTAAAATTACTTCTTGAAGATTACATTAACTGAACACCCATTGTCGATGAGGATCTGGGAGATGGTGAAATTCTCGACCCCGATCTAGATGACCAACCCATATCAGAAGGGATCCTCATGATCTGGCATGTATTTACTTGAGAAGGTGATCTTCTCCTCTGGGGTGGGGTCTGGGATATGGAGCCAATGCTCCTTCAGTACATGGTATGGAGGCTTTCCTTCCGGGAAGCCTCAACTCCCACCCCCTGTGGATCACTCTGACCCACGTCGGGCCCCGACATCAACCCGGTCCTCACATCTATCCTCCTCTGCCCGAGGCAGGACTTCCTCGATCCTACCTCCTTGCAGTCCCGCAGCTGCTCCCTGTATCCTCTCACCTTGAGGAACTCCAAGTATGTGGTCGTAGCATGTCCTTCCTCTTGGTGGAAGTCATAGTAAGGTAGCTCCACCAGGAATTCCCTTATCCTCCTCTGCCGACCTCTCTGCCTCTCCATGGCTATTGTTATAGCCTGGTGATTATTGGGGAGAGCAAGCATCTGGCGCTGCCTCCATCCTGGAGGGTGGAACTGACCTTGTCCCCACTGTAGATAGTATCCTTCGTGGAAACCTCTCCACTGTCCTTGGTCTTGCCACTCTAGCTGCCTCCAGTCGACCCGGTTGTTCGGCTGCTGACTCCCCCACCTTGGATGCTGTGTTCGTGCTCCCTCTACCGAGGTTCAGCTCTCCTCACCTCCTGACCCCAGCCACCTCCCAGCCCCTTCTCCTCTTCTGTGGCCCACCAAGCCAACTTCTTTGTGAACTCAGTTTTTTACGCCTCCCCGTTGACTTCACTCATTGCCCCCTCCATTAGCTCATCATAGGAGAGAGGTGGCACCCATCTTCAGTTGCATCCTAAAAGAACCTTGTTGCAGCCCTAAGGTGAAGGCAATCATTAGGGTGTGCCCTGACATCTCTTGGACCTAGGTGACCTCCTCCTAGAACTAGTCCATATAACTCCCCAAGGTCTCGTTCACCCCCTGCTTGATGTGGAACAGGGATTCCGACTCCTTCCTTTTCTTGGAAGTACTGAACCTCAACATGAACCCCCAGTGCAGGTTCTCGAAGCTGTAGATTGAGTTGGCTGGTAACTGATGGAACAAATCCCTCACCTTCTCCTTGAGGGTGATGGCGAAGATCCTGCATTTGAAGTCATCTGACATTTGCCTTATCAAAAATACATCCTCAAATCATGGGATGCGATGGACCGGGTCATCCTTCCCGGTGTAGTTGGACATCTTCGGATCCCTGAACCCCTCTCGAATTGGGGAAGAAGAAACCAACTTGCTTTAGGGCTTGCCTCCCCTGCTGGGCAAGGAGGAGGATCTTGAACTACCATCTCGCCGAACTGGCCACCACTAGCAGACCCAGGAATGAGCACTAGCCCAGGGAGATCGCACTTGCTCGCCTCCTCTACATCCGCCTTCCCAGCTCAGTGAGCCAGGGCATCCTGACTAAGAGCCAAGGCGGTGAAGATTGGAATAGCTGGTGTCGAGCACTCAGCATGCACGCTGAGTGTGAACTTGAGGAGGCCAACCACCTCCTGCATAAACTCCTCGAACATCCCCACCGTGGCGAGAGGGGAAGGTGGCGGCGAGTCAGCCATGTTCAAACCTTGCCCTCCTCCTCCAATCATCGAGCCTGCTGAAGATTTTCTATGCTGACCACGCTCCACGCTCACCACCCCAAAAATGTTTAAACCGAGAAATCTGTCTCTGTGGAGTACACCCTTGGAGAAGGTGTGATCGCACACTTACTTCTCTCTCACAAGCTAAACGAGTAAGAAAGAAGAACATGGGAGAGACCCAGGTGCTCGGCATGGAGGTCCCACCACACACCCAAAATATCTTATAGAGCTTCTCCTCCATAGCCAAATGCCGAGCTAAGGACACCCAGAGAGCGTAAGAAGATTGGGGAATAAGTAAGCATGCCTTCTGAGGTACCTCCTTGGGTCTATGTATAGATTTTTGAAAAAAGCCTACAAATAGCCAACCTATATTGTTTTGAACTGCTATATACAGCTCAACTGGGTCTGCCAACAGCGTACCACTGTTGTTCTAACTGGCTATAGACAGACCAGCATGTTTAAAATGGTAAAACACATCACAAGAGACTGAGCGAGTGGCCCTGTAGAACCTCCACTCGCGGCGGCGTCGAGTGCTTGATGTAGCTGGCACTCGCCGCCTCTTCCAAGACTTGGGAGAGTGTGGGCACGGTATGTTCCACTCACTGGATGCCTGTCGAGCACCCTGGGGTGAGTGCGAGCTGACCTACTCCACTCACCCGCTGCTCGCTGTGCCCCGGGGCGAGTGTGAGCCGACCTGCTCCACTCACCCCTCAAACGGTCCACCCCACTTGTGCGAGCTGCACTGCTGGACTTTCATCAATCTAGATTTGGTAGACCACTACTCACCGGGTATGGGGTTGTACATGGAACTCTTCTAGTTCCTTTTAAACTTCATATGGAGCAATACTTTTATAGACAAATTTTTTGATGAACACAACCCCGTTACATGCCCCCATAGGGCATGTCAACTGGGCAGTCACTGGCGTGGAAGATAAGATGTTCTGCAGATAGATATTATGGAGGGTTTGGGAAGGGTCTGGAAGATTTGCACGAGCATGGCACGAGGGGATAGGCGTGGCAACTAGGTGTATCTGTGAGTTGGTATCAAGACTTTGGCGTGGCGTCACAGCGATCTTCTGGCTTGGTCACTGGTTATGTCTCGGGCGCACCGACTGGATCACGGGTGTGTAGCCATTGCGTGACTGGGTTTGCTGGCCAAAATCTACATTAAAGCGGGAATTGCTAGTTTTAAAGTTACCAGCCTTGGTCACGCGCGTGACAAGGGGGCGTGACTTAACAAAATTTTACTAAATAGACAAAAATGTACAAAAATACATATAGAGCACAAAATAAGGTCAAGTTAGAATAGAAAATTGAAAAAAAGGATTTATTTAGGTATGTACATAAAATAATTACATTTTTTCTTAAAACTAAAATGAAATATAAAATAAAAATATGTATATTTTGCTACTCATCAGCTTTGAGATCTACAGGGATGCCCCAAGGAGTGGCTTATGCAGCGTTCTTCTGCAATTCGGGAAGGGTATAGATTACGGTCCTCTCCAGGTTATGGTGCATGAGAGAAATTATTCAGTCAATGACTTGGAGTTGACAACAGTGATATTCTCCCTAAAGCCGTGTCAGCATTATTTGTTTGGCGTGAAGGTTGACATCTTTACGCATCACAAGAGCCTAAAATACATGTTGAATCAAAAGGATTTGAATATGAGACATAGAAGGTGGTTGTAGTTCCTTGCGGACTATACGTTCGAGATACACTATTTTCCCGGTAAGGTAAATATTGTTGAAAATGCGTTATGTCACAGGGCTCTGGTGCAGACCAACTGAGTGCATATGGATAATGAAAATCTTATTCGAGTTTTGGAAGCATTAGAGAAACTTTTGTTGATCTGACTCTAATGAAAATGTATTTTTAAATAGACGGAGGTGCAATATGACCTCGCAGATAGGATTCAGCAAACATTAGAGTTGGATGACAGCATGAAACACTCTTTGGAAGAGACTATGGATGGGTCAAATACCTAGTTTTCTATTGGTAATGGTCTCTTATAGAAGGACTATCATTTATGCATCACAAATGCTAGAAATTGCAGAAGGAATTGATTTACGAGGCACACTTTACAAAGTACTCAATCCACCCAGGGATCACAAAGATGTTCAAGGAAATGAATAAGTTATTCTGGTGACCAGGGTTAAAGAAGGACATAGCTCATTATGTGGTGAAGTGTCATACTTGCGCCCTATTAAAGGCTAAATGTCTAAAAACCGGTTTCCTGAAGTCATTACCAATATCGGAGTGGAAGTTTGATGACATATCTATGGATTTCGTGTATGGTTTGCAGAAATCATAATGTGTAAACAATATCATTTGGGAGATCATGGACCGATTTACAAAAGTGTCACACTTCATTCCAAATCAAAAGGACGATTTAGTGGAAAAGTTGACCAAACTTTATGTTGAATAGAAAATACGGATGCACGGTGCGCCTCGTAGCATCGTTAGTGTCGGGTCCATTGCCCACAATGTTCCCTAGATTAGATTTGAAGAGGCATCTCCATCAACACTAAGAGTATAGTTGTATTTGATGTTGTTTAAGCTCCTCATGTGCAGGATGTTTCATGAAACAAGTCTAGATAGGTTGTCTAAGTGATGTGATAAGTGGTCACAAAGTGAAGATACTGGAAAGACAAGTTGTCTAAGTGATGTGACAAGTGGTCACAAAGTGAAGATGCTGAAAAGTTAGGAAGTAGCCTAAGTGTCCAAGTCAGGTAAACTATTACCTAGGTTGTGGGCAGACAGAAATCTGTCTACGTCCACAGGCGCTGAGTGATGAAGGCAATCTAAATGCCATACAGGAAAAGGCTGTTATTAGAACTCAGTTCAAAAATTCGTTGAGCTAGAGTCAGAAGCTTGGGAATGGTGAGTTGAGCACAACCTATCTAGACTTGGGATTCAGAATTCGTCGAGCTCAGCCCACTGATCGTCGAATGCCTTTCAACATTCTTCTAACTAAAGCAAGAAGATTTGACTAAGGAAAAAGTACTAAAACAGCTCAGACAGTTGAGAAGTATGTCTCATCATAACCGCTGAGACAAAGCAACTGGAATTTTTTTACGTCCAGAAGCATTGAGTGAAGCAGGTTCACTCAACGCTTATAATGAAGATTGTAGCGCTGAGACAGTTGAGTGGAAAACCGCTGAGATAGGAAATTATTTCAGCTGTTAAAGAAGAAACTGCTGAGACAGAAGACAGTCTCAGCTGAGAAGAAGAAAGCATTGAGACCGTTGAGAAGAAATCGCTAAGACAGGAGTTAGTCTCAGCACAACCGCTGAGATAAGTGTTGGTCTCAGCACAACCTTGAGAGATGTGTTTGCCTCAGCAGAGAACAAGAAAGCGTTGAGACAGTTATGCAGAAAAATCATTAAGGGAAAAAGCATTGAGTGGTGGTTGCTCACTCAACACTATCAACGCCTAGTGAAGACAGAATTTTTGTCTAAGGGGTTTGGCATTGAGTGATGCTCAAACACTCAACGCCAAGTAATAGATAGCTGATAAAGCAAGTTGGCGTTCAGTGAAGCTGAATCACTTAAAGCCTAGAAACAGTTTTCAATTCTAAGTAGTTTGTCGTTGAGTGAAGGTTATCCACTCAACGCCATGAGACATAAAATCTGTCAAGTGTTTCGGCGATGAGTGATGCTTACTCACTCAACGCCTATGCTAATGTTGTTTGATTTTTGGCCAAGTCCACAGCTGATGACGTCTGCAAGTCAACAAGTCAACATATTTCAAATTAGTGGCAGGATGGTTACAGTACACGAAAAATGTTGACGCAGACCTACTGTACGACAGTTGGCATTAAAGCAAGGTTGCTGTTGGATATTAAATGTGTGTGGCCCACTGCTCAAGCTTGTTGCTGGCCATTAAACATGTGGGGCCCACTGCTTAAGAGTCATTGGGTCAAAATAAATAAAAGTAAAAAGGCGTACAAAGGAAGAGAGTCTTCGGGAAAAGCATTCAGGCAGTTCTTATTCTCTGCCATTGTTATAGAGCAAAAGAATAGGAAGCTCATGTCTACAAGATGAAGAGCAAGTTAGCTATTGATATCTACATAGTCAACAACAAGATAGATGTTGTGATCTTCATCAGCACCAGCAAGCAAATCCATAGTATTTCCCTAAGGAAAGAGGAAGCAGCTAAGGGACGACCCTTGTTGCAAGTTCTTCACAGTTCCAGCTGTACAAGCATCCTGAAGATTTTAATCTGGAAGTTGAGAAGAGAAAAAGCTTGAAGAAACAAATATCTGAAAGAATACTGAGGAGACGTTTCCCCAGGAGTCAAAGTCAGGGCTGAATCACCTTATCCCAGGAAAGGAAGAAGAGGCAGAGACATCCTTGTAAGCAAAGTTAGAGCTGGGATTTTCTCAATTTTGGTAGCAGTAATTAGTTGCAGTAACTTCACTAACCAGTAGGAAGAATCCCTGGTACTGTGAAGGAGTAGTTAGGGCTGAGCTTCAGTCTCAGTTCAGGAAGAAGCAGAAAATTGTTCTGCAAGTCACATCCAGCTCAAATAATTACTTGTTGCTGTGGAAGAAGTTAAGACTAAGTACTTCATTGTTGGGCTGAGTCTATCTCAGTCAAGAAGCTTGACATATAGATATATCTCTGGTGTCAAGAATATCCATCAACCCACCTTCATCCTGTAGGATACAAGTGTGTATCTGAGTTGTAGGGCTTAATTGCCTGAGGTAGTAGAGTGCTGCACTCTGAGGGTAGGGCCTTTATACCTGAGGTAGGTGACAAGTGTGTCACTGAGTTGTAAGCCTTGGAGGAGGCTGATCTGTAGGTTTCTGGAAGGGCATTGAGGTAGGAACCTGTTGGGTACTAAGTTGTAGGAGTGCTGCCACCCTCTGAGAGTAGGGCTTTGTGCACGAAGTTGTAGGGCTAAAAAGCCTGAGATATAGACATTAGAGATAATGCTGAGGTAGGTGGCTTGCGGATCACTGAGTGTAGGAACACTACAGAGCTTTGAGGTAGGATCCTTTGTGGATCTGAGGTGAGGCTGTCCTCCCAGACTGAGTGTATGGCTTAACAGCCGGAGGTAGGTGGTCTGCTGACCACTGAGTTGTAGGCCTTTGTGTCTGAGAAGTAAGTCTTGGAGGAGTGATGAGTCAAAGTTATATACATATTTTTTGGAGTCATCTGGGCTAGTTTTCTCATTGATGCACTACACTTTAGAGCCATAATTGTTTATATTTTCTATTATGTCCATTCCAAGTTAAGTGAAATTTTGGCCCTTTTTTAGAGTGATTTCGTAGATTTTATACTTTTGTCCTACTTGGAGTTTTTCTGTGTCTAGAGTGGAATGCCCATTTCGGTGGCTCGTCTATTTTTGCTGCAGGTATAAGGGTCGTCTGTGTGTTCCAGGATCATTTGGGAATAGTTTCCGCCTAAGTGTCACTAATCGTGTGTTTTTACACGCGCACTGTAAGTGGACTCCTTAGTGCATGACTGCTGGTCGTGCACTGTCTGTTCATCAAACCCAAAACTGTACAAGAATACTGTGCACGATCATTGGATCTATAGTGCACAACCATTGGTTATGAGCCACTGATCATGCGCACCATTCTCCATCTTTTTCCAAGTTATGTCTAGGGCAATCGCACGATCATTGGACATAGTGCGCATGACCTCTGGTCGTGCGCCACTGCTCGTGCATGTTGATTCTATTTTCCTGGAGTTCTGTCATTGCTAATCGCACGATCAGGGGATCCAATGGGCATGACAGCTGGTCGTACGCCCCTGATTGTGCGCTCTGTTTTTCTGCTGTAGTATTTAAACTCGTGCTCCTTGAATTAGGGCATCATCGTTTCATTTTTCGCCCAGCTAATGTGCGTGATGTAACGTCCCTAGCCGATCCAACGTGACAGCGTCACGGCTCCGCTCTAGGCGACGCTACCGGGCTGCAGCCCAAGCACCCCAACCCCTCTCCATCCACAGGCGGGTTGTTGGTGGCCACAGCCTCCCTTTGATGAGGTAAACTCGATAGTCAAGCCCGCACTACGGGGATCAACACCACTAGGCCTCCAGCGGACCGTTACCGGGCTGCAGCCCAAGCACCCCAACCCCTCTCCAAGGACTGCCTCAATCGGCGCCTCTGCCCACTGGCAGGTTGTTGGTGGCCACAGCCTCCCTTTGATGAGGTAAACTCGATTGTCAAGCCCGCACTACGGGGACTTCCCAGGAGGTCACCCATCCCAGTACTACTCCATCCCAAGCATGCTTAACTATGGAGTTCTTTCAACTCTCATCACCAATTGAGCTGCAGCTCAATTGCTGATGAGAGTTGAAAGAACTCCATAGTTAAGCGTGCTTGAGCTGGAGTAGTACTGGGATGGGTGACCTCCTCGGAAGTCCCCGTAGTGCGGGCTTGACAATCGAGTTTACCTCATCAAAGGGAGGCTATGGCCACCAACAACCTGCCAGTGGGCAGAGGCCCCGATTGAGGCAGTCCTTGGAGAGGGGTTGGGGTGCTTGGGCTGCAGCCCGGTAACGGTCCGCCGGAGGCCTAGTGGTGTTGATCCACGGACGGCAAAGGGGACGTTACAATAAAAGTGCACTTTTTATTGTAACGTCCCTAGCCGATCCAACGTGACAGCGTCACGGCTCCGCTATAGGTGACGCTACCGGGCTGCAGCCCAAGCACCCCAACCCCTCTCCCTCCACAGGCAGGTTGTTGGTGGCCACAGCCTCCCTTTGATGAGGTAAACTCGATAGTCAAGTTGGGCCGTACGGGGAATTCCCAGGAGGTCACCCATCCCAGTACTACTCTCGCCCAAGCACGCTTAACTATGGAGTTCTTTCAACCCTCATCACCAATTGAGCTATTGTAACGCCCCTAGCCGATCCAACGTGACAGCGTCACGGCTCCGCTCTAGGCGACGCTACCGGGCTGCAGCCCAAGCACCCCAACCCCTCTCCATCCACAGGCGGGTTGTTGGTGGCCACAGCCTCCCTTTCATGAGGTAAACTCGATAGTCAAGCCCGCACTACGGGGACTTCCCAGGAGGTCACCCATCCCAGTACTACTCCATAGTTAAGCGTGCTCGGGCTGGAGTAGTACTGGGATGGGTGACCTCTTGGGAAGTCCCCGTAGTGCGGGCTTGACTATCGAGTTTACCTCATGAAAGGGAGGCTGTGGCCACCAACAACCCGCCTGTGGATGGAGAGGGGTTGGGGTGCTTGGGCTGCAGCCCGGTAGCATCGCCTAGAGCGGAGCCGTGACGCTGTCACGTTGAATCGGCTAGGGGCCTTACAATAAAAAGTGCAGCTCAATTGGTGATGAGAGTGAAAGAACTCCATAGTTAAGCGTGCTCGGGCTGGAGTAGTACTGGGATGGGTGACCTCCTGGGAAGTCCCCGTAGTGCGGGCTTGACTATCGAGTTTACCTCATCAAAGGGAGGCTGCGGCCACCAACAACCCGCCCGTGGAGGGAGAGGGGTTGGGGTGCTTGGGCTGCAGTCCGGTAGCGTCGCCTAGAGCGGAGCCGTGCCAGGAACACATGCGTGTGCCAAGCCGTGTGCCAGGCCGTGTGAAGTCTCAGGTTGGTTTGGGATTATTTCTGTTGAGGTACACGGCCTCAGACACGGGCGTGTCTGAGGGCGTGTCGAGGACACGGCCGTGACACGGGCGTGTCGCACGGGCGTGTTCTGGCTGGATTGAGTCGGTTGTCTGCCGCTTAGAGGGACACGGCCTGTGACACGGGCGTGTCACAGGGCGTGTCAGGCCGTGTTCAGGGTTTTCTGGCCAGATCTGAGCCGTTTGTTTCCCTCTTCCTGGATCCAAGGGCTGGGCTTTGTCCAGGTGTCTAGGAGGCCGAGAATTAGAAGATAAATTCTCTTATCTTCTTCTTCTTCTTCTTCATTTCCATTTCAAGAGAGAAAGAAGAAAGGCCTAAGGGAGAGAGAAGGCAGGAGTCTTCCAGCTGCTGTAGGAGCTGCAGAGTGCGGAACGAAGATCCGAGAGCGTATTCGTGAAGGCAGAGCCGAGGCGGTGATTTCCATCCGGCTACTTCATGGCGCCGAAGCGATCTTCAAGGGTAACGATCTCCTTCTTGGACATCGAAGTCCTTCCTTTATACATGTGCTTGGAATCCTCCACCAAGAGGTGGATTTGCGGAAGAGATTCCTGTGTGAGTCTGCATTTAGATCCGAAAATATGGAGTACGGCATAGGCATGCTGTGTGAAGCCCATCTGGACCGGTAGTCTGGATTGGTGATGTTCATGGGTAAACCGGAGATGACTCCGTGGCTTTGATGATGTGCAAAACGGATTTCTGTTGTGATGAATGTATGGATGTGATGAATGTGAGGAGGCTTTGGCAAAGCTCCTGGTTATGAGATGATTAATTGGTAACATGCCTGGGGAGCTCGTGATAAACCCGACTGTTACACCACCTGTGTGGGTTGATCTAGTTAGGAAGGGATCGATGGGTGACAATGCTAGGGGAGCCGAGTTAAACCCGGGTTGCTGCACCACATAGTGTGGGTCGATCGGATTAGGAGGGGGGTCGATGGGTAGACATTGCCTGGGGAGCGTAGATAAACCCGGCGTGCTACACCACATGTTGTGGGTCGACCTACTCTGGTTGTTGGATGCTGTGAGGGTGTACCTCTGTGTGGTTTGGGCGGGATGTCGCCAGCTTGCGAGATTGGTGGACTAGGGCAGGTCAACCAACAAGTTAACACCTCGAGAGACAGCGGTGTACGACGGTGGATTCCGGTACGCCAAGAAGGTGCCCTGAGTGCACGGAGCGTTGGTGTACTCCAGCGTTTGTGATGTGATGTGTTTGTTAGTGGGATAAAGAGAATGATATATAGATATATGCTTTGGTGATGTTTGCTGATGCTTGATGAGAAAGGAAGCACTGTATACAGGGAAGGAACCACTACCCCGGGTAGGGGGTAGGGTCGTTATAATGGGTCAGCAATGCTGACCGTTACTTTGTTTTCTGTGTTGGTTTGGATGATGAATTGCAGGTGCTGCGGTTTGGAAAGAATAAGTGGATTGGCTAGCCTGGTGTTCTTAGTCCTTGAAGGCTATGTAGCTCAATTGGTGATGAGAGTTGAAAGAACTCCATAGTTAAGCGTGCTCGGGCTGGAGTAGTACTGGGATGGGTGACCTCCTGGGAAGTCCCCGTAGTGCGGGCTTGACTATCGAGTTTACCTCATCAAAGGGAGGCTGTGGCCACCAACAACCCGCCAGTAGGCTGGAGAGGGGTTGGGGTGCTTGGGCTGCAGCCCGGTAGCGTCGCCTAGAGCGGAGCCGTGACGCTGTCACGTTGGATCGGCTAGGGGCGTTACAATAAAAAGTGCACTTTTATTGTAACGTCCCCGCGCCCCAGCGTGTACTCTAATTTCCACCTGGTCCGGTTCCGGTTACCGGGCTGCAGCCCAAGCACCCCAACCCCTCTCCATCCACAGGCGGGTTGTTGGTGGACACAACCTCCCTTTCATGAGGCCGTGTGCACCAGGACACACCCGTGTCCCGCAAACACGCCCTAACCCGAGACGTCGAGCTGAATTCGACGCCCACTGACACGCCCTGTGACACGCCCGTGTCACTGGCCGTGTCCTCACTGGAACTCGATACTCGACGATCGTCGCGTAACACTCGTCGAGCATGCGACACGGCATCCGACACGACCGTGTCCTGGGCCGTGTGCCCCTCTCGACGATGTCGAGCGAAAATCATCGACACCAAGTCCGATCGTCGACACAACCTCGACACGCCCTGCGACACGCCCGTGTCGCAGGCCGTGTCACCTGACACGCCCTGGGACACGCCCGTGTCCCAGGCCGTGTCACCCATGCCTGAACCCGTTTTTGCTCAAAATGATCCTCTTGACTTCGGGGTGTTACACGTGAAGTGTCGTTTCTCATCCCCAAAGGTCATCCACTCATCTCCACCCTTCGGGAAGCTTTCTCCGGCGATCCGAAGGCATCTTCAACCATATGGAGAGCTTCTGGCCACCAGCAACATGCAACAGAGATCTTCTGGTGCAACTCCTTTGGGAAAAAGGGAGAAAAGCTTGAAGGAAAGGGAAGAAGACGGAGGAAGACAAGTGGATTGACAACCCATTTGCCTCTGGAGGCAACCATGGTCAGAGTCGTGAAGTGGGGACTGAAAACCCACCACTCCGGCCAAGAACCACAGCTAGGCTTTCCCCTTTTTCAGTTTATTCTACCTCTTCTCCTTTGTGGATTATACTTTAAAGCTTGTAATGAACCTTAACTTGCAGTTATTTATCTACGCATGTAGTATGCTTTGGTTAATTACATCCTCTTTTGTTAGCTATGATGCACTCGCCTCCATTCGCATCCACTCACTCGCACACTCGAACCACTCTCGCAAGGGCTAGTGTTGGGGGTTGAAGAGGTGATTACGACCCTCACACTCTGCACTTGAGTTCATTCCATCAGCTTGTTTTCCGTCCATCCGCCTCACGAAGCACGGCATAGCGGCCTGCAGTAGTTCCATCCACCAAGCGAAGCGGTGCTTACGACCCGCATTAGTTTTTTTTGTTTTGTTAGCATTATAATCCAAAAACCACCCCCCTTTGTTGTTTCATTCTACTCTTAGTAATGATCTTTCTGCGATGCTCTCACGTACCCATCCTGCATTCCCTCGAGATCGACATTCGGGGAAGCTATTCCAAATTTATAACTTGACAGCGACCGGTGCACTTGCCGACGCATCAAGTTTTTGGCGCCATTGCTGGGAAATGCAGACGTATTGTTGATTTGTGTTGTCTTATGAGAGTTATGACAGAGTTGCTTGTTTCGAATTTATTTTATCCCAGTCTATTTTTTCTTTTTTTTATGTCGGTTGGAATTGTCAGATTTTTATTGAGAATCTATGCAAGGTAGTTTAATCCTAGAAATTTGTGATCTCTGCAATGTGGGAAAGTTTTAATATCTGTTTCTGCTGGTGTGCAGATATCTCTCATGCAAGTGATAGATGTCCTAAGGTGTATGGTAGCCAATACACGCAAGGATCTACATATGGAGCACCAACCTCATCTGGCACTCAATATGCTATACATAATCTGTTAGCTAATCATCCGCGCTTCCATTGTCACACTACTTTTATTCGGCGTCAGTACCCGTTGTATAGACAAAGCCGACAAAGCAGTGTTTATTTTGTCGGAGTTGGGATCACTCTTTTGAAGGAGTGTGCTGCTAACTTGACACAGTTGGAGGAAGATGATGAACCGGATATTCAGATTGTGTCCATTGCGATAACTTACATCACCCCTTCTCTATCTGGGTACATACTAGTGCCACCTTCAGATTTTGAAGAGAGAAATACTAGTATTTGCACAGATACAGGTGTTGATATAAACCCTAACACGGATGGTTTTACTCCTGATGTACATATATCATCTTGTATGGAGTCTGTTAGTTGTGAGGAGCCTGTGCTTGATTTTTTTTGTAAGCATTGTTCCTCTATCCCCTACCTTGCATAAAATTTTTTTCTGTTTCTGACACTATTATGGAGGTTGATTCGCAGGGAGCATCTGGTGTTTGTAGCATTATGCCAGATCTAGTCGAAGAGGACATCTGCATGGCCGAGGTTGCTGCCTCAGTCCCATGTAAGGAAGTATAATTCACGAAAAATGCAAATGTAGCTCTAGCACATTCCTTCACCAGCCTAGACAGCTGTGTAGTTCCATCCACAATTCCACTGATTGGAGATGACACCGGGATCATCCCCAAGATTGAGGTTACTTTTTGTCTTTCTTCTAATTTATTTCCTAACCCCGCTCTCGTACTTACTTCTCTGCAGGACAACATCATGGAACTGGTTGATTTAGTGCAAGGGCTTGTAATGCAACCTAGTATTGATGGAGATCGGGTGCAGGTGGAGTCAGATTTGTAGAGCTTTATAATATTTATTCTACCTATGACTGATGTTCAAGACAGGTATATCTACACAGGTATGTGGGTATTTGTTCTATCGTCGTTTCGGTACACGCTACCGAAACGTGAACTTGAACAACTGCCCGAGCACATCAAATTTCATACGCCCATCAGTTAAAAGAGTGCATGGTCCTTGAATAAGTCCTATTGGGAGACAATAAACCCATCATTTATATAGATTAGTATTATTTTTTAAAAAAATGTACAACTTGGTCCCTTTTTATGTGATGTATTCCTTTTTATGTGTATTTCTATTTTCTAGTTTTGCGTAGGATCTCTAATTTGCAGGAGCTGGAATTTTTTGAAGCGTAGCAGACCGGCCACCAACGCACAACCTCGCCACACGACTGGTATGCTCAGTTTTGAGCATAGTTACTTCTTGCCCCTAACTCTTTATATTATTTGGAATGTTTACTTTTATGAGTTGTCGCATTCAAGTCTAGGGGGAGCATGGCTGTGGTCACTTCACGAGCACACATTTTATTACATAGTAGTTGTTATTTTTTTTAAATCACTGTAGCACACAATGAATTACCCACTTAAGCTTGATCTTATTCCCGCGTGAAGCTCAAGTCAAATACATTGCTCCTTTGTAAACTTTAAAATAGTGGTGCTGACTTAGGATTTTAGGATAGAGTAGTGCGAAACTCGTTCAGAGCTCCTAATCGAGTACTCATGGTCTGTGTAGATGTAGTATAGATTAAATATTTCTTTATGCTCGTAGATTTATACTTTTTTCTGCAGATGTAAATATTGTTTGTACTACTCAAAAATGTTGAATCAGGTGAAATCAAACGGTAGTGTAGGAATGTGTGTAGTTGTCACTAGACTCGTTTTGCTTGAGTTGGGAGGAAGGATCATCTTTATCGGTGGCTAAGAACTTGCCCCATGCTAAACTCGAAGCATTGGTGCATGGTTAGTCAAGCATGAGCGTGAAGTAGGCCATCACTTTGGCTAGTTTGAGCTTTGTTTACCTTGTCCTAATTGCTAATCGTTGCAATCCAAGTTTGTGCCTACCCCTCCTTTGATTCAGCTCCACCTTTATTCAACAAATCCTAAAGCCAATCCACCTATCACAACCAAATCCATGATCTCCATAGAATTAAAATTTTGAAGAGGTGTGATGTGTGGTATTCTTGTGATGTGGTAGATGAATATAAGAATGTTTATTTGCTAAAATTTGGGGATTGCAAAAGAAAAAAAGAAGAAAATTTGAGAATTGAAAGTGAAAATCTAAAAAGAATTATAATGAGAAATGGAATCCCCATCTTGTTATTCATGATTGGTTGGGTTAGGCCATGTACACACCTGATTTTCAAGCAAAGTCTGGGGGTCTGTCACACGTGCAATTCTGAGTGGCTGGATTGGTTTAGCTGGTCGTTTGCTCGCTTGGGTTATGTGTAGCCTCCATGTTTATCTTTGACTACCAAACATTAGCCTAAGCCCCATTATTATCCTAAAAGTCCTACGGATTCAGGAATGATGAGCTAGTACCACTGAGAGAGTGTGAACGGGCAAGCATATGGTTCCTGGCATTGATGGAGTTCTTTGGAGGTGATACTAAGCCCCGGTATTTGGCAAATCTCACCTGAATCACCAGCCTACTTTCTTCCTACATATGACCGAACGATTCTACAGTATTCCAATTTTGAGTAGATACAATATTTATTTATGCCTGTCGAAAAGTATAAATTCTGTATTATAATTAAAAAGTTTATCTATTCTATTTTCTATGCCCATAATATATTTGATCTCTCATTATAGTATTTGGAAATTACTAAGCCAGCTAACTATTTTCTAGTCCACGGAGTGATGATTTGCTCTGGACGAGCAAATGTTTAAGTCTGGGGGTGTGATGAGTCCAAGTTATATATATAATTTTTGACTCATCTGGGCTAGTTTTCTCGTTGATGCACTACACTTTAGAGCCATAATTGTTCATATTTGTTATTATGTCCATTCCATGTTAAGTGCACTTTTGGCCCGTTTTCAGTGTGATTTCGTAGATTTTATACTTTTACCTTACTTGGTGTTTTTCTATGTCTTGAGTGGAATGCACATTTCGTTGGCTTTTCTATTTTTCCTGCAGGTACAAGGACCATGTGTGTGTTCCGGGATCATTTGGGAATGTTTTCAGGCTAAGGGCCACTAATCGTGCGTTTTTACATGCTCACGGTCAGTGGACTCCTTAGCGCACGACCGCTGGTTGTGCTATGTCTGTTCATCGAACCCCAAATGGTACAGGAATACTGCACACGATCATTGGATCTATAGAGCCCGACCACTGGATCTATAGCGCACAACCACTGGATGTGAGCCACTTATTGTGCACATTATTCTACATCTTTTCCAAGTTCTGTATGCGGTAATGACACGATCATTGGACATAGTGCGCATGACCTCTGGTCATGCGCAATTGCTCATGCGTGTTGATTCTATTTTCCTGGAGTTCTGTCATTGCTAATCGCACTATTAGGGGATCCAATGCGCACGACCACTGGTCACGCACCCATGATCGTGCGTTCTGTTTTTCTGCTATAGTATTTAATCCCGTGCTCTGCGAATTAGGGTATCATCATTTCATTTTCCACCACTTTACAATGCGTGAAGCGTCGTTTCTCATACCCGGAGTCATCCACTCATCTCCACCCTCCGGGAAGCTTTTTCCTGCGATCCGAAGACATCTTCAACCGTTTGGAGAGCTTTTGGCCACCAACAGCGTGCAACAGAGATCTTCCGGTGCAACTCCTTTAGGAAAAAGGGCAAAAATCTTGAAGGGATTGAAGAAGACGTAGGAAGACAAGTGGATCGATAACCCATTTGCCTCTGGAGGCAACCACGGTCAGAGTCGTGAAGTGGACTGATAACCGACCACTCCGGCCAAGAACCACAGCTAGGCTTTCCCATTTTTCGGTTTATTCTACCTCTTCTCCTTTGGGAATTGTACTTTAAATCTTATATTGAATCATAACTTGCTTTTCTTTGTCTATGAATGAAGTATGCTTTGGTTAATTACATCCTCTTTTGTTAGCTGTAATGCACTTGCCTCCATTCACATCCACTCACTCGTGCACTATAACCACTCTAGCAAAGGCTAGTGTTGGTGGTTGAAGAGGTTATTTCGACCCTCACACTCCACATTTGAGTTCATTCCATCTGCTTGCTTTCCGTCCATCTGTATCACGAAGCACGTCAAAGCTGCCTGCACTAGTTCCATCCACCAAGCGAAGTTCTGCTTATGACCCGCATTAGTTTTTTTCTTGTTTTGATAGCATTAGGAACTAAAACAACCCTCTTTGTTATTTCATTCTACTCTTAGTAACGATCTTTCTGTGATGTTATGATGTACCCATCTTGCATTCCCTCGAGATCAACATTCAGGGAAGCTATTCCCAAATTATTACTTGACACTGACCGGTGTACTTGCTGACGCGTCAAGGAGAATTAGATATCCTGAGGGATCTGTGGTGTAAGCTCTTAGGAGCATTTTGGAGGAGTTTGTGCCTAGTCCAACAATATAGTTGGATAGGTAGGAGGGAAAGTGGATGTATCCAATTGGGGAACAACTATAAATATCTGTGTGCTTTTTTGCTGTTGACCGGGCGAACTTGTTTTTTGCTTTTGGTCGTGGACCTGTGGCGGATTGAGGTGTGAGTCTTGCGGACTGCCTCGGGTTTGTGCGGATAGCCATTGAACGGGGTTGCTATCCTGCAGTCATCAGAAGCTTTGCGGGTTGATGCCTTGTCCGCATAGCTTGGGCGGACTTAAGACGGTTCGCCAATGTTACCTTGCTCCTGGTGGTTTTCCTTGGTATCCGGCTAAGTCCTTGCGGACTCGGTGGACGGTGTTTTGCTATCGCGAGGGCTAGGGTGGTGTCGCTATCTCTAGGGCGATGACCACACTCCTTACCTCGCCTATAAATAGGACCCCCCCCCCCCCCCCCCGACACATCTACAGTAACTTGAGTGAACAGTAAGTTGGGTTGGGCAAGGAGCTGCGGTCTCAGTTTGTCTGTCCGCGCGGATTAATTCAGGGCTGACGGTTTGCTGTGTGCAGGTCGCACGGGTAGCTTCAAGGAGCCAGGATTTTGGCTTTGACCTCGGTCAAGTACTTGGAAGTTGTGCGGTCTCTGCGGATTCAGCAGGAGGTCGCTCTGCGGCTTGTCAACTCTGTTTCAACTTTGCGAGATTCAATAACCTGTCTGCCGACTTCAGGTGGGTAGGGGGCGTTCCTCAGTTCAGATTCAGCAGGAGACGAATAACGGTGTGTCTGCACGGCCTTGCGGCTTCGGCAGACTCCGTGGCTATTCGGCGGATTGCAGCTTAGTTCGGGCAATCTCAGCGGACTCGGCGACCTCGGCGACCTCGACGGTCTCGGCGGACTCCGGTGCTGTCCGCCCGGCTTGTGTTTGGTGCTTTCTGTTTACAGCTGTTATACTAGCGAAATCATGTCTCGCTATGTATGCCTCGTGTTGTAAAAAAGTGAATTATTAAAAGATCTACTTGTGCTTCCATTGTTTGTTGGGATTAACCTTTGCTCCTTGGTTTTTCGCTGGTTCCACGTGAGAACTGGGTAGTGCCGAAGATATTAATTTGGCTTTTGGGCTACCTTGCTGACCACGTTGAGAAAATTTTAACACTTTCACTATCTTGTTTTATTATACTAATAAAATCTAGGTAAGGAGCACCGCCGCCCCGATTTAGTAGTGGGGTCGTTATAATTAGGTCAGCTTTAGCTGACAGTTGATTTCGTTTGCCATCACTATAGTGGAATGTTGATTGCAGGTGCTGCGGAGCCTACTGACAAGTAGCGGACTGATGCCCATGTTGCAGAGCCGGTCCTTGAAGGCCAAAGCAAATGTTTACTTTTTATGCTCATGTGTGACAGGCATGCGTGCCGATGTTTGGAAGACATTTATTGTTAAGTAAACTCTTGTAAGGACATAAGGCCAAGTACTTTGTGTATTTGTACGCTCATTCCTACTTTGGGTTTTTAGTGGACATTTATGCTTTGTTTTGGGTTCTTATAACTATTTTAAAAAGCTTCCCCTAAAATGCTCTGAGTTAGGATGTGTATTCCTTTGGCTGTAATTTGGTATTAATACGTGACTCCACTAACTGTCTGTGGAATATGGCATGGGGCCCCGACTGGACCTTCTCTTATATTTCATGTGACGGATGGCGGTGTTACAATATAAACAAATAGTACTTCAGTTACTAAGGCTGACTTGGCTGCATCTGAAGCCATTAAGAACATGCTAACTGCAAAGAAAGCAGTTACTAATGAGGTTCAGAGCAAACCAAGTGCCTCTACTGGCAGATTCACTTTTGGTCAAGATCTTGCTGAAAGAAACAAGAAGAAGACCTCAGTTCTCCCCACTGAACATGCAACCAGAAATGGCTTGCACACCTCAAGGTGTGCTCAAAAAAGGAGATATAACATCCATGAATGTTAGTGTTGTGGCAAAGTAGGACACTTTGCCATAGATTGATGGCACAACCCCAGTATGTCAAAGGCAATGCAGTGTCATCCTGATAGGACTCCCATAGGTAGATATATACATTCTTGTCCTAACTGTAACCTAGGACCCAAATCAGCTTGGGTTCCTAAGGTAAGGTAAACTTTTCTTTGCAGGATAGTCCAAGTGGCTATGCCCATTTGGGGTCCTTGGACAGAGATGTACCAGACCTAGAACTGGTACAAGAAATCTATCTTCTGAATTACTCACCAAAAGTTGGTAGTGGATGTACTGACCATCAAGCTCAAGATATCAAAGACATGTACAATCAAAGAGGCAAGTGTCTTACCCTCTAAGTGCAATTATTGAGGGCGAGCTAGCAAAGGAAAGCTAGATGCACCTCAAAGGCTAAAGTTCCGGAGCAAGGATGTTTGTGTGCTAAGAGATTGTGAATCCAGCATCTGCTTCAAGTCTACTGGGCAAAGATAAGTAGAATTCATCTTGTTTATGAGTCTACTAAATGTTCTCTAAATTGCAAGAACTTTGTAGTTTTAAGATATGTTAATTAAATAAATTATTTTAATTAGTAAGACAAGTTACTAAAAACTTGTCTCAATAACTAAGTTAGTGGCTCTCATGCTCACTATGCCACTAGATGCAACTATACCTAACATCCTCAAAATTGATATTGGCATGTTGAATTTAGTTGCACTCCACTAGGGCACAAATTACAGGTGCATTACAAGTTTGAGATAAGTTAGTCAAGAAAAGATGTTAGACAAGTATAAAAAATTTGTATTAACAATTGAGTTTGTGGCTATCACACTCACTCTGTCACTTGATTTAACTGGACTCAACATCCTATAACTTAATTTGGGCGAGTTGAAATTATGTCTAATCGCACTCCACTAAGACACACATTAAAAATATATATTGCAAGAAAATTTTAACCCTGCAGGATTGGACTACCCACTAAGACTAAGGGCAAGCGCGAAATATCCATGTACAGCTAAGTAAAAAGAGTTCACTCCAGCCGTTGATCAAAATTTTATCACCAAACAGATAAGTGTCTTTCCGCCTTCTCTTTATAGTTAACTATAAATATAAAAGCTTGTGCATAAAGCAAAAGCACTGTTCCATGGCCTCTCCTTCCCATATTCGCTGAATCGACGGAAAGCCATTCTGAAAGTCCATCTAGTGTCAACTACCTTCACCTATGGGGGGGGGGGGGAATAGGTGACATGCAGCGTTTTTGCGGAATTAAGATTGTACCTGCACACGAAAATAAAACAGCACAGCAAATAGAGTACACAAGCTATTTATAGTGGTTCCCCGATTTGGGTACATCCACTTTCCCCCTTCGACCTATCTCCCAACAAGGGACGACTCGGTCTCTTCACCAACAGGATTGAAATCCAATCCTTGCACTATCGGAAGGAACCCTTCCACACGTAGGAGACAACACTCCCACAACACGGGTTGCACCCAACCCTTACAACTCGGAACCAACGTTCCTTTACAACAAAAACGAACTAGAATGTACAAGAAATATAAACTACTTTCGGAGACTAAGGTGTCCCTCTTCGTTTGATGACGTGTTCTAGAGGTCACGAAGAGTCCACAACCCTAGATCTCACTTGGAGAGAATCTCCCCGGAACCGGCGGCGGCGAGAAGAGCGGCGGCTTGGTTCTCGGGATCGGCGGCGACAACGGTGTGCGGCTGCTGTACTTTGGAGATTCAAACTTTGTAGCAAAGCCAGCAAGGTCTTCCAACGGTCACACGAGGATCGATCGTCTCAATCGATTCGGACGGGGAAGGTTTTCCCAATCAACAAATCAAGAGACAAAGGATCTCTGGCAAGACGCGTGAGACTCTAAGCTTGGCTAAGCTTCTGTCGCCGGGAGATCTAGAAGAAACCACGATCTAGCAGTCGGCGATCGACCAGCACGAGCGGCGACGACAGCGGCGGAGGTATCGCGATCTAGGTCACGTCGGCGGCTCGGCTTTTTCAAATCTTCTTCGCTCTCTTACTGTTCAAAAATACGCGTGTATTTATACAGTAAAATACTCTTTTATGACCGTTATGGGTCCCACCAGAAGAAACCCTAATTCTGGTTCAAAACAGTGCCAGCGGCAGAATCCGGTCCAGCGGTTTCCAGAAAATTGCCCAAGACAAAATCGGCGAGAATCGAAGGTGAGTCTCGTCGAATCGTCGAGAATCAAAGGTGATTCTCGACGATTCGGCGAGAATCAAAGATGATTCTCGTCGAAGTTGACTTGTTTGTATGCACTGATTTAGCCTGATAGAGACGGCGAGAATCAGCCAGTGATTCTCGACGATTCGGCGAGAATCACTTGGTGATTCTCGTCGATTATGACTTGGCGCCAGAGTTCCATGCTTTGATGCAGCCGGATAGAGACGGCGAGAATCAGCCGGTGATTCTCGACGATTCCGCGAGAATCACTAGTGATTCTCGCCGAATCGGCGAGAATCACTTGGTGATTCTCGTCGATTCACACTTAGACGATTTTTCATCTTTCCACCCATGAGCTACTCTTTGACCCATCCTTGCTCCTTGTCTACTCTTGCATGATCACAGCCCTGTACTTGAAAATAAGTACGCTCCAATAGAGACAGTGCACGTAGGCCAACACACTGATCTGCTCAACGAGGAATTACGTCGTGCAGACCCGTGTATATTGACCTACTGCACCCTGACATTGGAGTGCATTTAGCGTGGAATAACTGCAAGCACAACTTAAAAGGTTTTATCAAATACATCGTGAATTCATCTTAACTTGACAGGTGGCCTCGTCAAATCCAGGTAATTGTGGATACAATACCCAACAATCTCCCTCTATTTGACGGAGCCAAAATCCCACTAGCTAAGATGAATACCACCATCCAGATAATATATACATCATATATAATTTAAAGATACGGCACAAGGAAATAGAAGCAAACAGGTCAAAGCTTGAGTCAATCATAAAGTCATATACATATATATATATATATAGATATTCCCAAGATCGTTCATATAACAATAATAAAAGATAAAAATGTTCATGAGACAATGACAAGCTATAAATTTCTGTCTATTGTTCTTTGGCTAGGTCATCCTTATGTTTTTGAGCCAAAAACTTCTTTCTTTGCCTCTCAACGTACTCCTTGGGGTTTGGATAGTATCTGGGAGGAGGAGCTTTATCTGCCGCAGTGTTGGTCCTGAAGAAGATGTTCCGTTTAGCTTCATACGTCTTGTGCAGCTCCCACTCATGTTGGTTGTATACTTCGTTCCGATTGATTTCCCCTTTTTCTTGTAGCCAGAATGTGTCCAAGATGACACTCTTTGATATCGGACTCCACTTTTCGTTTCTTACTTCCTCCTCCTTCAATCTGATTCTCTTTTCAGCTTGTGTTTCCTTAGATGTCCCTTCTTGAGATTTTCTCTTGTCCCTGGCTTTTGCTAGGGCTCCTTGGTCAAACATTGCCATCAGTTTTGCCTTGCAGGTGGCCCTAGCAGCCCTATGAGCATCAGCTTCACTTAACGGAACTTCTTCAACACTTGGTCCCTCATCAGCCGCAGTATTAATTTCAGGAGCAGGAGTACCCTCAGGATTTTCAGGGATGTTAGCGCCTAGCGCTTGTTTGAGCATCCACCAGCAACTGTCATAAACATATATGTTTGACTGCTCAAAATTTTTGATTATGATTTCTTGAAGCTCGGCCATCTTAGCTGTATATTCTTTCTCCCCCTTTTTGGCTTCGACTGCAATAGAGTTTGCATAAGAATGCAGTGACTCATCAATGTGCTTTGTAGTCTTAGAGAACTCGGTAACCAAGGCTTGTTGATTGCTGTTAAGGGTCACCATATTGCCATCAAACTTTTGAATATTATTTGCTACGACATGAGCATTCTGATTTATTACGGTGAGAGTATCGATGTTCTTTTTTAATCAGTCCATAAGAAGAGTAACAACTTGGCCGGCCGCTGTATACTTGTCTTCAAACTTCTTTTCCATCACATCCAGTTTGTGATTGATCTCCACCACGTTCTTGAGCATGAGATTCTCAGATTTCTTAATTCTTTTTAACATTTTATTTTAAGCTTTCTCAAAAGATGCTTTGAGCTCATCCACGATACCTTGAATAACATTTACGGTGTGATTGGCTAGATCAGCTCGTAGTGGATGATCCTGAGGCATGCCTTGGCCTTGCTCTTCAGCAGATGCACTTGTAGAGCTGGCCACTAGCACAGTCTATAAGGGGGGAGTACTAGCAGCCTCTGTAGGTTTCTCGGAAGTACTAAGCAGTCTCTGCTGAGAGGACTCCCCCTCCACTGTTGCACCAATGTTCTTAGGAACGATCTCGGGAGCGTGCTTGTCAGATGGAACTTCATTGATGTCCTGAGGCTCCAATGCTTCCTGTCCCACATTTCCTTCTTCCTCATCTTCATCATCCATGAGATCATTCTCAGCTGCATCATCTTTCAAACTTCCCTGATCATTTTCCTCTACATTGCCTTCGGCTCCTTGATCATGCACGTTCAGGGCCGCCTCATTCTCCAACACTGCTTCACTTTCTTCTTGTATATCCGCCACTGCATCTCTGGCTATCTGAGAGATGTCAGATACGATATTAGCATAAGAGGGTAGAGGCTCCCCCTCAATTCCTGCAGTCAGTGCATCAGGGATTTCACTGGGGATTACTAAGGAATCAACCATAGTTCCGTCCTCGGCTGGAGATACTTCTTGTTGTTCTACCACTGCAGCCTGCCCAATGCGTCTCTCCCATCTGCCAAATACGCTCAAGTCCATTTTCTTCAAGTAATGCAGTGGAACTCCTTTACTCATGTCATACCTATCTCCGTTTAACTGATTGAGATATAGACTGATGATTCAGCCAAAGCTAGGAGATCTGAGAGTGTCCTTTATCTTCTCAAAAAGCAATGCCCCCCAGTTGAATCTTTTTCTGCAGACAATTGCCACAAGGATCTTGAACATGTCCGCAGAGATGTGGTCATGAGAGCCCGGTTTGCATATGAGTACTTTCCCAATGATGTCTGACAGAAGTTTCCCCTCCTCATTCATATCCTTTCGCTTTATCGATCTAGTTCCTCGAGCGAGTCCACAGAATAATAATGTCCTGGTTTTATCCAGTTCCTCCAGATAATCCTCGTGCGCAGAGCTAGTGAGCTGCAAGTATTGGGTCAGCTTGCTTGCAGACATCTTGATCTTTGCCCCTGCAACCTTGCTCTTGATGAGAGAGTCTTCATTCCGGAGTTTGGCGGTTGCGAAGAATTCCATCACTTCCTTGTCCAAGATTTTACAGGGGTGCTCCAGTATGAATGAGAGTCCAGCCTCTTCAAGCAGGATAATGATGTTTCTGAATTCATCAGAAGCATGTGAGAACCCTGTTCGAACCAACTCACAACCTGTGACCAGGCCGGCGGTTGTCCTTGGAGCCATTGCAAGACTGAAATCCCAAGAATACGCCTAATCAAAAATCAAGAGGGAAGCTACACTAACAGTAAGTCACTGTAAGGGTGAGAAAGTGGTTACCCAAGAGCGTAGAAGGTGAGAATCGATGGAAACGGCGAGAAACCGGAAGAAGATCGCGACTTTGGTCGAACGAACCCGCCGAGACTTGGACGAGTGCCCTGGACGCGAGAGGAGTGATCTACGGAGGGAAGAATCGGCGAGTTGCCTGCTTGATATCAACGGAAGAAAAGGCGGGATTCCTGCGGTTGTCGACAAAAGGGGAAGAATCGGTGAGTTTCCTTCGGTGAGATTCCTGCGGAATATGAAGGCTCGGCGGGATACTGTGCGAGATCGACGGGTTTAAAGGGGTTTTAATGGGTTTCCGTGTGAAGTGCGAAAAGCCAAGGTTCGGCGGGAGTCTTCGGGTTAAGCGGGTTTTAGCAGGGTTCCAGTTTGTCTAAGTCGAAAGCGAAGGGATTCTTTAATAGGAATCTACGGGTTAAGAGGCATGCCGGATTCTCGAGGTCTTATGATATCAAGACAATTTAAAAAATCTTCTAAATATGTATATATATTTCTTAATGTCAATTGTAAGTTGTAGTGATTTCCAATGACGCATCTTTGTTAGTTTTCAGTGAACTGATTTAAGCCTGTAGATGTTAGTTCTCGAATCTACCAGTGGAATTACAGGTAATCTTTATTAATGTATCTAAGGTTTATGTTTACAGTGTTAACCTATCCTCAGGTGTACGCACATATATATGTATATATATAAATATATATATATGGAAATGTCGTACAATATGACTCAAGTATATGAGCTGATCAAAAATACCTGGGATTATGAGATTCATAATTTACCCCCTCAGGTTGAGGCATACCGGGTGTTCAATGTGAGTATCCCATTGTAAATAGTACTTCTGATATTCCATATATTTGTTCCAATTTAGTCTTGAAACCTCTTCTGTCTAGTTCCCATCATAGTTACGGGAAGCTAGACTACCCTGCAAAAGAGAGTTACCTTACCTTAGGAACCCAATACATATTGGGTCCTAGGTTCTTGTTAGCATAAATACTCAAATGCCTTCCCTCATAGATCCTGTCAGGAAGACTACCTCTGCCCAGAAGATGTGGATAGGCCCTTGCCCTTGACACAGAGGGGTTGTGCCAACAGTCTATGGCAAAGTGTCCCACCTTGCCACAGCACCAACACGTGTGAATGTTATATCTCCGTTTCTGACCTGATCTAGTGACTGAGGTAGTCATGAGCCTAGGTCCAAACGGGATAGATCTGGATCCGCTCCCAAAATTACCTCTTCCACCGTGACACGTGGAAGGGTGGAAGGAATGCATGTAGCGAGCGTCACGAGACCTCGGAGGTGGTGCCTTCCTTTCAGTCAGCCCCCTTCCTGAGGCCCCATGAGAACTTACAGCATGACTTCTAACCTCCCTTTCCTGTGTCCTTGGGTGGAGAGAAGAGTTCTGAGAGCTGATACCAGCAGATTCATGCCGAGTAGGGGCAGTGGCCGAGAATACAAAGGGCTCAGAATGAGCCTTAGGTATTCTCTCATGGGTGGCCATAACGGCCCTTGCACTATGGGTGTCTCCACATGAGGACAGATCACCCTTGCAGTGACCACGATTATTCCTGTGATCATACCTGAAGGCATGATGAGTACCCTTCCTGCTTGGAGTGGGGGTTCGGAATACCGTTTCCCCATTTCTCCATGAATTGATAATTCGGGAGATCCACCCATTTTCTTCCTTTCTCTTCATAGCATCAACCTTGGAAAAGTTAGATACTATCCTTTTCTCATTCTCTAGACTACTCTCTAGGTCTGAGATTTTAGAGTCCTTGACCTTGTTGGATGCCAATTGGAGAACCAATAAGATCTTCAGCCGAGCAATATCCTGAGCTTGCTCTTCAACAAGTAGGTTGCTTTTCTGACGGGCTCTCTTCAAGGAATCAGGATTTTCTGAAGGGAAACAGTTCCTGTCTTCAGGAACTTCAAGAGAGACGGGGCAAGATGAAGAAGTTACCTACTCTTCAGTGTTATTGTCACTAGCACCAGTGATCGTTGTGTCATCCTCATCAGAACTACTTTCCTCAATTGCTTCTTCAGTCTCTGACGAGGACACTGGAGCACTGATGCTGTCCGATTGATCCTTGCCTTCATCTTCAGAGGCGAGGACCCCCACATAGGCTTCATCCTCTAGTTGACAGCAGATCCCAGCTTTCTTTGATCCCCCCATCAGCTCTGAGATCATTACCCACATAGATTTGGCCGTCCCACATTTTTCAAATCTAGAGCGAGAAGGTCCAGACCAGACATCCATGATAATCTGACGAATCATCTTGTCCAGATTAAATAATGAGAGTTCCGTCTCCGACATCTCAGCAATACACTTGGGCACTTGGATGTTCTTTCCAGAGCCGGAGGTCTTCATAGGAATAAAAGGACCCTCTTCCAGGATGAAAGATGCTCGAGTATCGATAACCTCCAAGTGATACGACACTCTCATCTTCCAGACGGGATAATACTCCTTTGTGCATGTGGGAAGTCTTAGTGGAGAGATCTCATGATCCAGCTCCATGCTTCTGACACTGGTGGCAGGATTCTACTCAAGGTGTAAGCCTTTTTGATGAGCAACCTCCCTCTGATACCACTTGAAAGTCCACCTAGTGTCAACTACCTTCACCTATGGGGGGGGGGGGAATAGGTGACATGCAGCGTTTTTGCGGAATTAAGATTGTACCTGCACACGAAAATAAAACAGCACAGCAAATAGAGTACACAAGCTATTTATAGTGGTTCCCCGATTTGGGTACATCCACTTTCCCCCTTCGACCTATCTCCCAACAAGGGACGACTCGGTCTCTTCACCAACAGGATTGAAATCCAATCCTTGCACTATCGGAAGGAACCCTTCCACACGTAGGAGACAACACTCCCACAACACGGGTTGCACCCAACCCTTACAACTCGGAACCAACGTTCCTTTACAACAAAAATGAACTAGAATGTACAAGAAATACAAACTACTTTCGGAGACTAAGGTGTCCCTCTTCGTTTGATGACGTGTTCTAGAGGTCACGAAGAGTCCACAACCCTAGATCTCACTTGGAGAGAATCTCCCCGGAACCGGCGGCGGCGAGAAGAGCGGCGGCTTGGTTCTCGGGATCGGCGGCGACAACGGTGTGCGGCTGCTGTACTTTGGAGATTCAAACTTCGTAGCAAAGCCAGCAAGGTCTTCCAATGGTCACACGAGGATCGATCGTCTCAATCGATTCGGACGGGGAAGGTTTTCCCAATCAACAAATCAAGAGACAAAGGATCTCTGGTAAGATGCGTGAGACTCTAAGCTTGGCTAAGCTTCTGTCGCCGGGAGATCTGGAAGAAACCACGATCTAGCAGTCGGCGATCGACCAGCACGAGCGGCGACGGCGGCGGCGGAGGTATCGCGATCTAGGTCACGTCGGCGGCTCGGCGTTTTCAAATCTTCTTTGCTCTCTTACTGTTCAAAAATACGCGTGTATTTATACAGTAAAATACTCTTTTATGACCGTTATGGGTCCCACCAGAAGAAACCCTAATTCTGGTTCAAAACAGTGCCAGCGGCAGAATCCGGTCCAGCGGTTTCCAGAAAATTGCCCAAGTCAAAATCGGCGAGAATCGAAGGTGAGTCTCGTCGAATCGTCGAGAATCAAAGGTGATTCTCGACGATTCGTCAAGAATCAAAGATGATTCTCGTCGAAGTTGACTTGTTTGCACGCACTGATTTAGCCTGATAGAGACGACGAGAATCAGCCAGTGATTCTCGACGATTCGGCGAGAATCACTAGTGATTCTCGCCGAATCGGCGAGAATCACTTGGTGATTCTCGTCGATTATGACTTGGCGCCAGAGTTCCATGCTTTGATGCAGCCGGATAGAGACGGCGAGAATCAGCCGGTGATTCTCGACGATTCGGAGAGAATCACTAGTGATTCTCTCCGAATCGGCGAGAATCACTTGGTGATTCTCGTCGATTCACACTTAGATGATTTTTCGTCTTTCCACCCATGAGCTGCTCTTTGACCCATCCTTGCTCCTTGTCCGCTCTTGCATGATCACAGCCCTGTACTTGAAAATAAGTACGCTCCAATAGAGAGAGTGCACGTAGGCAACACACTGATCTGCTCAACGAGGAATTACGTCGTGCAGACCCGTGTATATTGACCTACTGCACCCTGACATTGGAGTGCACTTAGCGTGGAATAACTGCAAGCACAACTTAAAAGGTTTTATCAAATACATCGTGAATTCATCTTAGCTTGACAGGTGGCCTCGTCAAATTCAGGTAATTGTGGATACAATACCCAACACATTCTCGCTAGCCCTCACAAATTCTCTAACAAAATGGTGCCCAAAAGTCAAGATTTCCTCTCCGAGGGTTCAGAATTGGTGAGAAATGGATTCAAAGATTCTCCTGAAGAGTTACATAATGTACTTCATCTTCTCCGAACATCTGACCTACAGTTCATACTGTCGGAACCCTGTTTTCTATGAAAACAGGGGGGGTGTTCTAGAATTATTCTCCAATGTCAAAGAAGATGATGCAGCTGGGAAAATCAGGATGTCTATAAGTGGAATAAAGGTCAAGATAACACCAAGAAGGCTTTCCAAAGTCTTAAAGCTGACAAAGTTCTCTGCAACTTATGACGAAGACAAATTATCACATGATATAAAACTGCCTTTAAATGGTGTGGGTTGTCCAACCACTCCACCAGATCAATCCTAAGGAAGGAACTGAACATGAAAGGTAAGTTCTTGGCAAATGTCATCGAGAAGGCTCTGTTATATAAAACAAGCTCCCACGACAAGATCTCGAAAAAGATGTTCTACTAGATGAGCAGGGTCATATTGACAAAAAGAACTAACTAGGGAAGAATTATATTTTAAAGGATTATTGAATGCGTTATTGTACCAAATTTAGGGAGAATTCTGTCATATTTCTACGACAAACTGTTCCAGAGATTCTGAATTTGAAGCTGGGAGCAAGAATACATCACATGAAAAGAATGGACTTCAAGATGCTGGAGAGGTGGGACGGGGTCTTTAACCCCATGGAACATCAACAACAAAAAAGAAAGGAAAGAAGGTTGTTATTCCAGAGCCCAGCTCCACTAGCAGCTCTTCTGATGAGGAAGATCCTCATGATCCAGAACAGACATCTTCAGCAGAAAAGTCCAGAAAGGACATGGACAGAAAGATATCTACTTCTTCAGAACTAACCACACAAAGTCTTATATGCAGACTTGAGTTAGATACTATCCCTCGGGATGATGTGAAAACTGCTAAGATGGCTGAAGCAGTGTCAAAGGAAGTTGTTGACAAGATCTCTAAAAGGATGGAGGAAGATGTTTCCAGACTTGAAGATACAGATGGGCATTTGCCTATATCTGATGATACTGATGTTCCCAGACCTCAGAGTGAGGGGGCATCTTCTGGAAGAAGTCATGGAAATTACATTTGCTAAGGAAAAGATAGTAATGGCTGAGGGGGTGCAGCTTGCAGAAGAAATAATGCAAGATACAATAGTTGTGGGTGAGCAATTTCAGATCCCCTCAATAGTAATTCAGCCTACATATGACACTTCTATTGCTACTGCTAACCTGCATGCAAATGAAGGCATGACGGAGGTTGAGGGGGAGATTCCATCTAAACTCCTTGCTCATGAAGTGCATGATATGGTCTCCTATGAATCTATGAAAGAGGAATCTAGTCATGAGAAAACACACTCCTCAACACATATAGAGAATGGACAGTCCAAGAGTGACTCTGCACAAGGAATAGGGAACAGGCCGATACAGGAAGCTCTAGATTCAGACACCTCTGCTCAAACATGCTGATTCCACCTACGTTCCTTGCCCAACTGAGAGGTTTGTTGAATGAATAGAGGAGGGCATTATAAAATTATGTGGATGAAGCCCTTAAAGATATCAGGAATGATCTAGCCATAGAAATCAAATCAATCAGATTTGAAGTAAACCTACTGAAGGGTGAAACTGTAAAGTTTTTTTGCTAGGGCTGCACTGGCTGTAGATTACACTATGGAGAAGCTGGATGTGTTAGGATAAAATATAACCATTGTTATAGAAAATCAAAAGATTCAGGCTAAGAACACGGTGACCATTCATGAAAATGATAAAATTTTGTGGGATCGGCCGAATACTGAAATATTTACCAAGATGGATGCCTATACTAAGTTACTTGATGACCATATGCTGGAAGTCAAAAATCATGTTACTGTTGGAGTAAACTACCTAGAGAAAGAAAGAAGCAAAACAAGCACCTCCTAGACCAGTTAAATAGTAGAAGAAGTCAAAAAGGGGAGAGTGAAGCTATAAGGACTAACACTAAAAACATGGTCTGGGCAACCAATATAGTGAGAGGCTCATTGGAAGTAGAGCCAGTGCAATATTATAACATCCCAATGTTTCTTACCCATGTCCAAGATACCTTGAATAGAATGTCTGCTCAGTAAGATAATCAGGTGTATGTACAGTGTTGGAACACCCCATTACTGATTTGGGCAAGGATCACTATGTCTCTTTAGGAAATCTGCTTTGACCTCCTTGTATAGATCTAAAGGTCAATTATAATTGAGTTTAAGGGTTAGTATTTAGGTTTGAAAGCTGCCCTCAAGACCAGATATTTTAGTTCTAGAGATTAAGTCATTTCGTCGAGCTCAGGACGACGAATCGTCGAACTCCATTCGATGATCTCTGAACTCACCTCGACGAATCGTCAAACTCCATTAGACGATCTCTGAGCTCAACTTAAACGAGTCGTCGAACTCCATTCGACGATCTTCGAGCTCAGATCGACGTTCCTATCTCTAGTTTGTTTCCCTATCTCTGAGCTCAGTTCGACGATAGTTGAGCTCAGGTCGACGCTTTCTGCTTCAGTCTAAGTCCAGTCTCTGAGCTCAGTTCAACGATAGTTGAGCTCAGGTCGACGTTTTTCTAGAGAGATCGACGTTTTTCAAGATTCAAATTCAGACAGTTATGGAATTATTCTCAGCATTTACGTCAAGGATCTTGTAGTCGTTCAATTAATCTGGAGCAAGTTTCAAGGGATTTTCAAAGGAATGTTTTATTGGACTTTCCTCCAGAAGACAAAATGCAGTTAAGGAAGTCATTTATGACATGCTAACGGCTATCTTTGATAGAGAAATATTCTATTCAGATCTAAGGAATAAAAGATCAGTTTTTTCATTCCTACTGGACATCATCAACATCAACAACAACTCTTACAACAATCATAACACCAGAAAGAGAAAGAGTTGCAGACATTCTCAGTTTTAGAATTCCTACAAGAACACACATCACAAAAGGAGATCAACATACTGAAATTTCTAGATCTCTCTTGATTCCAGTGTTCAAAGGCCATCATCATTCAAGACTCCAGACAACACACATTTCAGCTGCTGCTGGAATCATCTTTTGCTGGAGATCAAATTTTCTAAAGGCCTATCACCCTACTGCAAAGCTTCACTTCCTGAATAACTCAAGAACTCAGGGGGAGTTTTGACAACATCCACTATCTTCCCTCTGAGTGTTGACAGAGAAGATCATCTCATCCCTCTCTCTCCCTCTCTCTGCTGTAAAGGGTTTATCAAACTCCCTTCAAAAGTTTGTGTTGGTTTCTGAGACCTTGTCAAAACTCAGTGGTGGCAAGACACCTTATCAAAAAATATGGTTTGGTTTTTCAGTACCTTATCAAAAGCTCATTGGTGCCCAGGACACCTGATCAACTCCTCCTGCAGTGGATTTCTACCTAGGGTGGTAGAAGAGTGGATGCACCCAGATTAATTAGGGAACCACTATAACTCCTTGTGTTTTCTGGTTGCTTATTTTCTTTTATTTTCTGGATGTGGTTTGTGATTGTTCTGTGATTGCTTTTTTATTAGGTAGTTGCTGTGTTTACTATATGTTATTTGCTTCCATGTTCACTTAGGAATACAACAAGAGTTGTAAAAAGTTTTTAGTAAGCACTATACTCTATTCACCCCCCCCCTCTAGAGTATATCAGATCTAACCTGCACTTGCAATTGGTATCAAATCGAGGTTGGTTAAAAATACCACACCTTAGTGGTTGCACTAGCTAACACCTGAACCCAAATATCCCTCTAGTTAGATCTGTTTGTTTAAGTTTGTTATTAGAATTATTTCTTCACAAAACATGGCCCAAAATAAAGATTATGCTAGCACCAGACCTTCAGTGCGCAATCTATCTATATTTGCACTTTGGAAAACAAGGATTAGACTGTACATGAACTCTATTGATGAAGACATTTTTAATTCTATTTTGACAGTGTGTCCAAGACCTCCAGAAAATACAAGTACAAGTGTTGTTCCACCTCCTTCAGGAACAGATACAGAAATCAAGAAATGGAAATTGGCTGATGCAAAGGCTATGAACATTGTAGCCCAGACTATGTGTGATGAAATATTCCAAAAGGTAGCTGAATGCAACTCAGTAAAGGACATCTGGGACATGCTATCTGAGATAGTCTAAGGATCTGTTGATGAGAGAAAAGATAGAAGATCTCACCTCATAGCCCAATATGAGAATTTCAAGAAAGTAGAAGCTGAGTCAGTAGCAGATATGTATAATATACTCAGCCTTATAGTCAATGAACTGAAGACTTTAGACAAAGAGATCTCATTGACTGAGCTCAAAGATAAAATCCTAATGTGCTTCCCAAGCACTTGAGACTCAAGAATCTGGCCAATCAAGGATGCCAGAAGCCTAAATGAGATCACAACTGAAGCTCTCTTGGGCAAGCTCAAGTCTTATGAGCTGCTCATCAAGAATAGAGAAGAAGAGCAGAAGGCTGCCTCACCAGCTACAAGAAAAGAAAAATCAATAGCTTTCAAAGCCATTGAAGATCAGCCTGAAGACAAGGTCACAGGCAATGAAGAGCTGCTAAGCCTACTGGCAAAAAGGTTTTACAAAATGGCCAAAAAGGATTTCAGGAAAAGATCACACAGAGAGCATGACAAGCCAAGGTATGACAAATCAAATAACAAAGAGATTATTTGTTTTGGATGCAGGAAACCAGGCCATATTGTGCCTGACTGTCCAGAAAATAAAAACAAGGACAAGAAGGACAGGAAATAAAGAAGAAAAGACAAAGACTTCAGGAATAACATCAATGACAAACCCTCCTCCAGTAAGAACAAACACACCAGGAAGGGGTTTGTAGCTGAAACTTGGAGTGAGACAGAAGAAGAATCTGAAGCTTCATCCAGCTCAAGTGATGATGAAGATGATGCTGATGAAAAAGAATTCGGTATGATGGCTATCAATGCCTCACAATAAAGTTTAGATGCAGAAGAGTCAGAGTCAGAATCAGAGACTCAATCTGAAGAGGACCAGGTAATAAGTTCTTTTGATTTTAATTCTGAGGACTTCAAGTATGAGTTTAAAGCACTATGTTTAGACCTATTAAAATCTGAGTAGGAAATCATTTCTCTCAGAAATCAATTATCTGAACACAGTACTTTAAAATCAGAAAACCTCAAACTCTTTGAGGAGTTGGAATGCTGTAGGGCGCAGATAGCCTCACTGAAAGTTGAGTTATCAGAGGCAAAAAAGTTTGAAGATTCCCTCAATGGGAGAAGCATTAAGCTAATGGACATCACAAGCATAATGAACTCAAGATTCAATAGTACACTGGGCTTGGGTGCTTCATCCAGCCAACCTATAGTATTAACAACCCCACTCAAGTTTATCTCTGATAAAGTCAAGGGAGTTGTAGAGGTAGCTAGGAAGAATTCTGACTTACCTAAGAAAACAAGAGTTCAACAGAAATCGTCGAACGGAGCTAGACGATCGTCGAATGAAGATCAACGATCTCAGGCTAAATCGTCGAACTCAGGTCGATGATCTCTAAACCCTGAACTCTGTCACAGTCGATCTTCGAACGGAGCTCGACGATATGACCCAAGATCGTCGAACTCAGCTCAGTGATCGTCGAGCAGAGGTCAGAGTTTTGAAAACTTTTTCAATGGTAAATCAAATTTCAATCCTAGGGGTCCTTCATCCCAAAGATTTAACCCTTATACTGAATGGATAATACCTCTAAGGAGATATCATCTTGAAGGCTATAAGAGTCAACCAGGGATGTCTTTTATTTCTGAATTCAAAGGTTATCAACCTAGGCCCAAGTAAACTAGGTCAAAAACAAGTAAATTATTTTATGTGCAGGTGAAGACCTATCCAACATCAAACCTGCACTGGTATCTAGATAGTGGGTGCTCAAAGCACATGACAGGAAATAAGGATAATTTCACATCCTTCAAAGCCAAGCTTAGACCCAAAGTAATATTTGGTGATTCAAACTTTTGACTAACAAAAGGATATGGTGCAGTCCAGATTGGCACAGTCACATTCAAGAAAGTAGCCTATGTGGAAGGACTGAAGCACAACTTGATCAGTATCAGTCAACTATGTGATGAAGGCTACCAAGTGACTTTCAGCAAATCCTTATGCAAGATGAAATCAGAGGACAACATAACTGTGTTGACAGGTAAAAGGAAAGGTAACATCTATCTTGTAGATTTTCTTTCAACCAAGGTAAATATTTGCCTGTTTAATTCTATTTGTAGACCTAATGACTTTTGGCATAAGAGACTAGGGCATATAAACCTTAGAACCATTGCTAGGCTATCCAAGGACAACCTTGTTAGAGGACTACCTTCTGGCCCCTACAAGAAGGAAGGACTCTGTAGGGCTTGTCAATTAGGCAAGCAAACCAAAAATAGTTTCAAGTCACTTAATAAGAGTGATTCACCTAGGATTTTGTATCTGTTACACATGGATCTTTTTGGACTCATTATAGTATAATGCTTAGGAGAGAAATCTTATACTTTAGTGGTTGTGGATGACTTCTCTAGATTCACATGGGTGTTCTTTCTGAGGAAGAAGTCTTATAACTTTAAGTGTTTGACAGAGTTTCTCAAATGCATATAGAGTGAGTTCAATACTCACATTGCCCTGATCAGAAGTTATCACGGGACAGAGTTTGATTCTCTTCTTATGCAAGAGTTCTGTCAGAGTGAAGGTATCAGGCACACTTTCTCAGCTACTAGAACTACTCAACAAAATGGGGTAGCTGGAAAGAAAAATAGAACCCTTATTGAATATGCTACTACATTGTTGTCAGATTCTCACCTTCCTCTATCCTTTTGGGCAGAGGCAGTGAACACCTCCAACTATGTGTTGAATAGAAGTTTAATATATAAACTGAAGGGCAAGACTCCCTATGAATTACTCAAAGGGAAGAAACCTAAAGTAGATTACTTTAAAATTTTTGCTTGTATTTGTTACATTCATAATAATGACAAGAAATACTTAGCAAAATTTCAAGCTAAAGCTGATGAAGGAGTGTTTCTGGGATACTCTATGATCAGTAAAGCTTATAGGGTATATAATAAATCAACTCTTAAAATTGAAGAATCTGTTCATATATCTTTTGATGAATCTAACATGTCTTTCAAGGAGAAGAATACTTCTACCATAGAACCTTTGCAGGTACACTCTCTTGCAGAAGACTTGGACAGGTAACAAATTATTCAAAAAGAGGAAAGCAGTGAAGATGAAGAAGACATTCAACACCTTGAAGAGAAACTTCTTGAAGAGCCAGTTGTTGTACCACCAGAGGAAACAACAACACAGGCTGGTGAACAATCAACATCTCCTGTTGATTTAGTAACATCAAGAGACCATCCAATCTCCCAAGTGATTGGAGACATCTCAGCTAGTGTGCAAACCGGAAATCAGGTCAACCAAAACCTGATGCACACATGCTTTCTTTCTCAAATTGAACCTCAATCCATTCAAAATGCAGAGCAAGATCCACACTGGATCATTGTAATGTAAGAAGAGTTGCATCAATTTGAAAGGAACAAAGGTTGTGAACTAGTACCAAGGCCAAAGGATCACTCCATTGTTGGAACAAAGTGGGTGTTTAGAAATAAATTTGATGATCAAGGAGTCATTGTAAGGAACAAGGCAAGGCTAGTTGCTCAAGGGTGCTCTCAATAAGAAGGGATAGATTATGACCAGACCTTTGCACCAGTTGCAAGGTTAGAGGCCATAAGAATCTTCTTAGCATATGCAACACACAAAGGATTCAAAGTATACCAGATGGATGTAAAGAGTGCTTTTCTCAATGGAGATATCAAAGAAGAAGTCTATGCCAGACAACCCCCATGTTTTATCTCTTCAACTCATCCTGATTATGTTTTCAAATTGCATAAAACATTATATGGTCTAAAGCAAGCTCCTAGAGCATGGTATGAGACCCTAGCATGCTTTCTTCTGAAAAATGAGTTTATAAGGGGTAGAGTAGACGAAACTCTTTTTATTAGAACCCATAAGTCTCATACCCTACTAGTACAAATCTATGTAGATGATATTATATTTGGTTCTACTGATTCAAATTTGTGCAGAAGGTTCTCCAACCTAATGCATTCTAAATTTGAAATGAGTAGCATGGGTGAGCTATCTTTCTTTCTAGGATTGCAAATCAAACAACATGCTGAAGGCATATTTATTTCTCAAACCAAGTATGCAAAAGAATTGGTTAAGAAATTTGGTATGTCTGAAACATCATGTATGAAAACACCTATGCCTACTAATGTTGTATTTGATGCTGATGAACATGGGAAACCTGTTGATCAGACAACATATAGAGCAATGATTGGCTCTTTATTGTACCTTACAGCTAGTAGACCTGACATAATGTTTGCTACATGCATATGTGCTAGATTCTAAGTGAGCCCTAGAGAGTCACACCTAACATTAGTAAAAAGGATTCTTAGGCATGTAAAAAGTTGTCCAAATCTAGGTCTCTGGTATTCAAAAGATTCAGCATTTGACTTAACTGGATTTTCAGATGTTGATTATGTTGGATGCAGAATAGACAGGAAAAGCACCAGTGGAACTTGTCAGTTTCTTGGTGACAGACTTGTCTCCTGGTTTTGCAAGAAACAAACATCTGTGTCAACTTCAACTGCTGAAGCTGAATATATGGCTGCAAGTAGTTGTTGTTCACAAATCTTGTGGATTCAAAATCAGCTCCTAGACTATGGCTACAACTTAGAGAAGTCAAAAATATTTTGTGATAATACTAGTGCTATTTCCATAGCACAAAATCCAGTCCACCATAGTAGGACAAAACATATAGAAACTAGGCATCACTTTCTAAGAGATAATGTTGAGAAAAATAAAATTGAACTTCAATATATCGCAACTGATTTGCAAAGGGGAGATATTTTCACCAAACCCTTGGATGAAAAGAAACATACATTCTTCCTGAATCAGTTAGGAATGTTAGATGGAGGAATTTTAAAATAAGACCCAAGATTTTAAAACTCTAAAATTGACCAAGACTTGCCAAACATCTTGATTTTTTTGTGTCTCGAGTATGTTTCTGGTCTCTGAACTGCGCTCGACGATTTTCCCCAAGATCGTCGAACGGAGGTCGACGATTTCATAAATCGTCGACCTGAGTTCAGCGCTTCTCAGATAGTGCTAAACTATCTTTCTTCAGGTCAGCAATCGTCGAACGGAGCTCGACGCTCTCCAATATCGTCGAATGGTGATCAACGATGTTGATGACCTTTTAGTTTCCTTTAGAAGCACAGATCGTAGAACAGAGTTCAACGATCTTTCCTTTTCTGCGTCGAACCCTAATACAAAACTCATTTTCCGGCCGTCATTCTCCCTTTGCGCTTTCATACTCTCTGCAAATTTTCTCTTTCCCTCCAAACTTCTCTACACTTGGTCGTTTGTTTGTTCATTTTTGTAGGAATCAATGGAAGTTTTAGTGGCAATCTTGGCCGCAATGAAGTTTGACGCAGGCTTTGATATCGATATGGATTCCTTCAATAACAACGATCAAATCTTCAAGGACATTCTGGAACTTTTCAAAGACCAGCAGCTAGTTACCATAATGACTACAAGGATCAAATTAGCTGCAGATGAGATAAAGGAATCAGTGTATACTGCCCACAATCTGGATCAGAATACAGTGGTTTGAAACATATCAGGAACTCAGGTATCTCTAACACCTACTGCTTTTACAGAGGTTTTTCAATTAAATTCTGCAGAAGATTCTGTTGAGCTTTCTGGAGAGGAATTTTCTAATATGCTTGAAAGGATGGGACACACAGAAGCAAACACTAGCAAATTGCTTAAGAAAAATCTGTCTGTTGAGTACAGATTTCTTGCTGATGTTGTTGGAAAAGTGTTGTTGGCCAAACACTCAGCTCATGATACCATATCTAGGTATCAGCTCTGTTTGATGGGTGCCCTGGTGGACAAGAAACAACTAAACTGGGGAGAAGTCTTCTTTGACTTAATCAAGAAGAAAATTAACAAGAACTTTGTTAATTTTGGGAGGATCTTAGGGCTGTTTCTTCATAATAGATGCCATGCACTGCTTGTTTCCAGTGGGATGCACATCAATGCCTCCAAGAGGCTTACCTGTGCCCTATTTGGGAAATGGGACAGGCAGATTGTAAAGCCCAGCAGGCCCTCTACAATCTCTACTTCAGGCACAAGGACTGCTTTAGTCTCTTCCCCTCAGGTTTCTGCCCCTACAGAAGACTTGCCTGCTTCATCTCCTCCTTCTCCATCTCTTGTTTCATCTACAACAGTCACATCCACCATCACAATTTCCACCCCATCTCCAACTTCAATCCCTTCTCCAACTACATCATTAACTGAAGAAATCTTCCATCCTCTACATCACTACCTACACCTGGATATTAATTCATCATCTCATATTCCATCTTTCACTCTTATAGATGATTCCTATATGGATGATTCTCCTTCATCCCCTCCTGAGCCACCATCTTCATCCACTTCTTATCAACAACTCCTTCAGGACATCATTACTCAACCATCATTCACACCATTCATTTCCATTCCATTATCTTCCATCTCCACAATTCCAATATCTCAACCATCTCTTCCACCATCCACAGGTTCTCCACCAACATCTCCTGCTACTCCAGCTTCCATCCCTACCTCTACTCAAGTCCCTCTTGAGCAAGTAGACATTCCAGCTATTGCAGACAGGCTATATGAGCTGATAGCTCCAAGGCAATCACTATTGCTGGAGATCTCTTTGGCTCCACTTCTAAAAACAGTTCAGGAGCTGTCTGCCATGCTATCCTCTTTTCTTCCTCCTCTGGCAATCTCTTCTTCTGGGTGCCTTGATCCAGTTCTCACTGAATCTAGGCAGCGGGAGATGCCTTATGAAGCTGAGAGTTTGCCTGCTGTAGTAACTTCACTCCAAGCTCTAGTATCTCCAGTTGTAGTCATTACAGTGGACCTCAGGTCACTGTTGTCAGGTTTTGACTCTGTATACTTCAACTGCCTTCCAGTCCAGCAAACTGAGATCTTACCAAGGCCATTGTGCCTATTTCCAGCTGTGACCCCAGCTTAATTAGTTCTTATATAAATTACTTCCATACTGTTGAAGTTGCTGCTGTTGATGTTTCAGCCAGTTCTGTTACTGCTGTTTCAGTGTCTGAGGATGTGCATATGCCAGAGGCATTTGATTTTGAGCCTGCTATTTTTATCTCTGAATCTGTTGCTTCAGTCAACTCTGATCTTGCTGTTTCTGTTTCTGAAATTGTTGTATCTGAACCTGCTGTCATAGCTCCTTCTACCAGTGTTGCTTCTACTCCACTTCCTGTTGCTGCTGCTGCTACTGTTGTTGTTTCTGCTGTCTCTTCTGCTTAGTCTCAACAACATAAAGATTATCTTAAAAGGATTGATGCAGTGTATGATAATCCACAAAGCTCAGACAGTGATCAGTTTAGAACTGACTCTGATGATTCCTCTGCAACAATTGCAAGGAAAAGGAAAGCCAGAAGCAAAGCCATGAAGAGAGTTCCCCCAGAGAAAGTGAAAGATACAAATGATATTCCATATTACATACTGCAAGATTACCCTATCACAGAACCATGGATGCAGTACTACAGGAATCAACTAAAAGCTATGAAGAAGAAAAGAAAGTATGACAAAGGATCATACCATTTCAATCCTCCTCCTCCTCCTTCACCTGATGCAGGTGCAGGTGGAAGTTCTTCCTTCCATTATACTGCTAGAAGCCAATGTTCATATCAACCTCAAGGAAGATCCCAGTATAGAGGAAATCAGTCTAGAGGTTAGCAGTCCAGAATAGGACAGTACAGAGAAAATCAAAGAGGACTCAGAGCGTATTCCAAGCAACATCCTTATCAAAGGGAAGGACAAGATCCCTCTGACACTACTTCTGGTCCCTTCCCTTATAAGCTTAAAGATTTTGTCTCTTCAAGAGCTCCTACTGATAATTCTTCAAACAGATATGAGCCTCCTGTTCTATTTGAAGACCCAAAAAATAATCCCACCTCATGGACAGCAAGAATGAAATAATTGGCTGCACTAGACCAAATCAAGAAAGCTAGAGAACAAGGAAAAGATACTTCAAATATCACTACTCTATCAGATCAAAGAAAGAAAGAACTTGAGAGATACTCCTCTAGAAAATTCATTGATTCAGAAAGTTATATGAAGCTGCATCCAGAAGCTGTAGTCCCCAGGCCAAAACATCAAAGTTCTCTAGGTGCACCAAATGACAGAAGATCCAAGAAAGAAGCTCTCAACCCCAACAGAGAAATAGTTCTCATTAAGTGCAAGGAAAAGGAATGATTCTGTAAGATGACAGTAAATTTTGTTTTTTGAACTATCTGTGATAATGTCTGTGTTTCTGCAATGTTTTGTTTGTTATATTTCTGCTTTGTATGTTGTTGTTTTTCCAATGTCTGTAAATAGTAATCCTAACCTAAATAGGGGGAGATTGTTGGAACACCCTATTACTGATTTGGGCACGAATCACTATGTCCCTTTAGGAAAACTGCTTTGACCTCCTTGTATAGATCTAAAGGTCAATTAGAATTGAGTCTAAGGGTTAGTATTTAGGTTTGAAAGCTGCCCTCAAGACCAGATATTTCAGTTCTGGAGACTAAGTCATTTCGTCGAGCACAGGACGACGAATCGTCGAACTCCATTCGACGATCTCTGAACTCAAATCGACGAATCATCGAACTCCATTCGACGATCTCTGAGCTCAACTTCAACGAGTCGTCAAAATCCATTCGACGATCTTCGAGCTCAGATTGACGTTCCTGTCTCTAGTTTGTTTCTAAATCTCTGAGCTTAGTTCGACAATAGTTGAGCTCAGGTCGACGCTTTCTGCTTCAGTCTAAGTCCAGTCTCTGAGCTCAGTTAAACGATAGTTGAGCTCAGGTCCACGTTTTTATAGAGAGATCGACGTTTTTCAAGATTCAAATTCAGACAGTTATGGAATTACTCTCAGCATTTACGTCAAGAATCTTATAGCCGTTTCAATTAATCTGGAGCAAATTTCAAGGGATTTTCAAAGGAATGTTTTATTGGACTTTCCTCCAGAAGACAAAATGCAGTTAAGGAAGTCATTTATGACAGGCTAACGACTATCTTGGACTGAGAAATATTCTATTCAGATCTAAGGAATAAAAGATAAGTTTTTTCATTCCTGCTGGACATCATCAACATCAACAACAACTCTTACAACAATCATAACACCAGAAAGAGAAAGAGTTGCAGACATTCTCAGTTTTAGAATTCTTACAAGAACACACATCACAAAAGGAGATCAACATACTGAAATTTCTAGATCTCTCTTGATTCCAGTGTTCAAAGGCCATCATCATTCAAGACTCCAGACAACACACATTTCAGCTGCTACTGGAATCATCTTTTGGTGGAGATCAAATCTTCTGAAGGCCTATCACCCTACTGCAAAGCTTCACTTCCTGAATAACTCAAGAACTCAGGGGAAACTTTGACAACATCCACTATCTTCTCTCTGAGTGTTGACAGAGAAGATCATCTCATCCCTCTCTCTCTCTACTGTGAAGGGTTTATCAAACTCCCTTCAAAAGTTTGTGTTGGTTTCTGAGACCTTGTCAAAACTCAGTGGTGGCAAGACACCTGATCAAAAAATCTGGTTTGGTTTTTGAGTACCTTATCAAAAGCTCATTGGTGCCCAGGACACCTGATCAACTCATCCTGCAGTGGATTCCTACCTAGGGTGGTAGAAGAGTGGATGTACACAGATTGATTGGGCAACCACTATAGCTCCTTGTGTTTTCTGGTTGCTTATTTTCTTATATTTTCTGGCTGTGGTTTGTGATTGTTCTGTAATTGCTTTTTGATTAGGTAGTTGTTGTATTTACTATATGTTATTTGCTTCCCTGTTCACTTAGGAATACAACAAGAGTTGTAAAAAGTTTTTAGTAAGCACTATACTCTATTCACCCCCCTCTAGAGTATATCAGATCTAACCTGCAATTTCATACAATATATAGAAGAAGGTGATAGTGACGGTGATCAGTGGTTGAGTGCAGTCTAATACTGCTGAGATTCCTTCCTTCAGCCCAACTATAGAAGATGCACTAAAGACAAAAGAGATGACTGTTGATGAAATTGTGGAGGAAATCAGGCTAAGGAAAAGGAAAGATAGAGAAGAAATAGAGAAGTGGCCTGATTTCGAGCAATGGAGCCCTGAGTCCAGATCCATCATTCTGCTTACTTGGGATCAAGTCAAAAACAAAAGTTTAGACAGAGGAAAGTGGTATAGCAAAATGGAATGGGACAAGATGGAAAAGAGGGAAACTGAAAGGAGAATTTACTAGAAGAAAAAAATACTAACACTTTGGCTCTTAGTGCAGTTGAGCCCTCCAAGTACTTCCCCAAACCCTTCAGCTACTTCCAGAGGCATAAAGATAAAGCTAAAGATTAAAGGGAAAAAGCAACTAAGGGAAAGAAAGTTGATGAAGCAGACGAGAAGGGAAAGAAGATTAGAAAGTGCAGGTTAGATCTGAAATACTCTAGAGGGGGGGGGGGTGAATAGAGTATTGTGCTCTCTACCTAAATTCCTTACAACTTTTGCTGTAATCCTAAGTGAACAAATTACCAAATAAAGAAATAAGCATAGAAACCTAAACAATCACAGAACAACACAGCCAAAACAAAAGAAAAGGGGCAACCAGACGACACAAAAAATTTATAGCGGTTCCCCAACCTGGGTACATCCACTCTTCTACCACCCTGGTAGGAATCCACTCAGGTTTTTGATCAGGTGCCTGACACCAATGAGCTTTTGATCAGGTGCTCAAAAACCAAAACCTCAAGCCTTTTGGAAGGAGACTTACAACCAGGAATAATTTTGTAGGGAATTAAAACCCTGTACAGAGGATGGAAAAAGGGTGATGGTGTCTTCTCTTTCTCAATAACAACTGAGAAGACTAGTGGATTGATTTTAGCAGATTTCCCCCCCTGAGATCTTGAATGGATCAGGAAATCTGGAGCACTGCTTCAGGGTGATAGGTCTTCAAAAGCTTGAGTGCCTGGACCAGAGATTGCTTCAGGAACTTTCTTTGACAGATAAAGTAATTGTTGTCCTCCTGAAGTTGTCCTGAGAATTGAAATAAGAAGACTCTTGATAGGGATTCCATGTTCTTCTTCTTCTTGATGAAGTTGTTCTCTGGCCTAGGCTTATTGCAGAAAAGAGCTTTTTTTTATTTCTGTAAGATTGTTCTAGAGTAGTGTCTGTCAGTGTGTCTGTATTACTGCTTAATCTTTTACTTTTCTGACTGAAGACTGACTGAAGAACATTCAAAATTTGAATTAGAGAGCAGTAATTGCAGTCGGCCTGGGAAGGAAGCGGCAATCAATGATTTCCCTAACTATCCTATAAAAAAACAGCATGTAATAATCCATGATCAATGCTCGTTCCAACGGTAACATTCCGAGAAGATTGGTCATTAATTACTCAGGATTCATCGCCAAGAAAAGGGACAGAAAACTGGAGAAGACCTAATCTGGAATCGTCGAACGAAGAACAGGAATCGTCGAGCTGAGTTCACAGTTCGTCTAGCTGAGCTGATGAGTTCGTCGACCAGATAACATCACTTAGTCTTCAAGGGAAACTTGTCAATTCTGCTACAATATTCGTCGAACTGACAATCTTCATTCGTCGAGCTGAGATCCAAATTCGTCGATTAGATAATCATCGCTGTCAATCTTTATTCGTCGAACAAAGTTCCAAATTCGTCGAGCGAAGAATGATTGTGGACTTAGAATCTGAGAAGTCTCTGATTGAGAAGGAATCAAAGCATTGACCACAAATCGTCGAGCAGAGTACTGAATTCGTCGACCTGAGAAGTTGTGAACTTGAGGTCCAAGTTCGTCGAGATCAGAATCCTGTTCGTCGACCAAAGCCTGAAGTTAGACTTAGAAAAAATCTGGAGTTATCCTGACTTTAGCTTGTTGAAGTATCTTAGTCTTCGTCGAACAGAGAACAAAGATCATCGAGCTCAGCACAAAGAAATGTCTCAAGATCGTCAAGCTCAGAACCCCTTTCGTCGAGCTGAGTTCGACGAACGTCGAACTCATTTTACTTAGTCTTGAAATCTTCTAATTCTTGAGTCTCTGATGGTCTTGTTCATAGCTGGTCCATCTGATGATGACTCTAAGGACTTGGCCTAGACTCTAGGACACAAGTTTGACCCTGACTATACATGTTGGGTCACATCCTAAGCTAGTGAACCTAGCTCAAATCAACTAGGGATCCAACAATCTCCCCCTATTTGGGTGAGGTCACTAAGAGACTCAAAACAAATAAACAAAGCAAGAAAAAGAAATATATCTGGCAGAGAATTACTAACATATGCAGCAGATATATATATACATAGGCTTTGTTTAAAACAAATAACATAGTTTGAAAGCAATTGCAGAAGGAAATTGAAACAAAATAAAGATTACTTCTTCTTTTTCTACATAGACTTATCTTCTGTTGTCTTTTCTCCTGGCTTTTTGAAGATAATTTATCTATTTGGATCTAGAGCCTGTGCTTGAGTCATTGTCATGTCAGCTGCCCCAATGATCTTCAGTGATGTAGCTCTGGGGATAACTGCTTCATAATGGAGCTTCATATAATCATCAACATTGAAAAGTTTGTTGCCTTTGTCAAACCTTTTTAGTTCTTCTTTCCTGTACTTAGACATGGTTGAGTAACCTGAAATGTCTTTACCTTCAGCTTTGACTTTATTAATCAATGACATGCCAATAAGTTCCTGGAACCTGGCCATTTTAGCAGTGTTGGCAGTTTCAGGATCTTCAAATGGAATAGGAGGAGAGTAATGTCTTTTAGGACTGTCAGCTTTCTGTTCTTCAGATATATGTTGTTGTTACTGATGTTGTTGTTGATGTTGATTTCCTGAAGATTGATGACTTTGCTGACTGCTTCCAGAGGATCTCCCTAGATGTCTCTGATAAGTTTGCATGGGGGCAGATCTCTGAGAGCTAGAGCCAGTGGCACCAGCTGCTAGAGGAGGAGGAGGAGGTGGATCCTTTGTATATCTGTGAACTGGAGGATGAGAAAATCTCCTACTTCTTTTCCTTTCCTTTTGCTCGTTCTTTGATAACCACATCCATGCAGGCATTCCCTTATAAGTAGTAACATTATGCAAAATGTAGTAGGGAGTGTCAGCAATTGGATTAGGCTTAGGAGCTGGAGGAGGAGGAGTGTTCCTTTTCTTTGACAGCATTCTCTTATTTTTCTTTGAAGCTTCTTCATCAGAATCATCATCATCATCATCTTCATCATCATCTTCACTGCCAGAACCCTGAGGGTTATCATATAAAGCATCCAAAGCTTTATCATCAATAACAGCCTTTGCTATAGCAGGGGCAGAAGTTGAAGTTTCAACAACTGGAATTTCAGCAGTAGTGGAAGAAGAAACTGTACATGAAGCAGAATTGATTGGGACAGAGCTTTCAGCTACTTCCTTATTTTCCTCTTCAATATCAGCCAAGGTTAACTCATCCAGATCTGGCATTGGTGAGTCATCCATAACAAAAACTGGAGCTGAGACATCTTCTGGAATAACTTCAGAGGTAGGAGCAACAATAGGAATAACAAAACTATCACAGAGTTGCTTAGCAACTGCTGGACTTATTGGAGATGTATAAGGAACAATAGCCAACTTTGGCTTAGTGGACGGTAACTGTACATAAATTGTATCAAAACTTCTCAACAAAACAGTCAAATTAACTTTGGGATTTAAATGGAAATCACAAATAGTTTTTATTTGCTCTGGTACTGACTCATCTAAGTCAATGTCAGTATCCATAAAATGAATCAATTCAATCAACTCAGAATCAAATTCTGGCAAAATTTTTACATCTGCATCTGAAACTGCTGTAGAGGGAACTGCTGTTGTGTCTGCTGCTATACCTGCTGCTGCTGCTTCTGCATCTGCATCTGTTGTTGCTTCATCACAGAGCATCTCCCCCTGCCTGGGTTCAGGAGAACCTGGAGCTAGGCCCCTGAATGAAGAGGGGGTAGCAGAGAGAAGAGACACTTGGGCAGATAAAGAATTAATAGAATTCATAAGAGGTGTAATGGCCTCTGTGATTAGGGATTTGATGAGGGGAGTGAGCAGAGATATGATTGTAGATACAGTGGGGGATTCCAAGGATGGAGAGGGAGTTGTTGAAGGTAGATAAGTAGACGAAGGAAGGGTAACAGATGGAGGGGATAGAGGTGGAATTGCATCTATTATGGTGTCTGGGGGTAGGGTGTAAGATGGAATGGAGGATAAATGTGGGGGAAGTGGAGAATGTGGTGGTGTAGTAATAGATGTGTCGTGAGGTGAAACAGGGGGTGTTTGAATGTTAGTGATATCAAGTGGTGGAGATGGAGGAGGAGTAGGAACATGAGAGTGTTGTGGTGATTGAAGTGTTGAAGAAGGAATGGGAGAGGAAGGGAGTTGTTTTGCTGGAAGGGGTGCTGGAAGAGATGGTGGAGATGGAATGAGCTCTTGTGCAGTGTGGGGAGTGGCCTTCACAGCCCTGGTGCTCTTAGAAGTTGGGATGGATGAGGAGGAAGCCTTAGATGGCTTGGAAATCATCTTCTCCCATCTGCCAAACAAAGCACATGTGAGGCGCTTGCTGGCATTGATGAAGATGGTCGGGGAGACCATGAATTCACCAGCTTTTTCTTGAAGAAAAATCCCCAAGATTCTTCCAAAGCAAACCTCTTTCTTACTGTTCTTCTTCTTAATCAAATCAAAGAAGATCTTTCCCCAATCGACATGTCTCTTGTTGACCACAGAGCACATAACATGGAATTGGTGTCTTGTGATGTAATCGTGCGCGGAGTACTTGCCCATCAGCACTTTTCCCACAATGTCTGCCACGAACTGGTAGGCGGTAGAGAGTTGTTTCTTTAACAATTTGTTAGGGTTACTCCCGGTAAACCCCATCAGATTTTGCATTGAACTAAACTCATCAGAATCTACATCCAGATCGTCTTCGCCATTTAGCAACCCAAAGATTTCAGAAAGAATGCCGGGAGATAAAGAAACAGCATTACTCCCGATATTTCCTATCAAGACATTTTCCTCAGAAACAGTAGAAGTGTATACCCATTCTCTAATTTCAGTTGCATGCAGTTTAATTCTTCTGGTCATAAAGTACTTGACACCAAGTTCCTCTAGTAGTTCCAAAATGTAGTGAAATATTGGGTCAGAATGCTGGAATGAATCAAAATCCATGTCAAAACCGGTGTCGAATTTCATGGCAGCCAAGGTGCTCGCTGGAATCGCCATTGATGACCTGCAAGAGAGACAGAGAAAATGTCGATCAAGTGCAAAGGAACAAAAAGCGTGGGATGGAGGTCGAAGAAAACCTAGATATAAGTTTTCCAGAATATGAATCGACAATCTCCGTTCCACGAAACAGAATAAAAGTTCTTCGAAGTGGGGTCAACGAAATAAATTATAGAAAAATAATTCGTCGATCTCATCAGAAGAAACGAAAATAGTTCATTGGAACTCCGTTCGACGAAATATCTTCTGAAGCAGAGTTCGTCGATCTCCGGTCGACGAAAATTGTTTCAACACAGAGAATTTGTCGATCTCTGTTCGACGAGCATCTCTCAAACTTTCCCTAATTCATCGAACTCCGTTCAACGAACTCTAGAAAATTCGTCGAATGCAGACAGAAACTAATTTTACTCTTCTCCATTGATCATTCCCAGTTGATTTATAAAGAACAGATGATTTTTCTCATCCAAGGGTTTGGTGAAAATGTTTGCTCTCTGTAAATCAGTAGTAATATGGATTAGGTTAATTTTCTTTTTGTCTACATTATCTCTAATGAAATGATGTCTTATATCAATATATTTAGTCCTACTATAGTGAACTGGATTCTGTGCTATAGCAATAGCACTAGTATTATCACAAAATAATGTTGAATTATTTAAGTTGACCGCATAGTGTAGGAGTTGGTTTTGTATCCATAACATTTGTGAACAGCAACTGCCAGCAGCCATGTATTCTGCTTCTGCAGTTGATGTAGACACAGATGTTTGCTTTTTACAATACCAGGAGACAAGTCTCATACCAAGGAACTAGCAAGTTCCAGAGGTACTCTTCCTGTCCACTCTACATCCAGTATAGTCAGCATCTGAGTATCCAGTTAACTCAAACTATGACTCTACAGGATACCAGAGTCCTAAATTAGGACAGCTCTTTATATATCTCAAAATTCTTTTTAAGAAAATAAGGTGAGATTCTTTAGGGTTCACTTGGAACCTAGCACAAAGGCATGTGGCAAACATGATATCAGTCCTGCTAGCTGTTAGGTATAATAGGGATCCAACAATTGCCCTATAATATTTATGATCCACAGGTTTCCCTGCTGCATTAGAATCCACAACAACATTGGTAGCCATAGGTGTTTTCATTCCTGAAGCATCACCCATCCTAAACTTCTTAATAAGCTCTTTAGCATACTTAGCTTGGGAGAGGAAGATACCATCAGGGAGCTGCTTCACTTGGAGACCAAGGAAGTAGGAAAGCTCACCCATGCTACTCATCTCAAATTTGGAATTCATGAGGTCAGCAAAACTCTTGCATAATTTGGGATCAGTAGACCAAAACATGATGTCATCCACATATATTTGTACTAATAAGATTTGTTCCTTATGACGTCTAGTGAAAAGAGTTTTATTTATGGTTCCTCTTGTAAATTTATGCTCTAAAAGAAATCTTGCTAAGGTCTCATACCAAGATCTTGGAGCTTGCTCTAAACCATAGAGAGCTTTATGCAATTTAAATACAAAAGAGGGTTGAGTTAGAGAGATAAAACCTGGAGGTTGTTCCACATAAACCTCTTCTTGAAGCACTCCATTCAAAAATGCACTCTTGACATCCATTTGGAAAACTTTGAATCTCCTGTGAGCTACATAGGCAAGGAATATTCTTATAGCATCTAACCTTAGAACAGGGGCAAAGGTTTGGTCATAATCAATTCCTTACTCTTGCATGTAGCCTTGAGCAACAATCCTAGCCTTGTTTCTCACAATATTTCCTTGAGAATCCAGCTTGTTTCTCAAACTCTACATCTCTCAAAATGATTTAGTTCCTCTTGCATTGCAATGATCTAGTGTGGATCTAGCTCACCATCATGGATGGTGAGAGGCTCAATCTGAGAGAGAAAACAGGCATGCATCAAGTCTTGGTTGAGTTGATGCCTTGTCTGTACACCTGCTGAAATGTCTCCAATCACTTGAGATCTGGGGTGATCTCTAAGTGTGACAAGATCAGTTGGTGGAGTTTGTTCAGCAACAACTTCTGTAATTAATTCCTCTTGAGGAATGTTATTAGCTGTTGAGAGAAGTTCAGCCACTTCCACTTGAATCACTACTTCACTATCTTCAGCAACCTATGGAGAAGGATGGGTTGATACCTCTTGGGTAAGGTTTAGTCCATCCATAGACTCACACAGTTGTGGAACCTGCAAAGAGCTATTGGTAGAAATCTCTTTCTCCTTATAAGACATGTTAGCTTCATTAAAAGATACATGGACTGACTCTTCAATTTTAAGAGTGGATTTATTTAAAACCCTATAGGCCTTGCTTACTTGGTAGTATCCTACAAAAATCCCTTCTTCAGCCTTAGCCTCAAACTTTATAATGTATCTTTTATTGTTATTGTGAATATAACATATACAAACAAAAATTTTAAAATATGTGATTTAACGTTTCTTCCCTTTAAGCAATTCATAGAGGGTCTTATTTTTCAGCTTATGTATATGGCTTCTATTCAGGACATAGTTAGCAGTGTTTACAGCTTCTGCCCAAAAGGATAGAGGCATGTAAGCATCTTCCAATAATGTACCTGCAGATTAAATGAGTGTCCTAATTTTCCTTTCAGCTACCCCATTTTGTTGGGTAGTTCTAGGACCTGAGAGGCACTGCCTAATACTTTCCTTCTCACAGAACTCATGCATAAGAAGAGACTCAAACTCTGTGCCATGATCACTTCTGATCAATGCAACATGAGTAGAGAACTCAATCTGTATGGTCCTGAGAAAATCTGTAAGAACCTTGAATGTATCTGACTTAGCTCTCAGAAAGGCTACCCAACTGAATCTGGAGAAGTAATCAACAATCACTAAAGTGTAAGACTTCCCTCTTAGGCTTTGTACTGCAATGGGTCCAAATAGGTCCACATGAAGCAAATACAAAATCCTAGGTGAATCACTCTTATTAATGGATTTGAAACTAGTTTTTGTTTGGTTGCCTGATTGACAAGCCCTGCAAAGGTTTTCCTTCTTATAGGGGCCATAAGGTAAACCTCTAACAAGGTTGTCTTTAGATAACCTAGCTATATTCTTAAGGTTTACATGACCTAATCTTTTATGCCACAACTCATTTTGATTACTAGTGATATTGAGTAAACAAACATCAGTTTTGGCAGAAATAAAATCTACTAGATATATGTTACCTTGTCTAATTCCAATTAAAATAGTTTTGTTTTCATTATTAATAATAAAATAGGAGGTAGAGTTAAAGTGTACCTGATAACCTTCATCACATAATTGGCTTATGGATATTAGGTTATGTTTGAGTCCTCTAACATATGTTACTTTCTTGACGGTAACTGTTCCATCCTTTGGTCCTAGCTTGGACTTGTAATTGGATAGATTGTCCTTGCTGCTGTCATATGCTTGGAGCAACCACTGTCCAAGTACCAGGTCTGACTCACCCTTGGACAGTTCTTCACCTGTACCTATAATGAAAAACAAAACTCAATTGTTCTTGACCCAGGTTACCTTGGTTCCTTTATTTTGTTGAAAATAAAAGCTAGAAATAACTGACAAAGTAGGTTGAGATTTATAACCTAAGTGGTGATATCTCCTAGGTGGAATAACCCAATCAGCTACTGGATTGAATGGTTTATTAGTGGGCTTAGAATTTCTGTAAGAGAAATGATTTATGTTTGGTCCTTCTGGGTTCGACGAATTCTTGTAAGTTTGTCGACCAGAGTTCGACGAATAGGGCTGAGATCATCGATCTCTGCTCAGAGAATGACAGTAGTCATTTTCTGCGCCGCAAGTTCGTCGACCTCTGCTCGACGAACCATACAAAGTTCGTCGATCGCAGTTAGATGAATTGTTATAACTGAAGTTTGCGTTCAGCGTTCGTCGATCTGGGTTCGACAAACTGGTCACATTTCGTCGATCTGAGTTCGACGAATGCTGCTAAACCTTGTTTTTATTAACTGTTTTCTGATTTTTATTTCTCTTGTCTATGAGTTTTGGGTTGTTTTCAGACTTTGATTTGTTTATTATCTTTTCTTTTCCCATGGCAGAAACAAATTTAATGTGGGTTGTAAGAATATTTTTCTTAATTATGGGGGGCAAATTTGATGAAGCACCCAAGCCCAGCTTGGCATTTAATCTGGCATTTACTGTGCTTGTTATGTCCATCAGCTTGAGGCTTCTTCCATTGAGAGATTACTCACGTTGTTTGGCCTCACATAAATCAGATTTTAATTTAATTAGCTGTTCATTTGCTAGAGTTTGTTGATCTTTTAGTTTGATATTTTCTGAGTTAACAGATTCAAGATTTCCTAGTCTTTCTCGAAGGGTTTTTATTTCTTTCTCTGAATTAATTAAATGTAAACACAGTTTTGAATTCAATTTTAAATAAATCAGAATTAAAATAAAAACTTGAAAGAACCTGATCTGCCTCTGAGTCTGAGGCTGCTTCATCATCAGATTCACTTTCTGATCCTGAATTGCTCCTGGAGGCATCAATTGCCATAAGGCAAACCTCCATGGATCTTGATTCTTCCTCTTCTTCACTTGAGCTGGAAAAAGATGATTCTTCTTCAGTATCACTCCATGTCTCAGCAATAAAGCCCTTGTCTTTCTTTTTGTACTTGCTGGAGGAGGGTCTGCTGCTGTGTTTTCTTCTGGAGTCTTTTTCTTTGCTTTTCCCCTTATTCTGGTTTTCTGGACATTCTGAGATATAATGTCCAGGCTTTCTACATACAAAGCACACAACCTCCTTGGTTGGTGTCTTGTCAAATCTGGGCTTATCATCCTGCCTGGATGATTTCCTTCTGAAATCATTTCTAGCCATCTTATAGAATCTTCTTGTAAAGAGGCTCATGAGTTCTTCATTGGATGTTGAGGTCTCACTTTCCTCTGATGCCTTGAAGGTTATATTGTGATCCTTTCTCACTGGAGTTGTTGCTTTCTATTCTGCTGCTTCTCTTGATTTTATCAACTGCTCATAGGATTTTAATTTGCCTAGCAGAGATTTAGTTGGTATCTCATTTAGGCTTCTGGATTCTTTGATAGGACAGATTCTTGAGTCCCAAGAGCTAGGGAAGCACATCAAGATTTTATCATTCACCTCTGTAAGGGTGATATCCTTATCCAAGGTTTTAAGCTCATTGATGATTGAGCTCAACCTATTGTACATTTCAGCCACTGATTCAGCCTCATCCTTCTTGAAATTCTCATACAGGGATATGAGATTTGATCTCCTGTCTTTCCTTTCATCTGCTGAGACAGCTACCATTTGGTTGAGAGAATCCCAAATAGCCTTGGCTGAGGTGCACTCAGCCACCTTCTGAAATATGTCATCTGACATAGTCTGAGCCAAGATGTTCATTGCCTTTGCATCTGCAATTTTGGCTTCCTTATAGGCATCATTATTCTCTGGAGGAGGTACTGCAGTCATGTTGGTAGAGGTGCTTGTAGAAGCTGCAGGTGCTGGAGGTACTCCTGTCAACATAGAAGCAAAAATATCCTCATCAATAGAATTCATATATAATGTGATTCTTGTATTCCAGATGGCAAATCTATTAAGATTGCATACTGGAGGTCTGATGCTTGCATAATATTTGTTTTGAGCCATGTCTGTGAAGAAATAAATCTAATATCAAAAACAAAACAATCAAATCTAATAAGAGGGATCTTTATGGTTCAGGTGTTAGCCTGTGCAACCAATTAACCTCTTAAGGTGTGGTATTTTGACCAACCTGGTAAGGTGTGGAGTTTAACCAACCTCCCTCTGATACAAATTGAAAGTGCAGGTTAGATCTGAAATACTCTAGAGGGGGGGTGAATAGAGTATTGTGCTCTCTACAAAAATTCTTTACAACTTTTGCTGTAATCCTAAGTGACAATTTAGCAAATAAAGAAATAAGCACAACAACCTAAACAATCACAGAACAACACAACCAAAACAAAAGAAAAGGGGCAACCAGATGACACAAGAAATTTATAGTGGTTCCCCAACCTGGGTACATCCACTCATCTACCACCCTGGTAATAATCCACTCAGGTTTTTGATCAGGTGTCTGACACCAATGAGCTTTTGATCAGGTGCTCAAAAACCAAAACCTCAAGTCTTTTTGAAGGAGACTTCCAAACAGGAATAATTTTGAATGGAATTAAAACACTGTACAAAGGATGGAAAAAGGGTGATGGTGTCTTCTCTTTCTCAATAACAACTGAGAAGACTAGTGGATTGATTTTAGCAGATAAAGTAATTACTGTCCTTCTGAAGTTGTCCTGAGAATTGAAAGAAGAAGACTCTTGATAGGGATTGTATGTTCTTCTTCTTCTTGATGAAGTTGTTCTCTGGCCTAGGCTTATTACAGCAAAGAGCTTTTTTTGATTTCTATAAGATTGTTCTTGAGTACTGTCTGTTAGTGTGTCTGTATTGCTGCTTAATCTTTTTCTTTTCTGACTGAAGACTGACTGAAGAACATTTGAAATTTGAATGAGAGAGAAGTAATTGTAGTCGGCCTGGGAAGGAAGCGGCAATCAATGATTTCCCTAACTATCCCATGGAAAAACGGCATGTAATAATCCATGATCAATGCTCGTTCCAACGGTAACATTCCGAGAAGATTGGGCATTAATTACTCAGGATTCATCGCCAGGAAAAGGGACGGAAAACTCGAGAAGACCTAATCTGGAATCGTCGAACGAAGAACAGGAATCGTCGAGCTGAGTTCACAGTTCGTCGAGCTGAGCTGATGAGTTCGTCGACCAGATAACATCACTTAGGCTTCAAGGGAAACTTGTCAATTCTGCTACAATATTCGCCAAACTGACAATCTTCATTCGTCGAGCTGAGATCCAAATTCGTCGAACAGATAATCATCACTGTCAATCTTTATTCGTCGAACAGAGATCCAAATTCATCGAGCGAAGAATGATTGTGGACTTAGAATCTGAGAAGTCTCTTACTTAGAAGGAATCAAATCGTTGACCACAAATCGTCGAGCAGAGCACTGAATTCGTCGACCTGAGAAGTTGTGAACTTGAGGTCCAAGTTCGTCGAGCTCAGAATCTTGTTCGTCGACCAAAGCCTGAAGTTGGACTTAGAAAAAATCTGGACTTATCCTGACTTTAGCTTGTTGAAGTATCTCAGTCTTCATCGAACAAAGAACAAAGATCGTCGAGCTCAGCATAAAGAAATGTCTCAAGATCGTCGAGCTCAGAACCCCTTTTGTCGAGCTGAGTTCGACGAACGTCGAACTCATTTTACTTAGTCTTAAAATCTTTGAAGTCTTGAGTCTCTGATGGTCTTGTTGATAGCTGGTCCATCTGAAGATGACTCTAAGGACTTGGCCTAGACTCTAGGACACAAGTTTGACCCTGGATATACATGTTGGGTCACATCCTAAGCTAGTGAACCTAGACCAAATCAACTAGGGATCCAACAAGATTGTTGGACCAGAAGACAAACCTGCAAAAGAATCCAATGGCAGTGGGATTGTGATAAAGGAACCTGAAATTTGAAAATTTTCAGGTTCTTCTTATAGGGTTAAGGAATGTGACATTTTTTTATGCATAAATATTATAATTCCTTATTTGTTAAATGAAATATCATTTGTTATGATTTTGTTTATTATTTTTCTTATTCATGCAGTGTTGATATTTTTTTTTATGTTGCATAAGTATGTTTGTGTATACATTAGCATTGATTTTGACTTCTTTAAATAGGAGGAGATTGTTGGGTCCATTGATCCCAATATCCTGGATTTGAAGAAGGCCTAGCAAACAATGTATACATATGTGTTGATCTAACTTGTGTTCAAGTTCAGTGATTGCAGGATGTCCTAGTAATAATGATGAGACATGTAGCCTAAGTGTCTAGGTCAGGTAATCACTTACATAAGGTGTGGATAGATAAAAAACTTTCCAAGTCCACATTCATTGAGTGAAGGTCATTCACTCAATGCCAGATGACCTATAACACTGAATGGAGCATATACAGTCAATGCCAAAGAAGTGGCAAGCTAAGAAAATGGCTAAGTCCACAGGAGTTGAACTCACTCAATATCATACAACAAAATGTTGTGAGACAGGTTAATGTAGTAAAAACCTAAGAGGAAATGAGGAGAAAAATAGCTAAGTCCACAGGCATTGAGTGAGCATCACTCATTCAATGCAATACTGTATATTCGTTGAGTATTGCCTTGTAAGTCAAAGCCACGGAAAACCTATGCTGATATTTGGCTAAGTACAAATGCATTGAGTGTAGCTAACTCACTCATCGCCAGTTAAACATAATAAAATCTGTTAAGTAGTGTGGCGTTGAGTGGACCTTACTCACTCAATGCCAAGGAGCAGAAAAATCTGGCTAAGGCAGAAAGCATTGAGTGAGGCATGCTCGCTCAACACTCTTAATGCCATGATTCAGAAAATCTGGCTAAAGCCAAAAGTGTTGAGTGAAGCATGCTTACTCAACGCTCTCAACACTTATAATGCTGAAGAAGCAGAAAATTGGTTAAGGTAGAAAGCGTTGAGTGTGGAGTGCTCACTCAACGCTCTCAACGCCTAAATTACGGAAAGCATTTCTATGGTACAAGACGTTGAGTAAGGCGTGCTCACTCAACGCTCCTAATGCTAAGCATGCAGAAATTACTGAAGAATAAGCTAAGGCATAAAGAGTTAAGTTAGGCTTGCTCACTCAACGCTGTCAATGCCTAGATAGACAAAATTCTGTCTAACTACTTTGACGTTGAGTGAAGTTCATTCACTCAACGCCTATTCTACTGATGCTTGATTTTTGACTAAGTCCACAGGTACTGACGTAAACAAGTCAACAAGTCAACCTTATTCAAATTGTTAGTGGCAAAACTACAGTACATGATAAAAGGCACCGCAGTGCTACTATATGATGGTTAACATTAAATCAAGATAGCAGCTGACCATCAATGATGTGGGGCCCACCGCTAAAAGAGACATTGGGTTGCATTCAATAAAAGGAGAAGCCTTTTGCGGAAAAAGGAGCAGTTGAAAAAGCAGTTCTTCCTCTTCGCCACTGTTGCTGTGAAGAGAAGAACGGAGTGCAAAAAGACTGCAGGTCTAAATGCTCAACAACTTAGTTGTTTGTCTTCATCATCGACTACAACAAGATCAGAGCTGATCTCTAAAGAGGAGGAAGAAAGTTATCTGGTGGCATTTTCCATCTGCACTAGATGGTTCTTCACAGATCTAGCATTATCAGTATGAAGAACAATAACTGGATGCTGTGAAGAAGAAGTTTGTGCAAAATCTCCTCAGCTCTTGAAAGGAAGAAGAAGTAGTGATGTTTACTGCTAGTTACTTCTAGCATAAGTCAAAGCATCCTGGATATACATCCTTGCTATTGTGAAGAAAGTATGGCTAGGATTCTCTCAGTTCAGGTATTGACAAGTTTTGCAGCAGTCTCTTCTTAGTTCCAGCAGGAAAAATCCCTGGTGCTGAGAAAAAGAAGTTAGGACTGAGTATATCTCAGTTCAGATAAAAGTAAACTCAAGAAACATTTTCTTGGAGTAATAGTGGGGCTGAGTTTATCTCTGTCCAGAACCTTAGAATAGAGAAATATCTCTTGTGTCAAGATCAACCATACACCCACTTCCATCTTGTAGGATCCAGTTGGATCTGAGTGATAAGTCAAATTTTCCTGAGCAATAGGACTTGGATTCAAGTCTGAGGTAGGCGAGTCATTCTAACTGAGCTATAGGACACTTGTGCCTGAGGTAGGTGGTATGCTGAGATTGTAGGAGAGTCATTCTCTTTAAGAAGTAGGATCCCTTATGGATCTAAGGTGGGGTTGTCCTCCAAGCTTGAGTGTAGGGCCTTTGTCCTGAGGTAGGTGGTCTGCTGATCACTGAGTTGTATGCCTTTTTGGCTGAGCTGTAAGTCTTGCAGGAGACTGGGAGATTCTGAGGGATCTGAAGTGTAAGCTCTTTGGAGCAGTGTTTTGGAGAAGTGCCTAGTCCAACAAGATAGTTGGATAGGTGGGAGGGAAAGTGGATGTACCTCCAAAGAACTGAAAACATCTAAGTCTTCTACAACAAGAACAAAAAACATTTCTTTGTAAGAGGAGAAAGAGTAGAGCATTCAAAAGCTACTATTCATCTTCAAAGCCACTACTTACAACACTATTACATAAAAATCTTGAAGATACAAAGCTATGCATCCATTCTTCTCTGCACAAGCAAAACTACACTAAAGATCAAATGTCTTGTTGTTATTAAGAGGTTTGACTAGTTTTCTCTGTTTAGAAAGATGACTCAGAGAACTATTTCTCTGGAGTCAATCATCACCAAACGCATACTCATTCAGTAAGATCATCTGTTGATCTAAGTTGTAAACCTATGTTATAAAGGCTGAGTATAGGAGCTGTGTCTCTGAGTTGTGGTATCCTTTTTAGGATCTAAGGTAGGGCTTATACTTAAGGTAAGATCTCTGTATAGATATGAGGTATGAGTTGATATACTCTGAGTTGTAGGAGTGAGTTTCACTCTGAGGTGTAGAATCCTGTGGGATCAGAGGTGTAAGCTCAAGGAGCTAGTTAAAGGAGGAGTAAGCCAAATCTAGCTCGCTGCTAGATAGGTGGAGGGTGAAGTGGTTGTACTCTAAATAAGGGAACCACTATAAATTCTAGTGTTATGTTGTGTCTGTTGAAATCTAACTATAAAATCTAACACACAACTCAATGTTCTAAAAGACTTGAAAACATATTTACCCCCTCTAGGTTTGTAGCTACTGTTGAACAAAGACTTTCAAGTAGTATCAAAGGAAGGTTGTTCAAAAAGGGAATAACAGTCTGAATAGAACTCCAAAAGTAACAGAAGATTATCTCCACGAGTTCAAGTGAGAACCATAAGGGTTGAGCTCAATGAAGCTTCCTATATATAGGAAAGAGAACTTTAAGATATAGAAAGAAAGGATAAGGCTATTTATGGAAGCTTCTAACCGTAAGATATTCACAAAAGTTCAAGAGGGGCCCTTTATTCCCATGAAGGTCTCTACTACAGATGCCAATATCAATACACCAAAGAAATATACTGAGATGTCGAAGGATGAAGTCATTCTAGCAACTATGGATTAAGGGCCCAAAATATTATTGTTAGTGTCATAGATGACTCCACATTCCAGAACTTAGTCCACTGCAGAATTGCTAAAAAGATGTGGGATTTTCCTATAGTATATATGGAAGGGACAAAGGAGGTGAGGCATGATAGGAAATCCCACCTGAATCAGAATTATGAGGACTTTAAGCAAGACAAGGAAGATTCCATTGTTGAATGCTATGAAAAGTTCTTCATGATAGTGAATAGTCTGATCAATTATGACAGACAGTTCGCAAACTATTAGATAAATTACAAGTTCTTGAGATCTCTAAACAAGGAATAGAATATTAAGATCTGTGCCGTTAGAGAGGTCGATAACTTAGCCAACACATTGCCTCAAAATCTGTTTGGGAGGATACTCTCTCATGAGATGCAGCCGAACTCCAAAAGGGTAGAAGAAGATGATGCCAGAAATATCAACAAAGAGAAGAATGTTGCCTTCAGCGCTAAAGTAACTAGGAGGAGCAGAGAAAAGACTCCTTGTCCACCAAGGAGAGCTGAAAGTTAGAGAGCTCAGATGCCAGCTCCTCAAACAATGATGTTGGAACCCTAATTGTGATTTGGGCTCGGTTCACTATTAGGATTGATGACTCAGCATATATAGTCTAGGGTGATAAGTTACTTCCAGGGTTAAGGTCAGTCAGATTAGGTTAGATTGCTGATAACCTACCTTCAGAAGACTTCAGTGATAGAATACTATAGAGAAAAGATAGCTTTAAAGATTGCAAAAAAAGGCATTCGGCGATAGCTGAACTCAGCTCGACGATCGTCGATCTCAGATCGACGAACTCAGTGTCCTATCTCTGAGTTGAGCTCGATAAAAGTCCAGCAGAGATCGACAAACTGTGAGCTTATATCAGGATCTCAGCTCGACAAAGTGACTTCTCAGTTCGATGAACTTGGAGCTCAGATTGGCAAGTGTATTTTCTGTTCAACGATCTTGGAGCTCAACTCGACGAAGGAGAAATATCAGTTCAACGAACTTGGAGCTCAGGTCGAGGAAATCTTTGCTGGTTTCAACTAACTCTTTCTATGTTCTATTCGACTAAATCTTCTCTGCAGTTTATCAGAATGACTAAAGCAATTTGATTTCAAGTAGTAAGATAGTAATACTCTAATAATTAATGCTCGGTATTCTCAAGAATATAGCCGTTTATTGCCTGCATTAATTATGGATTTCACAGAGTTATTACTCTACCATTTTTACTAGAACTGTTGGGGAAATGTATTGAAGATAAAAACATCAGCCCTTCTAACTCCCGGAAATTATGCAGAAGATTTCAAGGAATTCAAAATTGAAATGTTTTTGGTATCAACAATCAAGCTTTCCTTCCAGCAACATACATTGAATCTGAGACACAAAAATTTAATCTCTCAGAATCATTCACTGGAAGAAGATCTCTTTGAAGGCCTACACCTTGAAGCAAAGTTTCCTCTCCTGATCATATTTCCATAACACAGGGGGAGCTTTGACAACATCAACAAATCCACTAGTCTTCTCAGAGATTTGATACAGAGAAGACATCTTTTTATTTTCTTTCATTGTGTATAGGGCTTTAACTCCCTTCAAAGTTACTCTTTGGTTCTCAAGTCACCTGATCAAAAGACTTGATTTAGTTTTTGGGCACCTGATCTAATGCTCAAAGGGTTGCTAGATCTCCCTTAGAAAATTGATCTTGTGGTGACAGGGCACCTGATCAAAAACCTGTGGTGGCTGGGCACCTGATCAAAAACCTGTAGTGGATTCGTACTAGGGTGGTAGAAGAGTGGATGTACCCATATTTATTGGGGAACCACTATAAACTCCTTGTGTCGTTTGGTTGAGCTTTCCCTTTTTATTTTCTATGCTGTGATATTTCTTTTCTTATATATATATGTATCATCTATTTTAATCCGCTGTAAAAACAAACTTAAAATTTTAATATACTCTATTCACCGCCTTATAGAGTTATTTAGTTAGATCAATCTCTTACTTTCAATTGGTATTAGAGGGAAAGGTGTCTTGGTTGTACAGTCTAACACCTGAACAAAAAGATCTTTGATTGATCTTATCTACTCTAGTTGTCTTTCATATCATGGCACAAAATAAGGAGTATTCAATCACCAAACCTCTAGTGTGCAATATTAATAACTTTGCACTTTGGAAGGCAAGATTAGGCTTTATATGAATTCCATTGATCAAGACATATATAATTCTATTTTGACAGCTCCCCCACTATTAGTGGCAACTAAAAGCACAAGTGTTGTTCCACCACCTGAGTGGACTGAAGCACAAAAGAAGGACAAGATTGCTGATGCTAAAGAAATGAATATTCTGGCACAAACTATGTCTGATGACATATTCCATAAGGCTACAGAATGCACTTCAGTAAATGCTATTTGGGACTCTCTAAATGCCGTGGTGGAAGGATCTGCTAATGAAAGGAAGGATAGGAGATCACACTTGATCTCTTAATATGGGAATTTCAAGAAGGAAGAGTCAGAATTAGTTGCAGACTTGTATAATTGGCTAAGACTCAAAATTAATGAGCTGAAAACTCTGGACAAGGACATCTCTTTAACAGAAATAAATGTAAAGATTCTTATGTGCTTCCCTGGCACATGGGACTCTAGGATCTGGACAATCACAGAAGCCAGAAGCCTAAATGAGATATCTACTAAAATATTGTTAGGCAAGCTCAAGTCTTATGAGCAACTCATCAATACCAGAGAAGCTGAGCAAAGGACTTCCTCATCTTTAGCAAGGAAAGAGCAAAGCATTCCTTTCAAAGCATGTGAAGAAGCAGAAGCCACTCAAGATAATGAAGATTTATTGAGTCTCTTGGGTAAGAGATTCTTTAAGATGGCAAGGAAGGATTTCAGGAGAAGATATTCCAGAAAAGAAGATAATCCAAGGTATGATAAAACCCATACTAAATAAATAGTTTGCTATGGATGCAGGAAACCTGGACACATACTACCAGAATGTCTTGAGAAGCAAAAGAAAGACAAGATGAAAGAGAAGAACTCCAGGAAGCATTCCAACAAGCGCTCCTACAGAAAATACAAGAAAAAGGAGAAATGATTTATTGTTGAGACTTGGAGTGAATCTGAGTCAGAATCTTCAACCAGCTCCATTGAGGATGAAGAAGAGGCTAAGGCCAGAGAAATCTGCTTGATGACAATCAATGCATCTTGCAGTAACTCTGATACTGTTGATTAAAAAGCTGACCATTCAGAAGATGAATATATGACAGAAGAAGATTAGGTAATCTGCTCTTTTGATTTTACTTCTGATCAATTTAAAATTGATTTCAAATTATTATGTAAAGATTTGTTTAAGTATGAGAAGGAAATCAAATTTCTTAGAGAGAAATTAATTGAATTTGAAAATATTTCTTTTGAAAACTTAAAACTTAAAGAAGATTTAAAAAATGTAAATATTCAAATATTTTCCTTAGAAACTAAATTATCTGAGGCTAAATAATTTGAAGAATCCCTAAATGGGAGCAATATCAAATTGATGGATATCACAAGCACAGTGAATGCTAGGCTTAATGACAAACTAGGCTTGGGATCTACATCTAGTTAGCCACGACTACTATAGAAAAACACTTTTTCTACTCCTATAAAATTTTTCTTTTCCTCCAAAGGAAAAAAAGTAGATGATATAGATAAAGCTGCTAAAGTATCACGCAAAAATCAACCAAAAAAAATTATAAATTCACCTAAGAAAAGCAAAACTTTTAACAAAAAGTATGTTCAACAAATTTCGTCAGACCAAGATCGACGAAATGAATATGGTTCGTCGAAATCAGATCGACGAACTGTGAACGCAGATTTTAGGAATAACTATTCGCCTAACTGCGCTCGACGTACTCAATATGATTCGTCAAACCGTGACCGATTAACATGTGGCTCAGAGAATGAACACTTTCATTTTGTGAATGGAGCCCAGCGAACACATCCCCATTCGTCGAACGCAGATCAACTAACTTATTATAATTCGTCGAACCCAGTTTCTCATAACATAAACTTGAAATATTTTCAAAACTTTAATAAAATTAAAACCCTTATTAATCCTTTTACCAAATGGATTATTCCCCCTAGGAGATACCATCCACTTGGTTACAAGGACCAAACTGAAATCTCTTACATATCCAGTTATAAATTTTAAAGAAATCAAGGACCCAAGGTTACCTGGGTCAAGAATAACTAATCTTGTTTTCTACAGGTAAAGAACTATCCTACCACAGAGCAATAGTGGTATCTAGATAGTGGATGTTCTAAACACATGATAGGAAGTAAAGAAAACCTGACTAATTTCAAAGCCAATCTTGGAGCAAAGGTGATATTTGGAGACTCTAACTGTGGACAAACAGAAGGATATGGAAATGTCAAAGTTGGAGATGTTACCTTCAAGAAGGTAGCATATGTTAGTGGTCTCAATCATAACCTAATACCCATAAGCCAATTATGTGATAAAGGTTATCAGGTATTATTCAACCAGTCATCCTGTATTATTACTTCTGATAAAAACAAAACTATTTTGACTGGAATTAGACAAGGAAACATTTATGTAGTAAATAACAAATCAGCTAATTCAGAAATTTGCTTATTTAATCAAATTTGTTCAACTAATGATTTATGGCATAAGAGACTAGGCATTGTAAACCTTAGGAAATTACTAAATTATCTAGGGATAACCTTGTTAGAGGACTGCCTTCTGGTTCTTATAAGGAGGAAGGACTATGCAGGGCTAGTCAATTAAGAAAACAAATCAAAAATAGTTTCAAATCCATTAATAAGAGTGATTCACCTAGGACTTTATATTTGCTACTTATCGATCTGTTTGGCCATATTGCTGTACAAAGTTTGGGAGGAAAGTCATACACTCTAGCTATTGTTGATGACTTCTGTAGATTCACTTGGGTGTTCTTTCTGAGAAACAAGTCAGATAACTTTAAAGTTCTCACAGATTTTCTTAAAAAGCATACAAATTGAGTACTCTGCTTAGGTTGCATTGATCAGAAGTGATCATGACACTGAGTTTGAATCTCTTCTCATGCAAGAATTCTGTGAGAAGGAAGGTATCAGACATTATTTCTCTGCTCCTAAAACTCCTTGACAAAATGGGGTAACTGAAAGGAAAAATAGAACCCTTATTGAATCTGCTGGGACATTGCTTGTAGATGCTTATTTGCCCCTATCCTTTTGGCTAGAGGCTGTAAGCACAACAAATTATGTTCTTAACAAACATTTAATTCATAAGATAAATGGTAAGACTCCCTATGAATTACTTAAAGGGAAGAAACCTAAAGTAGATTACTTCAAAATATTTGGATGCAAATGTTATATTAACAATAATGACAATAAACAACTAAGAAAATTTGAAGCCAATGCTGCAGAGAGAATTTTCCTTGGAAATTCCCAAGCCAGCAAAGCTTATAGGGTACTTAAAAAATCAACATTAAAAATAGAAGAATCTGTACATATATCCTTTGATGAAGCTAACATCTTTTACAAGGAGAAAGATTCTTCTACCATAGACACTTTGCAAGTACCCTATCTGTGTGAGAAGTTGGATGATTTAAACCTTACCCAAGAGGTTACATTGCATCCTTCTCCATAGATTGATGAAGAAAGTGAAGAAGAAAGTGTTGAAGCGGTTGATCCATTTATAGAAAATGTAATTCCACAAGAGGATTTAATTCCACAAGTTGTTGATGAACCAACTCCTCCTATTGATCTTGTCACACTTAGAGATCATAACATATTTCAAATGATTGCAGACATATCAGCTGGTGTGTAAACAAGACATCAACTCAACCAAGATCTAATGCATGCTTGCTTCATTTCTCAAATTGAGCTTCAATCCATAAAAGATGCAGAGCAAGATCCCCACTGGATTATTGCAATGCAAGAGGAACTCAATCAATTTGAGATGTGTAGAGTTTGAGATTTCATTATAAGACCCAAAGACTACCCAGTCATTGGAATTAAATGGGTCTTTAGGAACAAATTGGATGCTCAAAGATCAATTGTAAGGAACAAAGCAAGATTGGTAGCCCAAGGTTATTCATAGGAAGAAGGCATTTATTATGATCAAACCTTTCTCCTGTTGCAAGACTTGAATCCATCAGGATATTTCTTTCATATGCTTCCCATCAAAAGTTCAAGTTCTATCAGATGAATGTCAAAAGTGCATTCCTAATGGAGAACTTAAAGAGGAAGTTTATGTTGAACAACCTCCAAGTTTTATTTCTTCAACTTATCCTTCTTATGTTTTTAAACTTCATAAAGCTGTTTATGGTCTAAAGCAAACTCCAAGAGCTTGGTTTGAGACCTTAGCTAGCTTTTGTTTAGAGCATAAATTAATTAGAGGCATTGTAGATAGGACATTATTCATTAGACATCATAAATAAAAAATTTTGCTAGTATAAATATATATATATGATATAATATTTAGCTCTACTGATTCCAAACTTTACAAAAGGGTTTCTGACCTGATGCATTCAAAGTTTGAAATGAGTAGCATGGGTGAAATATCCTACTTCCTTGACCTTCAAGTGAAATAAACCCCTGATGGTATCTTTATATCCCAGTCAAAATATGCTAAATAGCTACTCAAAAGATTTGGGATGACAGATTCCTCAGCCAAGAAAACACACATGCCCTCCAATGTTGTAGTTGATTCTGATGAATAGGGCAAGCTAGTTTATCATAAAACATATAGGGTTATTGTTGGGTCCTTATTGTATCTTAAAGATAGTAGGCCTGATATTATGTTTTCTACTTGTATTTGTGCTAGATTTCACGTAAGTCCTAAAAAATCTCACCTTATTTTACTAAAAAGGATTTTAAGATATATAAAGGGTTGTCCTAATCTAGGACTATGGTATCCTACTAAGTCTGAATTTGAATTATCTGGATTCTCCAATGCTGACTTTGTTGGATGTAGAGTTGATAGGAAAAGCACATCAGGACCATGTCAGTTTCTTTGTGACAGGCTTGTGTCCTGGTTTTGTAAAAAGCAAACTTCTGTGTCAACATCAACTGTTGATGCTAAATACATAGAAGCGGGCAGTTGCTGTTCACAAATTTTGTGGATATAAAATCAGTTCCTGGATTTTGGATTCAACTTAAATAATTCAACTATCTATTGTGATAATACCCGTGCAATTTCTATTGCACAAAATCCACTGCATAATAATAGGAAAAAACATATAGAGATTACAAATCATTTAATTAGAGATTGTTTGGACAATAAAAATTAAACTTGTCTTTATCTCTACTGATTTACAAAGAGCAGATATTTTCACCAAACCCTTAGATGAAAAGAATCATCTGTTCTTTCTAAATCAATTAGGTATGATTAATGGAGAAGCTTTAATTTACTTTCTATCTGTGTTCAATGAACTGTTCATGTTTCGTCGAACGGAGATCAACGAACAACGAACTCTTCATGGAGTGTTCGTCGAATAGAGATCGACAAACCTTCCTTTTAAAATCTTTTTCGTCGAACGGAGATCGACAAAGTTTGTCTCAGAAAAGTTTTTCGTCGAACGGAGAACGACGAACTGTTTTCCCCTCTTCAGACTTAGATCGATGTTTTTATTTCTTTATGAGATTTTTCATCGAACTTAGTTGGAAGTTTTTAATTTTTCATCAGACGTAGTTCGTCTTTTCATCTTTTGAAAACATATAATAGGGTTTTCATCGAACTCCATCCCACGCGTTCTAGTTCTTGTGCACTTGATCTTTGGTTTTTGCAGGCATGGTGATTTCAGCGGTGACCCTTTCTGGCATGAAATTTGATGCTTGGTTTGACATCGACATCGATTCTTTCAGCCATTCTGATCAAATCTTCGAGAACATTCTTCAGTTGTTTGAGGCTCCACAGTTAAGATAATTCATTACCTTACGGATCAAACTTCCAGTGCAAGAAATCAAGGAATGGGTATTCACAGCAACTTTTCCAGATCAAACTTCCATTTCTGGATCAATTTCTGGACACCAGGTTTCTCTTTCCCCTGCTATTCGAACTGAAATGTTTGGATTTATCAATAGGGAAGATGATATTGAACTATCTAGCACTGGGTTTGATGATATGCCAGTGATAATGGGTAACTCCCAGGAAAACCATAACAAATTGTTGAAAAAGAACTTGTCTGTTGAATACAAGTTCCTGGCAGATGTTGTTGGAAAGGTGATCTTGGGCAAACACTCTGCCCATGACTAAATAATAAGGCACCAATTCCTTCTGATGAGTGCCCTGGTTAATCAAAAATACATGAACTGGGGTGAAATTCTGTTTGATTTGATTAAGAAGAAGATTAGTAAGAAGGATGTCAGTTTTGGTAGAGTTCTTGGAATTTTCTTGCAGCCAAAGGTTCTAGACCTTTTGGTCTCCCAAACCATTTTCATCAATGCCTCTAAGAGGATTGCCTCTGCCACCTTTGGTAGATGAGAGTGGGTAATTCCAAAGCCCTCTATGGATTCCTCTTCCAGGATAGCTTGAAAGAACACAAGGGCTGCATAGCCACTTCACCAACCTCTGAAGAACCTCCTGCTCCTCATATTCCCTCACCTCCTCCATACCCACATCATTCAATATTTCCTTCATCAAATCCCCTTGCTGATGTTATTATTGTTCAATAACCATTGAAAGAAAACTGTTGTCGACCTAAATCACCTAGAGGGGGGTGAATAGGTGGTTTGTGCGTCTTTTGCAGAATAAAAAATAATTAGAGCACAGCACAGAAATATCTACCAATATCACAGACGACACAAGATGTATAGTGGTTCCCCACCCTTGGGTACATCCACTTTCCCTCACCGATCTAGCAATCAACTAGACTCGGCTACTCCACTATCTCGGATCAAAAATCAATCCTACCCTCGGAACAAAGTTCCTACAAACTCGATCCAAACAAAGGGATCTACACCTCAGAAGATAACACTTCCTACAAACTCGGAGTGAAAAACTCCTACACTCGGAGAAGATTTCTCCTACAAGAATAAAATGAGGTTTACAAGAATACAAACAGTAAGTCACTCAGATCTGGAAGACACGGCCAGGATCTTCTTCTTTTCAACTTTGTAGCACTTTCAGAAATCGGTAAAGAAGTTCTCGGCTTCGATCTTGATTTACTCGCTTTTATAGAAATCGAGAGAGAATATGATCAGCGAAATCAATCTCGATCTGTAACTCTCTTCAGAATAGTACTCTGAAAATAGAAGCTTTGGCCGGAGAAGAAGGCGGCGGCGGCAGCTTCCGATTTGCGAAAATCAGAGAGGAGTCGGCTGAAGAATGTTTCTCGAATATAGAATGACAAGAGAGCTTGGAGAATACTTAGGGTTTGTCATTTTCTGATAAGACCTTATATAGGAGAGACTAACAATCATAATCGGTCATAATAATGTACACGTGGACCAATCATGTCGCGTGATTTGAAAAATCTCGTCAGAAAAAACTTAGAAAACTTTCGGAAAGATTCAGCCAACTACACGAGTAAGTCAATAACTACTCGAGTAGTTGAATAACTACTCGAGTATATTATGGAGAACATACTCGGGTAAATATATAAAGACTACTCGAGTATACAGAGATCAACTACTCGAGTAAGCAGACAGAACTACTCGAGTATGTGTAGAGACCTACTCGAGTACATAAAGGATCTACTCGAGTACTGGAGAAGTTACTCGAGTATATTGCATGAACTACTCGAGTACATGAAGTACTACTCGAGTGGAATACTTAGAAAAATTCTGAAGAGGTCTGCTGGCAACTACTCGAGTAGTTGAACTAAATTACTCGAGAGGAAGTAATCCACTCGAGTAGGTGAAAGTTCTACTCGAGTAAAAGACTTAGAAAAATTCTGGAGTAGGGAAATATCAAGGTACACGAGTGACACATGATCTACTCGAGTAGGTATAATGAACTACTCGAGTATGTTTCTATCTACTCGAGTGAGTGAGTATACTTACCCGAGTATATGAGTGTACTTACTCGAGTATGTGACTTAGAGAAATTTAGATGAGGAAACCCTTAAGTACTCTGGTATAAAGAGTAATCTACTCGAGTATATAAGCATGCTACTCGAGTATATGACTTTGTCTACTCGAGTAGGTGACTTAGCTACTCGAGTATATGACTATGTCTACTCGAGTACAAGGTTCCTTTACTCGAGTAAATTATACTCAGACTACTCGAGTAGGTGAAATCTCTACTCGAGTAAAACACTTAGAAAATTTCTGATGTTGGAAAAACTGATTCTTCTACAGTAGCCAACTTCAAATTTCTTTCCCATAGTCCAATAGCTTGAATATGAAGTGTATCCCAATAGAGAGACCACACATAAGTCAACACCTTGGAATATGCAATGAGGGATTACATTGCACAGTTCCTGTGTTTGAAGACCCACTATGGACTGACAATGGTCTACACTTCCAGTGAAACTCCTGTAAGCATATAACTCAAACCAAGCATCAGATACAACTTAATTCATCTTAGTTCCAGGGTGACTTCATCAAATCTGGGTTCATGTGGATGAAATACCCAACAATCTCCTCCTATTTGTTGAAGTCAGAACCCTTTACACTAAGGTGAATTATGGATATAAAAGAAACTAAGTAGAAAAAATATGAGCAGGTAAGCAAAGGATAATGAAAAAGATAATTAGACAGTAATGAAGAATTGTATATATATGAGTTTCCAAAAGCATCAAGTCTACAATTTGTCATTTAAATTTCTAATCATCTTTTATGTTTGGGCTTGGGATTGCTGCTTATCCATCTTTTCTTGCTGTCTTCTTAGATAGCTGAATGGCTTTGGGAAATACTTAGGAGGCCTTGGAGGAGCAGCAGGGTTATTTCTCCCAAATTCTCTGTCATGGATCTTCCTTTTCAGCATTGACTTCTCATATAACTCCCATTCCTGGGAACTGTAGTGCATGTTTCTTTTCTCATTGTGATCCATGACTAGCCTGAGTGTGTCCAAAATGAGAGACTTTGAAGTTGGAGACCAGGCTTCAGCATGTTCAGGGAGCTGTCCTGCTAGCAGAGGGACCTTCACCACATTTCCTTTTCTTCTTGTGGATTCTGATCTCGGGAGGGGCTTGAAGGAATATATCAGCAGGATCGTCTTCTTCGCAGCCTGGAACATAAGTGTCTGGAGGAGCAACTGAGCCTATAGGCCTGGGAGAGAAGGTAGGTTGTTGAGGAACAGCTGGGGCAGTGACATCTGTGGCTGGAGGATTGAGATGATGGGGAATGATGTTTGGGTCAACTGCAAGATCTGGCAAGATCTGGCAAGATCTGATTGTGCATCCAGACAGTAGTGTCATATGTGTGAAATTTGACACTCTGTATCTGGGCAAGCACATCATCATGAATGGTCTTCACGTGAGCTTCCCATACAGCTGTCTTTTGAGCAGTAGATTTTTCTACCTGTTCTTTGAGTTCTTTTATAAAACCCTCCCCCTTTCTGATTTCAACAGATACTTTCTCTATGGTGTCATCTTTGAAAATGCCAACCTCTTCACAGATCTTCATCTTGTTGGCTTCAGTCCTCTTGGCTAGTTCTATCTGATTGTTTGCCAAGGTGATACCTTGTTCCATAACATTGCCCACACTAGTGATAGTATGGTCAAGGGATTTGCAACCAAGTTGGAACATGTACTTGAGCTTGTCAGTGTTATGTTGAATTTCAGCAAAACCTCTGCTCATCTCAGTCTCAAGAGCAGTGACCTTGTCAGTGACCACCTTTAGAGAGGTGTCAAAATGATGTCTTTGTTCTTGAAGAAGAATGGTGATGTGTTGCAGCAAATCGGAGGAGGACGAAACTGTAGCAGCAGCAGTAGAGGGAGCAGCAGTAGGGATAGGAGGAGTTACCCAAGGAGCTATTTCTTCAATTATCACTGAGCTGATAGCTCTGGTGGTAGGAATGACAGCATCCAATTCTTCTGTATCATGGGGGATGGAGAAATCGAGGTTTCTGAGAGGAGCCGCAGCTAGCTCAGGAGAAGGCTCATCAGAAATAAAAATGGTGTCTGACTTATCTGCTGGAGGAGGTGGAGAAGGTGTGGGAGTCCTGGCTGGAGAGTGAGCAGGAGTCTGTGCTGGAGACAAGTCCTTGTTACCTTCAGAGGTTTGAGCTGGAGGAGAGAGAGGAGGAGGAGGGAGCACATCTTCAGAAAGCTCTGCAATCATGTCATCTATAGCAGCAGCTGTTGATAGAAGAGTGTCTTGAGGTAGGTGATCTGAGGGAGTGGCTGGACTCTGTGGAGTATGAGGTAGGGATGGAATCTCTGGCTGAGGAGAGGGCTGCCTGACTGGGCTAGAAGGAGCAGGCTCCCCCTCACTTGGTGCACCAGAGGAGCTGGCCACATGATGAGGAGAGGGAGATGGAGTCCTGTCCTCTACGGCTGGAACCTCTGAAAGCTTGGCAGCTTGGGCAGAATTCTTTAACCTGAGATCCCATCTCTGAATGGATGAGATGGAGACCTTCTTCATATGGTGGAGTGGAGTCCCTTTGGAGAGGTTGAAGACTTCAGGATTTGTTTCATGAAGGAGCAGAGAGATAATTCATGCATAGTTGGGGGATTTCAAGCTGTCCTTGATTTTGTCCAGAATCAGCATACCAAACTGAAATTTCTTGCGGCAGACAATGGCTTGCATTATGTCGAAGAAATAGGATGGAATGTCTCTGATGGAGTGTGTTTTGCAGAGAAGAATTTTGCCAATGATATCAACCAGAAATTTTCCTTCAGCGTTCATGTCTGACCTCTTAATGTACTGAGCTTCAGGAGAAATGCCACAGAAGAGTGCTGTCTGGTCAGAATCTTCATCATCCAGATCATCTTCTTCATCAACAATAGGTAAACGGAGAAGTTGAGAGACAGAGGTCTTGGTGAACTTTAGTTTCAAACCATTTACTGTAGATTTTAGGACTTTGCCATTTCGTCGAACCTTGAGATTGGAGAAGAATTCTGCAACTTCGGGGAAGAGAACGCGACAGGGTTCTTGGAGGATGAAGGAGAGGCCGGCGGTGTCGAGGAGGATGAGGAGGTTGCGGAAATCATCGGAGAGCTCTGCGATACCCTCGATGACTAGTTCGGAGCCGACGCCAATCTTGTGAGAAGTCGCCATGGATGCGAATGACTGGAGGAATGAGAGAGAGGGCTCTGCAACTTCGGCCGAAGAGAGGAGTCGAATCGGCAGGGTAGGCGAAGAGGCAGAGGGTACTCGAGAGATAGAAATGATCTCGTGTAGGTTTGATGTTTCGGAATTTCAGATATATATAATTCTTGAATTACCGCTAATAAATTTAAAGAGTAATGCGACATATAGCCTTGGGGTGGGGGCGAATAGAACAATTTTCAAAATCTGGGAAACAGGACACGAGAAGGAGATAGACTACTCGAGTAGGTAAAGGAGCTACTCGAGTAGGTCGTCTGGAGGTACTCCAGTAGGTCTGCAAAGAGTACTCGAGTAGGTAGAGGGCATACTCGAGTAGGTCGACATGAGGTACTCGAGTAGGAGGAGAGAGCTACTCGAGTAGATGGGTGACTTACTCGAGTAGGTAAATGACTTACTCGAGTAGGTCTTTAGATACTCGAGTAGGCACATCCTCATACTCGAGTAGGTCAGTACACATACTCGAGTAGGTGCATTCTAATACTCGAGTAGGTAGAGAGGAGTACTCGAGTATGTCTCAGCTTCTCGAGTTGAATTTTGAAAAAAGTTGAGAAGGGAGAGATTTTGACTAACCCCTTGCAATTACGAGTTTCTTAGTCAGCTAGCCTTCTTTAGTCCTCTTTGTTGAGCATCCCAGGCTCTGTCTTGAAGAACGAGAACTTGGTCTCGTCCAGGGACTTTGTGAAGATATCTGCAACTTGCCTATCTGTAGGCACATATTGGAGATCTATGTCTCCATGCTCCACATGTTCCCGGATGAAGTGATACCTTAGCCCGATATGCTTTGTCCGGATGTGGGAAACTGGATTGTTGGCTATTGCAATTGCGCTGGAGGAGTCACAGTACAAGGGAATATCTTTGAACTGCAGGTTGTAGTCCTCGAACTGATTCTTTATCCATAGAAACTGTGCGCAACAACTGCCTGCAGAGATATACTCTGACTCGGCCATTGAGATTGCGACACAGTTCTGCTTCTTGCTACTCCTGGAGATTAGCCTTCTTCCGAAGAATTGGCAAGTCCCTGAGGTGCTTTTCAGGTCGTCTTTGCTACCTGCAAAATCTGCATCTGAAAATACAATTAGTTCGCTGTCATTACTTCTTGAGTACCATAAGCCAAGATTTGGTGTGCCTTTAAGGTATCTCAGAATCCGCTTTGCAGCAGCGTAATGAGATTCCTTAGAGTTAACCTGAAATCTAGCACAGACACATGTTGAGAACATTATGTCAGGCCTACTGGCAGTAAGGTAGAGCAGGGATCCAATTATTCTTTTTTACTTGGTTTCATCAAAAGGTTTCTCTTTTTCATCCTTATCCAGAGACATAGTTGAGCCCATTGGAGTCCTCATAGAGGTTGCGTTCTCCATTCCGAATTTCTTAATTAGATCTTTGGTGAATTTGGTCTGGGAGATGAAAATTCCATCTTCAGATTGTTTCACTTGAAGCCCTAAGAAATACTTCAGCTCGCCCATATTGCTCATTTCAAACTTCCCTTGCATAAGTTTTGAGAACTTTTTGCAGAGGTTGTTATCTGTAGAGCCAAAGATAATGTCGTCGACATAGATTTGCACTAGCAAAATCTTGCCTTTTATTTCCCTAAGAAATAATGTCTTGTCTATCTTTCCCCTTGTGAACTTGTTCTCAAGTAGAAAGGTAGACAGTGTTTCATACCAAGCTCTAGGAGCTTGTTTCAGACCATATAGGGCCTTGTGCAAAAAATAGACATGATCGGGAGAGTTAGGATCAACGAAACATGGAGGTTGTTCCACATACACTTCCTCCTTTATGTTACCATTCAGGAAGGCCGACTTCATGTCCATCTGATAGACTGTGAAGCCTTTGAAGGAAGCATATGCAAGGAACAACCTTATGGCCTCCATCCTCGCCACCGGAGCATATGTCTGGTCGAAGTCGATTCCTTCTTCTTGACGATAGCCTTTAGCTACGAGTCTGGCCTTGTTATTTATGATAGTTCCGTCTTCATCCATCTTGTTCCTGTAGACCCATTTTGTTCTAATGATGTTCTTTCCCTTGGGTGTTGGAACCAGCATCCACATATTGCAACCCTTGAATTGATTTAGCTTTTCTTCCATTACCATTATCCATGATGCATCTGAGTTTGCTTCTTCAAATTTCTTTGGTTCAACCTGTGAGAGAAAACTCAAATGAAGATTCTCATTAGTTGTACCTCTCTGAGTTCTGACACCATCCCGGGGATCTCCTATGATCTGGTCCACGGGGTGATCCTTCAGATGTCTGAGCTCTAGAGTTCTTGCATCTGGATTATCTTCAAGCACCGGAGTGATTTCTTCATCCAGGATGACTTCTCCATTTTGATCATCAGCCTCTCCAATGGGAGTTGGAGTGGTGATCTTAATGAACTTCTTGCCTTTGTTTTCGGACGGATCATCCAAGCTAGTTTCTCTCAGCTTTTCACCTGCATCTTCAATGAGCATACTAGACGGATTGCTTTGAAGCAAGCTCGTCTCATAAAATACAACATGTATCGATTCTTCCACCACCAGGGTTTTTCTATTAAAAATCCTATATGCCTTACTATGGCCACTATATCCTACAAAAATACCTTCAAAGCTCTTTTCGCTAAACTTGGTGGTGTGATACTTACCATTGTTAAGTACGAAGCATTTACAGCCAAAGATTCTAAAGTAAGAGACTATTGGTTTCCTGCCTTTCAGAAGTTCGTAAGGTGTCTTATTGTAGTCTTTGTTTATGAGTGCTCGATTTTGCACGTGGCATGCAGTGTTGACAGCCTCAGCCCAGAAGTACTCCGGTAGTGAAGCATCACTCAACATGGTCCTGCAGGCCTCTATGAGTGTTTTGTTCCTTCTCTCAGCCACTCCATTTTGCTGTGGAGTGCGAGGAGAGGAAAACTCATGAAAGATACCTAAGCTTTCATAGAATTCTGTCATGGCCCTAGATTTGAATTCTGTTCCGTTGTCACTTCTGATTTTGACTATGGAGCAGTTGTATTCATTCTGGACTTGCCTGACAAAATTGGTAAAGATTTCGAAGGTATCTGACTTGTGTTTCAGAAAGAACACCCACGCAAAGCGCGAGTAGTGATCAACAATTACCAATGTATAGTCCTTACCGCCCAAACTTCTAATCTGCAGTGGACCAAACAAGTCCATGTGCAATAGATGAAGACACCTGTTAGAGTCTTTGCCAATAATGCTTTTAAAGGTACCCCTTGTTTGCTTGCCTTTTACGCATGCATGACAAGATTTGTCTTTGACGTACTTGACATTTGGGGCATCACGTACTAAGTTCATTGAAAATAGTTTATTAATGGTTTTGAAATTAATATGTGCTAGTCTCTCGTGTCATTGGTCACTAAGAGACGCACTATCTTTTGCCAAAAGACACACTGGTGTAGAGAAACAATACAGATGAAATTTAAACAGAAAATATTCCTGCTTCGAGTGCCAGATAGAATCGTTTCCATATTGTCAACGGATTTTATCAAGCACTTATCAGCATGGAACTCAACTATGTATCCTTTGTCACAGAGTTGGCTTATGCTAATGAGATTGTGTTCCAATCCTTCAACATAGGCCACATCCGAGAAGGATACATTGCCGTTAGTAATCATACCATAGCCTCTAGTAATTCCACGGTCTGAACCTCCAAAGATGACCTTTGGTCCGTTCACGACTGGAGTAAAGTTCTGAATGAGGCTTCTCGTCCCGGTCATATGCCGAGAGCATCCGCTGTCCAAGTACCAGATAGGCATTTTGTTGGCCTTTGGACATCCCTGCAATCACAATCAGTTTGCCTTAGGAACCCAAACACGTTTGGGTCCTGGGTCTCGGGTTAGAGTGCTCCCCCTACGAGTATTAGCATTATTAGCGGTCTTTCTTATATTGCTGACATGAGGGGTTGCAGCTTTTTTGGAATTGAACCAGCAATCTATGGCGAAGTGACCAACCTTGCCACAGCACCAACAGTCAAATCTGTTGTACCTTTGCCTCAGGATCTGCTGCTTGACCTTATGGAACTTTGGTCTAGCAGTGGTAGCGTTCTTGGAGGAAGATGCCTCATGATAATGGCAATCACATAGCTTCTTCTCCTTTATGGGCTTCTCTACAACAGGCTTTGTTTTTGGTGCGTTCTTGAAGTTATGCCCATGATTGAAAGGGTCATTGCTCTGAAGAAAAACTTCTTCATAAGGTGCCTTAAAGACACTTTCGCCAATGTTTCGGGGTCGAGCACATCCTTGATAGCGGGACTTTGGCTCAACATAAGTAGGTGTAGCAAAGTGCCCATATGATGAGTCAAAATCAAACTCATTTGTTGGAAAGATGACCTTTCTGAATGTGGTTTGATTTTGAGGGGCTTTTCCCTTTTCTTCAGCTGAAGCCTTTTTGGCGGCCTTATTTTTCCGTTGATTCTTGTTTCTCCTAGAGGATTTAGTAAGAGCTTCTTCATGGCCTAGTCCAGCTCCCTTGGCCTTTGCTGAGAATTCAGCAACGAATGGAAGAACCGTCTTGGGCTTAGAGAAACTCTCAACAAGTTTCCTTTCAGCCGCAAGTTCGGCTTCCAAACCTTTGATGATCTTCTCCTTCAGGTCAAGGTGCTCAAGAGCCTTGTTATATTCTTCAATAGTATTGTTGAAGTTTTCCTCGAGGGAGCCAGTCTTTGCGATTTTCTCTCTCAAGTTGCTCTCTTCGGCTTTTAGAGATTTGATCTCTTTAGCCTGAGTCTTCACGACTCGACGACATTTGTCGTAAGCCATGATTAACTCCTTATACTGGGCCATAAATTCTGAATCATCGTCAGAGGAGGTACTCTCGCAATCATGTTCAGAGACTTCAGACTCTGGGAGAGGGGTGTGAGTGTTTACCTTCCTAGTGAACTGAGCCTCTTGTTCATCATCTGTTTGAGCCATTAGCCCAAAGTAAGATTCTTCTTCTTCGCTTGACTCTGAAGAGTCAGATCGCTAAGAGTCTTGATCCTTTTGGCTATGAAGCTCTTCTCTTTCCTCTTCTTGTTGTATGAGGATTTCTTTTCTTCTCTTCTACCACCCTCCTTCTTCTTGTGAGGGCAGTCAGTAATGACATGGCCTGGCTTATTACAGCAATAACAAATGATGTCAGTTGAAATGTATTTGTTCTGTTTAGTGTTATACCTGTCGTGGCTGCTTGATCCTTTTCTTTGTCGATCGTCATAGCGCCGCGATATTCTGTATGAGGCATCCTTGCCTTTCCCTTGTTTCTTTTTATTTAGAAACTTCTTGAATTGCCTTGAGAGTAAGGAGAACTCTCCTTCACATAGTTCAGAGCCTGAGGTGCTAGGCTCTGATGATTCTTCTTCTTCATCAACTTATGGAGCTGGAGCGGGGGAGGCAGCCTTAGTCTTTCTGGAGGTGTCTGCCTTCAGAGCGACAGATTTCTCCTTTAGGGCAGACCTGCCCTTCTCTTCTTCAGCTTTTCTTGTATTGATTTGGTGTTCATAAGACATAAGCTTTCCAAAGAGATTTTGCGGGTCCGTTTCAGCTAGCTTCCCGAACTCCCTGATGGCGCATACCTTGTTATCCCATTCCTTGGTTAGGGATCTCAAGAATTTGTCGTTCAGTTCTCCGTTGGTGAAGACACGACCGTACACCCTTAGGCCATTTACAATCTTGAAGAAGTTCTCAAAGGTGTCGGCAATTGTTTCCTTGTTCCCTTGTCGGAACGCTTCATATTTTTGATTGAGAAGGGATCTCCGATCATCCCTTACTTCTTCAGTTCCTTCCATCAAAGTGACTAAGGAATGCCACATCTCCTTAGCTGATTGACAGTGAATCAAAATCTGCAGCATCGAGTCATCGACTGCACTTGCTATAATGTTCTTAGCTTTCTTGTCGAGAGAGACAAGTACAATCTCGTCTTTGTCGAGATCCATTAGCTTTTTGGGAACTTTCTTGGTAGGGTCGATAGTGGACACATTCATGGGAACGTAAGGACCTTCTTCAACGACCATGAAGATCCTTGGATCCACAGCTTCCATGAAAAATTTTATCATTTCTTTCCACATGGGAAAGTTATTTTTGTTGCACAGTGGAAGCTTGGCAAAATCTTTGCCCTTGTCCATTTTATGGTAGAATCTTTCAGACAACAGATCTGGATCTGATCAAGGTGTTAACCTTTTGACGATTAACCTCACTTTGATACCAATTGAAAGAAAACTGTTGTCGACCTAAATCACCTAGAGGGGGTGAATAGGTGGTTTGTGCGTCTTTTGCGGAATAAAAAATAATTAGAGCATAGCACAGAAATATCTACCAATATCATAGACGACAGAAGATGTATAGTGGTTCCCCAACCTTGGGTGCATCCACTTTCCCTCACCGATCTAGCAATCAACTAGACTCGGCTACTCCACTATCTCGGATCAAAAATCGATCCTACCCTCGGAACAAAGTTCCTACAAACTCGATCCAAACAAAGGGATCTACACCTCGGAAGATAACACTTCCTACAAACTCGTAGTGAAAAACTCCTACACTCGGAGAAGATTTCACCTACAAGAATAAAATGAGGTTTACAAGAATACAAACAGTAAATCACTCAGATCTGGAAGACATGACCAGGATCTTCTTCTTTTCGACTTTGTAGCACTTTCAGAAATCGGTAAAGAAGTTCTCGGCTTCGATCTGGATTTACTCGCTTTTACAGAAATCGAGAGAGAATATGATCAGCGAAATTGATCTCGATCTGTAACTCTCTTCAGAATAGTCCTTTGAAAATAGAAGCTTTGGCCGGAGAAGAAGGCGGCGGCGGCGGCTTCCGATTTGCGAAAATCAGAGAGGAGTCGGCTGAAGAATGTTTCTCGAAAATAGAATGACAAGAGAGCTTGGAGAATACTTAGGGTTTGTCATTTTCTGATAAGACCTTATATAGGAGAGACTAACTGTCATAATCGGTCATAATCGGTCATAATGATGTACACGTGGACCAATCATGTCGCGTGATTTGAAAAATCTCGTCAGAAAAAAACTTAGAAAAATTTCGGAAATATTCAGCCAACTACACGAGTAAGTCAATAATTACTCGAGTAGTTGAATAACTACTCGAGTATATTATGGAGAACATACTCGGGTAAATACATAAAGACTACTCGAGTATACAGAGATCAACTACTCGAGTAAGCAGACAGAACTACTCGAGTATGTGTAGAGACCTACTCGAGTACATAAAGGATCTACTCGAGTACTGGAGAAGTTACTAGAGTATATTGCATGAACTACTCGAGTACATGAAGTACTACTCGAGTGGAATACTTAGAAAAATTCTGAAGAGCTCTGCTGACAACTACTCGAGTAGTTGAACTAAACTACTCGAGAGGAAGTAATCTACTCGAGTAGGTGAAAGTTCTACTCGAGTAAAAGACTTAGAAAAATTCTGGAGTAGGGAAATATCAAGGTACACGAGTGACACATGATCTACTCGAGTAGGTATAATGAACTACTCGAGTATGTTTCTATCTACTCGAGTGAGTGAGTATACTTACCCAAGTATATGAGTGTACTTACTCGAGTATGTGACTTAGAGAAATTTAGATGAGGAAACCCTTTAGTACTCGGGTATAAAGAGTAATCTACTCGAGTACATAAGCATGCTACTCGAGTATATGACTTTGTCTACTCGAGTAGGTGACTTAGCTACTCGAGTATATGACTATGTCTACTCGAGTACAAGGTTCCTTTACTCGAGTAAATTATACTCAGACTACTCGAGTAGGTGAAAGCTCTACTCGAGTAAAACACTTAGAAAATTTCTGATGTTGGAAAAACTGATTCTTCTAGAGTAGCCAACTTCAAATTTCTTTCCCATAGTCAAATAGCTTGAATATGAAGTGTATCCCAATAGAGAGACCACACATGAGTCAACACCTTGGAATATGCAATGAGGGATTACATTGCACAGTTCCTATGTTTGAAGACCCACTGTGGACTGACATTGGTCTACACTTCCAGTGAAACTCCTGCAAGCATATAACTCAAACCAAGCATCAGATACAACTTAATTCATCTTAGTTCCAGGGTGACTTCATCAAATTTGGGTTCATGTGGATGAAATACCCAACAACCATCCACTATCATTACAGACACACCTTCTACCTACATCCCTCCTGTCTCACAATCCAGACCACCATATCCACACTCACCAATCCACATTCCTGAGGATACAACATCTTCACCTCCTCAATTACATCTACCATCACATATTGATGATACAAATCTACTACTTTCATCTCCATATCCACAACACACTCCACCTCAATCACCTCTAACTCATACATCTCCACCTCATTCACATATTCAGGAAGATAATATCCTCCCTAATGTCTCAAACTTCAACATTCCAACAGACATTCCAACACCATACACTCCACAAGCATTCAACATCTGTCCCACCTGCTCCATGCCATCCTCTTCTATATTAGCTAACATTCTTGAGCTTATTACTCCTACACTCAAGAAACTTATAGATGAGGCAATTGCTCCACTTTCTGCTTCCATCACTACACTCTCTTCACAGCTAGATTATTTCTCCAATATCCCTTCTTCTAGGTGCCTGGGTTCAGGTATCTCTGAATCCAGGTAGGGGGAGATGTCCAATGAAGAAGCAATAGATTTTTCCATTCCAGAAATCATCACTGTTGGTGATTTTATCATTAATCCCACAGTTGACATTTCTTCCTTACTTTATTGTTTTGATACAATTTAAAATAGCAATTTACCCGTTTTTGATTATTCTTCTAAATCTATAGTCTGCTATACAACACTAATGAGTAAATTTTAGGATAAGTAATATCTCCAAATTCTACGAACAATAGTTAAGAGAACCTATCATTCATAGTATATGTTATTTTAAGAACATCAACTGTCGTATTCTTCAGAGTCTGTTGAGTACTCCTACTCATGCAAATTAATATTATTTTATCGTTAAATAATGATAGAAAATTAATAAAACTATGAACTAAGATTAATATTTGATCTAGACTTACTTTGACTTTAAATAAATTTTTCATAAAAGCAAACTTCTAAATAACCTACTTCAACTGTGGATGTTCCTAAAGTACAAAAGCGTCTCTCTTAAGCTCATGTTTTTGACTAACCTTAGGTTGATCGATTAATACCGCTCGGCCAATTGAAACCACTAAGCTTGCTTTAGGCAGTGAACCCGTCTATTGGATTTGACTCCAATTCAAAAGATCCATGTCATCCTCTCTCGAGGAGTGCATGCGAATCCTTCTAACTTTAAGTGTTCTACATGTATCCATAACCTCTCGGTAAATCTAGGATATGGAACTATGGTTGAAAATAATTAAATTAAAGATAGATCGAAGTGAAGAAACTAATAGATTTTGACAAAAAGAAGATTATTTTATTCTAAAGGTTGTCATGATCAAGTGCTAATGAAATTAGCTACTTGATATCATAAAAGAAATACATAAAAAGGGAGACATGATGGAAAATAAAAGTTCTTGAATTGAAATAAAAGCAAAGCAATCTACTCTATGAAATTGAAAATACAAGAAAGAAGGGAGACAAAACTGAATGTAAACTCCTAAATCTAACTCCCTAGATGGATCCTTAGCTCCTGGTTTTATTTGGAATTTATAGGAAAATTTCTTGAAGGTCATGCACCTAGGTCACTCCCCTAGGTCACGCCCATGACCTAGGGTGTGTAAGGCTCAGAACTGTCATCTTGACAGCCCGGGAACGTTGGGAGAAAACTGCCAAAATTCATCATTTTGCGGGTCACACCCGTTAGTAATGCCCGTGACCTAGGGCATGTCAAGTCATTTACTGGAAATGATGGGAATGTGAAATGATGGGAATTAAACTCTGACTATTCTGGGAATTCACTCCCTTAGGTCACGCCTGTGACCTAGGGCATGTAAGCCAAAAACTGGCTGGATCTGAAACTGGCGACATTAAGCGCGACACGCCTGGAAGTCACGCCTGAAAGCCACGCCCATGACCTGAAGGTCATGCCCGTGACTTGGGCGTGTAGCTTTAATCCGCCATTGAAATGATTTCTAGAGCTCCTAGAGGGTCATGCCTGCGTGTCACGCCCGTGACCTGAAGGTCACGCCCGTGACATGGGTGTGTTTTTGAGATTTTTCCAGCTCTTCTCCGTTTCATCTCCTGATCAGTTCTACAAGCTCCAAATTGATTTTCGCAGCTCAGATTGACCTGAAATATAAAAAGAAAGCAATTGTAAAGATAATTACAAAAATATAATTATAATCTTATCATTTATTAAATAAAATCTATATAAAAATAACAATATAATTAGAGTTATCAAATACGCCCATACTTACTCGTTTGCTCGTCCCATACAAACAACTTTCCATAGGGAGAAGAAAAATTTCAATGGTAGAAAAAAAAATTGAATATAAGGAGTATAATGTGAAGTCTTATGTCTTGTGTATAGCTATTTTAGTAGAAAAACCTACTCAGCATACAAATTAGTTTTTATTTTTCTAGAATGTGTTTTCACTTATTATTTCTACTTTTAAAATTGAAAATCTAGTAAATCCTAAAATTTTATTTAGAGAGAGGGTAACGTGTGTACTAAAATTGACATTACATAAAACAAAGATCAAGATACCCTCCAAAGAAATCCAACAATGTCGATGGCCATAGGCTTGCCCTTTCACACTCTCGCCACGACACTAGTCAAACTTATAACCAAAAATTAATAGGACTTAACTTGTTTGAATGGTAGGCTTAGGTTTTGGTGTGAATAATCAAGGATAAATACTACGGCTAGTCACACCCAAACCTAAAGAGGGCTCACACAAAATAATCATGACTTTAAAAAGATAATCAATTTCCCAAACCCCTTTTTCTTTTCCTTTTTTTCACAAATTTTTTTATTTTTATTTCTCTTTCTTCCGCTTTTAAAGATTTGTTCTAATGTTTTTTAAGGAAGGAGAAATAAAATCAGCTCTCTTTTTCAATAAAAATAGTCACGAAATTTAAGATGAATACGGATCACTCATAATGTTTTTTTCATATAACTTTTATCGAGCTTGGACTTAGGTGTCTGATTAGGATGCCTTTTAGGCCTTGGTTGAAAAATTTTTGTTTGTGCCAAAACAAAAGGTAGTGTAATAGTTTCAAAGTGGTTTAGCAACCAAAAAAATATTAGGTACGGGTTTCAAAGGCTCAAACTAGCAAAAAGAAATGCCTAAATACTATTCATGCTAATGAGTTTAACTTATGCAAGTCTTGAGAATAGCTAGAGGGCAAGTTCTAGACATCGAGAAAGAATACCATTCTCTTGATTCATGAAATATCTTCTCTAGTAGACTTCTATGTGCTCACCTAAATCATTTTTGGATTTTTACCGGTGTCAAAGTAAAAGTAGAATAAACTTTTTTTACGGGTTTATAAAAATACAAATCTAATCGTATGTTGAATATTTAATTCTACATAAAATTCTACTTATATGTGCACTTAACTAGGAACACAACATGACCAATTATTCTACTCCAAAATTCAAAATTCAATTAAAGCATGAAAAGTTTTAAACACTATATAAAAGATGAAATAATAGAGATTTTGCATGTCAATAAATATAGAAATAATGATTTCTCTAATTAAAATTTAAAATTAAACCTATTTTTTTAAAAAAATATTTAAAATAAAAACAACTAAAGAGATCTCACCCCCATACTTAAAAATAAACATTGTCACCAATGTTTATAAGCCAAGTAAGAGGGGAGAAAAGAAATAAAATAGCATAGAAAATTAAAAACAAGAAAATAAAGGATAAACAAGGGGTGTCTCCCAAGAGCGCTGTTCTTTTTTCCGTCTTTAAGCTAGACGGTTATTGTTAGGAGAAGTAAAAATAAAAATTAAAATGAACGGGCTACTCCCTTAATTCGCATTTCGGCGTATGTGCTGAAGTTGGTCGCCCGAGTACTCCTCCGCTTAATTTTTTATTTTTCTCCTTGCGATTGACTTGAAAATATAAATTCAAATCACCTCTGCATACCAGAGGTGATGTGAATTTTTGTAGATGAGCATCAAATGGATCATTGATGACGTTTGATTGCAACGACTCATCGTCTACATGAAAATCATTAGATTAAGAAAAATAAAAAATAAACATGTTAGAAATAATTTCACACGGAGGAGGGTCGTGTGAAAGAAATTGATCAATCTCCAGTTGTTTATTTTATAAAATTAATTTTTATTCCAAAGAGTGATTGAAAATTAAATCATCGGATTCATCAGTTCCATAAATTTTCGCTGATAAAATATTTATAAATTGTGCTTGGAAAGTCATAAATAGGAGATTAATTGGTAGAAGTAGGAGGAGAAACATGTTCTTCTTCTACTCCTACCAATGAGTACACACACTTAACAAATTCTTGAAATAAAAGTTCTTCTTTTTCGGTATAAGAAACTATGGGGGGACATGAACAGTCATGTTCCTCATTAGCAACATTATCTGAAGAAGAAGAAAAATCACTAAAAGTAATAAAAGTCATCTAAATTTTGGGGAGAAGAATCAAATGGAAATTGAGAAGAATCCCCAAAATTAGGAGAGAAAGCTCGTGGTGCAGAAAAAGAAGAACAAAAAGTCGGTTCTAAATAAATATCCTCATGGCTTGGGAATATTTTCGGGGGATCATGCCAGAAATCAACATCCGAGGAAGAAGGAAATTTACTAAAATAAAAAAAAATGATCGCATTAATGCTCGAAAAATTTTCATGAAAATTATCAAAATGATTTCCATTAGAATTTGAAAAATTATTTTCATTAAAATTGGAAAAAAGTATTTGAAATGGTATTTTCATAAAAACTAGATAAAAGATTGTCATTAAAGTAGGAATAATTAATTTCATAATTATTACCAGAATTATAAGAATAATTCTGAAAATAAAAATTATAATAACATTCCTCACTCCGATGAGGGGCACCACAAAAAGTACATAAAAATTGTCTTTGTCTTGCGACTTACAAAAGATTAACTTTATGTGTAAGCTCGGCAATCTTAGCGGCCAATTGAGATAACATTTTTTTTTGTAAGAAGAAAATAGAACAACCGGTACTTAATAGAATGAAATTCGAAAAAGAAAATGAAAACATGAATAGGGGTAGAGAAACAGAATGATAAAATTAATACAATTTGTGCTTTCAAAATATCAACAAAGAAAGTTCCCTGGCAACGGTGCCAAAAACTTGATGAGTAAAATTTAGAATTAGTAATATCTCCAAATTCTACGAACTATAGGCAAGAGCACCTATCGTTCATAGTATAGGATATTTTAAGAATATAAAGTGTCGTATTCTTTTGGGTCTATTGAGTACTCCTACTCACGCAAATTAATAATATTTTATCGGTAAATAATGATAGAAAATTAATAAAACTATGAACTAAAATTAACACTTGATCTTGACTTACTTTGAATTAAAATAAACTTTTCATAAAAGCAAACTTCTAAATAACCGACTTCAACTGTGGAGGTTCCTAAAGTACAAGAGCGTCTCTCTCGAGCTCATGCTTTTGACTAACCTTAGGTTGATCGATTAAAACCTCTCAGCCAGTCGAAAACCATAAGCTTGCTTTAGGAGGTGAACCCCTCTATTGGATTTGACTCCAATCAGGAAGATACATGTCATCCTCTCTCGAGGAGTGCATGCGAATCCTTCTACCTTTGAGTGTTCTACCTGTATCCACAACCTCTCGGTAAATCTAGGATACGGAACTATCTTTGAAAATAATTAAATCAAAGATAGTTCGAAGTGAAGAAATTAATAGAGTTTGACAAAAAGAAGATTATTTTATTCTAAAGGTTGTCAAGATCAAGTGCTAATGAAATTAGCTACTTGACATCATAAAAGAAATACATAAAAAGGGAGACATGATGGAAAATAAAAGTGCTTGAATTAAAATAAAAGCAAAACAACCTATTCTATGAAATTGAAAATACAAGAAAGAAGAGAGAAAAGACTGAATGTAAACTCCTAAATATAACTCCCAAGATGCCTCCTTAGCTCCTACCTTTGTTTCGAATTTATTGGAAAATTTCTAGAAGGTCACGCCCCTAGGTCACGCCCGTAACCTAGGGTGTGTAAGGCTCGAAACCGTCATCTTGAAAGCCCTGGAATGTTGGGAGAGAACCAGCAAAATTCGTCGTTTTGCGCGTTACGCCCGTCGATCACGCCCGTGACCTAGGGAGTGTCAAGTATGTTATTGGAAATGGCTTGAAGGAGAAATAGCGGGAATTAAACTCTTACTGTTTTGGGAAGTCACGACCCTAGGTCACGCCCATGACCTATGTCGTGTAATCCAAAAACCAACTGGATCTGAAACTGGTGACATGAAGCGCAACATGCCTGGAAGTCACGCCTGAAATCCACGCCAATGACCTGAAGGTCATGCCCGTGACTTGGGTGTGTAGCTTTAATCTGCCGTGGCAATGATTTCTGGAGCTCCTCGCGGGTCACGCCTTCTTGTCACGCCCATGACCTCAAGGTCACGCACGTGACCGGGGTGTGTTTGTGAGATTTTTCTAGCTCTTCTCCATTTCATCTCCTGATCAGTTCTACAAGCTCCAAATTGATATTTGCAGCCCAAATTGACCTGAAATATAAAAAGAAAGCAATTAGAAACACAATTACTAAAATATAAGTATAATCTTATCAATTATTAAATAAAATCTATATAAAAATAAATATATAATTAGATTTATCAAGCACCAATATGTCCTATAGTTTTGGAACAACTAAGGATAAGTTTTGCAGTTAATGAGAATCTTATAGAGAAAATTACTGATATAGAGCCAAAGGCTTTATCACCTCCATTATCACCTCCAACGTTTTGCTTGGCTAAATCCTCCATGCCCAATCTTGATGATTTCATGGTTGAGGACACAAATACAAAAATTATAGAGCAAGAAGTTCAAGTATAGCCTCAGGCTGAAGAAGTAAATATAGCTAAGATAATAGATACACGTATACATCCACATGCTCATCCAGTACTCTCTGCTGAAATGCTTAAACATATTAATGCCCTCTATGATAATCCTGCCAAGAATTTGATTATGAAAATGAAGAGTCAGATGACTCAGAAGATTCTAGTTCTAAAAAGAGAAAACTTAAGAAGAAGGCTCCATCAAGAACTGCCCCTAAACACTCGCCTACTTCTGACACACCCTATTATATTCTGCACAACATTACTCTCACTCCAGGTACTCCTCGTTGGATGAGGTATTCAAAGAATAAAATGAAAGCAAGGAAGAAGAGTTGGAGATACAGTCCATAACCACAATTCAGGAGAGGTCCTCCTCCTCCTCCTCCTGCAGCAGGATCAACAGGAAATGTTTCACAAGTTCAAAGGTCTACACCTTCTTATCATTCCAAACCATATCAAGGTATCATCAGGCAACAACACAGTTCCTAGGGCAGCAGACAATAACAAAGAAAGCAAAGCAGTCAACATCAGACATCTGAAGTAAATCAGCAAGAAAAATCATGTTCAGAAAGGCCACTATCCCCAGTATATGATCCTGAAGTGGATCCTAATTTTAGAATGGCCAGATTTTAGGAGGTTATAGCACTTTCAAGAATAAGGAAATCCATGGAAGAAGGAAAAGACAATTCTCAGTATTCAACCATGTCTTCATACAGAAGGAAAGAGATAGAAAGGTATGAAAAGAAAAAATCTGTTTAATGTTGATAGTTATTTGATTCTTCATCCAGAGGCTGTAGTGCCTAGAGCTACATCAGTAAATATTCTGGGTGCTAAAGACTTGAAGATGACCCAGAGAGAAGCAGAAGATCCCAAAAGAATTATGGTCTTCTCAAAACCTGCTCCTTCTTCAGATGCTTCAAAGAAACATTCATAACTTTCTGATTATGCATTTTGAATTTCTTTATTATTGTATATATTCACAAGGCACATTTGTTTATATCTGCTGAATGATTTAAAATTCTATTAGATATTTTTATTGCTTTGTGATTTTCTTTATCTTTATTTTGAATAGTGACCTCACCCAAATAGGGGGAGATTGTTGGAACCCTACTTGTGATTAGGACTAGGTTGACTATTAGGATTGAGGACCCAATATGTATAGTCTATGGTGATAAGTTAGTTCCATGGTTAAGGTCAGTCACATTAGGTTAGATTGTTGAAAACATACCTTCAGAAGACTTCAGAGATAGAAGACTATAGAGACAAGACAGTTTTAAAGATTGTAGAAAAAGGAGTTCGACGATAGCTGAACTCTGCTAGAAGATCGCCGATCTCAAATCGATGAACTCATTGTCCCTTCTCTGAGTTGTGCTCGATGAAAGTCCAAATGAGATCAACGAACTATGAGCTTATATCAGAATCTCAACTCGATGAAGTGCATTCTCAATTCGACGAAATTGGAGCTCAGATTGGCAAGTACATTTTTTGTTCAACGATCTTGGAGCTCAGCTCAATGAAGGATAATTATCAGTTCGAGGAACATGGAGCTCAGGTCGATGAAATCTTTGCTGGTTTCGACTAACTCTTTCCAGGTTATGTTCGACTAAACCTTCACTGTAGTTTATTAGAACGACTAAAGCAGTTTGATTTCAAATAGTAAGACAATAATACTCTGATAAGTAATGCTCGATATTCTCAAGAACATAGCTGTTTCTTGGCTACATTAATTATGGATTTCACAGTTATTACTATACCATTTTTACTGCGACTGTTGTGGAAATGTATTGAAGACAAAAAAAATCAGCCATTCCAACTCCTAGAAATTATGCAAAAGATTTCAAAGAATTCAAAATTGAAATGTTTTTGGTATCAGCAATATATAAATATATATATATATATATATATATATATATATATATATATATATATATATATATATATATATATATATATATATATATATATATATATATATCTTTATCTTTATACTATAAACAAACCCTTTCCAAGCCATGGTGTAACATTTACTTTCCCAAAATAACCCTTCATCTCTCATTCTAATTTCAAAAATAAAGGTTTATTTGGTCTTTTGGACATTGCCGCCGTATTTTCCCGCTCAACATTTCGCGTCCCCGCTCAACATTTTCGCGTCTCCCGGTAATAAAGTCGGAAGCTGAAACCCTAAACAATAAACCCGCAACTCTTTCTCCGCTCCGCCGTTTCCCCCGCACTGCAGCTATTTCTTCGCCCCTCTCCGCTGCTCCCGCAAATCCACCGCTCTCTTCGCCCCCTCCGCCTCTCCAAAACATCCTCACACGTTCCCGACATTCCCGCGTTCAACGCCGAAAGCAGCTCCCGCCGGCGTGCATTCCGTCGCATCCACCGGCGTGCTATTTCTTTCTCTTCTCCGCACGCCACCGTCGTGTCCTGTCGAGCTCTTCCGGCCTGGGCGTGGGGGCGGCACACAGGTATAACCCTACCTCAAATCTATTCATTCCCTGTTTAAAGAGATTTTGAAGGTTTTGCTGGGGCAGTTTCGTCGAATCCCCTGCCTCTCACTTAATAACAGATTATGTATTTCCCGTCATCAATGCAAGTTGAGTTCTTCTCTAATATACTGTATTTCCCGTCATCAGCAGCTCCCGCCAGCGTGCATTCCGTCGCATCCACCGGCGTGCTATTTCTTTCTCTTCTCCGCACGCCACCGTCGTGTCCTGTCGAGCTCTTCCGGCCTGGGCGTGGGGGCGGCACACAGGTATAACCCTACCTCAAATCTATTCATTCCCTGTTTAAAGAGATTTTGAAGGTTTTGCTGGGGCAGTTTCGTCGAATCCCCTGCCTCTAAAACCATTTCCAATCATGACTTCTGCATGTGTCATGGTATGGAATGAGGAAAATGAATATTGATTATTGCTTATATGATTTGAGCATCCACTGTAAACTAACCAAGTTTGTTGAAGTTGAGTTCTTCTCTAATATATTGTATTTCCCGTCATCAAATACAAGTTTGTATTCATTATGTACTAACTGTCCAACACTTAATAACAGATTTTGTGTTAATTCTGGAAGATGTAAAACATCACAAATCAAGTTTTTTTGAACCATCTTTACTCAATTTTTACTGCCCAATTGCCTTCAATTTGTAGAGATTGACCATTTCCAATCATGACTTCTGCATGTGTCATGGTATGGAATGAGGAAAATGAATATTGATTATTGCTTATATGATTTGAGCATCCACTGTAAACTAACCAAGTTTGTTGAAGTTGAGTTTCAGTTTGTAGGCAGGTGAAGAAGATACACTTGAGAGAATTTGTTTTTGTACATTGTACTTTAAATGCTTCCCTATCTTTATTTTTGGACCAATAGTCTTTGTCCAAATGATTTTGACGTTTTCAAGTTTTGCATCGCCGAAATTAGGTCTTCATATCATAACCAGATCTGTTATATAAAATGTATAATTGATCTGATGTAAATGAGTTTCCAGAATTTTGATATTCTTCTCTTGATTTTCCTTCTTTCTCTTCCTCTATTGAGGTTAACAACTACTGTCTGGGTCTGCACTTTGGCTTAATTTATGGGTATTGAGGTTAACAATTACTTTATTTTGCCCTTTGTAGACATCCTAGGCCATGATATTTTGCCGGCCATTGATAGTTATGTTAGATGGTTTTTTGTTTAATTGATGATGTTGTGCCGTGACTGTAAGCACTCTCTTTCTCTCATTTACAAGCAAGCAAGCAATGTGTTTGATGAAATGCCTTATAGAGATTTTATTAGCTAATGCTGGCACTAGAGTTGACTAAATATTTTCATTATTTACTTGAGTAGAAAATAAATCTTTTAACCCTTTAATTGGATGCTTTTGGAAGGAAAGAATCCCGTCCTTCAATATTTGAGGCTTTTGGAAGGAAGGAATCATGTCTTTCAATATTTGATGTCAAATCATTTAATAGCAAACATGTGTGTTGTTATATTTTCTACTGAATTCAGGATTTTGGTATTGAGGGTGGGCATTTCAAGTGCTTTCTACTAGCATTTCAAATGATTTTCCAAATTTTTCACATGTCTATCTTACTGCAGTTTATTTATGTTTTCTTGGATCACTTTTCTGTTGTAAGATTTGTAGACCTATTATAATTAGCCAAAAGCAATTTTAATTGTTTTCAGCCCTCTCTTTTCATTACTGTGAAGTTTCCTAATTGTTATTTGATATTCAATATCATGCTAATGTGTCTTCGTGTTTGGACCTTTAACTTCATCTTGAATTAGTTCTTCTTAATTAGGCCCATCAATGTGTTTCCTGTTTTTGTGTTCCAATAAGAACTCTGTTGGAATGAACGTTGGAATATCATGAATTGAATTAATCTAACAACTTTTGATGACAAAATTTTTCTGCAGCGCTCTTCGCCTCACTCCGCCTCTCCCACACCTCCTCGCGCGTTCTCCACGCAGAGCCGACCGCAGAGCCGACACGCTTCATTCGCAAACGGGCTACTGATCACGGTGAAAATTTCTGATCTTAGTTTTTTTTGGTATATGGATGTCTTGATCTCACTTGAGAGTTTTCTAAAAACATTACCAACTTGAGAGTTTACTAAAATAACTGCTACCGATTTTTTGAACTTTAAGAAACTGCTATATCTCGGTTTTTGTTTTTGGTTTTGGATGTCTTAATACAGTCTACCTGTTTAAGACACTTGAGATTTTTGATCTCATTATTTTTTTGGTTTTGGATGTCTTCATACAGTGTACCAGTTACTTAGATTTCTGATATTAGATTTCTGATCTTAAATTTGCAAAACAATCTACCTTCGAAAGACAACATATATTTCCCGCATTTCACACATTTTCATTAACACTTATCTACTTGCCATTCAAATCACAAAATTGCAAATAAATGATTCTTAGAAATAACGTCAATATCAATAATAATTGTTAAGCGATTAATAATTTCCCTCGCGGGCCTGGTACGGTCGCGCTTGGCCGTAGGGCCGTTGCCCCGTGTACCCTGTATGGAATTAAATTAGTTTACTTTTACTCAAGTGGTATTTCATCAAACATTCTTAGAAATAATGTCAATATCAATACTAATTATTAAGCCATTAATAATTTCCCTCGCGGGCCTGGTACGGTCGCGCTTGGCCGTAGGGGCGTTGCCCCGTGTACCCTGTATGGAATTAAATTAGTTTACTTTTACTCAAGTGGTATTTCATCAAACATTCTTAGAAATAATGTCAATATCAATACTAATTATTAAGCCATTAATAATTTCCCTCGCGGGCCTGGTACGGTCGCGCTTGGCCGTAGGGGCGTTGCCCCGTGTACCCTGTATGGAATTAAATTAGTTTACTTTTAACCAAATGGTGTATGGAATTAAATTACATCGCAACGCAGACACTTGGAGATGGCCAGCCAAAATCATGCTGAGGCGTCATCGTCATTGCCAAACCAGGGTGGGTCAGTCCAACGTAAAAGAGGGCCTCCTTCAACTTCGGCGGCAACCGCTGAGCAAACTCGAGAGTCGACCCGAGTACGTGTTAGTAATTGGAGACGGTCATTGACTGCAGAACAACGGAGTGCACTGAATGCAAGGAGAGCACAATCACGTTCAACGAGGACTTTACCATCGGCCGTGGAAGTCCAACCAACACATCAAGAACATCCAAATCAATCGAATGGAATTGAAGATGACAGTTCTGCGCCCACTTCGCGGACAGGACGTCGTAATATTGCAAGAAATTATCGTTCCTCCGACAACGTCCGCGTCTTCCAGCTACCACAACCGACGATTTGCCCTCACTGTGCAGCTCGATTATTCCACAAAGAAACCAAAAATTTATGCTGTAAACTTGGCAAAGTAATTTTACCTGCTATTCCTGTCTCCCCACAGTTGTTGGCTCTTTACACTGATCAGACAACAAGAGGGCGTCATTTCAGGCAAAATATACGTGCATACAACCATGTATTCTCTTTCACATCCATGGGCGTTACACTTGACGAAACACTTCCAGCTTTCAACCAGGGTTTGTACACTTTCAGAGCACATGGGGCTATATATCACAAAATTGGATCTCTTCTTCCTACTCCTGGGGACAGACCACGATTTTTACAAATGTTCATCTATGACACCGAACATGAGACATCACATCGTTTGGCGGAAAATAATGGACTCGATACGGAAATATTGAATGAGATCAAAGATATCCTTGATACACACAACCCATATGTCAGAACATTTAGACAAATTGCTCAACACCAGCAGTTACAGTCGTGTCAACTACTTATTCGTGAACGACCGTCTACCGACCGACAATATATCCTTCCTACCGCATCTCAAGTAGCTGCAGTGTTGGTGGGAGCTGAAGATTTTGCTGAGTCTACCGATAGGGACATCAAAGTCCATTCTACAAGCGGGCATTTGACTACAGTCAGGGAGTATGCAGGTTTTTATGATCCACTATAGTACCCACTCCTGCTCTCGCACGATACTTTTGGTTGGGATTTAGCTTTACAGACGGATCAGGGGTTACGTGTTAGTTGTTGTGACTATTACGCATGCTTGCTCCAGGTTATAAATTTCACGACTGTTGATTAAGAGCTTCGTGTAATAGATTTTTAATTTCCTAATTTCGTAGAGTTTGTGGCCTAATACAGATACGCACGAATAATTCATCAATACTTCTTCGCGGAGGACGACTGCTTCAACAATATGTTGTGGATAATTACATCAAGATTGAGACTCAAAAACTCAGATGGATTAGCCTAAATCAAAATAAAATTCGTGCGGAGCTTTATCAAGGATTACAAGATTGCTTAAATGCTGGTGAAAATGATGCAGGTATATTTACTTGCTTATTCGTGCTTCTCAAACTGTTCTAATATATGCAGTTGCTGATTAACGTTTTTCATTTATTCTTTCTTAATTCTTTCATAATTCTGTTTGCTTAGGAAATATTGGGCGACGAACCGTCCTTCCGTCTTCCTTCATTGGCAGCCCTCGGGATATGTATCAGAGGTATCAAGATGCAATGTCAATCGTGCAACACTACGGCAAACCAGATATATTTTTAACAATGACATGCAATCCTAATTGGAGTGAAATCAAAAAAGAACTTTATCCAGGACAACTTCCGCATGATCGTCCAGATCTACTTACGAGAATCTTTCGAGCTAAATATGAAAACTTAAAGGATGAGATCTTCAATAAAGGTATCCTTGGAAAGGTGGTTGCGCACGTTCACATTATTGAGTTTCAAAAGAGAGGTCTACCACACGTACATATGTTAGTTATTTTTGATGCCGAAGATAAATTAAATACTCCAGATGAGTATGATTCTTTGGTTAGCGCTGAGATACCCAATCAAGAGGCGGATCGCCCTTTATATGATGCTGTTCTAAAACATATGATACATGGACCATGCGGTCACTTTAAACCGAATGCACAATGCATGAAGAATTTTGTGTGCAGTAAGGGGTATCCTAAGTCTTTTGCAGAGAATACTATTCAAGGGAATGACTCATATCCTGTTTATCGGCGTCGGAATGATAATAGTAGAACTATTACAGTTGGTCGTGGCATTGTGGTGGATAATAGATGGGTCGTTCCATACAACCCGTGGTTACTCTTAAGGTATGATTGCCACATCAATGTGGAGATTTGTAGTAGTATTAAGAGTATTAAGTATTTGTACAAGTATGTCTACAAGGGACATGATTGCGTGTCATTTGAAGTTCGTCCTGCCCCTAATTATGATGAGGTGAGCAAGTACGTTGATGGTCGTTGGGTTTGTGCACCAGAGGCATTATGGAAAATATTTAAGTTTGAGATGACGAGGATATACCCTTCTGTTTCGAGATTGCAAATTCATTTACCAAATCAACATCAGGTTCACTTTAGTACCGGGGACACGATTTCAAGTGTCTTGGCAAATGAGAGGAACTCCAAATCGATGCTAACTGAATTTTTTCGTTTGTATAGTGACAACCAAGAGCGTGAGAAATACTTATATAAAGATCTTCCAAAATATTACAGATATTTATCTGCCGAGCGCAAGTGGATACCGAGAGTATCAAATCAAAAGGTTATTGGTAGAATATATGCAGTCAACCCAATGGAAGGCGAAAGGTTTTACTTACGACTGCTACTTAATCATGTTAAGGGTCCAAAATCGTTTGAGGATCTAAAGTTTATCGGCGGTGTTCAATGTACAACCTTTAAACAGGCTGCAGAGCAACACGGACTTCTTGAAGAGGACAATAGCATTCGAGATTGCCTGGCTGAAGCAAGATGTTTTAGAATGCCAATTTCGTTGAGAAGGCTTTTTGCAACAATTTTGTTATACTGTGAACCGACATCTGTACAAGATCTGTGGGATGAGAATTTTTAAAGTATGACGGAAGATTACACTTCAAGCAGCACTTCAAATAACACTTATAAAAAAGATAAGTTACTTCATGATTTAGATGACATCCTACAACAACACAAGAAAACAATAAAAGATTTTGGTTTGCCGGCTATAAGTGAAGGTTTTGAGGGTTTGCACCTCTTCTCTAGCCTAATAGAACATGAACGTTCGTTCTTAATATCTGATGATGACTTAAATTCAGTAAACTCATTTAATCCAGAACAGCTGTCTGCATTCAACATCATCAGTGCATCTATACGAAAACGACAAAATGCAATGTTCTTCTTGGATGGTCCAGGAGGTACCGGAAAAACTTACCTTTATCGAGCATTGCTGGCAACTTTCAGAAAGGAAGGGTTTATTATACTAGCCACAGCTTCATCGGGGATCGCAGCAAACCTACTCCCGGGTGGGAGGACTGCACACTCGAAGTTCAAAATACCTATCAGATATGAAATAATGTCGACATGCAGATTTAATAAGCAGTCTGATTTGCGTGAATTGATACAACAAGCCGGGGCAATTATTTGGGATGAGGCCCCAATGATTCATAAAAATGCATTTGAAGCTGTGGATCGATCTTTCAAGGATGTCCTTGACGTCAATCAGCCCTTCGGCGGTAAGGTTATGATCTTTGGTGGTGATTTCCGTCAGCTAACACCGGTCGTTGTAAATGGAACAAAATCTCAAATTATTAGCGCAAGCATTGTTGAATCGTATTTATGGACGAATGTTCGCATTCTTAGCTTAACAATGAATATGAGAGCTCACGACGATCCACATTTCTCGGAGTTCTTACTGCGCGTGGGTAACGGTGATGAGCCAGCCGTTTTAAATGATATGATTCAGATTCCAACCTCCATGGTCATACCTTGGGTAGATGAACGCTCAATAAATATATTGATCGATGCAATATTCCCTGAGCTTGGTTCCCCAACAGATGTCAATTACATGGAAAACAGAGCCATAATAACGCCTTTGAATGAAGATGTCAACAAAATAAATGAAAAATGTCTTGAAATATTTCCGGGAGAATGCAAAACTTACTATTCTTTTGACTCAGTAGTAGATGACACTCATAATTTATATTTGCCAGAATTCTTAAATTCAATAAATCCGGGGAATCTACCACCTCACGAGCTCAATCTCAAGAAAGGTTCACCGATAATGCTTCTTAGAAATATTGATCCAAAAATTGGGTTGTGCAACGGAACAAGGCTTATATGTGTAAACTTTTCAAGAAATGTTATTGAAGCTGAAGTATTGAGTGGGGAGTTTAAAAGACACAAAGTATTTCTACCACGAATTCCCTTGAAGAGCGCAGAGGATGTTAAGATGCCCTTCGAGCTCACCCGAAAGCAATTCCCAATACGATTGAGCTATGCTCTAACCATCAACAAATCACAGGGCCAAACAATTTCAAATGTTGGAGTATATTTACCAAATGATGTTTTTAGCCATGGACAACTGTATGTGGCATTGTCAAGAGGAGTTTCTGCAAATAGCACTAAAGTGATGGTTAAAAATGGTACATTGGAGGAGCACGAAGGAGTGTACACTAGAAATGTGGTGTTCAAAGAAATATTCACAAAATTACATGCATCGAGCCAAATTACATAGATTGAGTGGATTAATGTAGCATTTGTAATATTCAAGAATTACTTTTTCTTCTGTTTTTGTATTCAGTGTACTTTTATGAATATATTATGCATTGTATTATTTCTTCTAGACATGTTTGAAAGCTTTCGCAACCATTACCTCCGTCCACGATGTATATCTGGGACCACAAACGATTATGCATTGTATTACTGCATTGTATTACTTCTTCTAGACAAATGACGGCCTCAACAGGATCTTTCATTACAATCTTTAGTAGAGAGTATTCCATATGTGTGGCCTCATCTACCTCTACAGTTGAAAGCTTGCAGTATGATAACTTACGTCGTTATTATGCATATATAATTTGAATTTTTACTTTGAGGGTTCATGGTGAATAAGGCATTGGATCGTTATGGTTCCGCAATTATAAAGATTTGAAAGTGCGTGTTTTGATTGTTCAGAAAATCAATTATAAAGATTTCAAACGACAAATGACGGCTTCGTGACAAATACCTCCCCCACGACAAATGACGACCCCATGACAAATGATGGCCCCACGACAAATGACGATCACACGATAAATGTCACCTCCACGACAAATGTCACATCTACGACAAATGTTGCATCCATGACAAATGTCGGCCCCATGACAAATGTCGCATCCCGCGACAAATGTCGCCCCCGCGACCAATGTCGACCCCGCGACCAATGTCGCCCCCGCGACCAATGTCGCCCCCGCGACCAATGTCGCCCCCGCGACCAATGTCGCCCCCGCGACCAATGTCGCCCCCGCGACCAATGCCGCCCCCGCGACCAATGCCGCCCCCGCGACCAATGCCGCCCCCGAGACGAATGTTGGCAAATGCCACGCCCACGACAAATGTCGCCCCCACGACAAATGTCGCCCCCACGACAAATGTCGCCCCCTCGACAAATGACGCACCCTCGACAAATGACGCCCCCACGACAAATGTCGCCCCCACGACAAATGTCGCCCCCTCGACAAATGACACACCCACGACGAATGTTGCCCGCACGGGGTCCCCCGTGCACGACTGCTATATATATATATATATATATATATATATATATATATATATATATATATATATATATATATATATATATAATTTTCAGAAGATTACATAGAACACGGAATTAAGAAAGACAAGTTAGGGAATGAGAAGGAAGAGAATATCTGAAAAATAGGGAACAAGAGACAGAGAAAAAGAAACATCGTGTTCATCATCTTCTTCAAGTTTTCCTTCCAGCAATACACATTCAATCTGAGACACAGAAATTTAATCTCTCAGAATCATTCCCTAGAAGAAGAAGTTCTCTTTGAAGGCCTACACCCTGAAGCAAAGTTTCCTCTCTGGATCAGATTTCTATAACTCAGGGGGTGTTTGACAACATCAACAAATCCACTAGTCTTCTCAGAGATTTGAGACAGAAAAGACAACATCGTTTTATTTTCTTTCGCTGTGTAAATGGTTATAACTGCATTCATAAGTTACTCTTTGATTCTTAAGTCACCTGATCAAAAGTCTTGGTTTGATTTTTGGGTACCTGATCAAAAGCTCAAAGGGTTGCTAGATCTCCCTTAGAAAATAGATTTTGTGGTGACATAGCACCTGATCAAAAACCTATGATGGCAGGGCACATGATCAAAAACTTATAGTGGATTCCTAATAGCGTGGTAGAAGAGTGGATGTACCCAAGTTTGTTGGGGAACTACTATAAACTCCTTGTGTCATCTGATTGTGATTTCCCTTTTTATTTTCTGTGGTGTGATATTTCTTTTCTTATATAAATATGTATCACCTATTTTAATCCGTTGTAAAAATAAACTTAAAGTTTTTAATATACTCTATTCACCCCCCCCCCCCCTCTAGAGTTAGTTAGTTAGATCAATCCCTTACTTTCAAATGTGTTATCAGATGGAGAAATCACCTTGTTCTCCAAGCAGTTCAAGAAAATATTGAGCAGGAGAAGATAATGGAGGAATAAGGGCACTTCAAGCTCCACCTCAAGAAATTCTTACTCTATCATGAAGAAGTCCAGAAAAGATCCCTCTGGGGAAGATATGACTCTAAGAAAAACAAACTTATTAAGAATAATGTTGTTTCCTACTGCTTTAATAGGAGTGTACATATAATTACTGACTATCCAATCTAGACTAAGGAGCATAAGAATTCTGAAGACAAAAAGCAATACAAAGACAATAAGGATGAAAAGAGCGTATTAGCCAAGAAGAAAATCATTTTGTTAAACAATGATTCTGAGTCTTCAAAATCAGAGGAAGAAGAGGACTATATTATTCTCATATCTATTGAAGTAGAGGCTGGTCATCTAGCGGCCTCAACTGGAATTAGAGCTCCACTGTCCTCTATTGACAGTCACTTTGAAGAATATGATGAGTTTAGCCTCATGGCCCAAATTGAAGACAATCAGGACAATTCTATTCCTGATGAGGTACACTCTCTCCTTAACACTCCCTCTGTCTATGAGACTGGCTCAGACTCTGAAGTATCCACTTACTCCTGTGAGGATGATGGATCATAATCTTATTATGATTCCAATCAATTGATTGACATGTATGGTGTTATTTTGGAGGCTCTAAAGAGGAGCAAAAGGACTGTTAGGAGACAGACTAAGGAGATTGCCTCTCTTCAGTAAGCTGCTTCCCTACAGTCTGAGTCAGGACCTCTGCTTGCCCAGATGAGGGGAGAAGTCAATCAGCTTAAGAAAATCTCAGTTATCTAAATTAGCACCATTAGCCCGAAGAACAAGATCATAATGGATCTTAAAGAAAAGATCCCCAAGGAGAGGAAGCTTGTGGTTGAATTTTCTAAGCCCAAAATAGTTTTTCCACTGATTGACTCCTTCACCTCTCAAAAGGATAAGTGAGGTTTGGGGTTCAAGTGGAATACTAGAGCTATCTATTCCAAAGGGAAAGTCAAGGCTCCTGTTGTGCCTTAAACCACCTTTTAGAAGGTAATCCTCCCTTCTAACAGGTATGACCTAGTATGTATGGTTACTAGAAGAACTAAAATTCTTTTTGTAAGAATACAAGTGTATCTTCTAATGGAAGGAGAAAAGTCATATGATTGAGTGCACTGAAGGTTCCCCATGAGAAAATGAAAATGGCCCATTATGTACCATTTGTGTTTGGTGCTCCAGCCCCCACTCTCAAGGATAAGGGTATGGCCATTCTCAAGTTCCTTAAGCAAAAAAATTGACTTAGGGTAAGTTAATCAGTAAGACTAACTTGATTATTTCTGATTCCATCAGCACCATGTCAACTACAAAGAAGACAAATGTTAATGTAACTCAGAATAAAAAAGTACATCTACTGATAGACTCACCTTCAGTCAAATTCTTACAGAAAGAAACAGGAAGAATGCTACTACTGTCCCCTCTGAACAAACAAAATATGATAGCTTGTTTTCTCAAGGTTGTTCAGAAGAGGAGATATAATATTCATGAGTGTTGGTGTTAGAGAAAAATGGGTCACTTTGCGATAGATTGTTGGCACAACCCAAATGTGCCAAGGTAAAAGGTGGGTCTTCTTGTCAGGTCTGCTATAGGAAGACATAATCATTCTCAGGCTTACATGAACTACTAACCCAAACCTTTTTGGTTTCCTAAGGTGAACTAATCAGTGATTGTAGGATATTCCAAGTACCCATACAATAACGATATGATACTTGGACACTGGATGTTCCAGACATATAATTGGAACAAGGAGCTATCTTAAGGATTGTAATCTAGTGAGGAATGGACCCAAAGTAATCTTTGGAGGTTCACAAAGGAGTTACCAAGGGATATAGTATGATCATCAGTGGCATAGTCTCAATTACAAATATAGCTTTTTTGGAAGGGTTGAAACACAATCTGATTAGAATAAGCTAACTATATGATATTGGCTATATCATTATCTACCACAATGATGAGTGTCTGATCAAAAGGTCAAGTGACCAAGAGGTCATTTTGACAGGCACTAAGAGTGAAAATATTTATTGTTTAAATTTTTTATGTTTAAGTATAGACTCACCAATGTGTCTTACTGCAAATGAGAAAGTCTCTTATTATGTGCAATGATAAAAGAGGCTTGCTCAATTGAAATATAAGGAAATTAGTTAGCTTTTCAAAGAAGGGATAGTCAGAAATGAACCCAATTTAAGATGCACCAAAGAGGGCATTTGTGTAAGACCCCCCCCCCTCCCCCTTACCAAGGAGGCTACCGGGTCTTATGCCCAGAATCTCCGTCTTACGGTGGCACTAACACACGGGTTAGTCAACACCGCAACACGCCGATCCTGCGGCTAGTACGATCATTTAACCTGTAGGCCAATATGAGAAGAAGAAGTAAAATAGTATGCAAATCCACTACTCCACAAGTCACATGGTACAATCATATAAATGAAATGAAAGGTACATCAATATAGTCCACAGAATAGTACAAAAGAAAGAAAGAGTAATAAGGGCTTATGCCCAGTACATCAAAACCACTCTCTCTCAAAATAAATAAATGCGGAAGCTATACTAGCATATCGGATCTCGTCCCACCTGAGGACGCACAGTAGTGGTAGTAGCCTGCTGAAGCGGTATCTGCTCCTCAAGTCCTGCCTCCTCAACGTGCTGGTGCTCCATCTCCATGGGCTCCTAAAAATAGTTTGGTCACCGACCATTAGTCAAAAAGACTAAGTCGTTTCCTCCGCACCTCGACCCGCAGCTCCTAGGCACCGAGTGAGAGGACGAAGCGGAGGACAACAAGGGGTAGCAAAAGTGGAAGCAGGTGACAGAATCTAACTAGCAGTTGTAATAAGTAATAATGATCTACTCTAACAGTTCTAAGTATAGTACATGTGAGTAAGAGCAGTACAGTAAAGGAAGTAAAGAACTGTAGTAAGAGCAAGTAAATAAACTATTCTACCACTATACTATCAACACAAAAGTACCATAACTTATATAAATGCCCATACAAATATGTAAGTTAGGGTTTCCAGGAAAATTTAACTTATCATATAAAAGAGCCCATACTAATTTATAAGATAAGGATCTATGAAGCGTATGACCTAATATGAATGAATGTTATGATGCAATTTCATGCACAGGCAAGTGCAACTCACACACAACGACTCTGTGATCACAGACCTTTAGTTCCCACTTTTTGAGAGCTAGCATCACTCTCGGGTACCACCGCTGTGGCTACGGCAGCAGCGGAGCGGGCGTCTCCGCTTCTAGACCGGTATGCACACTACCAAGCCTTAGACCCCTCTCATACGCCTCTGTACACGTCCAAGGTGCACACTAGAGTCTCGCATATGTACTTTGCTGACAACCCGTCAGTCTTGTTGGGTCGGATGTGCGTTATCGGGGATCGTCCTCCAGACCGCAGTGTAAAACAACCCACTGGCCCCTCTAACCCTCACAACCGCCTCGTGCATCGTACTGCCATCGGTGTGACGAACGGCCAGTACCGCATGCCCCGCCACTATATTTATGCACATGCAAGTATTTCATGCCGAGCCTTCCGCTCGCAGGACCAAACCCGTCCTGAAAACCCTCAAACCCAACCCGGGTGAGAACGCACATTAGTGCATTTATACCAACTCCCTCAAATCCTTAAACGGGTGAGCATATGCCATGAATATCTCCAACCCTACACGGGAGAGAAGGTATAACAAATGTCCTAACCTATTAGACTACTCTTGTCTACGGGTTATTATACTTAGAGATTTAAGGTTAATCCCAGGACTGCCCCCGGTATTCCCTGTGAAGGGCTCTCAAGGGGCACTAGGAACTGTGTTGGGATTACGCCCAGCGTTCCCTTTCGCAAGGATATTTATTTTAGTTGATGGCTACCCATGTTTCACCCCAGCTCTCTTTGTTGCTCTGAAACAACCCTAGTGACTTAAGATGTTACCGGGAAACCGACGGTCTTCCGTCGACCCCCACTCCAGTTGCTTCCTAAAGTCTTGCACTTTTGACCCCATCACTAAGACCATACTACCCACCAGGGATCATTCATTTCACACTCTCTTATTTCTTCTGATAATCAATCCCCTGGTAACCCCTAAGGCAAGACCTTTTTATGTTATATGCAGACCATGTCTCATTATTACCCTAAAATGGAATCTTCCAAACCTTAAGGCATCTTGCCCCTAAATATTTATCCTAGGGTGGTATGGGCCTAAGGGAACTACCCTATGAATTCTCATAATTTTCCTTGGCTAAATAATCCTTTAATTAAATCTTTTAAATTAATTGCTAGGTCACGTTACACATGAAGTAGTATGATTTAACATCCAATGACCTAGGTAATTTTTCTTGAATTGTATAATGATAAAATATTACTGTCTACAGAGTTTCATAATTTTCCTTTGAATATTTATTTCAATTTCTTATTTAATACCAAATTCACATAAATTCCATTTTCCAAATGAAGTATAGGTAGTTTGTAATCCACAATTCCAGGAAACTTACAGAACATATAAAACATTAATTTATGACTATTGGCAGAGTCTCATCAACATTTATTGTGTAATGGCCTATAAAATTCCATTCTTACATATTTACCAAAACTGCCATTATATTAATTTAAAAACTATCAATACATCCATTAATTCTGAAAAATTTATGCAAGACTAATAATACAATTTTACAGCACTAGAATTATTTCCAAATTTTTCTGAGGTGCATATCCATCAATTCAAGAATAAATGAAATAAGGGTAAAATGGGCATTTTAAGATATTTTATTCCAAAAGCTCTTCAAACAGTAGAATCAAATTTTTCCTAAGTCACATGTAACCGTATCTATATCTTGGCAAAGTTTAAGGATTTGTGCTTGAGAAAAACCTATTTTCCAAATTTATTTTCAAAAGAGCTACATTTAAAATAAATTCCAATAAATGAGATTTTTGATTCCAAAAATCCCATAATTAATTAGAGGGGTGAAATTTACCCTAATGAACCTCTGGAAACAAATCCATGATTTTTTAATGCCTCCATTGGGCTGAATGCACAATATTTAAACTATTGCTATTGGCACACCAAGGCAAAATATGAACCAACACATGCAAGTGGATTCTCTACCATGCAGTGATCCAAAGGTGCTGAAATTTTTATCATGCACCAAGGATGTCCCCAGTGACCTACCACCAAGATTTGGGGCCATGAGGAGGCATATAACTCCATAAATTGCATTTATTTATATTTTGACATTTTGAGCAAAACTATAGGCAACATTGTTTCAAAAATTTCTAAATTTTGGCAGCGGCTAGGTATGCCCTAATCATGCATGTACCCAAAATTTGGGGCCATGGTGATTGCTGGTTTGACTTGGGCATGCAAATGAATTTCTGCCCTATTTTGGGACCAGTCCTAGGAGAAATGCCGTACAGGACTGTACACTACCCCAAATTACAACTTTAAGGTGGCCAATTAAAGGTAAGACAGTCAGCGACATGTTTCCTTTAGGGACTAGTTTCTGGAAATGGTTCTAAGAGGCCTAAAAATAACATGCAACATGACTGTATTTTTGTGACAGAAATTTTAGTATGCATCACATTTAAATTAAATCATATTAATGGATTTGCACGATTCTTAAAGCGAAAACCGACGGGATCCGTTCATCTTCTCCAATGGATTCACGGCTGAGATTGAGTTTTCCTGGGTGATGTTTGCTGGCGGTTTCCGGCTAGCTGAGCCACCACCACCGCCGGCGGATGTCGCCACCACCTTCGCTAAGGTGGGGGCTAGCGTTTCCCGGCGGTGGGGCCGCCGGAGTTGGCTCCTCCGGCGAACTCGAGCAAGAAGAAAAAGCCCGGATTTCTGCATTTTCCTCTCATGGCATCGGGCTCGATTGAGCCCGATATCTCCCTAAATGGATCTAGAAAACTAGTACAGGTAGAGGTGAGGTGAAACGAACCTGAATTGGGGCTTGGCTGCGGGTCAGGCGGCGGTTTGCCATGGTGGTGGTGCGCCGGTGAGCTCCACCCCAAAAGCTTGATTCTCCATCATTTTCCATGATCCAGCACTCGAATTCCACCCCTTTCTACCTCCTAAAGCTATTGGTAAGGTCTGTTTGGGCTGAGTTTGGCTGTTTATGGAGATATCACCTATGTGAGCTCGGTTTGAGCTTTGGTTGCTCCGCCCCTGCTGCCAAGTGGCTCTCAGCCCCTATTTTCTGCTGGAACTGGAGTGAGGAGGTCGGCCACCTGGTTTTGGGCAGAGGAAATCAGCTGAAAGGGTGGCCATGTGGCCACCATTCCCTTTCATCCCCTTTTCTCTCTCCTCTTTCTCTCAAAATCCCATTTCTACCCCCTTGCATGCATTCTCTCTCTTGATTTAGAGGGGTAGGCCTGGTCTTGTTCACTTGGGCTGGCCATCGGCCAATTTTGGTGGGCTTGGTCTTCATTTCACTCTTTTAGGTCAAATAGTTGACTATGTTGACTTTGAGAGTTGACTTAGTCAACATGGTGGGTGGGCTGACCCCATTTGATGGAAATGGGTCTAGTGGCACCACCCAACTTGGGTTGGGTCAAGGGGGCACCCTACTTAGGTTAATTGGGCTTATGAGTGTGGGTTTGACCAAATTAAGCTCAAGGTTGACTTTGGTCAATTGGGGTCAAAGTGTTGACCTAATGACATGCCCTAGGGTGCACTTAGATTGTTTTTAGGGTTAGGGCAATGTGGTGGGGTCATAGTGTGGCTAGGGTCCCCACTTAGGCTAGTTTGACCTAGTTTGACTATGGTCCTATAGTGGGCCCCACATGGCTACCACCCACTACCTAGGGTCAAACATAGTTGATCTCCTTAAATCTCACCCCATGCCTAACCCAATCTAAGTTGAGGGGTCCAGAAGTAACATGGGATGTTACAAATTCCAATAAACAAGAAAATAATTTCGTCCCCGAAATTTAAGTTCGGGTCTACGGGGTTCTACTTGCAAGAATTTTTAAGAAACTTTAAAACATAACTTGAAAGTACCTGATGCGAATAGCTCCGAGTGTTGCTCCAGCATCAGCTCCCTCGGCTCCCAGGTGTGCTCCTCCCTGTCCATGGTTGGACCATAGCACCTTCACAAGACGGACCTTCTTCTTCTGCAACACTCGGATGGCTGTATCGTCAATCCGGATCGGCTCCAATCTAACTGATCTGTCAGGCTCTACCGATCCGGCTGTAGTAGTAATGTGCTGCTCCGGCCGAAGGAGGGCTCTTCGCAAGGAAGTGACATGGAAGACGTCATGTAATGCACCCAACTCCGGTGGCAGCTGCAGTCGGTAAGCCAAGGGGCCGATCCGCTCCAGGATCAGGTATGGCCCCATGTATCGTGGACTGAGCTTCTTGTGCCTCCGCACCCGAGAGACACCGTGTACTGGTCGTATCTTCAATAAAACTCTGTCTCCAACCTGGAACTCCACCTTCCGGTGCCGAGCATCATAATACTTTGCCTACCTGCTCTGGGCCTCTAGTAGCCGATCCCTGATCAATCGAATATGAACCTCAGTATCCTCTATATAATCCGATCCAAGAGCCCTGGTATCCACATCCTGAACCCATGATAGCGGTGTCTGACATCTCCTCCCATAAAGTGCCTCATATGGAGCCATCCTGATACTAGCATGGTGGCTGTTGTTGTACGAGAACTCAATCAGTCGCAGCAGCCTCTCCCAAGGCTTCCCTGTATCTAATATACATAGTATGAGTAGGTCCTCCATGGTCCGGATGGTCCGCTCGGTCTGTCCGTCGGTCTGCTGATGGAAGGCGCTACTAAAAGTAAGGCGAGATCCCAAGTAAGCATGCACGGCCCTCCACTCGCTCGAAGTGAACCGACCATCACGGTCCGAAACAATCGTCCTGGGAATGCCATGATATCTGACGAACTGCTCCAAAAATAATCTCGCCAGAACTGCAACTGGGGCATCCTTCCGAACTGGAATAAATCTCGCTACCTTGGTCAGTCTATCCACTATGACCCATATAGAATCATGCCCACAGTGGGAGCAAGGCAATCCGTGTACAAAGTCCATAGCAATGTCCTCGAACTTCCATTCTGGAACTGGCAGTGGCTATAGTAAACCTCCCGGGCTCTTGCATTCTGCTTTCACATGCTGGCAGGTCTCGCAATGGGTCACAAAATCCGTGATCTCCCTCTTCATCCCGGGCCAATACATAGACCTCCGCAAATCTGCCCACATCTTGGTGATGCCGGGATGCACTGAATATCTGGAGCAATGAGCCTCTCTGAGTATGTCATCCCGGATAATGCCCCCTGTTGGTATGTAGATGCACCCACGGAATCGAAGAAGAACATCCTGTAGCGTGTAGTCCTCAACCTTGCCCCTCTCCAGGGCACTAATGATCGGCTGTAACGCAGCATCCAGCCTCTGATGTGTTCGGATGCGCTCCTGTATATCATCGTCACTGATCACTGAGCTCAAATACTCTCGATACACTACTGGCTCGGTCTCAGATACCATGGTAATGTGCATGTCCTCCATCATCTGTAGCAACTCTATAGACATCAACCGGGGCTCCGGTCCAGAAGTGTCGGCCCTCCTGCTCAAAGCATCTGCTACCGTGTTCGCTTTTCCCGGATGGTAGTGGATCTTATAATCATAGTCACAGAGGAATTCCAGCCATCTCCTCTGTCTTAGGTTTAAGTCCTTTTGTGTATCGATATATTTAAGATTCTTGTGATCTGAAAAGATGTCACAATGAATCCCGTATAAGTAATGCCTCCATATCCTCAGGGTGAATACCACAGCCCGGAGCTCTAGGTCATGTACTGGATAGTTATGCTCATGCTTCTTCAACTGTCTTGAAGCATAAGCAATAACATATTCATGCTGCATCAGGACTGCACCCATCCCCTGGTAAGAGGCGTCCGTGTAGATCTGGAGTCCTTCGCTCCCAGATGGAAGCGCAAGAATGGGGGATGAGATGAGTCGGTCCTTCTGCTCCTGAAAAGCCGTCTCGCACCGCTCTGACCAAACAAAATCTGCGTCCTTCTTCGTCAAGGACGTGAGGGGGAGTGCTATCCTCGAGAACCCCTCCACGAACTTGCGATAATACCCTGCTAGTCCCAAGAAACTGCGGATGTCAGATGCGGTCTTTGGCCGTGGCCAATCCCTCACTGTCTCTATCTTGGCTAGGTCCACTACTAATCCAGCCCCACTGATCGTGTGCCCCAGGAAAGCCACCTCCTGCAGCCAGAACTGGCACTTTGAAAATTTTGCGTACATCTGGGACTCCCTCAGCCTCTGCAAGACCTGCGCCAGGTACTCCGTATGCTCCTCCTGAGTCCGAGAATATATAAGAATGTCGTCGATGAATAAAATCACGAAGCAGTCTAAGAAGTGCTCGAATACACGGTTCATTAGACTCATGAATGCGGCAGGGGCATTCGTGAGCCCAAAAGGCATCACCGTGAACTCGTATAATCCATAGCGTGAACTGAATGCCGTCTTCGGTATATCCTCTTCCCTGATACGGAGCTGGTAGTAACCGGATCGCAAATCTAGCTTGGAGAACCAGAAGGCTCCCTGCAGCTGGTCAAATAACTCATCTATCTGAGCAGAGGATAGGTATTGCGGACAGTTAACCGGTTCAGCTCCCGGTAATCTATGCATAGTCGCAATGACCCGTCCTTCTTCTTCACAAAGAGAACTGGTGCTCCCCACGGCGATGAACTGGGCCGCACAAATCCTGACTTGACTAGCTCCTGTAGTTGAGTCCTGAACTCTGCTAACTCCCTGGGAGCCATCCTGTAGGGTGCCCGGGACACCGTCCTTGCTCCCGGTACTAGCTGAATCCTGAAATCTAAGTCTCTAGCAGGTGGTAGCCCGGGCAATTTCTCCGGAAATACGTCGGAGAAATCCCGGACCACCGGAATATCTGAAATAGTCGTATCTGCTCCCACCATCTCAAAGCAGATAAGATAAACTTCTTCACCCTGCTCGTGGGCCTTCACAACCTGTATAGAAGATAACAATAGGTGGCAGATAGGCTGAATACCTTCAACGATAACATGAGAGTCGCCATGCCTGACTGTGATCCTCCTGGACGGACAATCTATCTGAGCATGGTTCCGATGTAACCAAGCCATGCCCAAAATCAAGTCGAAGTCCTGCAGCTTCAGAATAGTTGCTAGTGCCTCAAATGCCTTGCCGCCAATCTCGGCCTCCATATCACAATGTGTAGTGGTCCGCAGCTCTGACCCATCGGGTAGACGTACCCTCATCTCTAGTCCAGGAAACCTCTCCACGCCTTCGAGTCCGTCGATGAAGGCCTCGGATACGAACGAGTGTGAAGCGCCCTTGTCGAAGAGAGTATGAGCGGCCTTGCCGCTGATCATAACTATGCCTGAGGTTTGTTTACGTTAAAATTAATGGTTATCCTATAGTTTCAGGTACTATATATATAATTGAAAATTCAAGCAAATTTAATAATTAACTTTAAGTACCTGTGATAACCTCCTCGGGGTTCCTCTGCTCTGTAAGGTCCAAGGCGTATATCTGCTCCTGCTCGCATCTCCTGCCGTGATATCCCCGGCCTCGGCCTCGTCCTCGGCCTCGACCTCGGCCCTGCTATACTGGGGCCACTGGAGGTGGAGGAGGAGGAGGAGGATGGAATCGATGCGGGCACTCCGACCTAATGTGCCCGGGCTGGCGGCATCCGTAACAAACTACCTGTCGGTGGCCTCGGTCATCCTGTCTCCTCGGATCATGCATCTGTAGAGGTGGGGGAGCCAATGCTGGAGGAGGCCCCTGCTCCTACATGAAGTTGGGACGACGACGTCCCCCACCCTTCTTGTATCTGATAGTCCTGCCTCTCTGAGAGCCCCTGCTGCTCTCTCCTGATGTCGACCCATCAAATGGTCTCTTCCCTCCGGCTCGTACCATCAGCTGGTCAGCCTCCAGCTTCTTTGCCATCTCGATGATCTGCCTAGATGTGCCATGAGAAATGAACAGCAAGGCCTGCCTCAAATCATCCCTGAGGCCCCGGTAGAACCTCTTGGCATACCTCCTATCATCGGTATCATGAATCACTGCGAACCTGGCCAAATGAGAGAACTCTCTCTGATACTCGATCACCGATCTAGTCCCCTACCTGATGTTCAAAAACCTCTCCTCCAAGGCATCTCTGTCCGTAGCAGAGACGAAGTGCTCCAGAAATACATCGCCAAACACCTCCCATGATATCTCGGACAGCTCAAAGTCCGCATATGTAGACTCCCGTACTGATTTCAACCATCTCTTCGCATGAGCCTCTAGCGCAGAGGTGGCTAGAGGTACTGCCTCGCCGACTGGGCAGCTGATGTCTGCTAAGATCTCGTGTATGGCCTCCAGCCATTCTTCCGTCTTTACCGCATCCTCTGTCCCACGGTACGTCGGTGGGGACAGGCTCTTGAATGCACTCAGCCAGCTCGTCCCCGGATTTGGCTGTGGAGCCGGGACTTGTTGGGATCTGAAGGCATCCAGAATCGCCGTCAAGGTCTGCCCCATCTCCGTATGTAGGAATGGAGTGGCAGCTGGAGGGAGAGGAGCCACATTTTGCGGCGCGGCAACCTGTGGAGGTTGCATAAAGGTAAGGTTAAACAGAACTGGCCTAACTCATTGTACTTTGTGGACCATTTATGTGACTTTTGCACATGGGCACACCACTGCTTCCGCTGCATAGTTTGTCCGCAAACTAATGCTCGGGGGGGGGGGGGGGGGTCCCATATTGTGGACTTCTTTCTCATATGATCGTTGTTCAAGTGATACCAGTTTGTAAGACCCCCCCCCCCCCTTACCAAGGAGGCTACCGGGTCTTATGCCCAAGAACTGCCGTCTTACGGTGGCACTAACACACGGGTTAGTCAACACCGCAACAGGCCGATCCTGCCGGCTAGTACGATCATTTAACCTGTAGGCCAATATGAGAAGAAGAAGTAAAACAGTATGTAAATCCACTAGTCCACAAGTCACATGGTACAATCATATAAATGAAATGAAAGGTACATCAATATAGTCCACAGAAGAGTACAAAAGAAAGAAAGAGTAATAAGGGCTTATTCAAAGTACATCAAAACCACTCTCTCTCAAAATAAATAAATGCGGAAGCTATACTAGCATATCGAATCTCGTCCCACCTGAGGACGCACAGTAGTGGTAGTAGCCTGCTGAAGCGGTATCTGCTCCTCAAGTCCTGCCTCCTCGACGTGCTGGGGCTCCATCTCCACGGGCTCCTAAAAATAGTTTGGTCACCGACCATTAGTCAAAAAGACTAAGTCGTTTCCTCCGCACCTCGCCCCGCAGCTCCTAGGCACCGAGCGGGAGGACGAAGCGGAGGACAACAAGGGGTAGCAAAAGTGGAAGAAGGTGACAGAATCTAACTAGCAGTTGTAATAAGTAATACTGATCTACTCTAGCAGTTCTAAGTATAGTACAAGTGAGTAAGAGCAGTACAGTAAAGGAAGTAAAGAACGGTAGTAAGATCAAGTAAATAAACTATTCTACCACTATACTATCATCACAAAACTACCCTAACTTATATAAATGCCCATACAAATATGTAAGTTAGGGTTTCCAGGAAAATTTAACTTATCATATAAAAGAGCCCATACTAATTTATATGATAAGGATCTATGAAGCGTATGACCTAATATGAATGAATGTTATGATGCAATTTCATGCACAGGCAAGTGCAACTCACACACAATGACTCTGTGATCACAGACCTTTAGTTCCCACTTTTTGAGAGCTAGCATCACTCTCGGGTACCACCGCTGTGGCTACGGCAGCAGTGGAGCGGGCGTCTCCTCTTCTAGACCGGTATGCACACTACCAAGACTTAGACCCCTCTCATACGCCTCTGTACATGTCCAAGGTGCACTCTAGAGTCTCGCATACGTACTTTGCTGACAACCCGTCAGTCTTGTTGGGTCGGATGTGCGTTATCGGGGATCATCCTCCATACCACAGTGTAAAACAACCCCCTAGCCCCTCTAACCCTCACAACCGCCTGGTGCACCGTACTGCCATCGGTGTGACGAACGGCCAGTACCGCATGCCCCGCCACTATATTTATGCACATGCAAGTATTTCATTCCGAGCCTTCCGCTCGCAGGACCAAACCCGTCCTGAAAACCCTCAAACCCAACCCGGGTGAGAACGCACATTAGTGCCTTAATACCAACTCCCTAAAACCCTAAGCGGGTGAGCATATGCCATGAATCTCTCCAACCCTACACGGGCGAGAAGGTACAACAAATGTCCTAACCTATTAGACTACTCTTGTCTACGGGTTATTATACTTAGAGATTTAAGGTTAATCCCAGGACTGCCCCCGGTATTCCCTGTGAAGGGCTCTCAAGGGGCACTAGGAACTGTGTTGGGATTACGTCCAGCATTCCCTTTCGCAAGGATATTTATTTTAGTTGATGGATACCCATGTTTCACCCCAGCTCTCTTTGTTGCTCTGAAACAACCCTAGTGACTTAAGATGTTATCGGGAAACCGACGTTCTTCCATCGACCCCCACTCCAGTTGCTACCTAAAGTCTTGCACTTTTGACCCCATCACTAAGACTATACTACCCACCAGGGATCATTCATTTCACACTCTATTATTTCTTCTGATAATCAATCCCCTGGTAACCCCTAAGGCAAGACCATTTTATGTTATATGCAGACCATGTCCCATTATTACCCTAAAATGGAATCTTCCAAACCTTAAGACATCTTGCCCATAAATATTTATCCTAGGGTGGTATGGGATAAGGGAACTAGCTTATGAATTCTCATAATTTTCCTTGGCTAAATAATCCTTTAATTAAATCTTTTAAATTAATTGCTAGGTCACTTTACAGATGAAGTAGTATGATTTAACATCCACTGACCTAGGTAATTTTTCCTGAGCTGTATAATGATAAAATATTACTGTCTACAGAGTTTCATAATTTTCCTTTGATTATGTATTCCAATTTCATATTTAATACCAAATTCACATAAATTCCATTTTCCAAATGAAGTATAGGTAATTTGTAATCCAAAATACCAGGAAACTACAGAACATATAAAACATTAATTTATGACTATTGGAAGAGTCTCATCAACTTTTATTGTGTAATGGCCTATAAAATTGCATTCTTACATATTTACCAAAAATGCCATTATATTAATTTAAAAACTATCAATACATCCATTAATTCTGAAAACTTTATACAAGACTAATAATACAATGTTACAGTACTAGAATTATTTTCAAAGTTTTCTGAGGTGCATATCCATCAATTAAGGAATAAATGAAATAAGGGTAAAATGGGCATTTTAAGATATTTTATTCCAAAAACTCTTCAAACAGTAGGATCAAATTTTTCCTAAGTCTCATGTAACTGTATCTATATCTTGGCAAAGTTTGAGGATTTGTGCTAGAGGAAAACCTATTTTCCAAATTTATTTTCAAAAGAGCTACATTTAAAATAAATTCCAATAAATGGGATTTTTGATTCCAAAAATCCCATAATTAATTAGAGGTGTGAAATTTACCCTAATGAACCTCTGGAAACAAATCCAAGATTTTTGAATGCCTCCATTGGGCTGAATGCACAATATTTAAACTATTGCTATTGGCACACCAAGGCAAAATATGAACCAACACATGCAAGTGGATTCTCTACCATGCAGTGATCCAAAGGTGCTGAAATTTTTATCATGCACCAAGGATGTCCCCAATGACCTACCACCAAGATTTGGGGCCATGAGGAGGCATATAACTCCATAAATTGCATTTATTTATATTTTGACATTTTGAGCAAAACTATAGGCAACATTGTTTCAAAAATTCCTACATTTTGGCAGCGGCTAGGTATGCCCTAATCATGCATGTACCCAAAATTTGGGGCCATGGTGATTGCTGGTTTGACTTGGGCATCCAAATGAATTTCTGCCCTATTTTGGGACCAGTCCTAGGAGAAATGCCGTACAGGACTGTACACTACCCCAAATTACAACTTTAAGGTGGCCAATTAAAGGTAAGACAGTCAGCTACATGTTTACTTTAGGGACTAGTTTCTGGAAATGGTTCTAAGAGGCCTAAAAATAACATGCAACATGACTGTATTTTTGTGACAGAAATTTTAGTATGCATCACATTTAAATTAAATCATATTAATGGATTTGCACGATTCTTAAAGCGAAAACCGACGGGATCCGTTCATCTTCTCCAATGGATTCACGGCTGAGATTGAGTTTTCCTGGGTGATGTTTGCTGGCGGTTTCCGGCCAGCTGAGCCACCACCACCGCCGGCGGATGTCGCCACCACCTTCGCTAAGGTGGGGGCTAGCGTTTCCCGGCGGTGGGGCCGCCGGAGTTGGCTCCTCCGGCGAACCCGAGCAAGAAGAAAAAGTCTGGATTTCTGCATTTTCCTCTCATGGCATCGGGCTCGATTGAGCCCGATATCTCCCTAAATGGATCTAGAAAACTAGTACAGGTAGAGGTGAGGTGAAACGAACCTGAATTGGGGCTTGGCTGCGGGTCAGGCGGCGGTTTGCCATGGTGGTGGTGCGCCGGTGAGCTCCACCCCAAAAGCTTGATTCTCCACCATTTTCCATGATCCAGCACTCGAATTCCACCCCTTTCTACCTCCTGAAGCTATTGGTAAGGTCTGTTTGGGCTGAGTTTGGCTGTTTATGGAGATATCACCTATGTGAGCTCGGTTTGAGCTTTGGTTGCTCCGCCCCTGCTGCCAAGTGGCTCTCAGCCCCTATTTTCTGCTGGAATGGAGTGAGGAGGTCGGCCACCTAGTTTTGGGCAGAGGAAATCAGCTGAAAGGGTGGCCATGTGGCCACTATTCCCTTTCATCCCCTTTTCTCTCTCCTCTTTCTCTCAAAATCCCATTTCTACCCCTTGCATGCATTCTCTCTCTTGATTTAGAGGGGTAGGCCTGGTCTTGTTCACTTGGGCTGGCCATGGGCCAATTTTGGTGGGCTTGGTCTTCATTTCACTCTATTAGGTCAAATAGTTGACTATGTTGACTTTGAGAGTTGACTTAGTCAACATGGTGGGTGGGCTGACCCCATTTGATGGAAATGGGTCTAGTGGCACCACCCAACTTGTGTTGGGTCAAGGGGGTGCCCTAATTAGGTTAATTGGGCTTATGAGTGTGGGTTTGACCAAATTAAGCTCAATGTTGACTTTGGTCAATTGGGGTCAAAGTGTTGACCTAATGGCATGCCCTAGGGTGCACTTAGATTGTTTTTTGGGTTAGGGAAATGTGGTGGGGTCATAGTGTGGCTAGGGTCCCCACATAGGCTAGTTTGACCTATTTTGACTATGGTCCTATAGTGGGCCCCACATGGCTACCACACACTACCTAGGGTCAAACATAGTTGATCTCCTTAAATCTCACCCCATGACTAACCCAATCTAAGTTGAGGGGTCCAGAAGTAAAATGTGATGTTACAATTTGCTCTCCAAGACAAAAGGGCAAACAAACAAAGGCCATCTTTAAGAGCTTTGGGGCCAAGGATTTTGAGAGGTGTTTATGCCTCTTACATATGGATTTATTTGTTCCTATGCAAGTTCATAGTCTAGGTAGGAAATTCTACACACTTGTGATTGTTTATGACTATTACAAATTTGCTTGTGTTCTCTTTCTAAATAAAAAATCAGAAACCCTTAACATCATTGTGACCCTTGTTAGGCAAGTTCAGAATGAAAAGGATAGTTCTATGGTAAAAATCAGAAGTGACCCTGGCACAAAATATCAGTATGAAGGAATGATAAAGTTCTGTAAAGAGCAAGGGATTCATCAGGAGTGTTCTTCTCCAAGAACACCCCAATAATATGGGATTGCTGAGAGGAATAATAGGATTCTCATAGAGGCTGACAAGACATTACTCAAAAACACTTCTCTCACAGAATACTTCTGGGCTGAGGTAGTAAACATAGCTGGTCATGTCCTGAATAAAGCATCTATCAATACGTGTCACAAGAAGACTCACTATTAGATTATGAAAGGCAGAAAACCAAATCTTGCCTATCTCAGGATCTTTGGAAGCAAATGCTTTGTTCTCAATAATGGGAACTCCTACCTTACAAAGTTTGTTGTCAAATCGTATGAGGGACTTTTTGATGGGTACAACAACCACAACAAAACCTATATAGTGTACTGTTGAAAATTATGAAGTGGAAGTGGGTGATGGACAGGCCGGGCGGTCCGAGCGGACTGTGCGGACTGAGTCCGCGGCCTAGGCGCACTGTGGGTTACGGCCTGGGTGTTGGCTATCTTGTTGGCTTGGCTGATTGAGGAGCGGCCTGAGCGGACAGAGGTTTGCGGGCTGTAGGCTGTGTTGTGTTCAGTGGCCTTGTCTGTTGCAAGCTTGTGCTAACCAGCAGGTTGTGTGCCTTATCCACATGAGGCTTATAGACTGGCGAGTCCGCGGTGTCCGATATTGCGGACTGGCCTTGGTGTTTGGCTGTGGCCATTGCTGAGCTCTGTTGGTACAGTAGGTGTTGTTCTGCTGTAGAGCACTGCGCGGACTGATGTTGGAGTCCGGCAGGTGTCCTTGTGGAGAGATGTTCGGGTAGAGCTTGCGGATTCTGCCATTTTCAGTGCTTTGGACTACGTGGAGTCAGCATCTATGTGGACGGTGCCTTATTTCTTGTCGAGCTCTGCGGATGGTCTCCTTAGTCTGTGTGGTATGTTATTGCGGACTATTACAGCTTATGTTGCGGGGGTGTCCGCGTGCTGTATTGGGTGGCGGTCTAGCTCTGTTTGCCTTAGATGGACTAGCTTTGTGCCAGTGATAGGCAGGTCGGCAGATTGTGAGTCCACATAGAGGCGGACTAGCCTTTTCTGTTTTGGCTCCTGAGGTTTGGTCAAGTCCGTGCGGACTGGGGGGATTGGGTGTGCTAGTGCGCGGGCTGGGGCGGTGATTCTATGCACTAGGGTGGTGACCACACTCCTCACCTCGTCTATAAATAGAACCCCTCGGCAGGTCTATAGTAACAGAGTGAATAGTAAGTTGGGCTTGGGCAAGTGTTGCAGTCTGCGGTTTTGTCCAAGCGGGTTGCGTAGTGTTGATGGTGTGCTGTGTGCAGGTCGCGTGGGTAGCTTCAAGTAGCCAGGAGTTGGGCATTGATGTGTGCGGTCTCTACAGTCTCAGCTAGTCTCTTCTGCGGCTTGTTAGTGTTCTACTTCATCTTGATCAAGTTCCAATAACCTGTCTGCCCGGTCTCAGTCGGGTAGACGGTCTGTTCCTCTGTTCTTCAGCAGGCAGCGAATAATAGTGTGTCCGCTTGACCTCGCAGTCTCGGTGGACTCCGTGTGCTATTCGGCTTGTAGCAGTTGTAGCTTGGGCGGCTTGGGAGACCTTGGCGGACGAGGAGATCTCAGCGGTCTTTAGTGTTGTCCGGCCGGTTTGTTTGTTATTTCTGTTTGTAGCTATTGTACTAGCAAAATCATGTCTCGCTACATATACCTCGCCTTGTAAAGAAGTGTGAATGAATAAAAGACCTGCTTATTCTTCCATTTGTGGTTGGCGTTAAACATGCTCCTTGGGCTTCCGCATGATCAAAGTGTGAACTGGGTAGCTCTGAGATTATTAATTTAGCTTTAGGCTACCTTGCTGACCACTTTGAGAAAATTCAACATGGTATCAGAGGTAGGTTCAGTTGCTTGAGCTGTATTCAACCAGTGTTGTTGCTCTGTACTTGAGTGGTGATCAACCTGTGTCGTGCTCTGTGCTGCTGAAAGTTTGCTTAACCGATAGGTGTTGCAATGGAAGGGAGTTATGCAAGAGGTCTTGGTATTGAACTCTTAATGCCGACTAACTTCAAGAAGTGGAAGTCTTGCATGAAGAGTTACCTTCTTGGTGAGGAGCTATGGGAGGTCATCGGTGGTGACGATAGATAGGAAGTGACTGCTGCTTTCGGAACTGCTGAGCAGGTGAGGCTCTGGAGAAAAACTAATGCTGTAACACCCCCTATCCGTCGCATAGCATATAGCAGTAGGTTCGGCTGGGGCCCAGCGCCATATACCACAGACAGACCGGGTTGTTACTAAATGGAAACCATCCAACCATTCCAACATCCTACACAGCCATTCTAGCGGAAGAAGTTTTATAAGTTGCAATTAAAAGAACCCAGCACAAAAAGCATGAATGTCCACTAAACACTCCCAAAGGAATGAAGTACAAATACACAAGTACTGGCCTTAATACCTTACAACAGTTTGCTCAAATTAAATTTTTTTCAAACTTCGGCACCCAGGCCGGCCATACATGAATAAAAGAGAACATCCAAAATTTAGTCCTTCGAGGGCCGGCACAGCAACTTGGGCTTTAGCCCGCTATTTACCGCTTGGTCCAGCAGCACCTGCAAGCAACAAACCACCGCACGGTGGCAAACAAAAGTAATGGCCAGCAATGCTGACCAAATTATAACGATCCCGCCCCCAACTCGGGGTGGCGATGCTCCTTCCCTGCACTTTATTAGCACAACCAAGCAGTATATAAATATGTTGCATCACAGGCGTTAGCACGCACGGCCACACACCCCGTGCTCTCTGGGCACATTCTCGGTGATCACGGTCTAAGTCCGCCGACTCACCACCGTCCCCGGGACGACAATCTCTCGTGAGCATTTGGTCTTTCTGGCCACTTCCTAAGACCCTCCATCTATGCCAATGGTAAGTGCCAAGTAGCTTTAGGTCTCTTTAACCGAACGACATAGAGCGGGTACGTTTCTGCCTGACCCGTTGCTCACACCGCAACGTTAATTTAAAACATATGCGCGGGTTAAACTTTCCCGAGTCCCAAATCATTACAAACATCACATAACCCAGTTATGTTCAAGTTGGATCCCATGCACACAAGACGGCAGAACCACACATCCGCCCAGTTTTCCGGGTGCACCTTGGAGTTAATCCCCAAGTCTCCCTGTTGCAATCTACCTCGTAGAAAACCCGAAAAATAAACATTCGCACGGAGTCTTCTCCGGCCATTATGCAATGCAACATCACCGATCCAGACTAACTTGTCCGGGTAGGCTTCACACATCATGCCTATATCCGTTCTCGATTACTGACTCTACACAATGGAGACTTTACATATCTACCCAAAGGAACGCCTCAAACTCACTGCAAACTCGCGAGAGCGGGATTCCTATGCAAAAGAAGTAGAGCTTCACATGCTCAAGTAGAGAATCATTACCCTAGCGTTCTTTCTTGACGCCATGGAAATGTAAGCAGATGAAAAGCACCGCACTCTCTTTGCCTCCGTAGATCCGAAGTCGGTTCACGATTTGGAGCTCCGAAGCTCCGCCGGTGACCGGATCTAGGCTTCTTCTTCTTCCTTTGCTCTCCCCTCTCTCTAGACTTAGAAAGAGAACCACTCAAGAGAAATGAGGGTTTCAATGGCCCAATCCCGGGTATATCCCAGTAGGAACAACCCCCAACCGTCGGGTCCCAAAATAAGTAAACGAATGGCTACGATTTGTGGCTGAAAAGTAAAACCTGGGCCAAACAGGGCCTGCGACACGCGTGTGTCCAGTGCCGTGTCCCTCATTCGCCGTCAAAATCAACGAATCTCGAAAAACACACGGGCATATGACACACCCGTGTTCTACCCGACACGCCCGTATTCCAACTGACACAGCCGTGTGGTTGGCCGTGTACACCCATCGACACAGCCCCAAAAACAACCCGAGACTCACACGGGTCTTGGGCACACCTGTGTCCTATTTGACATGCCCGTGTCAAACCTGACCATGCCTGGGCTGCAAGGCGTGTTCACTGTCTCGACACTTCGTCGATCGAAGTTCGTCAACAACCTACATAGCCTTGGACACGACCGTGTCCTAGGCCGTATTCCCTGTCTCGACACATCGTCGAGCAAAAATGTCAACTCCCCGGGGCGATCGTCGATGCGGGCTCGACACGCCCTGAGACACGCCCGTGTCTGAGGCCGTGTCCCCTGTCTCGACAAATCGTCGAGCGAAAATGTCAACCTCGAGGCCAAATTGTCGACTCGCACCTGACACGCCCTGGGACACGCCCGTGTCCCAGGCCGTGTGCCCCCTACCAAATACCAGAATTGGCCCAAAACGCCTCCTGTCGCTCTTTTGAGTTTTGGGGCGTTACAACTCTCCCCCTCTTAAAAGAATTTCATCCTCGAAATTACATAAAGGAAAGAAACATAAAACTTAACTGGTACCTGAGTGAAACAACTCTGGGTACTCCTCAAACATAGTCTGCTCTCGCTCCCAAGAGAGCTCCTCTCGACCACAATTGTCCCATCGGACCTTGACCATCCTGATCTCTTTATTGCGTAGCCACTTAACTTCCGAGTCTTCAATACGCACAGGCTTGACCTTCGTCATCAACCCACCATCAACTGACACTTGATCGACTGCGATCACTTGCGTTGGCTCTTGCACCGCCTTCCATAGCACCGATATATGAAATACATCATGTAGACCACTGAGCTCCACAGATAGCTTCAAACGATAGGCTGCTTCGCCAACCCGCTCCAGAACCTCAAACGGCCCAATGTACCTCGGGCTTAGCTTTTTCAATTATCGCACCCGCGAGACACCCTTGAACAGCTTGATCTTTAAGTACACTCAGTCGCCCACAGCGAACTCCACATTCTTGTGCTTAGCATTATAGTACTTCTCCTGACGGTCCTGAGCGATTTGCAACCTCTCCCGAATGTTTCGCACCAATGAAGTAGCATCTTCCACCTCATGATGCTTATACAACTTTGACTCACATGTTTCCAACCAGGACAATGTCGTGCGACATATTCTACCATATAGGGCCTCGAAGGGCGCCATTTGAATACTCTCCTGGTAGCTATTATTGTAAGTGAATTCCACCAAGTATAGGTGATCTTCCAATTTCTTTCCAAAGTTCAGGACTCACATGCGAAGCATGTCTTCCATTGTCCTATTGACCCTCTCGGTCTGCCCATCCGTTTGCGGATGGAAGGATGTGCTAAAACTCAACTTTGTTCCCAACATCTGCTGCACCAACCTCCAATCATTGTACGTGAACCGCCCAACTCGGTCACTTACGATGTTGCGTGGCACACCAAGAAGCCGTACAATATTATACACATATAGATTTGCAAATTTCTCAACCGGATCATCCTTCCTATGCAGAATGAAATGCGACACCTTCGTTAGACGATCTATGACCACCCAAATGGTGTCGCTCCGCTTTAGCGAACTTGGCAACCCGTGCACAAAGTCCATAGTGATGTCATCGAACTTCCATTCCGGAATAGGCAAGGACTTCAAGAATCCTCCCGGCTTTTGGCATTCCGCCTTCACCAAGGCGCAAGTTTGGCACTTTGCCACGTACAGCGTCACATCTTTTTTCAGTCCTCGATACCAGAACAATTTCTTAACATCGCGGTACATCTTCGTGCTCCCCAGGTGAATTGAGTACTTGGTATGATGCGCCTCGTACAATAATTCCACCCGCAAATTGCCCACGCTTGGGACGCACAAACGACCTTCTTTCCAAAGTAATCCTTCCTCCACAAGGAATTGGGAATTTGACCCATCCAGAGCCTCTATCACGAGTTGCTTCATGTGGACATCCATATCCTACGCCTGCCGAATCCAATCAGCCAGGTCATATTGAACTTCAGTCCAATTAAATATTGCTTCAGCACTTGATTGCTTATCTACACAAATGATCTCCATCGCCTCCAACTCCCGAACCAACCGCTCGTCATGGATCGATAGCCAATTGGCTTGAGCTGGTGCCCGACAACTCAATGCGTCATCAATCGCATTACCTTTACCAGCCACGTAGTGGATTTTAAATGTATAGTCCCCCAAGAACTCCATCCATCTACGCTGCCGCATGTTCAGATCTTTCTGATCAATCAAATACTTCAGGATCTTGTGATCGGTGTAGATATCAATCTTCACACCGCACAAATAATGTCTCCACAGCTTCAAGGCAAAAATCACGGCCGCTAACCCCAAGTCATGGACTGGATAGTTCCTCTCGTGCACTTTCATCTGTCTCAAGCCATATACTATAACGCTTCCATGTTGTAACAACACACAACCCAAAACACTGCCCGAAGCATCGCTATAAATCTCATAACCTTCAGTCCCACTCAGCAAACTCAACACAGGCACCGTGGTCAATTGACATTTCAACTCTTCAAAAGCTTGCGCGCACTCCGGCATCCACACGAACTTCTGCTCCTTCCTCGTCAAAGTAGTGAGAGGTAACGCTATCCGCGAGAAGTTCTCTACGAAGCGCCTATAATAGCCGGCAAGCCCCAGAAAGCTCCGAACTTCCGCTACTATAGAAAGCTCAGGCCACACTCGTATCGTAACAATCTTCGCCGGATCCAATGCAATACCTTCCCCACTCACTATATGACTGAGGAACGCCACTGAGGACAACCAAAACTCGCACTTAGAGAACTTGGCGTACAATTGATTCCTCCTTAGCGTCTCCAAAACCAAATGAAGATGCCTGAAGTGATCTTCCTCACTCTGTGAGTACACGAAAATATCGTCGATGACGACGATCACAAAATGGTCCAAGTACTCCCTGAAGGTCCTGTTCATCAAATCCATGAACACTAACAGCACATTCGTCAGCCCAAACGGTATGACCGTAAACTCATAATGCCCGTATCTTGTACTGAACGCGATCTTAGGGATATCACTCTCCCTTATCCTCAGATGATAGTAACCAGACTTGAGATCCAACTTAGAGTACACCGTCGACCCGACCAACTGATCAAAAAGATCATCGATCCTTGGAATTGGGTACTTGTTCTTTTCCGTCAACTTGTTCAGTTCTCGGTAATCGATACATAGCCTCAAGCTTCCATCCTTCTTTTTAACAAAGAGGACTGGTGTGCTCCAATGTGAAGAACTTGGATGCACATACCCTTGCTCCAACAAATCTTGAAGTGGCACCTTCAGCTCCGCCATTTCCTTAGGCGCTAGCCGATACAGAGATCGTGACACGGGCTTTGCACCTAGCACTAGCTTAATAGTGAAATCTATCTCCCGTTGAGGCGGGGCTCCAGGAAGATCTGTGGGGAACACATCAGGGTACTTAGCTACCACTGATATACTATCCAACGTACCCTTTGGCATTGCAACCTCCACTAGTGTAAACAACAGCTCTGCACTAGCACGAACCGCCTTCACCACCTGAAGAGCAGACATCAACATCTTGCTCGACCATTTTAAGCCCGTAAAAGTAATCTCATGACTTGCTCCCAACTTGTCTTCCTTGCGACCGCAATCAATATAGGCTTGCTGCTCCGAGAGCCAGTCCATGTCAAATATAACGTCGAACTCCACCAACGGTAGTAATGACGCTTGCAGATCGAACTCTTGATTCCCAATGCAAATCTTTATGCCACAGATTCTATCCGCATGCATCGAACACCCATTGGGCAACAACACATCAAACTTGTCCTTCGCCATCGAAGAAGGTACTCCGATGCGCGATATGAATCCTTCAGACAAGGAGTGTGAAGCTCCTGTGTCAAAGAGTGCTCTTGCCGGATACTCACAAATCAAAAAAATCCTAAACAAGCAGTGGTAAGTTAACATGCACATAACAAGTATTTAAAAGATTAACTTGATATAAATATAAATTTTACCTGTCACCACATCCACCTGTTTGATGGCCTCCTGTTGGCCAAGATTATAAACCCTCGGTTGGGCCGGAGCATAATGGGATGCGGTCGAATCCACCGCCTTGCCCTTCTCTTCATAAGTTGATCCCGGCTTTCTCTCGGATTTGGGACGTCTGCTCCAACAGTCACGGGCAAAGTGCCCCGGCTTCCTACAAGTAAAACATGCACCCAGGGTCCGACCCGTAGTCGCCCCATAAGCACCAGAAGAAGGAGCTGGACCCGAAGTCCTAGACTTCTTAAAGAACCTTTAATAGCCGGAATTTGAAGTAGTCGGCACTTTGAACCCAGACTTCTTATCGCCCAAGCTCTTCTTCGCTTGAACATTCTTCATATCCTTCTCCAAGAACCGGTCCGTGTTGACCATGTTCAAGAAACCCCGCGTCATCGGCCCCGAGAGTAGTAGCCTCAAGTCATCTCTCAACCCTTCGTAGAATCGACTCGTCTTGCGCTCCTCATCCGCGATGGAGGAGCTAGCATACCAACTCAATCGAGTAAACTCGTGGAGATATTCATCCATGCTACTCTCTCCTTGAACCAACTTCAGGAACTCGTTCTCCAAAGCTATCCTCTGTGTCGAAGGGAGGAACCTAGCCAAGAACAGTCTCGAGAACTCCTCCATCGAGACGTCTGTAAGTTTCCTTCCTCTCAATCAATACAGTTCCAAACCCTCCCACCACAGCATAGCGTCTCCATCCAACAGGAACGTAGCTATAGTGGTCATCTGCCACTCCTCTGTCTCCGTCGCTGTCAAGACTCTCTTCACACGGGAGAGCCAGTCTTCAACTTGAGATGGGGTTCCCAACCTCGAGAATACCGGAGGATTAAAGCTCATGACATGTTTGAGCTGTCTCTCGGTTGCCCTCCTTGGCACCAATGGCTCCACTACTACCTGCTCCACTCTTCTCGTCTCTACCTCTGGAAGAGTTACCTGCTACATCGCAGGAGCGGGCTGCTATATTTGCCTTGAAGGCTGCGCATTAGTCATGGCAAACACTACTACGACCACCAATCGTATGGTCTCTGCCGATGGAGGTGTTGCAGGAGCATCATTTGGTGCACTACTAGCCTCAGAAACGCGACGTTCCGACGGCCCAGCACCATTTCTGGTCACCTATAGTGGTACAAAACACTGTTAAGCGACCAAATAAAATTGCAAACAGCAATTATAGGAACACACAGGTTCCACAAACACGTTTATTTTCATTCCTAAGTGGACATTCATGTGTTCTTTTGTTGTTATAACGATGACGGACACACATGTGCTCACCACCACTTAAAACGAATTTGTCCACGAATTCATTTTAAGCCTGACCGAAACCAATAGTCTGATACCAAATTGTAACACCCCCTATCCGTTGCATAGCATATAACAGTAGGTCCAGCCGGGGCCCGACGCCATATACCACAGACAGACCGGGTGGTTACTCAATGGAAACCATCCAACCATTCCAACGTCCTACATAGAGTCATTCTAGCGGAAGCAGTTTTATAAGTTGCAATTAAAAGAACCCAGCACAAAAATCATGAATGTCCACTAAACACTCACAAAGGAATGAAGTACAAATACACAAGTACTGGCCTTAAGGCCTTACAACAGTGTGTTCAAATTAAATGTTTTCCAAACTTCGGCACGCAGGCCAGCCATACATGAATAAAAGAAAACATCAAAAATTTAGGCCTTCGAGCGCTGACACAGCAACTTGGGCTTTAGCCCGCTATTGACCGCTTCGTCCAGCAACACCTGCAAGTAACAAACCACCGCATGATGACAAACAAAAGTAACGGTCAGCAATGCTAACCAAATTATAACGATCCCGCCCCCACCTTGGGGCGGCGATGCTCCTCCCCTACACTTTATTAGCATAACCAAGCAGTATATAAATATATTGCATCATAGGAATTGGCATGTACGGCCACACGCCCCGTGCAATCAGGGCACATTCTCGGTGATCATGGTCTAAGTCCGCCGACTCACCATCGTCCCCAGGATGACAATCTCTCGTGAGCATTTGGTCTTTCTGGCCACTGCCTAAGACACTCCATCTATGCCAACGGTAAGTGCCAAGTAGCTTTAGGTCTCTTTAACCGAACGACATAGAGCGAGTACGGTTCCGCCTGACCCATTGCTCACACCGCAACGTTAATTTAAAACATATGCGCAGGTCAAACTTTCCCGAGTCCCAAATCATTATAAACATCACATAACCCAGTTATGTTCAAGTTGGCCCCCAGGCCCACAAGATGGTAGAACCACGCATCCTCCCAGTTTTCTGGCTGAACCTTGGAGTTAATCCCCAAGGCTCCCGGTTGCAATCTACCTCGTAGAAAACTCGAAAAACAAACATTCGCATGGAGTCTTCTCCGGCCATTACGCAATGCAACATCACCGATCCAGACGAACATGTTCGGGTAGGCTTCACACAACATGCCTATATCCGTTCTCGATTACGGACTCTACACAAAGGGGACTTTATATATCTACCTGAAGGAAAGCCTCAAACTCACCGCATACTCGCGAGAGCGGGCTTCCTATGCAAAAGAAGTAGAGCTTCACATGCTCAAGTAGAGAATCGTTACCCTCCATGGAAATATAAGCGGATGAAAAGCTCCGCACTCTCCTTACCTCCGTAGATTCGAAGTTGGTTCGCGATTTGGAGCTCCGAAGCTCCGCCGGTGACCGAATCTACGCTTCTTATTCTTACTTTGCTCTCCCCTCTCTCTAGTCTTAGAAAGAGAACCACTCAAGAGAAATGAGGGTTTCAAAGGCCAAATCCCGGGTATATCCCAGTAGGAACAACCCCCAACTATCGGATCACAAAATAAGGAAACGAATGGCTATGATTCGTAGCTGAAAAGTAAAACCTGGGCCGAACACGGCCTGCAACACGCCCATGTCCAGGGCCATGTCCCTCATTCGCCGTCAAAATCGACGTGTCTCGAAAAACACACGGGCATACGACACGACCTTGTTAGACCCGACACGCCCGTGTTCCAACTGACACGGCTGTGTGGTTGGCCGTGTACACCCATCGACACAGCCCCGAAAATAACCCGAGACTCACACGGGTCTTGGGCACGCCTGTGTCCTATTTGACATGCCCGTGTCAAACCTGAACACGCTTGGGCTCCAGGCCGGGTTCACTGTCTCGACACTTCGTCGAGCGAAGTTCATCGACACCCGACACGGCCTTGGACACGCCCATGTCCTAGGCCGTGTTCCCTGTCTCGACACATCGTCGAGCAAAAATGTCGACTCCCCAGGCTGATCGTCGACACTGGCTCGACACGCCCTGAGACACGCCCGTGTGTCAGGCCGTGTCGCCTGTCCGATAAATTATCGAGCAAAAATGTCGACCTCGCGGCCAAATCATTGACTCGAGCCTGACAAGCCCGGGGACACGCCCGTGTCCCAGGCCGTGTGCCCCCTGCCAAATACCAGATTTGGCACAAAATACCTCCTGTCGCTCTTTTAAGTTTTGGGGCATTACAAATGCAAAGACGGAGTTTGTTCTCAAGAGATCTGTTTCACCGGATTTGTTTGATAACATCATTAGATGTGAATCAGCCACTGATATTTGGACAACCTTTGATGAGTTGTTCAATAGGAAGAATGTAGCAAGGCTACAATTCTTGGAGAATGAGTTGGCCAGGACAACTCAAGGAGACCTGACTATCTCAAAATATATTGAAGATGAAGAGTCTGTGTGCAGAGATATCATTGCTTGATCCTGATGAACCTATCTTTGAGGCCAAGTTGAAAAGGCACATAATCTGCGGCTTGCGGAAGGAGTATGTTGATTCTATGACATCAGTTCAAGGCTGGGCTACTCAACCATCTTTGCTGGAGCTTGAGAATCTGCTTGCTTCACAGGAAAGCTTGGCAAGGCAGATGGCTGGAGTCACTGTCTCTGAGGAGAGCAGTGAAGAACTCTTCACGGGCAAGAAGAAGAAGAGATGGGAAGGGAAGAAGAAGTAAGTCGTTGCTGAGAATGAGCCTTCAAATTCTTATCAGGCAGAGAGGAGCACTGCTCCTAAGAAGGACTGGAAGAAGAACCTGAAGTGCTACAGGTGTCATCAGCGAGGTCACTTCAAGCAGGACTGCAAGGTCAAACTGCATCCTGGGCATGTTGCTGGCAAGGAGGAAGCTTGCTCTAAGGGTGAGGAAGCTAAATGGGGCAGAGCTTTCATGACGGGCACTTATGTCCGTGCCCTATCCACTGTCGACTTCAACGATGATTAGATCGTGGACTCCGGGTGTGGTCATCACCTCACCAGAGACAAGTCAAAGTTCTCTTCTCTGCAAGCCTACTCAGGTAATGAAACTATTATAACTGCTGATAATACTGTTTATGCATTAGAGAAGGAGGGTGTTGTGTCTTTGGGTAGTGATAAGGGGCCACTCACGTTAAGGAGTGTGTATCACGTACCGGGAATGAAGAAGAAAACTCTTCTCGGTAACCAACGCGGTCGACGCGGGTTATCACATTCTGTTTGGGCCAACAGAAGTGAAGTTCCTTCGCAACGTTTCAGCTGTTAAGGCTGATGTTGCTCATGTTGGGAGAAGAGTTCAGAACTTGTTTGTTTTTCTACTAACTCTTATGTTGATCGGATGAGAGAAAACGATAGCGCTGCTATTTGGCATGAAAGGCGGGGGCATGTAGGAATGGAGAAATTGAAAGCTATGGCAAACAAAAGTCTTGTAAGAGGCTTGCCTAACCTTTCTTCATTTGGTGACGGTCACGTTTGTGCGAGATGTCAGTATGGCAAGGCTCATCGCCTTCTGTTTGATAAATCACAAACGAGGAGCAAGAGACCTTTGGAGTGCATCCGAGACACCACCATAGTCAGCATTCGTGTATCCAAGCAAAGCAAAGTCCGCATCCCTACTATAGAGGAGTCCCATATCAGAAGTTGACTTGACATACTTCAAGATGTGCTTCGCCGCTACCAGATGAGATTTCTTTGGTTCAGCCATAAACCGACTTACTCGGCCAACAACATAAGCAATGTCTGGCCTTGTAATCGTCAGGTAGATCAAACTCCCTACAAGAGCCCTGAACACCAAGGGATCAGGAAGAATCCTTCCTTCATCTCGTTAAAGCTTCAGCCCATGTTCTAGTGGAGTAGAGCAACACTTCCCTTCGCCCATGCCGAATTGACTTACAATGTGATCCTCATAAATCTTCTGGAAAATGAGAATTCTGCACTCCTTCCTCTCCACTTCAAGACCGAGAAAGTGATGAAGCTCTCCCAAGTCTTTCATCTCGAAGCGTATAGCAAGCTCAGCCCTGAGCCTTGCAACTTCCTCCTCCGAATTCCCTGTGATAATCATATTATCCACATACAGCAGGACCAAGACTTGAAGTTCCCCCTTCTTCTTGACGAACAAGCTACAATCCAAGTTGGAAGCGAGATACCCGCAGAATTGCAAATACTCTGCTATCTTCCTATACCAAGCTCTAGGAGCTTGCTTCAACCCGTAGAAAGCCTTCCTGAGCTTATAGACATAGTCCGGATGATCTTCAGAAACAAATCCAAGTGGCTGATCCATGAAGATGTCCTTGTCAATCTCTCCGTAAATAAAAGCATTCTTCACATCAAGCTGCCACATCCTCCATCCCTTACTAGCAGCCAAGGCGATCACCACTATAACTGAAGTCATCTTTGCAATCGAACTAAACGTCTCCTCATAGTCTTCTTCATACTGCTGTGAGAATCCTCGAGCAACCAGGCGAGCTTTGTATCTATCAATGCTCCCATCAGCCTTCTTCTTCAACTTATACACCCACTTGCAAGTCACAGGAGTAATACCATCAACATTGGGCATAAGGTCGCAGTTTCATTCTCCTTGAGAGCAGCAATCTCTTCCTTCATGTCATCATCCCACTCCTTGACTCCAGTGGGCTCATTGAAGTTTGCAGGCTCTCACTCATCCAGAGGACCTGCAAACAAGTAGGAGATAAAACTCACTTCATTCCAATCACAGTACCGAGCTAGTGGCTTAATAGCCCTCTTCGATCTCCAAAGGGTCTGCTCCTTGCTTGCTACCTCTATTGCTCCTTTAGGCTCAGCACCACCTTCAGGAAAGCTATGGGCAATGCTCCCATTGCTTCCTGAGCCAGAAGCCTCAGCACTAGAATTTGAAGCAACATGAGCTGCTGGTGAAACAAAATGCTCCTCTTCCAAGCCTTCAGCAGCCACCATCGGTTCTTCATCAACCTTGCTTCCGGTTAGATCAACCGAGCCACCTCCATACGACGTCAACTCGTCAAAGACAACATCTCTTGACACAAGGAACTTCTTCATCGCAGGATCCATGCATTTCCATCCCTTCTTCTGCTCATCGTAGCCAACAAAGATAAGCTGCCTTGCCTTTGCATCTAGCTTAGTCCTTGAAGCATCCGGGATATGTACGTAGCAAGTTGATCCGAACACCCGAAGGTGTTCCACACTAGGCTTCCAATTCAGCAACATTTCAAAGGGAGTCTTCATGTTGATCGGGCTAAGCGACATCTGGTTGATGACATAAGAAGCACAAGACATCCCCTCTGCCCAAAAGGACCTTGGAATGTCTTTCGCATGAAGCCAACATTTGCAAGTCTCCGTCAGATGACGGATCTTCCACTCCACTACTCCATTTTGTTGTGGAGTGTGAGCACAAATGAGCTCTCGTTGGATTCCATGCTTCCTGCAGAAGTTAGAAAACTCAGAGGAGATAAAAGCACCATTGTTATCTGTTCGAAGCTTCTTGATCCGCAAGCCAAGCCGGCCCTCCACCAACTCCTTGAACTCCACAAACAAACGAAAGGCTTCTGACTTCTCCTTCAAGAAATATACCCAAGTATATCTTGAGTAGTCATCAATCAGCACAAGCATGTATCTAGTCCCGCCAAGGCTTGTAGTGATAGTAGGCGGACTAGCCTTTTCTATTCTGGCTCCTGAGGTTTGGTCAAGTCCATGCAGACTGGGCGGACTGGGTGTGTTAGCGTGCGGGCTTAGGGGGTGATTCTATAGACTAGGGTGGTGACCACACTCCTCAACTCGCCTATAAATAGAACCCCCTGACATGTCCACAGTAACGGAGTGAACAGTAAGTTGGGCTTGGGCAAGTGTTGCGGTCTGTGGTTTTCTGTCCGCGCGGGTTGAGTAGTGCTGACGGTGTGTTGTGTACAGGTCGCGCGGGTAGCTTCAAGGATCCAAGAGTTGGGCATTGAAGTGTGCGGTCTCTGCGGTCTCAGCTGGTCCCTTCGGTGGCTTGTCAGTGTTCTGCTTCAGCTTGATCAAGTTCCAATAACCTGTCTGCCTGGTCTCAGGAGGGTAGGCAGTCTGTTCCTCTGTTCTTCAGCAGGCAGCGAATAACGGTGTGTCTGCTTAACCTCACGGTCTTGGCGGACTCCGTGTGCTATTCGTCTTGTAGCAGTTGCAGCTTGGGATGCTTGGGCGACCTTGGCGGACGATGCAGTCTCGGGGATCTCCTGTGCTGTCCGCCCGGCTTGTTTGTTCTTTCTGTTTGTAGCTGTTATACTAGAGAAATCATGTCTCGCTACGTATACCTTGCCTTGTAAAGAAGTGTGAATGAATAAAAGACCTGCTTGTTCTTCCATTTGTGGTTGATGTTAAACTTACTCCTTGGGCTTCCACATGATCAAAGTGTGAACTGGGTTGTTCTGAGAATATTAATTTGGCTTTAGGCTACCTTGCTGACCACTTTGAGAAAATTCAACATGTACAACTTGGAGAACCAAGTTATATAAGAGTCTATTAATGTAGTATTTGATGAATCTTTTATGATTAACAGTGAGGTGCTTAGCTCCTCTTGATTTGCTGATATAGAATTGAAGAAGGACAAGCTGACCATCTATGAAACTCCTTCCTCTTTCCAAGAGGAAGATAATGGTGTGTTCATTCTTGAAGAAGGTCAAAATACACAGGACATAGGTGAAGACCAGTAGGATCCATCAATTGAAGTTCAAGTTGCTGAAGATAAAATGCTAGAAGATGCCAGGAACTTGAGAGGTCATCCCAGAGATCAAATCATAGGAGATACAAGCCAAGGTGTTATAACAAGAAGTAGAATACTCAATATTATTATGCATTCAAGCTTTCTATCTCAAGTTGAACCAAAAAATTTTGAAGATGTAAATATTGTTCCTTTTTGGAATGTGGCTACACAAGAAGAACTAAACTAGTTTAAGAGATGTAAAGACTGAAAGCTGGTTCCCAGACCACATGAACATAACATCATTGGAAACAAGTAGATTTGTAGGAATAAACTTGATGAGATTGGTATTATCATCAAAAATAAAGCTAGAATTTTTATTAATGGATACAAATAAGAGGAAGGTATTACCTTCGATTAAACTTTTGAACCAGTTGCTAGATTGGGATTCCTTATGTATGCTGCACATAAAGGATTTAAGGTCTACCAAATGTATGTTAAGTCAGTTTTTATAAATGGTGACCTAAAAGTGGAGGTCTATGTTGAGCAACCATCAGATTTTTTTAATTATAACTTTCCTGATTGTGTTTCAGCTAAGAAAAGCTTTGTATATGTTGAAACAAGCCCCTAGGGCTTGGTATGAAACCATGTCTACCTTTCTCATTGAGATAAAATTCTCAAGGGGAAAGGTAGACATGACATTTTTTCTTAGGGAAGTCAATGGTAAGATCATTCTAGTCCTAATTTATGTAGATGACATAATTTTTAGGTCTACTGATAATAGCCGCCGCAAGAAGTTTGCTAAACTTATACAAGGGCAGTTTAAGATGAGCAGTATGGGTAAACTCAAGTACTTCTTGGGCCTCCAAGAACAATTAGAGGATGGTCTATTCATCTCTCAGTTTAAGTTCAACAAGGAGCTAATCAAGAATTTTGAAATGGAGAGTGACTCCTGTTGGGAATATTGCCATCAATGTTCACTAGATTTGAAGTGGTATCACCATTAATACTAAGAGCATAATTGTATTTGATGTTGTTCAAGTTCATTATGTGCAGGATGTTCTTTGGAATAAGTTTAGACAGGTTATCTATGTGATTGTGATAGGTGGTCACAAGGTCGAATGCTGGAGAGATTAATAATTGTCTAAGTCCACTGACGTTAAGTGAAGACAATTCACTCAACGCCAAATGCCAATAAGCACTAAGTAAAGAATGGACAATCAAAGCCTAACAGTTTGCAAAACAGATTTGCATCTAAGTCCACAGGTGTTGAGTGAAGGCAGTTCAATCAACGCCATATAACAAGAGGCGTCGAGTACAACTCAGTCTGTCAAAGCCTCAACATTAACAAGGATGAAATTTGACTAAGTCCAGAAGCATTGAGTAAGGACAGCTCATGTAACGCGCCTGATTTTGGATGTTTATTTTAATTTCTTTAGTGACGTATTTATGACGTCAGGGAGTTACGTTATCGCGTAGTTAACGGGTACCATTGTTGGAGCGTTATTTTTGCTCTTTGGAATCCAAGTTTTTGGCTCGGTGGATTTTATTAGGTTGATGTTGGTTGTAACTTCGAGGAATTTTAACTTGAGTTTGGTTTGTCGAGTCTTAATTTTGACTTCACCATTGGATTTGTGGCATTGGTATTTATCCTCGTTGCGAATTTTGTAGAAATTCGTGTTGATTAGAGTTTTGGTTATTTGGACATTTAAGTATTAATAATAATATGATATTATTATTGTTTGATATATATAAATACTTATAAGTGGAAACCCTATTCATTATCTTCTTCCCCAAGCCATCAGATGAAATTGCGGGAGAAAGTAGGCGACGGATATCGTGAGGCCTTCGGCTGCCGACTGTAGGTGCTCCGGTGCTCGGAATCGTCGACAGAGGGTAGATGCTGAAATCTCTCACCAAGATCTACGCATTAGTGGTAGGTATTTTTGTTTTCTCAGACCTTTTGGAGTTCGGGTGAGTAGCCCTAACCTCTCATTTTATCCAAATCTCTCCAGATCATGTTGCCATACTTTCTTTTTGGCTGATCTGTATCATGGAGTGTTCAGAAAGTTGAGATAAGAAGTTTAAGGCAAGTGGTGGTTCAAAACTCCTCCTTCTTTGTGTAATTCCATTCTAAAAGTTTCAGATCTCATTTTTCTTACAATTTCTGCTGCAAATGTTGTCCTTTTTCTATTTTGGTATGAAGCACTATATTCATGACTTTCTCTTTCTCTTCATTTAAATAAAATGATCCAAGATTGTTGTAGAACAGGGGGAGTAGAAGTCTGGATTTTCCTGTTCGAAATCAGGGTTTTTCGTAGGAAGAAGAGGTGCATTTTGGTTAAACTGTCGTAAGTCCTTCTTTCAGAAAAATTAAATTAAACTCTAAGTAAGTGCGTTGAGTGATTCTACCTTGGCATTGAGTGTGTTGACTGAATCAGGCTTGGCGTCGAGTGAATATGCTTTGGCATCGAGTGCGTTGAGAGAATCTGCCTTGGCATTGAGTGTTGACTGAATTATGCTTGGCGTCGTGTGCATATGCTTTGGTATCGAGTGCGTTGAGTGAATCTACCTTGGCATTGAGTGTGTTGACTTAATCTAGTATGGTGTCGAGTGAATATGCTTTAGCGTCGAGTGCGTTGAGTGAATATGCCATGACATTGAGTGTGTTGACTGAATCAGGCTTGACGTCGAGTGAATATGATTTGGCGTCGAGTGCGTTGTGTGAATCTGCCTTGGTATTGAGTGTGTTGGCTGAATCAGGCTTAGTGTCGATTGAATATGCTTTGGCATCGCGAGCGTTGAGTGAATCTGCCTTGTCTACGATAGCGTTGAGTGAAGCAGCTAGGCATCGAGTGCTTTTACTGTATCTTTCTTGGCATCGAGTGCTCTGTTTGAAACTATCATGGCATCGAGTGAAGTAGAGATGCATCGAGTGCCTGAAGTCTTAGTGTCGAGTAATTTCAGAGTTAGTGTCACGTAATTTTCATATATCCAAAGAGTGACTTTGAGTTCATCAAGTCATATCCGTGGGGCTTACCTTAGTAACTTTTGGTTTTCTTCCCTATAAATCATCATGGAAATCCGATGATGAGCCTTGAATTTTTATTGTGTTATTTATTAATATAATTTATGAATTTTACGGGCTGTTGGGTTGTGTTGGACAATGTGGCCATGCCCACAGCTCATTTTTGAGATGTTTGGTCTGAAGGTTGGTGTTGGACAATGTGGCCCCCAACTTAGTACCATTTTTTACCGGTGTTAATGATTCACGTGTTTTGAGCTGATCAATCTCTGTATATATATATATATATATATATATATATATATATATATATATATATATATATATATATATATATATATATATATATATGCACATATGTTCTTATGCATACACTTGTAGATGTTAATGAAGCATGGATTCATATCGCACTTGGTGCAATTTCTTATACTTACGACTCTGAAAATTTTTCATTGCTTATTATTTTATGATTTATATGTGGTGGTTTGACAGTTATTTCTATCTTGGGCTGGAAACCCTTTAACTCCTCTTGGTCATTTACCATTGGTTTGTTTTTTGCCACTTGTACCCTTTTACTGAGACATTATTTTCTTTTGAATGCCTCGGGCTCAGAGCTGTAACAGGTTGGATAGCTATAGTTGGTGGCCTCAAGTTTTCTACAGTAGTAGTAGTCGTTCATACCTTCCCTTCGTGAGGTAGTTTTGTTGTTCTTATTTAGTTCAGACATACATGATTTATCGTGGGTTCGTGTCAGGTTGTTGTTGCCCACTGGATATTTTGGTAGATGATAAGATACTTGCTAGCTTCTTAGTCTCTTCGAAACCATTTGTTGATTTTATTTGCTCTTTGGGAAGGTTTTATGTTAGCATTGCATGTTAGTTATTTTAAGTATAAAAGTATCATTATGACTACCTCATTCATAGCATATTTCATGCCAAGTCAATCTATTTTAACTACGTAAAAAGGCTCTTTCTATATTAGTATTAAATCTAGAGGAATGCATATTATGAGTTGTCCTATTTGGATGGTTATGCTCATGTACGATGTTAATCGATAAAAATAAAGTATTTTCCAGCAGCGTATATTCATGTTTTCACTTGTGAATTTGTTGATCCACTAAGCCGAGGGATACAATCAACAAAACATAAGTTAAATTATAGAATTCTTCATAATAAACTAAGGAATTTCATGATAAGTGTCGGGAGTAGGTTCTTGCACGAGCGTCTGCAGTTATCCCCTACAAGGCATGACATCATTATGTGTGTTTTCTCTTACTCTGATATATTATTTAAATGTCGAGAAAATGCAGGTTGTGACAGCTCACTCAATGCCCAAAGAAGCAAGCGTCGACAGAGCAATGATCAGTCAATGCTTGAGAATAGATAGACAGAAAAATCTGTCTAAGTCGAGATGCATTGAGTGAGGACAACTCACTTAGTGCAAGATCATCAAGACGATTGACTAAGTACAGAAGCATTCAGTGATGAAGGCTCACTCAGTGAAGTCATAAAGAGAAATGCGGCTAAGTACATAAGTGTTGAGTGAAACAAATTCACTAAACTCCTCCGCATTAAGGAAGACATTCAGTGAAGCAGCAAAGTCCAGAAGTGTTGAGTGATGAAGGTTCACTCAGCGCACTCAATGCCTAACATTGCACAAGAAATTGGATAAGTCCAAATTCGTTGAGTGAAGCCAGTTCACTCAACGCTCTCAATGCCTAATTAGCAGAAAGATTTTCCAAGGACAAAAGCTTTGAGTGATGAAGGATCACTCAACCCACTCAATTCCTAGCAGTACAGAGATATTGGCTAACTTCAAATTCGTTGAGTGATGAAGGTTTTCTCAATGCCGGGCAGTGCAAAATTTTTGACTAATTGTTTTTACGCTGAGTGAAGACCATTCACTCAACGCACTCAATGCCTGGGACGAAACTGAGAAATTGGCTAAGTCTACAGTTGCTGACGTCAGCAAAATGCCAGCAAAGCTCAAAATGTTACGGGAAAGCTACAGTACACGACAAATGGCGGCGCAGGCCTTTTGTATGACTTTTCATGTAAAAGCAAAGTTGCAGCCAACAACTTCAGGTGGGCCCACGGGTCTAATAACCATTAAACAACAGAAGATAAAAGGGATGAGATCGGAGGAGAGAAAAAATGTTTAGGGTTTAACATTTCGCAAAGAGTCGGAACTTCATCGTCTTCTCACTCTCCATTATTGCAGAGCTTGAAGCTGAAGTTCAAACCCGCTGATCTAAAAGTTCACCCAGATAGCTTTAGCGATATTCACCTGCTACAACAAGTTTAGAAGAGATTTTTCAGAAAGAAGAAGCAGAACCATCTGATTTCTGCTATCAAGGTTATCTGATTGAAGAGCACAAAGAACTATCAAATCATTGTCTTCATCAGCAAGTTCAAAGACTTGTGTTTCTTAGATACTTCCAGCATAAGCAACAGTTTTCTAAAGATCAAATATCTTGTTGATGAGAAGAAGTTAGGGCTGTGAATTTCTCAGCTTAAAAGAAGAAGGCTCAGAGAAAGTTTTCCAGAGTCAAATCAATACCACTTTCTTTTCTATAGGATCCTTTGGATCTGAATTGTAAGCCTATTTTATAAAGGATGATGTAGGATTATTTGTTGACCTAAGTGTAGGGCTTGTGTGCCAGAGGTAGGGCCTTTGTTCCTGAGGTAGGGCTATTTTCCTAAGGTTGGAGAGTAATATCTCAGAGTGGTAGGACCTTTGTGCCTTAGTTGTAGGATCCAGCTTTGGATCTGAGGTATGGCTTTGTGCCTAAACTGTAGGAGAGTCATTCTCTCTGAGTGGTAGGTGATCTTCGGGTCATTGAGTTGTAAGAGCAATCTTGCTCTGAGGTAGGGCCTTGTGCCTGAGGAAGGTCTTAGAGAAGACTGAAAGATCCTGAGGGATCTGTGTTGTAAGCTCTTTGGAGCTGAATTTTGTAGAAGTTGTCTTGTCTAACACACTATTGGAAATGTCGGAGGGATAGTGGATGTACCCATAATCTAGGGAACCACTATAAATCTAATCTGTGTTGTGTGAGTTCTTGAAAGTTAACATATAACTAACTCACAACACACTTAAAGTGGATAAAGATTTAGAAGAGACAAAAAACCTACTCACCCCCTCCTGGTGTTTAGCTGCCCTTGAAACTAAAGACTTTCAAGTGGTATCAGAGGGAGGTTGCTCAATAAGGACTTAACAGTCTGAGTAGATCTCAAAGGGTAGCTAAAATAAGTATACTATTGGGTTCAAGAGAGAACCAGAAGGAGCTAGGTTCCATGAAGCATTGCATCTATAGGAGGGAGAGCTTTGGGATCTGGAAAGACAGGGTTAGCATTTTCATGGAGGCATCTGACCAATGGATCTTTATTATAGTCAAAGAGGGACCTTTCATCCCTATGAAAATCTAAGCTCTGGAGGCAAGAGTCTAGACACCAAAGATATATTCAGAGATGTTCAAGGATGAGGTCATTCTTGCCACCATGGACAAGAGAGCTCAGAACATAATGGTCAGTGTTATTGATGAATCTACCTTTCAGAATCTGTTTCCCTACCAGACCTTTAAGGAGATGTTGGACACTTTTGTGGTCTACATGGAGGTCACAAAGGAGGTTAGAGATGATATGAAGTCCATGCTCAACCAAGAGTATGAGGCTTTCAGGCAGTCCCCAAAAAAGAGCATAGCTAGTTGCTATGAAAGATTTTTTAGAATAGTGAATGAGCCGAAGAATTATGGGAGAGTCCTCAGCCATTATGAGCTGAATGATAAGTTCCTTAGATCACTAACTAGAGACTGAGACAACAAGATATGTGCCATTAGGGAGGTGGCAATGCTGGCTGATACTCCCCATCACACTATATTTGGAAAGCTGCTCTCTTATGAGATGCATCTATCTGCAAGGAAGGAAGCAGAGACCATTCGTAAAGCCCTGGCCAAGGAAAATTCTTTGTCCTTTAGAGCTGAGAGCACTAAGAAGAGTAAGGAGAGGACTGCCTCTCCTACAAGGAGGCCTACTGACTCAGACAGTACTGGACCAAGCTCATCAGACTGCAACAGCTCTGATGAAGTATTTACTGCCATCTCAAGGCAATTTCAGATGCTGATGAAGATGAAGCAATGGAGGAGCATACCTTCCTCCTCCTATCATCATAGGAAGAACCACTCCAAGGGAGGCAGGTATGATTCTAAAACTAGTAAATACATTTCCTCTAAAGTTTTTTCCTATTACTACAGCAAACATGGGCATGTGATTGCTGATTGCCCAGTCAAGAGAAGAGAGGATGGTGAGAAAAAGGTCCACCAACACAAGGGCAAGAAGAAAAAGTCCTTCATTACAAATAAGGAGAAGAGCTGGAATCAGTCAGACTCACCATCTTCTGAGTCTTAAGAAGTGGAAGCCTACATAGGGCTTTTTACTGCTGAAGAAGAAGTTGGAGAAGAAGTAGAAGACTATCTTGCTGCCAGGATAGGGATCGGGGCCCCTCTATCACATTTAGATAGTGACTGAGAGGAGGATGAAGATGAATAAGAAGCCAACAACTGTTATAGGATGATGTCCAAGTCTTATGAAGAATCCAGACAGGGTCAGCTTGGACCAAAAAAGGTATTCTCTCTATCCAGCTCATCTTATAAATCAGATTATGAGACAAGTACAAATTCTGAGGCATCATCATCCAGTGATGATGATGGGTTAGAATCTGAGGAAGTTGTCAATCATTTGATTGACAGGTATGATGCACTTCTGGATGCTTTCAAAAGAAGCAAGAAGTTGGAAAAAAAGAAAGTTGAGGAGATCACTTCCCTTTAGCTAGCTGCTTCCCAACAGGTTGAGATAGTAACCCTGCTGGATCAAAAGATAAGGAAAGCCAGCCAACTTATGGATATAACTATCATCCTTATTGGGATCATTAAGTACAAGAACAATCTCATTAGAGATCTGTAAGAGAAACTCCAATGGGAGAAATGGATTGTGGCTCATTAATATAAGCCCAATACTGTGTTGCCCCTGATAGACTGTTTCTCCTCTCAAAAGGGCATGAAAGGTTTGGGATTCTAGGGAACACTAGAGTTTCCTATTCCAAAGGGAAAGGCAAAACACCAGTTCAGCCTCTGGCATCTTAGCCCCCTATTCCTTTTAAGAAGGTTCTGTTAACTTCAAACGGTATTGACCAAGAAAGTATCTATGGTTACTGAATGAATGGTAGATCCACTAGTGTGAGCAAAGATGTTCACAACTATGGTGGAAGGTATAATAGTGGAATGAGTGCCTTTAAAACTCCCCATGAGGAAATTCAAATGGCCCATCATGGACCATTTATCTTTGGTACCTTAGCCCCACTCTCAAGAATAAGGCATTGGCTGTCACTCAAGACTGTCCAGCAAAGACTCAAACCAAGATGAAGTCCATCAGTGAGGCAGATCTGGCTATTTCTGATGCTATAAATAGCATGTCCTCTGCAAAGAAGACTGTTGTAAATGGCATTCAGAGCAAGCCAATAAAGCCTGCTGAAAAACTCACCTTCAGGCAGATCCTTGCTGAAAGGAACTTGAAGAAGGCTGCAGATCCTCTTCCTTTTGTATAGTCAGCAGTTGATAGTACGTTTTGCAGTCAATTTTATTAGGGTATTTTCAGGGTTTTAAAGCAAATCATGCCTTGTAAAGTGCTTATTTTGATTCCCCTTTGTATATATTTTTGTTGTTAAAGCGTTTTTCTGCTTTCTAAAGGTTTTCACGGCTTTCAGCCGAATTTTGCTGTGACACGCCCCAAGGTCATGCCCTACCCGGGCGTGTACCTAGGGTGTGTAACCCAGAGGAATGAAGCAACCGGTCTGAAACTGCATTCCGTGGAAACTTAGTGTACACGCCCTCTGTCACGCCTGTGGCACATCCAGCAAGGGCGTGTTCAAGAGGCATGTCCCCAAGTTCCGAGGAATCGCCGCAACGCGCTTCCCCCCCCCCCCCCTCCACCGTCGCACTGAATGTGTCACGCCCCAGGGTCACTCCCGACCCAGGCGTAATATATGGGCGTGTACTTCAAAAACCATGCCCGTCAACTCTAGCAATCAATTTCAGCCCAAAACATCGCACTGAACGTGTCACGCCCCAGGTACACGCACGACCCGGGCGTGTCAGGGGGGCGTGACCCAGCCCGAAAATTTCTATAAATTCAGCCCTTTTCCAAGGGTTCAAGAGGCAGCTCTGGAGTGAGAGGGGAGGTCCTTCCCCTTAGTTTACTTGTATTTCTTGTAATTTTCCATGTTTCCACTCTCCTTCCTCATTTCAAGCTTTGTAATCTAGCTTAGTTACTCTTATTTTGTATTAGTAGCTGTAACTGCTTAGTAGCTAAGGGCAATGTTCACATAAATTTTCATTTCCCGCACCTGTAATCTTTCATTTTAAAGTTGTAGTTCTCTTTCAGTGCTAATAAAAAGTTTGCTGTTTCCTCGCTTTCTCAACACATTTCTATTCATCTCTCTTTCCCCATTTCACCATGATTAACTAATCCTCCTGTACTAGATCTTGATGATCTGAGGTTCGAGTTGATTATGTTATGATGCTCTAGTTTTCTTTTTTTTTCGTTGTAAGGCTTATACCTTGATTTACTCTTGATTTACCTTTGCTTGGGGATATATTATCGATATATATTTTCCATCATTAACTTCCATTCTTGGCTAGCCGAGAGGATGATGGTTTGAAGTGAGCACTCAAGAGTGAAGAGAGTTGCACGCACCCCTCGAGAGAGGTGGGCGTTAAATCTCCTAGATTGGATTGAAAGCCAATAACGGGGTTCACAGCATAAAGCGGGTTTTAGGTTTCCGATTCAGACGAGAGTTCGGTCAGACCTTCCTAAACTCAGACGGGGATGACTTCGAGAGAAGCATGTTCTTGCTTTTAGAACCTCCGCGGTCAAGGTCTCTTGCCTTATTAATTTAAAAAGTTTATTATTGCATCCTTTGATCAACTTAAGCCGAGGTGATTCTTGATCGAGTACTATCGCTTAATTACCATTTAGCTTTTCTCTAATTTGCAAGTAAAACATTCTCACTTCTCTAATTCAGTAAGCAACCCCAAAACAACTTTTATTCGATAAGATAATAGTAACTCCTTGAAGTAGAAGTACTCAAATCGCCCCGGGTAATACGACCTTGATATAAAACTTAATATCCTATATTATATGCGATAAGGTACACTTGCCTTCATCGAATATAGAATCGGAGAACGTCTCACAATCAAACATTCACCTTCTTCCTCCTTAACTTTGTCTTCTCCACGTATAACCCCTTCTCCGCTTAGTAATTTTTTATCAAGTTTTTGGCGCCGTTGCCGGGGACAAATGTTTTGATATTTTGAAAAAAGGATAGCTATTAATTTTATCATTTTTCCTTTTTTTCTCTCCTTCTCTCTCTCTCTCGTATCGGTTTTATCTCTCCCCACCTTTCTCTCTTTTTAAGTGTATGACCCGAGAAAGCTCATCAATTATTCCTTTTGATCCTAAGATAGAGCGCACCGCTTTGCATCGCCTTCATTCTCGTGACCCGGAATCGCATTTAGGCATCGAAGAGTCGATCGGGGACACTGCCACAGAAACGATGGATCTTAATCCACCCAACCCAAATGAGGTCCATCAAAGGACTACGTCCTATTATGCACAGCCGAACATGGAGGGTACATAATCAAGTATTGTTCACCCCACAACGACGAACAATAACTTTGAGATCAAGTCCAGCATCATCCAAATGGTGCAGCAGTCGGTAACCTTCGATGGTCTCCCGGACGAGGATCCAAATTGTCACATTGCAAATTTTCTCGAAATCTGTGATACTTTTAAAATCAATGGAGTCTCAGATGATCTCATTGGATTACATCTCTTCCCTTTATCTTTGCGATCAAATGCCAAGCAGTGGCTGAGCTCTCTTCCTAGAGGGTCCATCACCACGTGGGCCGAGATGGCAGGGAAATTTCTTACCAAGAATTTCCCGCCTGCGAAGACCGCCAAATTACGCACGGATATTGCATCCTTCATGCAAATAGACTCGGAGACTCTCTACGATACATGGGAGAGATTCAAGGAGCTATTGCGAAGGTGCCCACACCACACGCTTCCAAATTGGCAACAAGTACAAATATTTTATAACTGCTTAAATTCCTTTACAAGGCAAATGATCGACGCGGCGGCTGGGGGAACAGTAAATAACAAAACCCCAGAGGCCGCTCAGGAACTTTTTGAGGAAATGGCTATGAATTCGTATCAATGGAATGCGCCCCGCGTGCGGGCTAACAAACCAGCGGGAGTCTTTGAAATTGACGCAACTTCGAATCTTGCCCTACAAGTTGAGCGGTTAACAAAGCAGGTGGTGGAGATGACTGCTTCCTCCGCCACTCCTCCTTGGTTTAATAATTATAATAACTCTGCTTTTACAGAAGAGCATGTTGACTTCATGGGAAATGCTCCTCGACCCTCCTATAACCCGAACAACGCACCGTACAATAACACTTATAATGCGGGTTATAGGAGCCATCCGAATTTCTCATGGAGCAACCAAGGAAATGCTCAACGCCCCCATAACCCCCTCATAATCATAGCCAAACATTTAATCTAGCTCCCCCCTTAAATTTAAATCCACCTGGTTTCCAACCGCAACAGGCAAAGCCCTCTTCACTAGAAGAGTTCTTTGCCAAATACGTTGCTACAAATGAAATAAATATCAGGAATATTGCCGGGTCCATCAAAAACATGGAAACCCAAGTGGGACAACTAGCCAAGATAATATCCGATCGGCAACAAGGAGCTTTGCCAGGCAATACCGAGCAAAATCTAAGAGAAAGTGAAAACTCCATTACCCTCTGTAGTGGAAAAGAAGTTGCTATACCAAGCGAACCTATGGTACCTCTCCCTTCTCCTCTCTCTCCTCCTGTTATTTTAGCTTCAAATTTGCCTACTACGCCTACGCCACATGCATCTAATTCAAAATTACCATATCCATCTAAACTTAAAAATGAACGCGCTGAAGAAAGTCACAAAAAATGTTTCGAAATTCTAAAAAAAATTCATATAAACGTGTCGTTCTGCGAGGCTATCTCTCAAATGCCGAAATATGCGAAATAACTCAAGGAGCTCCTATCAAATAAGAAAATGCTCGAGGATATTTCGCATATTTCCTTAAATGCAGAATGCTCCGCGGTTGTGCTCAACAAGTTACCCCGCAAAGTGAATGACCCGGGAAGGTTCTCCATCCCATGCCTATTCGATAATTCGTTGGTCAAACACGCATTGGCGGACTTGGGAGCAAGCATAAATCTCATGCCCTTTTCTCTTTTTAAAAAATTAGGTCTAGGATCTCCGAACGCCACTCGTATGAGCATTCAGCTAGCCGATCGTTCTATGAAATATCCGATAGGGATTGTGGAGGATGTCTTGGTCAAGGTGGACAAATTCATCTTTCCGGTGGATTTTGTCATCCTAGACATCGAAGAGGATGCTGTTGTACCCTTGATACTCGGCCGCCCCTTCCTTGCCACCTCCCACACTATTATTGATGTTAGTTGAAAGTGCAGCTAGATCTGATATACTCTAGAGGTGGGGTGAATAGAGTATATGATGCTTGAAAACTTTTTACAACAACTATTGTAATCTGAGTGAGTAGGAAGGCAATTATTAAGTCTAATCACAGAACTAAACTAATCACAAAGTAATCACAGAACAATAATAGCCAGAAACAAAAATAAAGACAAGCAAACCAGATGACACAAGGAAATATATTGGTTCCCCTAAACTTGGGTACATCCACTCTTCTACCACCCTAGGTAGGAATCCACTGCAGGATGAGTTGATCAGGTGTCCTGGGCACCAATGAGCTTTTGATAAGGTGCTCAAAAACCAAATCAGATTTTTTTGATCAGGTGTCTTGCCACCAATGAGCTTTTGACAAGGTGCTCAAAAACCAAGCTCAAACTTTTGAAGGGAGTTTGAGAAACCCTTTACAGAGATGGGGGTGAGAGAGTGATGGAAGTCTTCTCTTTCTCAAAGCAGCTGAGAAGACTATGTGGATTTGATGGTGTCAAAGCTCCCCATGAGTCCTTGAGATGTTCAGGAAAAGTTGCTTTGCTGTAGGGTGATAGGCCTTCAAAGGTTGATCTCCAGCAAAAGATGATTTCAGCAACAACTGAAATGTTAGGTGTCTGGAGTCTTGAAAGATGTTGGCCTTGAACACTTGAGACAAGAGAGATCTGAGGATTTCAGAAAATTTGATCTCCTTGAATGTGTGTTCTTCAGAGAATTCTTTGAGACGGAGAATATATTTTTCTTGTTCTTCTTATCTTTGTTCTGAGGATTGTTGATGTCTGTTTGAGAGAGATTCAAAAATTCTTGTCCTTTATTCTCTGGTACTGAATAGAAGAAGCATCCTCTGTCAAGAATAGCCGTTGGCCTGCATTAATTGCATCCTTAATTGCAAAATGTCTTCTGGAGGAAAGTCCACAGAAATTTTCCTTGAAAATCCCTTGAAACTTGGTCCAGAAATAAATGAAAACGGCTAGAAAATCTTCTTAATTAATTGCAGAATAACTCCTTAACTAATCTGAATTTGAATCTTGATAAATCCTTGAAGTCATCAGAAAACGTCGAACTGAGCTCTACTATCGTCGAACTGAGCTCAGCGATTTGGACTTATACTGCAACACAATATCGTCGATCTGAGCTCAAAGATCGTCGAACTGAGCTCAGAGATAGAGATCCAATAGCTGAGTCAAGATCGTCGAACTGAGCTCACAGATCGTCGAATGGAGTTCGACGATTTGTGGAAGTTGAGCTCAGCGATCGTCGAATGGAGTTCGACGATCTGTCGAAGTTGAGCTAGACGATCGTCGATCGGAGTTTGACGAATCGTCGTGCTGAGCTCGACGATATGACTTAGTCTCAAACTAAAAATGTCTTGGTCTTGAGTGCAGCTTCCAAACTTAGACTTCTAACCCTTAGACTCAATTCTAATTGACCTTTTGAGCTATACAGGAGGTCAAACACTGGTTTCCTAGAGACATAATGATCCTGTCCCAAATTAGTAATAGGGTGTTCCAACAATCTCCCCCTATTTGGGTTTGGATTACTATTTATAGAGTTTGGAAAAATTAAATAACAACATACACGCAGCAATACAGAAAAACAAAAAAAAACTGGACACTGTAGAACCACAGATATATATATATATCATACCAGATAATAATCAGAAATCAGAGAGATTGTCACCTTACATTGTCATTTCTTTTCCTTGCACTTAATGAGTTTGATTTCTCTGTTGGGGTTGAGAGCTTCTTTATTTGATCTTGTATCATCTGCTGCACCTAAAGTGGTTTGCTGTTTGGGCCTGGGAACTACAGCTTCAGGATGCAGTTCCATATATCTGTCAGAATCAAAAAATTTGCTTGACCCATATCTTTCCAACTCTTTCTTTCTCTGTTCAGACATTGTAGTGATGTTGGAAGAGTCTTTGCCTTGCTCTCTAGCTTTCTTAATCTGGTCTAGTACAGCAAGTTCTTTCATCCTTGCAGTCCAAGCAGCTGGATTGTTCTCAGGGTCTTCAAATGGCACTGGTGGCTCATATCTATTAGAAGGATTGTCCTGAGGAGGCCTGGATGAAACTGTTTCCTTCAATTTATAGGGAAAAGGACCAGAGGTTGTGTCAGATGAAATTTGTCCTTCTCTGGAGTAGGGATGTTGCCTTGAGTATCCTTTAGAATAAACTTGGAATTCTCTTTGATTGCCTCTATATCCTCCTCTTCTGGATTGAGAACCCCTGGACTGGCTTCCCCTATGATAAGATCTGGCATGTGGCTGATAGGGGGTTTGACTTCTAGCAGGGGTTGAGCAGCTGAACTTCCACCTGCACCTGCATCAGGAGGAGGTGGTGGAGTAGGATGAGAATGTTGGAATTAAGAAGACCCCTTTTCATATTTTCTTTTCTTCTTCATTGCTTTGAGTTGATTCTTTGGCTACTGCATCCAGTGCTCAGTTATGGGGCAATTATGAAGTATATAATATGGTATGTCATTGTTATCCTTGACCTTGGCAGGAGGTACTCTCTTCATGGCTTTGCTCCTTGCCTTTCTCTTCCTAGAAATGGTAGCAGAAGAATCATCAGAATCTGTTCTGAACTCATCACTTTCAGAACTTTGATCATCATAAAGGGCATCAATCTTCTTCATCAAATCTTTCTTGAGCTGGCTTGAAGCAGATGAGGCAGCAGAGGTTGTAGTAACAGAAGTTGAAGCAGTAGCAGTAGTGACAACAGCAGATACAGAAGTTGTTGCAGCAGTAGCAGCAACAGATACTGAAGGTGTGGCAGTTGAAGTTGGAGCAGAAGCAGAGGTTGAAGCAGTAATAACAGTAGCAGATACTAAAGGTTCTGGAGAAGTAATGACAGCAGTTGGGACAGCAGCAGTTTCACTGACAAAAACAACATTATCAGCAACAGAAATATCATCATAAAATACAGGAGGCTCAAACTCATGTGCCTCTGTCATAAGGATCTCCTTAGAAGTTGACTCAACAGCAGTATCAGCAATAGTATCAATAGAATTTTCAGCAGGAATGGCAGCAACATCAGAAACAATAACACTGCTTTCAGTAGGAGTAGCAGCAGCATAAACTGAGTTAACAAATGAAGTGATGATGTTGTGGTCACAACAAGAGAAGGTCACAAGGGCCTTGGACAAATCCTCTAGGGGCTGGATAGCAACTGTCTCTGGAAGACAAGCTTTCTCTGGCAGACATCTGAAATATATAGAATCAAATTCTGATAGCAAAGTCCTGAGGTCTATGGAGAAGATAGCAACAGGAGGTGGAACTGGATCTTGTAACACAGCAGCAGCAGCAGTAACAGGAGCTGAAGAAACAGTAAGAGCAGCAGCAGTAATAGGAGCTGAAGAAACAGCAAGAGCAGTAGCAGGCAGGTTCACTTCATAGGGCATCTCCCCCTACCTAGATGCAGACATGGCTGGATCAAGGCACACTGCTGAAGGGGCTGCCTGAGGGAATAAAGAGGAGAGCCTGACAGAAAGAGCTGCCACTGACAGAAGTAATGGAGCCAAGGAGGTCTCCAAGAGAAGAGATAGCCTGGGGGCTAGCATTTCATAAAGCCTGTCAGCAAGGGCTGGAATATCTACTTGCTCAGTAGTGACTGGAGCAGAGGTAGAGGATGGAGGTGTAGCTATTGAGGATTGTAGTGGAGAGCTAGTGTATGGAGGAAGAGATGGTTGAGGTGTGGGTAAGGTGGTGATGGAGGATAGTGGGATGGAGATAGATGGGGTGAAGGTGGGTTGATCAATGATCTCTTGCAGAAGATCTTGGTAGGATGTTGATGATGAGGGTAGCTCAGGAGGAGAGGATGGTGAATCATCCATGAAGGAATCATCAATGAGGTTGAAGGATGGAATGGAGGGTGAGGAAGTGATATCTGGTTGAGGGTAGCAGTATAAAGGATGAAATTGGTCTTCTGTGGTTGGAAATGTAGGGATTGGAGATGGTGTAGATGTTGGAGAAGGGCTATAGATGATGATAGTGGATGGAGTGTGAATGGTAGATGGGATTGGAAGAGATGCAATTCGAGGAGGAGGAGAGGCATCAGCAGGCAGGTCAGCTGCAGGGACAGAGACCTGAGGGGAAGTGACTCTGACAGTCCTGGTGCCTGAAGGAGTGCTTGAAGAGGGCCTGTTGGGCTTGATGATCTGCCTGTCCCATTTACCAAAAAGGGCACAAGATAGTCTCTTGGAAGCATTTATGTGAATCCCAGAGGATACCAGCAAAGCAGGGCACCTATTCTGCAGAAAAATGCCTAAAATCCTTCCAAAATTTACAAAACTTTTGTTAATTTTCTTCTTAATGAGGTCAAAGAAGACCTCTCCCCAATTCAGGTTCTTCCTGTCCACTATGGCTCCCATAAGGCATAGCTGATACCTGGAAATAGTATCATGGGCAGAGTGCTTAGCCAATAGGACTTTTCCAACTACATCAGCCAGGAATCTGTATTCCACAGACAGATTCTTTTTCAACAGCTTGCTAGGGTTAGCCTCAGAATGACCCATTCTGGCATGTAAGTCAGCATATTCTTCTCCAGACAAACCAGTAGAATCTCCACCAGTTCTTAACTCAAAAACCTCTGTCAGAATTGCTGGGGTCAGGGGTACCTGTATGCCAGAGATTGTTCCAACAATGGTGTTGTGATCCTGATTATGGGCAGTGTAGACCCATTCTTTAATTTCATCAGCATCAAGCTTAATCCTTGTAGTCATGATTGCAGCCAGTTTCTTCTCTTTGAATAGCTCTAAGATATCCTGAAAAACCTGATCTGTTGTCCTGAAGGATTCCATGTCTATGTCAAAGCCGGCATCAAATTTCATGGCGGCGAGAACATCAACAGAGACAGCCATAGTTACCTGCAAAGATTCAGCAAACAAAACGACCAAGTGCAGAAATGTTTGGAGGGAAAGAAAGTTTTTGCAGCGAAATCGAAAGCGCAAAGGAGAACGACGGCGAAAAATGAATTTTATATTAGAGTTCGACGCAGAAATGGAAAGATCGTTGAACTCAGTTCGACGATCGAGGCTTCAAAAGGAATCTGAAGAGTCTTCAACATCGTCGATCTCCGTTCGACGATATTGGAGAGCGTCGAGCTCTGTTCGACGATCGTTCAGAGAACAAAATCGTCGAGCGTCGTTCGACGATCGCTGACCGAAAAAGATAGTTCATACTATCTGAGAAATGTTGAACTCAGGTCGACGATTTTAGAAATCGTCGATCTCCGTTCGACGATCTGGGGGAAAATCGTCGAGCGCAGTTCAGAGATCAGAAAAACTCTAAACACTAAGAAAAATCAAGATGTTCGCCTAGTCTTGGTCAATTTTTAAACTTTTAAAATCTTGGATATTATTTAAGACTTTCTTCATCTAACATTCCTAACTGATTTAGAAAGAAGGTGTGTTTCTTTTCATCCAAGGGCTTGGTGAAAATATCTCCCCTTTGTAAATCAGTTGGGATATATTGTAGTTCAATTTTATTCTTTTCAACATTATCCCTTAAAAAGTGATGTCTAATCTCTATGTGTTTTGTACTACTATGGAGGACTGGATTTTGAGCTATAGAAATAGCACTGGCGTTATCACAAAAGATTTTAGACTTCTCTAAGTTGTAGCTATAGTCTAGGAGTTGGTTTTGAATCCACAAGATTTGTGAACAACAACTGCCTGCAGCCATATATTCAGCTTCAGCAGTTGAAGTTGACACAGAAGTTTGTTTCTTACAAAACCAGGAGACAAGTCTGTCACCAAGGAACTGACAAGTTCCACTGGTGCTTTTTCTATCAATTCTGCATCCAGCATAATCAGTATCAGAAAATCCAGTTAATTCAAATGCTGAATCTTTTGGATACCAGAGACCTAGATTTGGACAACTTTTAACATACCTGAGAATCTTTTTTACTAGTGTTAGGTGTGACTCTCTAGGGCTTACTTGGAACCTAGCACATATACATGTAGCAAAAATTATATCTGGTCTACTAGCTGTAAGATACAGTAAAGAGCCAATCATTGCTCTATATGTTGTCTGATCAACAGGTTTCCCATGTTCATCAGCATCCAATACAACATTAGTAGGCATAGGTGTTTTTATACAAGATGCTTCAGACATGCCAAATTTCTTAACCAATTCATTTTCATACTTGGTTTGAGAAATAAAGATGCCTTCAGCATGCTGTTTGACTTGCAATCCTAGGAGAAGGATAGCTCACCCATGCTACTCATTTCAAATTTAGAATGCATTAGGTTGGAAAACCTTCTGCACAATTTTGAGTCAGTAGAACCAAAAATAATATCATCTACATAAATCTGCACTAGTAGGGTATGGGACTTATGGGTTCTAATGAAAAGAGTTTGGTCTACTCTACCCCTTATAAATCCATTTTCCAAAAGAAAGCATGCTAGGGTCTCATACCATGTTCTATGAGCTTGCTTGAGACCATATAATGCTTTGTTCAACTTAAAAACATAATCAGGAGAAGTTGGAGAGATAAAACCTGGAGGTTGTCTGACATATACTTCTTCTTTGATGTCTCCATTTAGAAATGCACTTTTGACATCCATCTGATATACCTTGAAGCTTTTATGTGCTGCATAAGCTAAAAATATTCTGATGGCTTCCAATCTTGAACCTGGTGCAAAAGTCTGGTCATAGTCTATTCCTTCTTCTTGAGAATATCCCTGAGCAACTAGCCTTGCCTTGTTCCTTACAATTACTCCTTGATCATCCAGTTTGTTTCTGAACACCCACTTTGTTCCAACAATGGAGTGATCCTTAGGCTTTGGCACTAGTTCCCACACTTTGTTCCTTTCAAATTGATGCAACTCTTCTTGCATTGCAATGATCCAGTGTGGATCTTGCTCTATATCTTGAATGGACTGAGGTTCAATTTGAGATAGGAAGCAGGTGTGCAACAGGTTTTGGTTGACCTGATTTCTGGTTTGCACACCAGCTGAGATGTCTCCAATTATTTGGGAAATTGGATGGTCTGTTGATGTTACTAAATCAACAGGGGGTGTTGATTGTTCAATAACCCGTGTTGTTGTTTCCTCTTGTGGTACAATAACTGGCTCTTCAAGTTGTTCTTCAATATGTTGAACACTTTCTTCATCTTCACTGCTTTCATCCTTTTGAGTAACCTGTAACTTGTTCAAGTCTTCAACAAGAGAATGTTCCTGCAAAGGTTCTATGGTACAAGGGATCTTCTCCTTGAAAGACATGTTAGATTCATCAAATGATATATGAACAGATTCCTCAATTTTTAGAGATGATTTATTATAAACCCTATAAGCCTTGCTAATCATGGAGTATCCCAAAAACACTCCTTCATCAGCTTTAGCTTGAAATTTTGCTAAATATTTCTTGTCATTATTATGTATGTAGCAAATACAACCAAAAACTCTAAAATAATCAACTTTAGGTTTCTTCCCTTTGAGTAGTTCATAGGGAGTCTTTCCCTTTAGTTTATGTATCAAACTTCTATTCAGCACATAGTTGGAGGTGTTCACAACCTCTGCCCAAAAGGATAGAGGAAGGTGAGCATCTGACAACAATGTAGTGGCAAATTCAATAAGGGTTCTATTTTTCCTTTCAGCTACCCCATTTTGTTGAGGAGTTCTAGGAGCTGAGAAAGTATGCCTGATCCCTTCACTCTGACAGAACTCTTGCATAAGAAGAGAATCCATCTCTATCCCATGATCACTTCTGATTAGGGCAATGTGAGTATTGAACTCAATCTGTATACATTTGAGAAACTCTGTCAGACACTTAAAGTTATCAGACTTCTTCCTTAGAAAGAACACCCAAGTGAATCTAGAGAAGTCATCTACAACTACTAAAGTGTAAGATTTCCCTCCTAGGCTTTGTACTGTGATGGGTCCAAAAAGATCCATGTGTAACAAATACAATATCCTAGGTGAATCACTCTTGTTAAGTGACTTAAAACTGTTTTTAGTTTGCTTGCCTAATTGACAAGCCCTGCAGAGTCCTTCCTTCTTGTAAGGGCCAGAAGGTAGTCCTCTAACAAGGTTTTCCTTAGATAGCCTAACAATAGTTATAAGGTTTAGGTGTCCTAATCTCTTATGCCATAAAATATTTGGTCTACAAACAGAATTGAACAGGCAAATATCTACATCTGTTGAAAGAAAATCCACTAGATAGATGTTACCTTTCCTTTTACCTGTCAACACAGTTGTGTTGTCCTCTGACTTAATTTTCCATAATGCTTTGCTGAAGGTCACCTGGTATCCTTCATCACACAGCTGACTGATGCTTATTAAGTTGTGCTTCAGTCCTTCCACATAAGCTACATTCTTGAATGTTACTGATCCAATCTGGACTGCACCATATCCTTTAGTCTGTCCAAAGTTTGAATCACCAAAGATAACTTTGGGTCCAAGCTTGGCTCTAAAGGATGTGAGGTTATCCTTATTCCCTGTCATGTGCTTAGAGCATCCACTATCCAAGTACCATTGTTGGTTACATGTTGGATAGGTTTTCACCTGCACATAAAATAATTCATTTGTTTTTGACCCAGTTTACCTTGGGCCTAGGTTGATAACCTTTAAATTCTGAAATAAAAGACATCCCAGGTTGACTCTAATATCCTTCAGGATGATATCTCCTTGGAGGTATAATCCATTCAGTATAAGGGTTAAAGATTTGGGATGAAGGACCCTTAGGATTGAATTTTGATTTGCCCTTGAAAGACTTTCCAGAGCTCTGACCTCTGTTCGACGATCGTGGAACTTCGTTCGACGATCTTGGGTCAGATCGTCGAGCTCCGTTCGACGGTCGACTATGGCAGAGTTCAGGAACTTGAGATCATCGACCTGAGTTCGACGATTTTGCCTGAGATCGTCGATCTGCGTTCGGCGATCATCGATCTCCATTCGACGATTTCTGCGGGGACTTAGTTTTCTTGGGCAGATCAGAATTTTTCCTAGCTACCTCTACAACTCCTTTTCCTTTATCAGAAATGAATTTGATTGGAGTTGTTAGAACTATGGGTTGGCTGGATGAAGCACCCAAGCCCAGTGTAGTATTAAATCTGGAGTTCATTGTGTTTGTGATGTCCATCAGCTTGATACTTCTCCCATTAAGGGATTCTTCAAGCTTCTTGGCCTCAGATAGCTCACTTTTCAGTGAAGCTATCTGCTCCATAAAGCACTCCAACTCCTGAGAGAGTTTGAGGTTTTCTGACTTTAAGGTATTATGTTCAGATAAATGATTTCTGAGAGAGATAATTTCTTTCTCAGATTTTAGCAGGTCTAAACATAATGCTTTAAATTCAGATTTAAAGTCCTCTGAATTAAAATCAAATGGACTAATTACCTGATCTTCTTCAAGTTGAGTCTCTGATTCTGACTCTGACTCCTCTTCATCTGAGTTATATTGTTAGGCATTGATTTCCATCATGTAGAACTCTTTCTCTTCTGCATCATCTTCATCATCACTGGAGCTGGAAGAGGCTTCTGACACCTCTTCAGTCTCACTCTAGGATTCAGCAACAAACCCCTTTCTTGTGTGTTTGTTTTTTCTTGAGCAGGGTTTGCCATTGTCATTCCTCTTGGAGTCTTTCTCCTTTCTTCTTTCTTTCTTGTCCCTTCTGTCCTTATTTTTTTTCTGGACAGTCAGGAACAATGTGCCCTGGATTCCTGCAACCAAAGCAAACAATTTCTTTATTATTAATTGACTTATCATACCTTGGATTATCATGCTCCTTGTATGATCTCCTTCTGAAGTCCTTTCTGGCCATCTTGTATAATCTTTTGGCTAACAGACTGAGCAGTTCATCATTGCCTGTGACTTTGTCTTCAGGCAGATCTTCAGTTGCCTTGAAGGCTATTGTTTTCTCTTTTCTTGTGGCTGGTGAGGCAGCCTTCTGTTCTTCTTCTCTATTCTTGATGAGTAGCTCATAAGATTTGAGCTTACCCAATAGAGCTTCTGTGGTGATCTCATTCAAACTTCTGGCATCCTTGATTGGCCAGATTCTTGAATCCCAAGTGCTAGGGAAGCACATTAGAATTTTGTCATTGAGTTCAGTTAGTGAGATCTCTTTATCCAATGTCCTGAGTTCACTGACTATTAGACTGAGCCTGTTGTACATATCTCCCACTGACTCAGTTTCTCCTTTCTTGAAATTCTCATATTGAGATATGAGCTGAGATCTCCTGTCTTTTCTCTCATCAGCTGAGCCTGAGACTATTTCAGAGAGTTTGTCCCAAATTTCCTTTGCTGAATTACATTCAGCCACCTTTTGAAAGATATCATAAGACATGGTCTGGGCTAAGATGTTCATAGCCTTGGCATCAGCTACCTTCCATTTCTTGATATCAGTATATGTTCCTGATGGAGGTGGAACAGCATTTGTATTTGAGTTCTCTGGAGGTCTTGGACACACTGTCAAAACAGAGTTAAAAATGTCCTCATCAATAGAATTCATGTATAGTCTGATCCTTGCTTTCCAAAGTGCAAACTTGGATAGATTGCACATTGGTGGTCTGGTGCTAGCATAATCTTTGTTTTCGGCCATGATTTGTGAAAACAAAATCTAATTCTAAATTCAAAAGAAAACAGATCTAACTAGGAATCTTTGGGTTCAGGTGTTAGCCTGTGCAACTACCAAGGTGTGGTATGTATAACCAACCTCCCTCTGATACCAATTGAAAGTGCAGCTAGATCTGATATACTCTAGAGGGGGGGTCAATAGAGTATATGGTGCTTGAAAACTTTTTACAACAATTATTGTAATCTGAGTGAGCAGGAAGGCAATTATTAAGTCTAATCACAGAACTAAACTAATCACAAAGTAATCACAGAACAATCACAGCAGAAACAAAAATAAAGACAAGCAAACCAGATGACACAAGGAAATATAGTGGTTCCCATAAACTTGGGTACATCCACTCTTCTACCACCCTAGGTAGGAATCCACTACAGGATGAGTTGATCAGGTGTCCTGGGCACTATTGAGCTTTTGATAAGGTGTTCAAAAACCAAATCAGATTTTTTGATCAGGTGTCTTGCCACCAATGAGATTTTGACAAGGTGCTCAGAAACCAAGCTCAAACTTTTGAAGGGAGTTTGAGAAACCCTTTACAGAGATGGGGGTGAGAGAGTGATGGAAGTCTTCTCTTTCTCAAAGCAGCTGAGAAGACTATGTGGATTTGATGGTGTCAAAGGTCCCCCTGAGTCCTTGAGATGTTCAGGAAAAGAAGCTTTGCTGTAGGGTGATAGGCCTTCAAAGGTTGATCTCCAGCAAAAGATGATTTCAGCAACAACTGAAATGTTAGGTGTCTGGAGTCTTGAAAGATGTTGGCCTTGAACACTTGAGACAAGAGAGATCTGAGGATTTTAGAAAATTTGATCTCCTTGAATGTGTGTTCTTCAGAGAATTCTTTGAGACAGAGAATATATTTTTCTTGTTCTTTTTGTCTTTGTTCTGAGGATTGTTGATGTCTGTCTGAGAGAGATTCAAAAATTCTTGTCCTTTATTCTCTGGTACTGAATAGAAGAAGCATCCTCTGTCAAGAATAGCTGTTGGCCTACATTAATTGCATCCTTAATTGCAAAATGTCTTCTGGAGGAAAGTCCACAAAAATATTCCTTGAAAATCCCTTGAAACTTGGTCCAGAAATAAATGAAAACGGCTAGAAAATCTTCTGAATTAATTGCAGAATAACTCCTTAACTGATCTGAATTTGAATCTTAATAAATCCTTGAAGTCATCAGAAAATGTCGAACTGAGCTCTACTATCGTCGAACTGAGCTCAGCGATTTGGACTTATACTGCAACACAATATCGTCGATCTGAGCTCAAAGATCGTCGAACTGAGCTCAGAGATAGAGATCCAATAGCTGAGTCAAGATCGTCGAACTGAGCTCGCAGATCGTCGAATGGAGTTCGATGATTTGTGGAAGTTGAGCTCAGCGATCGTCGAATGGAGTTCGACGATCTGTCGAAGTTGAGCTAGACGATCGTCGATCGGAGTTCGACGAATCGTCGTGCGGAGCTCGACGATATGACTTTGTCTCAAACTGAAAATGTCTTGGTCTTGAGTGCAGCTTCCAAACTTAGACTTCTAACCCTTAAACTCAATTCTAATTGACCTTTTGAGCTATACATGAGGTCAAACACTGGTTTCCTAGAGACATAGTGATCCTGATCCAAATTAGTAATAGGGTGTTCCAACATTAGTGATGGAATGCTCCTCCTTCGGGTTAGAGATAATGAAATCACTTTCAGCATTAATCCCTCCATGCGCAACACCCTAGAGCAAGATGATTCCTGTTTTTATCTAGAGGAATTCTTCGAAAATGAATTTTTTGTGCCTTTTGAATTAATTTCTTCACCATTTGATGAATCTCTTATCACTGAGCTCTTCTGCTTAGAGGAAGTCTCTCGCACTACCCTCCTCGAATCGCTTCCCATGGACACCATAAAATTCAAAACCTCTTATGAGGAACCACCTATATTGGAGCTTAAGAAACTCCCCCCTCATCTGCAGTATCTTTTCCTCGAAAATGACTCTAAGCTACCGGTTATTATCTCCTCGGATCTGAGCAACTCAGAAATTTCTGAGTTGACTCTAGTTTTGCAAAATCACCGCCATGCAATTGCGTGGCAGTTATCCGATATTAAGGGGATTAGCCCATCATTCTGTATACACAAGATTTTCTTATATAATAACTTTTGTAGTACTATCCAGCCCCAATGACATTTAAATCCAAACATGAAGGACGTCGTGAAGGCTGAGGTTATTAAACTTCTAGATGCGGGAATTATCTATCCCATCTCCGATAGTACTTGGGTAAGCCCAATACAGGTCGTGCCAAAGAAAGGCGGGGTCACGGTAGTGGGCAATGAAAATAATGAATTAATTCCAACCCGTACTATTACGGGTTGGCGGATGTGCATTGATTATCGCAAACTCAATGATGCCACCCGAAAAGAACACTTCCCGCTTCCCTTTATCGACCAAATTTTAGAACGACTTTCCGGTCACTCCTTCTACTGCTTTCTCGACGGTCTCTCGGGGTACCTCCAAATCCCTATTTCACCAGAAGACCGGGTGAAGACTACATTTACCTGTCCCTTTGGCACATTCGCTTACAGACGGATGCCATTTGGTTTATGTAATGCGCCGGCTACATTTCAGCGATGTATGCTGGCGATTTTCGACGAGTTGGTAGAAGAAGTGATGGAAGTTTTCATGGACGACTTCTCAGTGTTTGGTAGTTCTTTTGCAAATTGTTTAAAAAATCTCGAGCGCGTGTTGAATCGTTGTGAGGAAACTAACTTAGCCCTCAACTGGGAGAAATGCCATTTTATGGTCCTAGAGGGATTAGTCCTCAGCCATAATATTTCAGGTAAGGGGATCGAGTTCGACCGGGCCAAGATCGAAATTGTTGAAAAGCTCCCCCCTCCAACGAATATTAAAGCCATTCGTAGTCTTCTTGGGCACGTGGGATTTTATCGGCGTTTTATCCAAAATTTTTCCAAAATCACGAAGCCGATAACCCATCTTCTCGAGAAAGAGTCACCTTTCAATTCTAACAACGATTGTCTTCTTGCTTTCAATTTAATAAAAGAAAAATTAGTAAACTCTCCAATTCTAGTTGCTCCGGATTGGTCGCTCCCTTTCAAAATCATGTATGATGCTAGTGATACTGCGGTGGGCGCGGTCTTAGGCCAGCGAGTGGATAAATTCTTCCACCTGATTTATTATGCAAGCAAGACAATCATGTCTGCACAGGCCAACTACACCACCACCGAGAAAGAGCTCCTAGCAATTGTTTTTGCCTTCGATAAGTTTAGGTCTTATATCACCCTCTCCAAAGTAATCGTCTTTACGGATCACTCAGCCCTTCATTTTTTATTTAGCAAACCAGACGTAAAGCCACGCCTTTTGCGATGGATCCTCCTCTTGCAGGAGTTTGATTTAGAAATCCGGGACAAAAGAGGGGCCGAAAATTTGGCGGCCGACCATTTATCACGTTTAGAAAACCCAGCCAACGAAATATTAGTGGAAGCCGACATTAACGATAGATTCCCTGAAGAGCAACTCTTCGCTCTCGAAATTTCAAAAGATTATCTCGTGCCCTTGTTCGCCGACTTTGCCAATTATTTTGTGGCTCGGGTCTTGCCAAAGGAATTCTCAAGTCAGAAAAAGAAGAAATTCTTTTCTGATTTAACGAATTACTTTTGGGAAGACCCTTTCGTATTCAGAGTCTGTGCGGATCAGGTAGTGCGGCGTTGTGTTTCAAGTGAGGAAGGAGTGCAAATATTGGGACATTGCCATGAAGGACCAACAGGTGGTCATTATCAAGCAAACTGCAACGCAAGAAAGGGGGTGGAGGCGGGTTTCTATAGGCCCACACTATTCAAGGATGCCACACCCTAGTGAGTAATTCCGATAGTTGCCAGCGGGCAGGCAATATCTCACGGCGGGACGAGATGCCTCAAAATATTTTCCTCGAATGTGAAATCTTCGATCTTTGGGGCATCGACTTCATTGGCCCCCTTCCTCCCTCTTATCAAAATAAATACATTCTCGTAGCTGTCGACTATGTAGCAAGGTGGACGGAAGCGCAAGCACTCCCCACCAATGATGCACGAGTCGTTGTAAAATTTCTAAAAAAATTATTCTCTCGAATTGGCACGCCGCGCGCTATAATTAGTGATAGGGGAACCCATTTATGCAATAGCCATTTTGCCAAAATTTTGGTAAAATATATTGTAACGCACAAACTTTCCACCTCCTATCACCCCCAGACGAGCGGTCAAGTAGAGGTTGTTAATCGAGAATTGAAACGTATTTTAGAGAAAACCGTATCTTTAAACAGGAAGGATTGGGCACTAAAACTAGATGATGCACTATGGGCCTATCGAACGACATATAAGACAGCCATAGGCTGCACGCCGTATCGATTGGTTTATGGTAAGGCTTGCCACCTTCCAGCTGAGTTAGAGCACCGTGCATTTTGGGCCCTCAAAACATTAAATCTAGATCCCACCCTAAACGCCGAACACCGTAAATTTCAGCTCAATGAACTCGACGAATGGCATACGAACGCTTACGAGAGTAATAGGCTTTATAAAGAGCGAACAAATTTCTACCATGACAAAAATATTAAATTTCCTAAATCTTTTTCGCCGGGCGATCTCGTCCTTCTTTATAACTCTCGGCTTCGCCTCTTTCCAGGTAAATTAAAATCGCGATGGTCCGGCCCCTTTATTGTTAAAGAGGCTTGGACGTATGGGACAGTTCTCATTTCGCACCCAGATAAGGGTGAATTCAAGTTAAATGGTCATCGATTAAAACTATATTTGCCTAACAATTTACTTCCTACTGCGACGGAATAATTTCTGCTATCAAACTCATGAACTATTTCTTTTCTCCTTCATTTGGACTGTAATAATAATTTAAGACTTCTTATTGTTGGACAATATTCTTTTGGTCGTGCTCAAACGACCTTTATAAACAAAGGGCGCTCTTGGGAGGCAACCCAAATCATTTTTCTGTTTTCTTTATTTGACACTTTTTGCCCCAGACGGCTCCACAAGTTGAGGCTTCTAAAATCACCGCCTTCAATGCTACTAAATCCATCACAAAGTCCAACAGAAGACCTTTCCTGAAGATCCAAAGCACAAGCATGGGGGAGCGGCATCACTCAGCTTTCGCTGCAAAATAAAATTGGGGAAGTACCTGTTTTTCAGTTCTGTCTTTCATTTTTATACTTTAATTTTCTCTCATTCTCTAACCTCCTTCTCCATTGAGGACAATGTAGATTTTAAGCTTGGGGGAAGACTTCCTCCTCCTTTTTGCTTTTTGTAAATATCTTTTACTTTTTGTAAATATTCTTCAAAAATCCAAAAAAATATAATATATATATATATATATATATATATATATATATATAGCTGCATTTTGGTATTTCAATAGTACCCCATGTTTGTGTTTTGTTTTTCCCAAAATTCTTTATGAACAACGTAGTTAATTATAATTTTTCTAATCATTTTTTTATCATATTTCACAAGTAAAATGTTGGTCATGCTGTGTTTCTAATTCACGGTAGCAAGTTAAGGTGAAATATTTCTCTAAAATGCGCATTTCTATTATGGTTTTTCGTTCTTTATTTTCATTACTTTCTATAAAATTCATCATCCACTATTTTCCTTTTCGTTTTTAGATAATTTTTGTAAGGACAACTTTTGAATAATGTAGTAGATATGAACGATCCAAGTCACCTATTATTTCTATTTTCAAGATAATTTCATCAATCTTCTTTTATTATCTAGGACTTGCTTTTTGAATTTTTTCAAAACTATGTTTTAAATAAATTTAAAAAGCGTGAAAATGATTTAGGCCATTTTTGTTTACGTTTGAGCTTTCCTGCCAACCTAAAATCTTTTACCACTAGTTAGCCGCTTTTGAGCCTTTTTTCCCAATTTCGTTTGATAACTCCACATTGCATTTCATTTTCAACAAAGCCAAAATTCCTACCTATCTAATCACGCTAATTGTTTTTTTGAGTTTCATTCAAAAATTTTCATAATCATGATAGGAAATTTTGTGTTATCTTTGGAGAAATTGTTGAAAAAAGTGTACTCAAAAGCAATGTTTGATTTTATTTGCCAATTCAAAATGAAAAAAAATAAAAATATTTATGGCCTTTGTTTTGTAAAAAGAAAAGAAAAAAATGAAAAAATAATAAATAATAATAAAGAAGAAAAAGAAAGAAAAATATATATTTTTTGTTTAAAATGAAAATTTTTGATACTCTTTGTTTTGGTTTAGTGTGATTTTAAGCCTCCATATTTATCTTTGAATTTCACTCCTATTCATGACCCTAAGCCTCCATATTTATCTTTGAATTTCACTCCTATTCATGATCCTAAACCAAACGTGTCACAACCCGGGCGTGACATATGGGCATGTACTTAAACAACCACGCCCGTCAACTCCAGCGATCAATTTCAGCCCAAAAAAGTCGCACCAAATGTGTCACGCCCCAGGTACTCGCCCGACGCCGGCGTGTCAGGGGGGCGTGACCCAGCCCAAATATTTCTATAAATTCAGGCCTTTTCCAAGGGTTCAGGAGGCAGTTCTGGAGTGAGAGGGGAGGTCCTTCCCGTTAGTTTACTTGTATTTCTTGTAATTTTCCATGTTTCCACTCTCCTTCCTCATATCGAGCTTTGTAATCTTGCTTAGTTACTCTTATTTTTTATTAGTTGCTGTAACTGCTTAGTAGCTAAGGGAAATGTTCGCATAAATTTTCATTTCCCGCACCTGTAATCTTTCATTTTCAACTTGTAGTTCTCTTTCAGTGCTAATAAAAAGTTTGTCGTTTCCTCGCTTTCTCAACGCATTTCTATTCATCTTTCTTTCCCCATTTCACCATGATTAACTAATCCTCATGTACTCGATCTTGATGATTTGAGGTTTGAGTTGATTATGTTATGATGCTCTAGTTTTCTTTTTTTTCGTTGTAAGGCTTATACCTTGATTTACCTTTGCTTGGGGATATATTATCGATATATATTTTCCATCATTAGCTTTCATTCTTGGCTAGTCGAGAGGACGATGGTTTGAAGTGAGCACTCAAGAGTGAAGAGAGTTGCACGCACCCCTCGAGAGAGGTGGGCGTTAAATCTCCTGGATTGGAGTGAAATCCAATAACGGGGTTCACAGCATAAAGTGGGTTTTAGGTCTCTGATTTGGACGAGAGTTCGGCCAGACCTTCCTAAACTCAGATGGGCATGACTTCGAGAGAAGCATGTTCTTGCTTTTAGAACCTCCGCGGTCAAGGTCTCTTGCCTTATTAATTTAAAAAGTTTATTATTGCATCCTTTGATCAACTTAAGCCGAGGTGATTCTCGATCGAGTACTATCGCTTAATTACCAATTAGCTTTTCTCTAATTTGCAAGTAAAATATTCTCACTTCTCTAATTCAGTAAGCAACCCCAAAACAACTTTTATTCAATAAGATAATAGTAACTCCTTGAAGTAGAAGTACTCAAATCGCCCCGGGTAATACGACCTTGATATGAAACTTAATATCCTATACTATATGCCATAAGGTACGCTTGCCTTCATCGAATATAGAATCGGAGAACGTCTCACAATCACACATTCACCTTCTCCCTCCTTAACTTTGCCTTCTCCACGTATAAACCCTTCTCCGCTTAATATTTTTTTATCAGCAGTTAACCAAACTGCAGGACCTGCTTAGAAAAAAGATATAACATTCATCAGTGTTGGTGTTGTCGTAAGGTGGGGCATTTTGCCTTAGCTTGCTGGCATAACCCTACTGTGTCTATAGCTAGTGTTAACTCTCCTATCAGAAAATCTACAGGAAGACAGATTCCTTATAAAGCTAATCAGAACCTTTGACCCAATAAATATTAGGGTCCTAAGGTACAATAAATCATGTTTTGTAGGTTATTCCAAGTTCCCTTACCCCTATATGGTACTTGGACAGTGGTTGTTCCAGAAATATGATTGGAATAAGGAGCAATTTAAAGGAGTACACTCCAGCGAATGATGGACCCAAAGTTATCTTTGGTGGTTCAGATAGAGGAGTGATAAGAGGCTATGGTAAGATTACCAATGGCATAGTTACCATCTCAAAAGTTGCTTATGTTGAAGGGTTGCAGCACAACCTTATAAGAATAAGCCAACTCTATGATCTTGGTTATGTCATTGCATTCCACAAGGATCAATGTCAAATTAAGAGGTCATGTGTGGAAATGTTTATAGCTTAAACTTTCTATGTCTTAATAAAGACTCTCCTATTTGTCTAGTTGCAAATGAGAAAGTCTCATATTGCGTGCAATGACACAAGAGACTAACGTATTAAAATTATAATACTATTGGCAAGCTCTTTAGTGAAGAGCTAGTTAGGAATGGTTCCAAGATGAAATGCTCCAAAGAAGGCATGTGCTCAACATGCCAAAAGGGCAAGTAGACCAAAGCTTTCTTCAAGGGTATTGGGACAAAAGATTTTGTGATTTGTTTATACCTACTTCATATGGACTTATTTGGCCCTATGCCATTTCATAGACTAGGTAGGAAAGTCTACACTCTTGTGGTGGTTTATGACTATTCTAGGTTTGCATGGTTTTTCTTTTTTCAGAAAAAGTCTGAAACCCCTGATCTCTTTAAGACTTTTATCAAGCAGAATCAGAATGAGCTAAATAGTACTGTGGTCAAAATCAGAAGTGACCATGAGACTAAATTCCAGTCTAAAAGCATGACAAGGTTCTGTGAAGAGAAAGGGATTCATCAAGAATTTTCTTCTCCAAGAACACCCCAAAAAATGGGATTGTTGAGAGGAAAAATAGAACTCTCATAGAGGATGGTAGGACCTTGCTAAGTGACACATCTCTCCCAGAATATTTCTAGGTTGAGGCATTAAATACTGCATATCATGTCTTTAATAGAGCCTCTATCACCAAGAGCCACAAGAAGACTCCCTATGAGATTATGAAGGACATAAGATCAAACTTGGCCTATCTCAGGATCTTTGGTTGCAAGTGTTATGTGCAGAATAATGGGAAGTCCTATGTGATTAAGTTTGCTGCCAAGTCCTATGATGAGATTTTTATTGGGTAAATCAATCATAGTAAGGCCTATAGAATCTACAACTTGGAAAGTCAAATAGTTTGTTAATATAGTTTTTGATGAGTCAACTATGATTAACAGTGAACTGCCAAGCTTCTCTTCTAGTCCTGCGGGTATAGAGCTGATGATGGACAAGCTAATGGTCAAAGAAGCTGCCCCAGTACTCAAGATGGGGTGGCTTTTCCAGAAGAAGGGCACGACACACTAAAAGTTGATGAAGATTAGCTAGATGATGACACTGAAGCTGAAGTTTAAGGAAGATTGTCGCTAGTTGTCAGGCGTCTAAAAGATCATCAAAGACACCTGATTATTGGTGATGCCATCCAAGGAGTAGTGACATGGAGTAGAAGTCTCAATACAGCAATGTATTCATTTTTCCTGTCACAGGTTGAGCTTAAGAGATTTGATGAGGCCAACATAGATCAGTTGTGGATTGTAGCAATGCAAGAGAAACTAAACCTGTTTAAGAGGTGTATGTTCTGGAAGCTGCTTCCCAGACCACAAGGACATAATTTCATTGGAGTCAAGTGGATCTACAGGAATAAACTTGATGAAAATGACATTATAATCAAGAACAAGACAAAGTTAGTAGCTAAGGGGTACAAACAAGAAGAAGGTATTGACTACTGGGGCATACAAAGGATTTTAAGTTAGTAGTCTGATTGGAATCCATCAGACTGTTACTTGCATATCCTGCATACAAATGATTTTAAGTCTACCAAATGGATGTGAAGTCAGTCTTCATGAATGGTGACTTAAAGAAGGAAGTCTATGTTGAACATCATCCTTCAGGTTTGGTTGATTCTAATTCACCTTACTTTTTTTATAGACTTAGGAAAGCTTTATATAGGTTGAATAAATCCACTAGAGCATGGTATGAGATATTGTCTAGCTTCCATATTGAGAACAAATTCTGAAGGGGAAGATAGACAAGACCCTATTCCTAAGGGAATCTAAGGGCAAGATCACCATAGTCCAAATTTATGTAGATGACATAATATTTGGGTCTACTAATGACATCCTTTACTGGAAGTTTGCCAAACATATGCAAGAGAAGTTTGAGATGAGTAGTATGTGTGTTAAGTTCTTCTTTGTTCTCCAAATAAGACAGACTAAAGATGGATTGTCCATATCTTAGTCTAAGTTCAGTAGAGAGTTGATTAAAATGTTTGGAATGGAGACTGCCTCCATCATGAAAATTCATATGGGGTCAAGTATGCGTATAGACAAAGATATGGCAGGGAAACCTATTGATGGAACTTTGTATAGAGGGATAATTTGCTCCCTTCTATATCTTACTACAAGTAGGCTAGACATCATGTATGCTACATGTGTTTATGCTAGGTATCAGGTTATTCCTAAAGAATCACACTACTCTGCTACTAAGAGGATTTTAAGGTATCTTAAGGGCACAACAGACCCTGGCCTATGGTACCATATAAATAGGGACTTTGAACTAACATGCTATTCAGATTCAGATTTTGCAGGCTGCAAAGAGGACATGAAGAGAAAATCAGGCACCCGTTAGTTCTTAGGAGGAAGACTATTGTCTTGGAACCACAAGAAGCAGACCAGTGTTGCAATTTTGATAGCTGATTTAGAGTATATCTCAGCAGGTAGCAGCTATGCACGCTTGCTGTGGATCCAACATCAGCTCCTGCACTATAACCTCAAGATAAGTAAAATGTCCATGTTCTGTTATTCTACATGTGTAATCTCCATTGTTAGTAATCCTGTCTCTCATAACAAGACTAAGCAAATTGAGATTAAGTATCACTTTATTAGGGAGCATGTGGAGAAGGAAGATATTATTCTTGAGTTTGTCTCCATAGACAAGCAAGTTGTTGATATCTTCACTAAGCTACTAGATGAAGTCAAGCTCAATACCTTCAAGTTTGAGTTGGGTATGTTGAAGTTGGTATAACTTCAGTTGCTCCTAATTTTCTTTTATTGCAGGACTCACTTTTCTTGCAAGTAGATAAGTCTTTCTAATAGTATCAAGACTTAGATGAACTCAAGTGTCTAGTAAAGGGAATGATATCAGATGCTCCTATTAAGGGGGAGCAATTCAAGATGCTCCTATTGAGGGGAGCAAGTCCTACAGCTACAACAATGGATAAAAGATCAACACTAATGATCTACATGTCCTCAGGACAATGCACAGACCATGGGGGAGATCATCCCTAGTCGATGGTTGCAGCTGTGAAGTCATTGCTACTACAGAAAAAGACAATACTGCTGTAGGAGAAGAGGAACAACCATCAACTCCCTAACTACAACTGCATTCTGCAAGTGGTATGAGGAATGGAATTAGCTCAAGTGGATAACTGATAGCAGCTAGCTCAAGTCGATCAATGGACTACCCAAGTGTCAAGTGGCTACAGTGATGTGTTATATCATTGGTATTAATACAAGGAGTATGATATCTAGTCAAGTAGTTTAATCACTAGGATAATTTCTCCAATGTTTCAACCCAAGGTATTTGTTAGGATCAAGAGAAACATTCTCTAGTGCATGATCCTTTCACCTCCCTTATTAGATAATTTCTTTTTGAAGAAGCCAGAAAGGGGGAAATGTGGGCAATACCCTAAATTCCAATGGGGGAGGTATGGGAAATACTTGACATGACCAAGTCATGTTGAGTTAGTGCATATTACTTGAAAAAATTCAAGTAGTATGAGGAGTGCAATGAATGCATATTGGGCCATTGCATTTTACTTTCTCACATCCAAGCAACAAAAGGGAAGTGCTTCCAGTGGTATTAAGTTAATGCATTTAAATGGAGCACATTGAGTTGTAATGCTAGAAATTTAAGTGGTATCAGAAAGCTACATCTGCTAGCTTACAGCTGCTTTGAGTTAATATGCTTTATGTGAAAATGCCTCATAGTATTGCTACGTGTTGTACATTCTCCAAATACGGTGAGATTGTTGGGCATATTGACCTCAATGTTCCCTAGATTTGAAGAGGCATCACAATCAATACTAAGAGCATAATTTATTTGATATTGTTCACGTTCATTATTTGTAGGATGTTCCTCAGAACAAGTTTAGACAGGTTGTCTAAATGATTGCGACAGGTGGTCACAAGGTAGAATGCTAGAGAGACAAATATTTGTCTAAGTCCACATGTATTGAGTGAAGATAGTTCACTCAAAGACAGATGCCAACAAGCACTGAGTAAAGAATGGACAGTCGAAGCCCAATAGTTTGGAAAGCAGATTTGCGGCTAAGTCCATAGGATTTGAGTGAAAGCTGTTCACTCGACGCAATATAACAAGAAACGTTGAGTACAAGTCAATCTGTCAAAGGCTCAGCATTAGCAAGGATGAAATTCGACTAAGTACAGATTCATTGAGTGAGAACAATTCACTCAATGCCCAAAGAAGCAAGCATAAACAGTGTAATGATCAATTAAAGCTTAAGAAGAGATAGACAGAAAAATCTGTCTAAGTCCAAATGCGTTGAGTGAGGACAACTCACTCAACGCAAGCTCATTAAGAAGATTGGCTAAGTACAGAAGGATTGAGTGATGAAGGATCAATCAATGCAGTCGTAAAGAGAAATGTGGCTAAGTACATAACCGTTTAGTGAATCCAGTTCACTCAACACCTCCACATGAAGGCAGGCAGTCCGTGAAGAGGCTAACTCCAAAAGATTTGAGTGATGAAGGTTCACTCAACGCACTCAATGCCTGGTTAAAGTCTTTATTTTCAAGGATATTTAAATCACATAGAGGGAGGGGGGTGAATAAATTCCTTAGTCTCTTGTGACTATCTTTAAGTTTCTTTCTTTGAGTGATATATGAGTGAGTAGTTTTCTACTTTCAAGAAACACACAACCTGCAACAAAGAAAAAACACAATAAGCACACACATAATATATAGTGGTTACCTAGATTATGGGAACGTCCACTTTCCCTCCTACCTTTCTATCTTATAGTTAGACAAGGCACTTCTCCAATCTCAGCTCCTAAGAGCTTATAACACGATCCGCAATACCACTCGGTCTTCTCCAAGAACTATTGCTCAGGCACAAGGCCCTACAACTCAGTGATACAAAGATCATCTACCTCAGGCCCAAAGGCCCTTCAACTTAGGTTGGGAGGACAAACCTACCTCAGATCCATAAAGGATCCTACCTCATAGAGAATGACTCTCCTATAGCTCAAGCCCAAATGTAATACCTCAAATCTAAAGGATCCTACAACTTAGGCACAAGTTCCCTACGCTCAAATGACTCTCCTAACTCAGACCCAAAGCTCCTACCTTAGATCCAAACTATATCCTACACTCAGTGATCAATTGATCACCTACCTCAGATTCTCAACAAAATCGTACTCTCAAATCTGCACCCAGATCCAACACTCATGCTAAACATCCATACAAATCAGATCCAAACTTGGATCCTACCTCAGAGCAAATTTTCTCCTACCACTCAGATCCATCAGCCCAACTTTGAATATAGGGAAATAATCCCAGATCCTACTGCTACTTGTACTGAGAAATACTCAACCATATCTTATTTTTCTCAGCTAAAGAGATTTTCTTGTTGGAATTGGGAATTAACTGCAGCTAATCTTGCTACTACCTGAGCTAAGAGAATCCCAGCCCTAACTTATTCTCAGCAATAAGGATATAGATCTTACTTTGGCTTATGTTGGAAGCAATTTGCAGACAACTACTACGCCTCTTCTTTCTTTCCTAGGATGAGGAGATTCAGCCCTAACTTCTTCTTCACAACCTCCAGAAAATATTCTTCAGAACTGTACAGCTGGAACTATGAAGTAGCTACAACTAGGGTTATCCTTTGCCTTACCTTCTATCTTAAAGATTTACGCTAAACTGCTGTTGATGATGGAGATGACAACAACTAACTTGGTTATCTTCCTGTTGCTGTAGCTTGGGTAACAACATGCTGCTTCTTTTTACTCAGAGATTTTCTTTAATCCTACTGCTGAAGGATTATATCACAACAACTATCTCATGATGGATTTCAGATCAGCTGCATCTTGCCTCAGGCCTTAACAACTTCTACTTCCTCAGAGAATATCTCTAATCTTGCTAATGTAGATGAGAATGGCACCAGCTATATCTTAGAACTCTTAGATCTGAAGTTTGAACTTCCCCTCCAGAGCTCAGCAACAATGGTTGTGGAAGAAGATGAAGTACAGACCTTTTCCCCAAAAGTTACTTTCTTAAATCTCATCTCTTCCTTTTCTATTCTGCCGATCAACGACTATTTTGACATGTGGGCCCCACTGAGATTGACAGCTGTAGTTTTACTTTAATAGCCAATAGTTCTATGAAAGGCATGCAGCCATTTATCACATACTGTATCCTTCCTGTAACTAATTTGAATTTTGTTGGCTTGTTGACTTTCCTAATGTCACCATCTGTTGACTTAGCCAAAATCAAGCATCATTAGTATAGGCGTTGAGTGAGTAAGCTTCACTCAACCTCAAAACACTTAGACAGATTTCTGTCTATCTCAAGCACTGAGTGAACAAGCTTCACTCAATGCTTTTGGCCTTAGCCAATCATTCTGACAATAGGCGTTGAGTTAGCAGCTTTCACTCAACACCAAAACACTTAGAAAGATTTCTATCTATCTCAGGAGTTGAGTGAACAAGCTTCACTCAATGCTTTTGGCCTTAGATAATCATTCTGTGACTAGGCATTGAGTGAGCAACCTTCACTTAACGCCAAAACACTTAGAAAAGCTTTCTATCTCTAGGCGTTGTGAGCATTGAGTCCACTCAACGCTTTTTGCCTTAGAAAATATTCCTGCTTCTCTGGCGTTGAGAGCGTTGAATGTGACTTCATCACTCAATGCTTTTTGCCCTGGCCAAACTTTCTGTTACTAGGCGTTGCGTGAGCCTTCATCACTCAACTCAATATTATATAGATAGATTTTTTCACTTGGAATTGAGTGAGTAAGCTTCACTCAATGCCAAACTACTTAACAGATATTCTTATTTTTTTTGCCATTGAGTATGCAGTCTTCACTCAATGCATTTGGACTTAGCCAAATTTCAACACAGATTTTCTGTGGAGTTGACTGTCTAAGCTATACTCAACGATTTATGTTGTATGGTGTTGAGTGAGTAGACTTCACTCAACTCTTGTGGACTTAGCCACATTTCTGCCAGTTTCTCTTTAGTCTTTGACTGCCTCAGCCTGTCTCACAGCGTTTTGTTGTATGGTATTGAGTGAGTAGACTTCACTAAACACCTGTGGACTTAGACACTTTTCTATCTAGCCAATAGTTTGGCTTAGACTAATCAAGCCATACTCAACACTTTTACTTACCTGGCATTGAGTGAATATACTTCACTCAATGCCTATGGACTTAGGTGATTTCCAGCCTATCCAGCATCTTCCCTTACATCTAGCATTGAGTGAGCTTGCTTCACTCAACGCCTATTGACTTGGCCACAATTCTTTACATCTGGTTTTGAGTGAGCTTGCTTCACTCAACGCCTGTGTGCTTCACTCAATGCCTGTGGACTTAAATGGATTTTCTGTCTTTCCACATGCCTACCTTGTTACCACCTGTCAACATCACTTAGGTAGCCTGCCTAACATTATTCCAAGGAACATCCTGCACACATTGAACTTGAACTATATCAAATATAATTATGCACTTAGTATTGCTTGGGATGCCCTCTTCAAATCTAGGGAACATTGAGGGCAATATTCCCAATAATCTCCCCTATTTGAAGAAGGCATAACACAACAATATTAAGAAGCATATCACAATGAAACATATTAATTAACTGCTGGTGTAAGTATCACCTGAATCAGCAGCCTACTAGTTCAATGAGCACCCTCCTAACACCAGCCTAATAGAACCACTTTCCTGATAAGTTGCACTAAATCAACTTGGCTAATATGCAGTCATTGCATTCCTCATACAACTTGAACACTTTCAAGTAGTATCACTTCCCTTCCAAGTGTTTCCTCTACCTTCTCCCCCTTTTTGGCTTCTTCAATAGGCATACATCTATTGAGGGAAGAGATGGATCATGGGAGAACTTTAATCTTGGTCCTTTTTACCATTATGCACAGGAAGAGTTGATTCCTTAGTTTACTTTGATACATGTTCATCAACACTATATTTCAGTGAAACCAAAATTATTTCAGCCGATCTCAGTGAAATTTAACCTAGCAAGTTGAGATTATTAACAGCTAACTATTTATCTAACCTTGTTAAAAAATATAATAAATAGGCAGATAGACTCCAATATGAATCTAAAATAAAATATAGACATGTAGATCTATAAACTGAAGCACTTAATATGCATGAGTCGTACAACATTAAGCATTCCCAACTCAACATTGAAAGAGTTGAACTTTGTCTCATCTAATGACTTAGTGAAGATATCAGCACCTTGAATGTCAGTGGGGACATATTCAAGGCCACTGTCTTCACTATCTACATGTTCTCTTACAACCTAGTTATTTAATTTCTACAAGCTTAGTCCTACTATATAAGATAAGAATCTTATCAATAGAAATTGCACTGGATGAGTTAACTATAAGGGTGAATGACTTACCTTGAGATTGTAGTCCACTTGCTGATGTTGTATACAAAGCTTCAGCATCCTCTCATGGTGATACCATTGATACACCACATCACTACAACCCCTTGAGATTTGAGTGGTCCCTTTATCCACTTGAGCTTGCTGTTGTCATTAATCCCATGAGCTAGTGCCACACCTCCCCATTTTATGACTTCAGCATAGACAGCTTTAGTCAGGGACGAGCTGACTGTTCCTATTCTCCTGTAGCAGTAGTCCATCTCATACTCAGAGAAGATTATGACTATGTCATAAATAATCTCCTCCTTTGTTTGTGTATTGTCCTTAGGACAAACTGATCAGCAATGAAGTTCTTTGATCCACTGCAATTGCTACTTGCTCCTTCTTAATAGGAGGGAGATCATGTTCCAGCAAGTGCTGGACATGCTCCCCCTTAATCAGAGCATTTCTTGTCATCATATCTAATGGACACATGTGTAACACCTCCCCTGTAATGACCATATTATATGGGTCCGGCCGGGGCCCCACAACATACGGACACCACAGCTTTAGCACTAAAAGATGGTATTAACTACCCAACTCAAAACTTAGAATAATGCAACAGCGGGAACATACCAACAAAACTAGAAGTTATCCACTACCAATCAGGAGTATCAAAACGGCCTTAAGGCCTAACACAAAATAAGTCCAAAACTGAATGACAATAAGGTCAAACATCAATATGCAAATGCACTCCTAGGCTACCTCGGCATGAAAGCCGAAAATACTAATAACATGATGCATCACAGTCAAGAAAAAAACAAGCTAGTATGCATGGTAATCACTTCATGGGGCTTAAGCATTTTCGGCCGGCACACTTGCTACCACTTGCGATCCTTGCCATGTAAAAATTTGTGGTAACTTGGGTCAGCAAAGGCTGACCTCCACTTCGTAACTAACACATCTCCTCCCGGGAGCCCCTAACGGACCCCGGGGTACACCTCCAACCTGCAAGTCAGCACTTCGTATGCCATATACATAAACATGTAAAACTTTAAAAATAGGTTTGGATGTCTCAAACAATAAACACGTTTTCTACGTTGAACATATAATAAAAGGAGCCTACTATGCAGCATGTATGCAAACTCGGGCTTCACCCAAGGCACCCTATCGCATATGCATCTAGTACATCATCATAATAATTGGGTACTTCCAATTTCCCCATCGGCGTCCAGCAGCAAACAAAAAGGGTACTGTAATTCCCCTAACGGCATAAAAGCCGCCACATGGAAATCTTGCCAAGGCCCCACCCGCTCGTGGGTCTTAGACCCTGGTTTGCCTACAAACTCTGACTTCTCACGTTAGGATTCCGTCTCACACACAAACTTATTTCTAAGGACCCTTGCTGGACCCCACCCGCTCGTGTGCTTCATTGCCCGGGCTTGTCCTATGCTTGGCGTTCTCGTCAGTCTCACAGAAGGGGACTAGTCTCGCCGGGACACTCTCCCCACATGACTTGCACGTCACGGGATAGCCAGCAGACCATAGAGACAAAGCCGCACCGTAGCACATCACAATCCATAGTCTTTCCCACCCTAATCCATCATTCGTACTGCAACGTTCCCGTGCACCAAGGAAACCATCTACCGCCAATGCGGAGCTAGCTGATGAGTCTGATTTATATAGGGTTTTTCGAACTCATCAGGGCTAGTTTTCATGCACGTGCATTTCACTTTTATTATGTTATTGTTGATATTTCATTTACATAGTTTTTCACGCTCAGTATATTGTTTTGGCCTATGGGTGTGCAATTGCGCATTCTCTTGTTGGGGGTAAGCACATGGTGCTCCCCATGGATCGTTTTGTTTATTTTTATGCTGACTATTGTTGCTGGGTGCTGGTGCTCCATGTTTTGGTTTTTCTGTGCAGGTGGTGCATTTTCCCCAAGTATGGAATGCAGGTTTGATGAAAATGCACGGTCGTGCATTTTCTTAGCACACGGTCCTTTGTGATCGTGCGTTTTGTTTGTGCAGGAGAAACGTCGAGATGTGCTCGACGAACTGAGCTCGATGATCTCAATGCACGGTTAACGCACGGTTTCTTCGGAACCGTGCGTGAAGAAAACGCATGGTTTTCCTGTAGCTTCTTGTTATTGCATTCTGTGGTTAATCGTGCGATTTATTCACGCACTGACAGAAGCGCCCGTGCACGAGTAAAATGCACGGTTCCACTATTTTCTCCTGCATTCCTGCGCTCTTTATTTACCAGTGCGATTTCCTTCACACACGGGCAGAATCGCCCGTGCACGAGTAAAACGCACGGGTCAACGCTTCTTCTTCCGCGATCCAGATCTGGAAGTTAATAACGCACGGTTAGCGCATGGTCGTATGCGGGACCATGTGTGACCATTTTTTTGACTTTTTTCTATTTAAGACGCAGATTTTTTGCCATTAGAGAACACTCAATTCCAGCCTTTATCCTGCATGATTTTAGGGAGAAATCCGTCATTCCACCAAGGGGAGAAGATCTGGGCAAGAATTCAACGCCAAATCAAAGCTGGAGCTTCCCCTCGGCCTCCTCCTTCATACTTGTGCTTTAAGAAAGGATTTTATCTAGCGTTCTCCACCAAGCTAGGAGAAGCTTGTGCCATCTTCCACCGGCTCGTGACACACAGAAGACGGGTTCATTGGGAGTGAGTGACCGCCTCCTCTACCTCGGACACATTTGAGGACCGAGCTAGGATGCGGATTGACAACCCGGCGAATCCTACCGCGAATCCTTCGCAAGACTTCAGATCCGATCGATTTCGGACACTTTTATTCTCTTGTTGTTGATATTTTAGTTGAACTCTTTGTATATGATGAAGTTGTGCTATTTTGATATATGTTTATGTGAAATCATGTCTATGTGATTGCATGTGTTCGTTATTTGCCTGAGGTGCGCTTATTTTCCATCCGTCATCCATCCGTTCTAGCCGTTTTAGCAATTGTAAGAAGCGTGCATAGCGAAGAGGTGCTTACGACCCTCAAATCCTAGTTCTTAAGCTTGCATACTCGACCATCCGCCTAGTGATTCGGTGGATAGAAGCCCATATAATCTTCCATCCCGCCTGACGAAGCATCGCATAGCGGCGTTGCGCAGGAGTAGTTTTTAGATTTTTATTTTCTATTTCCGCAACCATCAAAAACCCCCTTAGTTAACTCCGAACTAAGGACTTCAATCTCAAGTCCTCCTCGATATTAACTCCCCCCTTACTGTGTTCCTTGAAGAGATCGATACTTGGGGACATCCCATTTTATATTGCTTGTGCGACCGGTACACTTGCCGTTACAACGCATCAAGTTTTTGGCGTCGTTGCCGGGGAACATAGTCGTGTGAGTTTTTGGAGAGGGAGATAGTGGATCGAAGCCCCTTTCCATTTGTGCATTGCATTTTTCTTTTTGTTTTAGTTGTTAGAATTTTTATTTTACTCATTTCTTTTTTGCCCTTTTCTGATTTTTTATTTTAGATTGCTGATCCGTGATATTTTTATTTTAGTTGCGAAGCACTCTATGGTAAATTTTCTTGTTCGCGATGTATTCGGCCGAGTGCCGTCTTTATGACACTTTGCGCCGATGCATCGATGTCATGGATGATTTGAAAACCGAGTCGTGCATTAGATGTTTGTTATGTCAAGGTGCAGGCCACATGGTGAAGGATTGCCCTCGATTATGCGAGCCTTCTCCCTCTGAGGGCGTGTGCACAACAACCTCCCGTGCACGGAAGGCTGTTATGGACAGGCATACCAGGGTGTTGCATGGCCCATATACTGACATCACTCATCTGTCTCGCTCTTTACCCGTTGAGATTACAGAAGAATCTCTCGCTGCATACAGATCCTTCATGGGTCCCTCGCTCCCTTTTTATGAGCTTCCTTTGAGTGATGACGATCACTCTTTTGGTAGCCAGCAAAAAGAGGATCAGGAATCCATGGGCGCTCCTGTATGGAATGCAGAGATTGTTCCAGTTGACGGGATGGCGTCTGCGACTGAGTTTGCGATGGGGCTTGCTCATTCAGTACTCGATTTTGAGAGTAGTACCACCCCTCCGCAATTTTTGACTGAGTTTGCTACTCCTTTTTGTTGTGAGTCAGCTGATGATGCCGTAGTTTTGGATGATTCGGTGCCTGAGGTTGCGCCGAAGTGGGATGATGATTCTTCTATCTCAGATGGAGAAGGTGGATCTTTAGAGCACTTTTACGCACCCCGGTGGGATGAGGAATATTCTCTTTCTGATAAGGAGGTTTGCACTTCCTTATTGGATGAGGTCGTTCTCTTTACCACCGTGGACCTCGAGTTCTTGGATTCTCCACGATACGACTCGTATGATACCGATGATGATCTTTGCTCGGATCTCGCTGAAAGTGATACCGTGATCACTCTCCTTTTTTCTGATTATTTTATTTCTTCTTCTATTTTATTACTGGATCCCCCTTCTCTATCTGAGCCTATGCAGGCTGAGACTCCACAGGTACACTGGGATGATGATGATCCTGGTGTTCATGGCATTGTCATCACTTCCTACACATCTGTGGTGGACGACGCCTTGCTGGGCAAGGATATTTTTGTGATAAGACTAGCGAGGACCAACGCTCCTCCTTTTCTTATTTCCTATTTCCTCTATCTGTGTTAGGCAGGTATTCTTATTTGGGTTGAGGGGTAACTGCTTTATCTCCGTATCGATACCCTTTACCGCAATGGATAATTGAACAGTTACCTGTGCACTTTTTATTTCATAGGCCCATTAGCTAGAACCTCTTCCTTAGTCGAATAAGTCATGCTGGGATGACAGTAACCCCAGTACTTATCTTTCATTTACTGCATTTTTATTTTTCCTGTCTATTTTAGTGTTAGTATTTCTTTGTATTTTGTATATTTTTCTTTTGTTTATGCGGAGCTCACCCCTGCAAGTATTCATGGCAAATCGTATTGGCGGGGTTGTGATTCTTCGTTTGGCGTAGCAGCTTCTGTTTTTCAAGCGTCTTCTGTTATGCTCACCAGCTGAGCATTGGGTAACCTCTTCCCTTGTCTCTATTTGATTTAAATTTCCATTTCATTTGCTGTGTAGTTTAGTTTAAGTCTGGGGGAGAGCCATTATTAGTTACCTTTTGCACGCGCACATTTCTTGTGCATACTTGAAGCTTTTATAGATTTATTTTGATTAGTTCATTGCATCGCACACCACTGCACCCACATGACCACGTGCTTAGCTGTTAGCGTGCTGCAAGTTAAACTCGTTTCTTTTGTATGATTTGGGAAATATTTGTGCTGGCATAGGATTGCGAGACGGAGTAAAATGTTGACCTTGCTGTGCTCCTAGTCAAGTGCTCTCGTCTCGTGTAGAAATTTGTGTAGATTTCATTTTTCTGTATGCTTATAGTTTTATATTTTTCTAATTGCGTAAAGAATTTTTATTCTACTCAAAAATTGGTGAATCCGATGTGAATCCGACGGTAGCATAGGGATGTGTGTAGACAACCATTATGTTCGCATTGCTCGAGTCGGGAGGACGAATAGTCTTTCTCGTTGGCTAAGAACTTACCCCAAGCTATTCTTGAAGCACATGTATAGGTTAGTCATGCATGAGTGTGATGTAGGCCATCATTTTGGCCCGGTTGAGCTTTGTACCGTTCCTAACGTCGTATCCTCGCTAAGCCCCGTTGTGCCTACCCATTCTTTTGATTCAACTCCACTAGTATTTCACCAAAGCCTCAGAGCCGATCCTAGTCGCACAACCAAGTTGAGCTTTAGTGTTTTACATTTTTCATGTTGGGTTGTGGATGTGGTGATTTTAGATGTGATTATGTGGATGTTCTCCAAAGCTTCTATTCGATGAAATTGTTTAAAGAAAAGAAAATGATAAAAAAAATATATGTGAATATGAAAAGTACAAAAAAGGAGAAAAGAAAAGTATAATTGAAAATCCTATTTGAGATGTGATTATTTTTGGAGAAGGGTGCACACACCCATTCGTTAAAAATTAAGTCCGGGGGTGTGGTGTACCCGCATGTATTTTGGTTAGCGGATAGATTCCTTTTTTAGGCTAGCTCATTTGAGTTAGATGTGTAGCCTTCCTGTTTATCTTTGTTTACCTCACCGAAATGCAAGCTTCATCTCTTCACCTAAAGTCCTACTGATTCATGTGTGTACCAAACCAGTGTCATGGAGAGAGTGCGATAGGGCAAGCATATGGTCACTGACATTGGTGGAATCCTTTGGAGGTTATCCCGAGCCCCAATCTTTAGCAATGCTTGCCTAGAGATTATTTTAATTTCTCCCTATGCGTGTCCCAAAGATTCACCGTGATTCCATTTTTGAGTAATACTAAAATTTTGATATGCATTGTGAAATGTGTAAATTATTTTGCATACTTAGAAATTTCCACTATTTATATTTTTACGCGTACGAGCATGCGACTTCGCATGTGACTCATATCACAATTTCTATGTTAGCTAAGTCATTTTTTCTGTCTACATAGATTTTGTTTGCTCGGGACGCACAAATAGGTAAGTCGGGACGCACTTGCACTTCACTTTTAGTATGTTATTGTTGATATTTCATTTATATAGTTTTTCACGCTAAGTGCAATGTTTTGGCCCATGGGTGTGCAATTGCGCATTCTCTTATTTATTTTTATGTTGTGTATTGTTGCTGGATACTGGTGCTCCATGTTTTGGTTTTTCTGTGCAGGTGGTGCATTTTCCCCAAGTCTGGAATGCAGGTTTGAGGAAAACGCATGGTCGTGCATTTTCTTAGCACACGGTCCTTTGTGATCGTGCGTTTTATTTGTGCAGGAGAAACGACGAGCTGAGCTCGACGAACTGTGCTCGACCATCTCAACGCACGGTTAACGCACGGTTTCTTCGGAACCGTACGCGAAGGAAACGCTCGGTTTTCCTGTAACTTCTTGTTATTACATTATGTGGTTAATCGTGCGATTTTTTCACTCACTGGCGTAAGCGCCCATGGGCGAGTAAAACGCACGGTTCCACTATTTTCTCCTGCATTCCTACGCTCTTTGTTTACCCGTGCGATTTCCTTCACACACGGGCAGAATCCCCCGTGCGTGAGTAAAACGCACGGGTCAACGCTTCTTCTTCCGCGATCCAGATCTAGAATTTAATAACGCATGTTAGCGAACGGTCGTTCGCGGGACCGTGCGTGACCATTTTTTTGACGTTTTCTATTTAGGACACAAATTTTTGGCCATTAGAGGAGACTCGATTCCAGCCCTTAACCTCCGCGATTTTAGGGCGAAATCCGTCGTTCCACCAAGGGGAGAAGATCCGGGAAAGCATTCAACCACAAATCAAAGACGGAGCTTCCCCTCGGCCTCCTCCTTCATCCTTGTGCTTCAAGAAAGGATTTTATCTAGCTTTCTCCACCAAGCTAGGAGAAGCTTGTGCCATCTTCCACTGGCTCGTGACACGAAGAAGACGGATTTATTGGGTGTGAGTGACAGCCTCGTCTACCCCAGACGCAGTTGAGGACAGAGCTAGGACGCAGATTGACAACCAGGCGAATCCTACCGCAAATCTTTCGCAATACTTCAGATCCGGTCGATTTCGCATACTTTTCTTCACTTGTTGTTGATAGTTTCGTTGAACTCTTTGTATATGATGATGTTTTGCTATTTTGATATATGTTTATGTTAAATCATGTCTATGTGATTGCATGTGTTTGTTATTTGCTTGAGGTGTACTTATTTTCCATCCGTCATCCATCCGTTCTAGACGTTCTAGCAATTTCTAGAAGCGTGCGTAGAGATGAGGTGCTTACGACCCTCAAATCCTGGTTCCTACGCTTGCCTACTCATCTATCTGCCTAGTGATTCGGTGCATAGCGGCCCGTGTAATCTTCCATCCCACCTGGCGAAGCATCGCATAGCGGCGTTGCATAGGAGTAGTTTTTAGCTTTTTATTTTCTGTTTCTGCAACCAGCAAAACCCCCCTTAGTTAACTCCGACCTAAGGACTTCAATCTCAAGTCCTCCTCGATATTAACTCCCCCGTTACTGTGTTCCTTGAAGAGATCGATACTTGGGGACATCCCATTTTATATTACTTGTGCGACCGGTACACTTACCATTACAACGCATCACTAACCTTGTATGGTTCCGGCTACACGTACTCACTCAAAAAGGGGAAAGCACTTACATCACAAACGACAACATGCCGCAACGGATTTCTACAAAATCCTTAAGTCTTGCTATGCAACATCACCGAGTCGGACTAACGGTCGCGACTCCGGGTTCAACCACAATGCCTAATCCACTAACGAAGCAGATCTCTATTGCAATATCATGCCATGGACGAACACAATCGACCCGGTGGTCAATCTTGAACCATGGCGACCCAAACCCCTCTCATTTGAGAGATTTGGTGCCCAAAATCTTGAAAAGCAACAAAGAAAAAGATGTTATGCACGAATCCTAGAAACCGAGAGGAGAAATATCGTTACCTTACGACCCCTCTTCCTAGCCATAGAATCCTTGCTTTGAACGGATTGGCACGAGCGGCGCCACGCCCTCTCCGCGGATCTGGTCTCAGAATGATGATCAGATCTCTGAAGCTCTGTCATTGGTGGAAGAAAGTGTTCTCTACTTCCTCCTCCCTTATCTTGCTCTCCAAACCTAACTCTCACTCTAAAAGATGAGATAAATGAGGGGAAAGACACTCTCAGCCCTATTAAAGTCCAAAGGGCGGAAGATCCTGGGCCCTTGGATCGAATTTAAGGAAGCATCAGACGGCCATAGGAGAAAAAAGACGGAACTGCACCCGCCCGCACGATCAGTGTCGCACGACCAGTGGTCGTGCGCAGTGGTTCCCATGATCATGCGATTAACAATGGCAGAACACTAGAGAAAATGGGATAATAGCGCACAAGCAGCAGCACAAGACTAGTGGTCATGCTCACTATGCCCAATGGTTGTGTGATTGCCCTAGGCAGAACTTGGAAAAGATGGAGAATAGTGCGCGCGATCAGTGGCGCACGACCACTGGCCGTACGCATTACATCCAATGATCGTGTGCTAGATCCAATGTCGTGCTCATCGTCCTAATGCCAGCGGTATCTCTACCGCCGGGCGTTAGCTTCCAGCAACTCCAGGTCTAAAAATTGGGGGTGTTACAACTCCTCCCTTGCAAGAAATTCATCCCTGAAATTAATCTTCATACAGGAAGACAACAAGAAAATTATGGTAGCAAATTAAGAAATTGTTACAACAAATTTACACAAAGCATTTCTAATCAGGCAAACAGCTGAAAAAAATATTGCAACATTCCAAAACACAGTTGTTACATATCAGTTACTATTTCAAGCCAACATTACATAAATAACTCGGGATAGTCCTCGCGCATTGCTTGCTCACGCTCGCAAGAGAACTCGTCACGCCCGCAGTTTTCCCAACACACCATCACGAGCTTAACTTATTTGTTTCGCAACTGCCGAACTTCTATATCCTCTATACTAACTGGACGAACTCGCGTCCTTAAGTCCTCATCTATCGGCACCGATGCCGATTTGATCACCACACTAGCCTCCACTAAGGTATTCCTTAAGACGGAGACATGGAAAACATCGTGTAATCCACTCAGCTCTGTGGACAACGCCAACCTGTATGCTGCTTCTCCCACCCGTTCTATAACTTCGAAAGGTCCCAAAAACCTGAGACTCAAATTCTTGAGTCGGCAAATCTACGAAACGCATTTGAACGACTTAATCTTTAGATAGACCCAGTCGCCTACCGTAAACTCCACCTTCCTGTGGCGAGCATTAAAATATTTTGCTTGCCGATCATGAGCAACCTTCATGCGCTCTTGAATGGTTCACACCAACTCACATGCATCAGCAAGCACTTCATTTCCCAAAAGTTTGTTGTCTCCCGCCTCTGTCCAAGACATCGGTGTTCGACATCGCCTCCCAAACAAAGCTTCGTACGATGCCATCTTTATACCTGCTTGGTAACTGTTGTTATAAGCGAACTCTAACATGAAGAGGTGATCTTCCCACTTCTTACCGAAGTCAAGAGTACACATCCTCAGCATATCCTCCATAGTACTGTTCGTTCTTTCGGTTTGCCCATCAGTTTGAGGATGAAAAGTCGTACTGAACTTGAGCTTCGTGCCCAAACTCTTCTGAACAAACCTCCAGTCCTTGGACGCGAAACGTCCATCGTGATCACTAACTATACTCTTAGGAATTTATGTAGTCGCACAATGTTGCGAACATACAACTCTACCAGCTTCTCCACACTGTCCTGTTTCCGATTTGGGATGAAGTGAGCCACTTTGGTCAAGCGATCTACGATCACCCAAATCGCATCGTTACCCAACAGCGATCTAGGTAACCCATTTATAAAGTCCATGCAGATGTCAACAAATTTCAACTCGGGAATAGGAAGAGCCTTCAGGAACCCGCCCGGCTTCTGACACTCGGCCTTAACTAAGGCACTAGTTTGACACCGACTCACGTACAAATCTACATTGCGCTTCAGACCAGGTCACCAAAAGGATTTCTTCATATCAAAATACATTTTTGTACTTCCCGAGTGAATGGAGTACTTTGTGAAGTGAGCCTCAAACATCAACTCCTCATGGAGCTTGCGAACTGCGGTACACAAATCCTTCCGTCCTTCCTCAGAATCCCATTAATCAACTCCCAGGCGCTACTCTCGTCGTTTTGATCGATCTTCCACCACGTATGGCTGGAACTCCACATCCAAATGGGTCACTTCTAAATACAATTGGACAAGTCATTCTGCATTTCAATCCAGTTCAACCGAGCCACGCTAGAATCGCCTCTTGCTACACACTCCATGCCACGGGACTCCCAGTCCCGCATCAACCGCTCATCATGAGCTTCGATCCAACTCCCTTGACCAGAATATTTCCACTCAAGGCATCCGCCACCACGTTGGCTTTGCCTGGCGTATACTGAATCACCACTTCAAAGTCTCCAAGGAACTCGACCCATCTGCGCTGCCGCATATTCAAGTCCTTCTGATCTTGAAGATATTTCAAGCTCTTGTGATCCGTGAAGATCTCCACTTTCGCAACATACATATAGTGCCGCAATAATTTCAAAGCAAAAATTACCGGCGCCAACTCCAAATCATGGACGGGGTAATTCCTCTCGCAAGGCTATAGCTTCCTAGATACAAAAGCTATCACGTTGCCATGTTGCACGAACACGCAACCCAAACCCCATCCAGATGCATCTCTAAAAATCTGAAATCCTTCAGTCCCTTTAGGAAGGCTTAGGATTGGAGATGCCATTAGCCTCCCTTTGGAGTGTCAAACGCCTAACTGAACTCCGGAGTCCAAATAAACTTTTGTTCTTTACGAGTTAGAGAGGTGAGGGGTAGGGCTATCTACGAATAGTTTTCCACAAACTTTCTATAGGACCCGGCTAGTCCAAGAAAACTTTAGACTTCCGCCACGGTTATCAAAATTGCCCAATCTTTGATGGCTTCAGCTTTTGCCGGATCCACCACCACCCCATCACCACTAATCACATTGCCCAGAAAAGTCACCTTCTCCAACCAGAACTCGGACTTTGAGAATTTTGCATAAAGCTGGTTCTCTCTCAACACTTACAAGACCACTCTTAAGTGAGTCTCATGCACGAACTCCGATTTGGAGTACACCAAGATTTCGTCAATGAATACCACTACAAAAGAGTCCAAGTACTCCCTAAATACTCAGTTCATCAAGTCCATGAACATGGATGGCACATTCATCAACTCGAACAGCATCACCAAGAACTTAAAGTGACCATACCTCATACCAAAAGCTGTCTTGGGTATGTCCTCATCTCGAATTCGTAACTGATAGTACCCTGTCTTCAGATCCAACTTGGAATACACCACCGACCCCACCAACTAGTCGAACAGGTCGTCTATCCGAGGAATCAGATACTTATTCTTGACAGTTAATTTATTCAACTCTCGGTATTCTATGCACAACCATATACTACCATCCTTCTTCATCACGAATAGCACTAGTGCATTCCACAGTGAAGAAATGGGTCTAATATACCTTTGCTCGAATAGTTCTTGCAACGGAACTTTGAGTTCGGCCAACTCCTTTGGTTCCATGATAAAAGGAGGAAGTGACACCGAACTATCCTCTAGCACTAACTCGTTCGAGAAATTAATCTCCCATCGAGGAGGTGCTCCAAGAAGCTCCTCAGGAAACACATTCTCGTACTCCGCCACTAGTAGCACTTCCCTAATTTATAAAATGAAAAGGCGAACCTCCAACAATGCTACAAGAGCTACTCCCACCTGGTTAAATGCCCGTACCAACTGCATGGCCGAAATTAGGGAAAATGCCGCTCCACTGAGGCCCTCAAACTTAACTTCTGACCGCCCTTCACCCCTCAGGATCACCACCTTAGACAGGTAGTCAATACTGGCACGTTGCTCTGCAAGCCAGTCCATTCACAAAATGACATTGAACTCAACCCGTGGTAAAACCACTGCTATCACCGTGAAGTCAACCCCGCCTAGATTCCAACAAATACACCCTTTTTCCCCAGTGGTCATGGATGACCCATTGGGCATGCGCACCGTTAGCTCTGCGTCCGCCGAGAAAGTCTCAACTCCAATTCTCCGGATAAAGCTTCTCGTAAGAAAAGAGTGCGACACTCCCGTATCAAAAAATACCCTAGCAGGGTATCCAAAACCAACACAAATCATAAACACAGGCAATAAACATAAACGGTCTTGAAAGTATGAAGTACAAGGTTAAATTTAAACTTTCTCATACCTGTCACCACATCGGGTTGAAAGATTTCTTCGTACTGCCCAAAGTTATAAACCCTTGGGTGCACAGGTTGGAACCGAGAAGCGCTAGACTCTGCAATCTTTCCTTTCTCTGCGGCACTGGGGCCATAGCGCACACACTACTCCTATCTTGGCTCCTACTCAGCACCTCCTTGAGTACAAAAATGAGCTATGTGGCCCACCTTACAATAATTAAAGCATGTCAGTGGTCCCTTAAAGCGAGACCCTTCGGACGTCAAGTTGCTTTTCTCACCGAACATGAAAGGATGAGGCTTTTTCTTCAATCTATCTCCTTCAGAATTACTTTGGGATTGAGAAGCCTTCCCTTCCCCTTGATTGCTGCGAAACCTTTATGACGTTGAGTTCGCTTCAAATAACTCTCCAGCATTCTGGCCGCCTCAACCAGCTCGTTGAAACCAGTATTCTTCATGGAGATGAGTGGTTGTCTTAGATTCTCCCTCAGCTCATGGTAGAAGAGGTTATCCCTCTACTCATCATCTGTCATTGTTGTTCCTACATAACGACCCAGCAGAGTAAACTCACGTACTCATCCACCATCTTATCTCGCTGCACCAAGTGCAGAAATTTCCTTTGAATGGCCAACCTCGTCGAAGCAGGAATGTACTTCTTTAGGAAAGCATTCCCAAACTCTTCCATGGACGGGGTGCGTCCAGGGAACTGGTGACCTATATGGCCAACCACCACAACTTCGCATCTCCTTCGAACATAAAGGTCGCAAAACCAGATTTCTTTTCCTCTGGCATCTCTGCCGCCCTCAGAAGTTCTTACATCCATGCCCACCAATCCTCCGCATCAGTCGGCATGTCGATTCCCTTAAACATTGGAGGATGGATTCTCAGAAAATATTTCATCTGCGGTCCCCATCCACGACAACCACCCTTTCGGCCAACGGCTCTACTTGCCTGATTTCTCCTCCCGGCACAACTGTTGCCATAACCGGGGTAGCAGGAGTTGCTACCTGAGCAACAGAGGTTGCAACTTGTGCTGCCGCTGTAGCTTGGGCTGCCACCATTGCTTCTGCAAGCATGCGACAGAAATTGGCTGGGTTTACACCCATGCCCAAAGGACCCTGAGTAGTAGCGCTGCTCGCCGAAAGCTCTTCTCTTGGCCTCGACGTCCCCGCCTCGTTGCTTTCAGTCTTAACAAAAGCAAGGCAATAAGAAATCAGTCTTTAATCACAAGACTCAAACATAAGGACACTCACAGTCCTACGATACTCCTATGTGGATAACTTGTATACGCGTATCGTTTACATAAAATCAACTGCTAAACCTGACCATGGACATCAACCTGTCTCTGATACCAAATTGTAACGCCTCCCTTATAATGACCATATAATATGGGTCCGGCCGGGACCGCACAACATATGGACGCCACAGCTTTAGCATTAAAAGATGGTATTAACTACCCAACTCAAAACTAAGAATAAAGCAACAGCGGAAACATACCAACAAAACTATAAGTTATCCAATACTAATAAGGAGTATCAAAATGGCCTTAAGGCCTTACACAAAATAAGTACAAAACTGAATGACAACAAGGTCAAACAACAATGTGGAGAAGCACTCCTAGGCTACCTCGGCATGCAAGCCGGAAATACCAATAACATGGAGCATCACAATCAAGAAGAAAACAAGCTAGTAAGCATGGAAATCACTTCACAAGGCTTAGGCATTTTCTATCGGCGCACTTGCTCCCGCTTGCGATACTTGCCCTGTAAAAATTTTTGGTAACATGGGTCAGCAAATGCTGACCTCTACTGTGTAACCAACACATCTCCTCCCGGCCGCTCATAACGGACCCCGGGGTACAACTCCAACCGGTAAGTCAGCACTTCGTATGGCATATACATAAACATGTAAAGCTGTGGCAAGGTAGCCTAGTATGTCCCAAATAACAAACATGTTTTCTATGTTGAACATATAATCAAAGGGGCCTACTATGCATCATGTATGCAAACTCGGGCTTCACCCAAGGCACCCTATTGCGTATGCATCTAGAACATCATCATAACAACTGGGTACTTCCAATTTCCCCATCGCCGTCAAGCCGCAAACAAAAAGGGCATTGCAATTCCCATAACGGCATACAAGTCGCCACATGGAAATCTTCTCAAGGCCCCACCCGCTCGTGGGTCTTAGATTCGGGCTTGCGTGCAAGGTCTAGCTTTTAACATCAGGAATCCATCTCACAAACAAACTGATTCTAAGAACCCTTGCTGGACACCACCCACTTGTGGGCGTCATTGCCCGGGATTGTCCAATGCTTGGCCTTCTTGTCAGTCTCACAGAAATGGACTAGTCTCGTCGGTACACTCTCCCCACATGACTTGTACGTCATGGGATAACTAGCTGACCACTGAGACAAAGCCATACCTTAGCACATAATAATCCATAGTATTTCTCACCCTAATCCATCATTCGTACTGCAACGTTCCCTCGCACCAAGGAAAACAGCTACTGCCAATGCGGAGCTAACCTTGTCCGGTTCTGGCTACGCACACTCACTCAAAAAAGGGGAAAGAACATACATCACAAATGACATCTTGCCACAACGTATTTCTACAAAATCCTTAAGGCTCGCTATGCAACATCACCGAGTCGGACTAACGGTCGCGACTACGGCTTCACCCACAATGCCTAATCCATTAACGGAGCGGATCTCTAATGCAATATCATGCCAGGGCAGACACAATCGACCCGGTGGTTCCTCTTGAACCATGGCGACCCAAACCCCTCTCATTTGAGAGATTTGGTGCCCAAAAGCTTGAAAAACAAGAAATAAAAAGATGCTATGCACGTATCCTAGAAACTGAGAGGAGAATTATCGTTACCTTATTACCTCTCCTCCTAGCCACAGAATCCTTTCTTTGAACAGATTGGCACAAGCACCTCCACTCCCTCTCCACGGATCTGGTCTCGGAACGATGATCGGAGCTCTGAAGCTCCGTTAATGGTGAAAGAAAGTTCTCTCTCCTTCCCACTCCCTTATCTTCCTCTCCAACCCAAACTCTCACTCTAAAAGGTGAGATAAATGAGGGGAAAGGAACTCTCAGCCCTATTAAAGTCAAAGGGTGGAAGATCCTGGGCCCTTGATTGAATTTAAGGAAGCATCGGACGGCCACAAAAGAAAAATGACGGAACTGCACCCGCCTGCAGGATCAGTGGCGCACGACCATTGGTCGTTCGCACTGGATCCCATGATAATGCGATTAACAATTGCTGAAATCTAGAGAAAATGGGATAAACGCGAACGAGCAGCGGTGCACGACCAGCAGTCGTGCGCAATATGCCCGATGGTCATGTGATTGCCCTAGGCAGAACTTGGAAAAAATGGAGAATAGTGTGCATGATCAATGGCGCACGACCATTGGTCATGCGTGCCAGATCCAATGATCATGCGCTAGATCCAATGTCAAGCTCATCGTGCTACTGCCAGCGGTATCTCTACCGCTGGGCGTTAGCTTCCAGCAACTCCAGGTCTGCAAACTGGGGGTGTTACAACATGAGTCCATTTAAGTCCTGATACCACTTGAGAATCTTTTTATAGTCTTAATACCACATCAAGACTTATCTACCTGCAGCTAAACCTGGATTATCATCAGATGAGCACAACAACTCCCTTGCACCATGTTAGATAACTACTTGCTAAGCCAGATCTTCGCAATTTCTTTTGCAACATACTTGCATTTCTTACTATTTTGTTAAATAATCCTTTTGAATAAGAGGAATGTTGTCTGTAAATTATTCAAGCCCTAATGAACCTCTTGCTTTTGCAACCAAACAATCATTCTCCCCCTTGATCATTGCCAGTTTCCACTCCGATAGTGATTATACCACTTGAAACAGCTCTCCTATGACACTTGAAACCACTTGAACCTTGAATGATCTTTCCTTGAACAGATCCTGTCCACACCACCCACTGACATTGACATCCTTTTGCTATAGGTTCAGATGATACTGAAACCTGAGCACACTTCTTTTTTCATTTCCATAGAAGTACCAGACACTGATGACCAACTACCTCTTCAAAACTACTCTCAGAAGAGCAACCTTTGCTTTTTTCAGTAATGAGTACAGTCTGTATTTTCTTCATAGATTTGCTGGCGTAGCAGCAAAACTTTTCCAACTAGACAGTCCTACTCGCTGGATTTAGCTGGCCTTTGCCCAAGACTTGTGCAACACTTTGTTTGTTGAGCAGGCAACTACACTTTGTCCCATCACTCTGGTAAAATGACCGTTAATGGATGGATTCAGCTGGTCTTCATCCATGACTGTGCACTGCCCTGCTTGCTTCAGGATTTCACTCAACATTCTCTTCGTCTTGGGTAGTAAGAGAAGTAACCTAGATGGTCTATTTACCCATCTCCAACAACATGACTACAGATCTTTGGTCCATTCCTCAAGGGTGTATGATCCTCAAGATATCCTTCTTATTGCAGTCTTAAGTTTGGAACTTCCTCTATCCAAGAACCATATGGGGGTAAGGACAATTGGACTATCCTGCAAAATAGAGTGTACCATACCTTAGGACCCCAAAATGAATTGTTCCTAGGTTCCAGTTAGCAAAATCATGCACATGTCTACCTATAGCAGTCCTATTAGGAAGACTCACCCTTGGCCTTGGGACACGAGGGTTGTACCATCAATCTTTGTCAAAGTAGCCCACTTTACAATAGCACCAACAATCATGAATATTATACCTTCTCTTCTAAGCCGGTCTGGCAGTTGGGTTAACTGCAGACTGAGTAGAAGGAAGAGCAGTTTGATTGTTCCTATTTCTCTCAACCACAGTCTGACTGAAGGTAGGTTTTGCAGTAAAAGAGCTTGGTTTTTCTTGAAGTCTACCAACAGTGGTCTTCTTTGAGGAAGACATACTATTGATGGATCCAGAAATTCCAAAGTCTGGCTTACCAACAAACTTGATCTTGGTCTAAGTGTGTGCTGGGAGATCTTGAGAAAGGGCCACTGCCTTACTCATGAGTGAGGATTTTGGAGCACTAAATACAAAAGGTCCATGATGGGCCTTTTGGACTTCTTCATGGGGAGCCTTACATGCTCTCATTCCCCTACCATTTCTTCTTCCATTCGAAGATACTCCTGTATTCTTGCAAGAAGAATTCCCATTCTTCCAGTGACCATGCATGCAACCTTGGTCATACCTGTGGGAAGGGAGAATTACCTTGTGTAAGGTAGATGGAAGCTCAACAGGAGCTTTGTCTTTCCCTTTAGAAAGGTCAACTATGGAATTCCACTTAGACACTAAACCTCTCTCATCTTTTTGAGAGGTAAAGGAGTCAATCAGTGGGAATACAACTTAGGGCTTATTGAAATCAATCCCAAGTATTCTATCCATTAGGAGTTTCTCTTTAAGATCTAAATTGATCTTGTTCTTCTGGCTTATTGTCTCAATTTGGATGATTGAGATGGCCTTCAGTTTGCTGACTTCCCTCACTTTCTAATCCAGCAGGGATGTTGTCTCAGACTGCTGGGCAGCAGCTAGCTGTAAAGAGATATTCTCCTCAGCCTGCATCTTGGCCAACTTCTTGCTTCTTCTCAAAGCATCCAAATTTTACCATACTTATCAACCAATTAATTGACATCTATATAACGCCCCAAATTTTTTGTGTTTATTTTAATTCCTATAATGACGTATTTTTGGTTTCAGTGTGTTGCACTTATGCATAGTTAACGGGTGTCATTATTGGAGCATGGTTTTGCTCAGTAAGTTTTTAGTATGCTTGGTCTTTAGCACAGTTGTTTAATTTCCTGCGTGAGCCAGGTCTGTTTTGTTGACTCGGTGGAGCTTTTTCAGGTATGGTGGTATTTTTGCTTCTGGAAGTGTTTTACCTGAGTTAGTTTGTCGGATGTCAATTTTGACTTCACGGTTGAATTCAAAGCGTCGGAATTTGGCTACGATGCGATTTTCATAAAATAAAGAGTTGGTTTGAGTTTTTGGTCGTTTGGATGTTTATTGAGTAATTAATTGATTAAAATAGTAGGATATTGATTAATATAAATAAATAGAACGTTGCGTCGAAACCCTATTCATCTTCTTCCATACCGGAGTCATCCTCTGTTTCGTGAAAGAGGAGAAACGCCGGTGTCGCCGCTCGCTCTCGGCCGGTGGTTGTATGAGATCTGGTGGTTGATTTCGTCAGTGGAATAGAGATTCAGAAAGCTCTCTCCTAGATCTACGCGTGTGTGTTAAGTACTTCCCTTTTTTTAGATTTCTAGACTTTAGGGTTTGAGGTTTTGACTTCTTTTCCCCCGAAAAGTTTCAGGATTTGTGGCTTTGTACTTCTTGTGGCCGATTATTGTCGAGGAATGCTCGGAGAAGCGGATCTTCAGAGTTTTGAGGCAAGTGGTGATCTTCCTTTTACCACTATTTCTTGCTTTTCATTTTGTTCATTCCCTCTCCTCAGGAAGTAGTAATAGTGTAGGGTTTAGTCTTGAAAGAACCCTCAGAGTAGCATTAGTTTTAGGCCAGAATCCATCGGGTATGGTATATAGACTAAGGGAGTTTCGTCAAATATAGGTGTAGTAGACCATTAGAAATTCATCGATTTTAGGATTCAGCCTAAGTTTAAATTCATCGAATATCGGATGAAAATTTTTCGGGTAATCCCTGGCTTTGAGTTAAGTACAATTCATTGAGTATTCTCGACGAATTCGTCGAATATCATTTTGGAGTTGAGTGAGATTCAAGGTAAGTCCAATTCGTCGAGTAATCTCGACGAATTCATCGAGTAACAGTCTCGACATTAAGTGTCCCTGTCTCCTCTAAGTAAAAAGCATTGAGTTCATCGAGAATAAACCGTGGCGTTGAGTGACCTTTGGGTCTAAGTCAAATTCATCGAGAAATCTCGACAAATTTGACGAATAAGGCTAGTTTGGCATCGAGCTCATCTAGTATAAGACTTGGCGCTGAGTGGTTTAGGCTTGGCTCTGAGAGCGATGAGGGATATTTGAGTCCAAGTCAAATTCGTTGAGTAATCTCGACGTATTCATCGAGTATTGATGGCTTGGCGTTGAGTGCGCTGAATGCACTCAAACGCGGCGTTGAGTGAAGGTGTATTCATTGTGTCATCTGACTTGGCGTGAGTGTGTTGAATGCAATCAATGCGGCGTCGAGTTGACTCGCCGATTTTTTCGTGGACTTGGGATAATTTCGTCGATTTCGCGAGATACTCTATATCATCGAGTATACCTAGAATCATTGTGGACTTTTAGAAATTTTCACCTT